>OZ012739.1:134468204-135218204 GCA_963859935.3 Lathyrus sativus
GGGTTGACCTATAGGAATCATTATATGGATAGAGCCTACAAGCTTTAATACTGTAGCATGTGTGTCGTCCTGAAGGATGGATGCGTTGACTTATAGTCGTATGTGTCGATCGATAAGTTGTTTTTCTCACCCAAAGCTTTGTTTTTTATGCATGAAACTATTTCTTGATGCTCGAATATTTTCTAAAGAATTTCAAACATGTTGACATGCTTCCTAAAGCTACAATGCACGACTAGACTCAGATGATACCGTCCAATGTATATAAACGCTAAATTATCCTAGTTTTGACATGATACAAAATACATCTAACAGAAAGTTGCACTCACACATGAACGAAGCTTGGCCCGATCTTTTCATTTCGCGATTCCACCAAGAACCGATGATGCTGGATGATGTCAAGCGGTCGATCAGAGGTGAATTCCGACCCAAAGCGCTCTTGGAATGGACTTTCCCTGCAAGTTTGAATTTTGGTAGAAACGGTTGCCTTCATTAGGTAATATAGGGTTATGACCGCCTAATCTCCTTTCATCCAAAGTGTGGGATATCTTTCCTTAGATATGATTAGTTAACCATTTATTTTTGATCCGGCATGAAGGGACCCCAAAGCATCAAGTGGAAATCATGTGGTGCCTATGAGAGGTACCCTGATATTGGATTGGGGCCCAACGTTAACTATGAACTTGTGGTATCCGGCATTATTAACTATGAACTTGTGGTATCTTTGACGCCTTTATGGAAGATATCATGCCGGTTGCGGTGATGTTGAATTAGAAAAGGGAATGTGAACCTTTAACGTTACCTACAAGATACTTGCCTCTATTTTCTGGTGCTTCTAACACGAATTTGAATATGGGTCTAGGATCCTTTCTCCCTCTTCTTCACGAAGCTGATCTGGAAACTTGGAAAATTACTGCTGAAATGATGATGGTCTGAAACAAATGAGATGGATCCTTGCATTCGGATTTGAATTCTATTGATTTGGTGACTTTAAGAGGTTACAATATGGTAAGTCAGAGATTTAGATATGAAATTGTGAGAATCCAAATCTAGAACTTCTGTTTTTGCTCGATGGATTTAAAATGAATTTTGTAGAATAGAAGTTGATTCCCACAGACGGCACCACCAATCTGTTCGGGAACCAAAATTGATGCAGTTAGAAAACTGAAGATCTTGAACGACGACTTAGATCTTCTTTACGATGGTGTGAAATGGACCTGCATGGTTAGCACTTCTACCCTAAGTGAGTTCAAGATTCAAGATGAGTGTAATAAAAGTGGGATATCTGAGATTATACCTTACTCTTAACGTTTGAACTGATTTATACTTTCCGTCAAGTGTAATGGATTTGAGATGGATTGAGTCCTGGTCATTTGGGCTATTGGCCAACCCATAACAGGTTTCAAAACCAATCCTTAAATCTTAGATGCTTCTTAGAAATGCAATTTTTGAAGGTATTGCCAATATTTTTTACACTTGATAACCATCTTCGAATACTTACTTTATTTTATTTTATATCTCTAATTCTTGTTCTAGTGTGTTTGGGACAACCTTGAAATGATCTATGAACCTTAATAAAATACTCATACATCATTTCAAGGTGTTCCGACACATCTTTGGCAGTGCTACAATTAGAAACATAATTATACTCTCGAATGCTTAATATATTTATCATTAAGTACATAGCTTTAAAAAAATCTTTTGAATTTTTCTTTTTCAATTGTGGTCATAAATTTCTTGCTTTGATGACTATTTCATTATTAATGTAATAAGTATGAACTAATGGACCATTTAAACCATAACCCCGTAACTCAAGATCAATAGCATCTAAAAACAGTTTCATTCTTGCTTTCCATATGGTAAAACCTTCACGATTATATAATGGGGTTTATTTACTTAAAGACTCATATAAATTAATATTTGAAGTTATCATCCTGCCTCTAGAGATGATTTGTCTTATACCACCTTTCAACCTGGAATTATTATGGATCTTAGAAGGAGTCGAGTACTTTATTGTCAACCAAAATTTGTCTATAACAAGATAACCATAAAGACGGTTGATGGGTACTCCACAAATCATGATGAGGGCTATGGGTGACCTATATGAAATTTGTTCATACTACTTAATAGGATATATGTCTAAGGGTCCAATCTTAAATTGGATAATTGTGACATGGTATATGCCTTGTTGTCAATATAGACATGAGGACGAAAGAGGAATTGTACGCAAGAAGATTATCACGAAAAAAGAATTCATCATATCACATGACATTTTCGTGATATTGGTAGCAATGATGTGTTGCTAGATACCACACACTATTTATTATATTAAATGTGTGAGTTAGTATAATTGTCAACATCACGGTAACCTATAAGGGCACACATATAAGAATATATTGATGAGAGATATAATGAATAAGTGAAATACATAATACCGTAAGGTATTGTGTACTTAAGAGAATTACAAAACATCATAAGGTACAATGCGTTTAAGTGAATTGTAGAACACTGTAAAGTACAATATACTTAAATGAAATACAAAATATCGTAAGGATCATACACTTAAGTGAAATACAGTACACCATAAGGTATTATGCAGTAATGTGAGATTTTCATTTTGTAACCCACACAGGCGGTTCTATAAATAGAACCCTTGTACAGATGCTTTCACACTTTATGAAATTTGGTTTTAAACCCTAGTAGTACTCTCTCTCTCTCTCTCTCTCTCTCTCTCTCTCTCTCTCTCTCTCTCTCTCTCTCTCTCTCTCTCTCTCTCTCTCTCTCTCTCTCTCTCTCTCTCTCTCTCTCTCTCTCTCTCTCTCTCTCTCTCTCTCTCTCTCTCTCTCTCTCTCTCTCTCTCTCTCTCTCTCTCTCTCTCTCTCTCTCTCTCTCTCTCTCTCTCTCTCTCTCTCTCTCTCCTCTCTCTCTCTCTCTCTCTCTCTCTCTCTCTCTCTCTCTCTCTCTATCTCTCTCTCTATCTCTCTCTCTCTCTGAGGCACTATGTTCACGTGGACTAATTAAAAGCGTTGTTCCTCATTCACGTTGTGATTGTGTTTTCAATTTTGTATCAAATATGTTAATAGACACAAGAGATAATTATTTCTCTCATTGATCATGTATCATTCTTCTTAAAAATCGACTTAGGAAAAAAATTATTTTCCAATGTGTCTTATTTCGCTACACCGATACTTTCCCAAATCAACTTGATAGGGGATGGTGTTCTCACTAGAAAAACAGTTTTGGTTGGTAGGTTATTGGAGTTGCAGATTGGAGACAGAATGTTACATCATTAGAGATTTTAGTGGTATGGTTGACATCTCTGCATCAAAAATTATTTTCTTCATGTGACAAAACAATAACTTTTTATGTGATTGCAATGTCAAGATTTGAATATAAAGCAAGAATTTCTAATTTGATACACA
Source organism: Lathyrus sativus (assembly GCA_963859935.3). Lineage (NCBI taxonomy): Eukaryota > Viridiplantae > Streptophyta > Magnoliopsida > Fabales > Fabaceae > Lathyrus > Lathyrus sativus. Next base: position 134,471,624 of record OZ012739.1, read on the forward strand.
TGTTGTGCTTTGATGGTTGGTATTAGTTAGACTTGTGGAAGTAGGGAGGAGATCTTGCTCCATCTCCTCTGATGACAAATATGTTACAACTAGTTATTGTGGACAAATTCTGAATTGTTGTAATTGTTTGAGTTTTTTTATTTATATTTTTTTATCTTGCTTTGGAGCACATGATTCAAAATACATACTAATATTTATAAAGTTTATATCACTCAACAATCTTATACTAAATGCACAAAGGAAAAAATAATTATTCAAATTCAAATATTGACTTTATATATTAATATAGTTATACAAAGAATCACACTGGTGTTTCAATGTCTTTTATGAGCGGACAAATGTAACAACACTTTTACAATAAATAAGATGCTACATTATCACATACAAATGAAATTATATGTTTATGAGCAACATATAATTAATTTTCATAGTTGTTTTTAATCTTAACATCGCACTCACAAATAAAATCAATGCATGTTGCTTTTAGAGGACGAATACACAATTGCTTTGGACAATCAGTGGCATAACTGCAACGGAAAAGTCCTGCAATGTCAAATAAGAATAAATTATTGTATATATGATGATATACAAAATTTGAAAATGTGTGAAGAAAATGACTTACCGCCATTGGTTACATTAATAAAGAAAGAAAGGAACATCATTAAAGCATAAAAAAACTTAAGGATTTGAGCCATTTTTTTCTTCCTTTGTATTTGTTAAATTGAAAATTATTTGAGCATTTTATAAGTAAAAATACTGTGGTTCGTTAGATACAATTAAATAGATGTTAGCCTTTTGGAGGTTCAAGAAATCAATCATATATTTAGAATCTTTATAAAACTTAACTGTTTTTTAATGAAATTTAATTATAACTAGCTTTTCATGATAGACAAGGGAAATATCTCAAAATAGATATAATTATGATGATTTATTAAGAACAATAGTTATAGAGATAATGAGTTGAAGAGCCAATGTAACATTTCTTTATGGCATCTCTTTATAATTTTTCTACCATGTAAAATCTTTCTATGTATTTTATCTTTTTAAATAATCTCAATTACTTAAAAGAATATAATAGCACACATCTCTCTATATAACATTTCCATTTATTTTTACCTCTTTAAATAATATCAATTAATAATATAAAATAATAGAATGACAATTTATGTTGCACTTTGAAACATTCTTTTGTCAACTATACATCTGAGAATTAATAATCAATCGTTGAAAAATAAAAGGCCATAGTAAAGAGTATGTATCACTCACTCACACATTGTATATTGAGAAAAATATCAATTAATAAATTGGTCGGTTGCAATTGTATTAAAACATATTATTCCAGTAACACCCAATTTTAAACAGAAATAAAGTTTTTTTATTGCTGAAATATTTGAAATGAAGATTAAATTTTACTAAAATTATTTATTGTAATAACTTTACCATTTAAATAAACTACACAATTAAAATACTTTTAAAATCAAAATTATAAAATAGAATTTCAAATTAGGATTCAATTTTGACCCGGGTCTTGTGAAAGTTGAGGAAAAAACTTACAGCTAAAAAATAATTAATCGAATGGGATAATATACTATAATTTCAATGAACTCCATAAGAAGGATAAACGTAATATGCGACATCTTAACTAGAACTGTTAAGTATAGCTCTAAAAATATAATTATTATAACAATTATATATGTACTTAAATCTTAAACCATATATATGGAAAATACTATTACATTTAAATAATCAGAATCATAATATTAATGCAAGTTTTATAAATTAAAGGACACCCTAAGGTGAGTTTTCTTCTAGGCTTGTTCATCTATTTGGTATTAAATATAGATTCGCTAGGGGAATTTGGCTCACAAGCTTTCAATGAACACTTTGAAGAAAGATGTCTCAGAGGTCTGCTCATTCGATTGATATTATATGTATATCAACTTAGAGAATTTGGCCCGCAGTCATTCATTTCTCAAGGACACACTCAGATGAGTTATCTTAAAAGTCTGCTCATCTGATTGATATTAAATATAGATCAACCCGAAGAATATGACTCACAATCAAACATAATAGATTCTAACACATAAATAAGAACCATGTACCAATATACTAAAGAAGTGTATAATTTATCAACCACGGACAAATAAACATAATGATGAACTACTTTAAAAAATATAATTGCTCACTTAGGAATAACCATTGTCAATTTAAGTCATTATTATCCTCTATATATTGATTCCTATCCTTATAGGATTAATATATCCTTAATATTGAGAATTACAAATTCATAAATCGTTTAAACTTAAAATTATGTTCTACGCAAGACAGATGGTGGACACAATGTCTTAGACAATGTGTATCACAGAAAATAGTTTAAAACAAACTAAGAAATTTAAAGTAGAAAGAAATAAAGAACACAAGAGAATTGTTAACTTAGTTGAGTGCAACATCACCTACATCTGAGGGGCTTTTAACCTAAGAAAGGAAATTCACTCTCAATAGTATTAGTACAATTAATCTTAGATGAACAAACCTTGTTCAGTGCCTACTTCTTAATACTACTTGTGTCTTTCTATTTAGGACTCTTCCTAAATATGATAATCATTCTCACTTCTCTCAATTAGTATCTCGGTGATTTATGTTTTCAACAGATTAAAGATGTTGAATTACAACTCAACTAACAATCAACTTCTATGCCCTGAATATTTGGTTTAGGCTTTTTTATATTTTTACAATAAACAACAAGAATACAAAGACTGAAAGAACAAAACCGTAGCACATTAGATCTTCAATACTTGTGTGTTTTCAAAGGTAAGAATGAGTCTCTTTAAATAGCAAACATCTGCTGGACTTTTCTCTAATGGGCATTAGATTTAAGAACAACCAGATTTAATTTAGATGCATAATTGATTTGATTTTCAAAAGTATCAACAAAAATATTTGATTTGATTTGATTTTCATTCATATTAAATCTTCATTTAATTGGCTTTGATACTATTAAATCATTTTAGAAAATCTTACTAAATAACATATTGCTAAAAGATACAACAACTCTTATTTGAATCAAACTGAATATCGCTCATAACAACTCACAAACCTTGACCTACAGACTGAGGTCAGATGTTGCACACATCCTGGAACATCTTGTCCCACATGTTGCATCTTTGTCAAAAATACATCTTGTACTACCAATGTTGTTGTACCTAGAGTAGGAATCAAAACAACAATCAATCTTCCCCTTTGGTAAATTTTGCCTAAAACAACTTACAACCTTTGTACTAGATGTGTAGGAGTAAATTAAAACAATTCTCATTCAGGAGGGTACATAGATACACATATCAGAGCACACACAACACCAACAAACACAAGCAATGAAAGACTTACACACATAAATGTGCTCTCATAGTTGAAGGTAAGATCCCAAGCTAGATGCACCAGCATATGAGCACACACAAAAATTTATGAGCACAAGTAGCACATCAAAACATTAGAACATCATCAACAACAAAAGTAGCACAAATTAAGATCTTTGACTGTTATAAATTATCGCATATGCAAATACCAAGAGCATCCCTTAACTTTTTAAATTGAGTTGCATCTAAAGAGTTAGCGAATATGTCAGCTAACTGGTTTTCAGTTGCTATATGCTCAAGGTCTACATCACAATACCCTACCAATATTGAATCAATACCATGATAATAGAGAATATTATAGTCACAAGTTCCATTTATGTACTTCATGATTCTCTTTACTTTATTCAGATGACTGGCCTTCTGTTAAGCTTGGTATATTGGACATACTCCTACAGTAAAAGTGATGTCAAGTCTGCTTGATGTAAGGTAAAGCAGACTTCCTATCATACTTTTGTAGAGACTCTGATCTATATAAACTCTATTCTCATCCATTGATAATTTCATATGAGTTGAAGTTGGAATTCTCTTATGGATAACCTTGTCAATAACAAATTTATTCACTATACTTTTTGCATACTTGCTTTGAGATACAATAATGATGTCTTCCATTTGCTTTATTTGAAGAATAAGAAAGTAAACGAGTTCTTCCACCAGACTCATCTCAAACTCAAACTGTATTTGTTGAACAAAATGTTTCACCATCTTGTATGACGTCCCACCATAGATTATGTTATTAACATAAATATGGGTTATCGTGAGCTTTTCTCCATCATTCTTCACAAATAGAGCTTTATCTTAACCTCCTTTATTGTATCCATTGTTTATCAAGAACTCAATTAACCTCTCATACCAAGCTCCTAGAGCTCGCTTTAATCCACAGAGAGCTTTCTTCAGCTTGTACACATGTTTTAGAAATCTAGGATCAATGAATCTCTTTGGTTTCTTACATACACTTATTTATTAAGATACCCATTCAGAAAGGCATTTTTAACATCTACTTGATACAATCTGAATTTTATCATGCAAAAAATTCCCAGTAATAATCTAATTGACTTAGGTCTAGCAATTGGAGCAAATGACTCATTAAAATCTACTCCTTGTATCTGAGTTTACCCTTGAGCAACTAAATATGATTTGTTTCTTGTCACATTAAATTGGAAGAAAAAGGAACAATGTATATATCACGACCTCCCAGAGTGTTTGGATACGAGGTGCATATCTCGACCATCCGAATTTTTTTCATCCTCCAAAAATACTTAATAACATTTAACCCTTTCACAAAAAAGATGAAAAAGGAACATGGTGTATATCATGATATCCTAGGGGTTTGGATACGAGGTGTGTATCTTGACGGTCTAAGTGTTTGTCATCCCCCAAAAATATATCCAAAACATCCAAGGTTTTTCCTTTTTTCTTTTAAAACTTCAGCTCTTTTTTAAACCAAAGATCTTTCGTCTCGAGACGATGCAAAACAATGCCTCATCCTCTTATATGTGTGAGATGAGCTAAGCGAAGTTTCCCGTGGATGTTGATTTGTAAATCCATACTTTTTTTTTGTTGAAAGCACCCTCTCCTCTAACTATTTTAGGTAAGAAATATTTTCCATTCAATTGCGACAACAACAACTTTCACTAAAATCGAACCGCAAACAAAGATTTTCTACACAGAAATACGTAGCCTTGAGCTCTCCATCGCACCCTAAAAATAGGTATGAGCGAGATTCAAAGTCTCATTAGGCACCATAATAAAAACTTATCTTTTAGTCCCATTTTTTTCCTTTTAATAACTTGAGGAACGAAAACATTTTTAGGCTAACACTTATGCGCAAAACTAACTAAATGGTTCTTGTTAAGTACAACAGATGTGAGGGGTGCGAATACCTTCACCTCTCATAATCGAATCCCAATGGTTGCGACAACCATATCTTTGTCATCTTTTAGAGGGGTTTTATCAATATTTTCCTTTTTCCTTTTTGGGAATAAATAAATTTTGGTGGTGACTCTGTTAGTCATCCGCGAGCGTCTGATTCACTCGTAGAGTCGTATTTTTTATATGTGACAGATATCGAACATGTTGAGGGTTGAATTTTATTTTGAGATACCCACAAATAACAATTGTCTTTGGATCTTGATCCTTTCATTAAAACGTATTGATCTTTGCTAAAAACAATGCATTTTGAATTGTTGAAGTTCATATTTAGATCTTTATCACATAGTTGACTTATACTGATCAAGTTTCTAGTTAATGCTTCTTCCAAGATCACATCATCAAGCCTGGGTAGACCTAGATACACTAGTTTACTTATACCCTTTATTTTTCCTCTTTCTCCATCGCCAAAGGTAACATAATATTAGAGCATGGTCTTAACTATTCTAGAAAGTTATTTTCTCTAGACATGTGCTTGGAACATCCACTATCAAAGTATCAATCTTCTCTTGAGGAAAATTAAAGAGACGTGTGAGCTATGAGACAAGTGGTTGATTTTTTGGGTTTCTAAACTTTCCTTACTTGAGTTTTCTTGTCTTTATTTCTATTGAATCTTGGTTGACTATAGGGCTGAGGATATCCATACACTTTATAGCAATAGGCCTTATATGGCCATATCTTCCATAGTGATGATATTTCCAAGAAGAGTTATTGTTTCTTCTGTACCGAGGGTACATATGTTGAGCATGAGGTTGAGACATGTGGTTCAACATCAGAGCCTCAGTTTTCTACTCAGGAGGGATAAACTTCTTTGTGGGAATTTTTGCTTCTTTCCTTATGGAGATGTAGTCAAATCTAATTCCCTTCACATCATTAAACATCTTTCCAACTTCCTAAATTTCATCAAGAGCCTTATAACCATTATTCAACATACATACAAAAGTTTTTCATATTATCAAGCTTGGACATTAATAAGGTGACTTCCTCTTCCAGACCTGTAATGTTGCAGTAATAATTAAGATTGAATCCACATGGACTACTTTTTAACAAGACAAAAATCGTGCAATGTGTATAAATTAGTAAATGGGTGTCTTCGAGTTTGCAATGCGAAAATAAAAAATGTTCAAACAAAATTACAAAAGCAGTCACGTTGTGTATAAAATCCTCTATTTCTCTATTATTTATGTCTGAAGCCTTACATTAATAATCGTGTCACTATAATCCCACAGCAAATTAACAAAACCCCTATAGCCAATTCCTTGCGAAATAGCTCATTAATCACTACTGAGAGTTTCTTATCCCTAGTACACTAGCGTAAGTAGGATTAGGCGATACAATAGAGTGTTACTTCACAATGTAATATCCAGGGTCTCCTATTCCTATTCAACCAGCGTAAGTACAACAATATTCTTAGGTCCAACAGATAGACTAATGGTCAGTATTCCTTATATTCACAAAATCATATTAAAAAAGTATCTCACATAAAAAGCATTAAGAACAAGAAGAAATTCAATAGAATTATAGATTAAAGTATTCATGCAGAGTCAAATCAACACATGTCCCAACAACATAGAAACAGGTTCATCAAACACAACCTAACCTAAAGGAGCGTAGCCACTTGTCATACCCCAAATTTGTCCTACTTCGGTATTTAATGGATGTTTTACTGCTTCACGACATCTGGCTATGACTATCTGAGACTTCGTTCATAAAGACCATGTGTGTACACATTGTGGTTATAACCCCTAGCAATTTTTGTTGAATTCTTGTGGGAGGAGCGCGCCTCCAGCCCCTTGTACCCAAACTCATGTGTGTCTTCGTTCTCACGATCAGACAGACATGATATGATCAATAACATAAAGTACATGATTGGGTCTATCTTGCCACACAGTTTCAGGAAATTTAGACCCTATTTCAACTGGATTACGAACTTCTCCTTAAATGTTGTTTAAGCCTCGCTACGAGTTGCTTATTATGGTCTGCACTTAATTCAAGTTAATTCAAGGATACTTCACATGATGCTTCTGGAGACAGTCGATTTAGCCTCAAGCTTTGCTCGAATTGATTGTAAGCGTCAAGCTATGTTTGGATTCTAAATCAGTTTGTGACAAACTTAGATTTAGCTTGCAAATTTGAGTCTTAATTGAATTTGAATTTAGATGCAATTGGTCCAGAAGATATTTTGATTCATCTCAAAGGCTTATGGTATAATGCATCAGTTTATAATTATATAAGCTATGTTAAAGGAAAGATGAACCCATATTGGTCAAGAGATTTCAAGTAGATTCTAATGGCTTCAAGTTAATCCCAAACCTTATTCCAATTTGTTTTGAGATGTATTTCAAGTAGATACTAAAGGAATAAGGTCATTACTAAATTAAGTTACTTTGTCTTTGAATCAAGCTCATGCCTTATTGAAAATTCATGATTGAATTGATTAGTACAAATTTGAATTATTTTTAAGACGTGGAAAGTTGTTTTAAGTTGAACCGTCTTTCTTTTGTGAGCCATGAAGTTATGACTAGCTAAAGACCATTCCAGGTGATAGCAAAAGATGAGCCATTGTTCAAGATTTCACAAAACTGGGCCAAAGAGGATGTAGTTGTGAAAAGCCTGTTAACAAAATACATTTAGTTGGTGGCACATGGCCTGCTCAAGCATATTGATGGAAGAATGGGCAACCTCAAGATAAATAACCCTGAAACTCTTATAAATAATGATAATTTAGATTACAATACTCAGCATGCTATAGAGAAAACTGGATGAACAACGCTAGCAGGTCAAAATGGTTGCTGTTGGAAATCAAAATAAAATAATGGATAATTACATATGGTAATAATTCTAAGCAAGTTGAGTACAATAAGGCTGCATGTTCGGAATTACATAAAGGAATTCTTGTTTTTTTTCTGCTGGCCTGCATGAGTCTCACATTGTAAACAAGCTTTCGACATTTTCGTAACTATCTTCCTATATCCACATCAGTTGCTCCAGCTCTTGTTGCAATACCTCCTGAAATTTTGCCTAAAACTTCACCATCGATCAACCAATTCCTCCCTAATTTCTTCCAACAAGTAGACAGGGATGGTATGCTCCGCCACCAATGAACACAGGTACTACAGATTCTCCATTTATCTTCCCTGTTCAATCACCCGTGAATCAGGTTTCACCTGTTTCTTCTCCATCATTCAAGATTTCCCCTCCTTCTCGTTTGTCGCCCTTCAAGCCTCCGCACAAAGTACAGAGGGGCAATGGATTAGTTTAAACTCAATAAATCGCTTACCAAGATACTGTACAACAAGCTTACCAACCTGTTTTCCTCATGAACAACGCAACTCATCCGCAATCCTGCCCATTCCTCCAAGCAACATTTTGTTTCCTTCAAGTTATAACTAAAATCTGCATGAATGCGACATGAGTACAAGGAATCAGAACAATAATCTTACCATGACGAATCCAAATTATCAAAGAATATGCTTCCATTTTTGATGGCAAAATATTGAATCGAAAAAGCATCAGGCATCCAGTTATGATATCATTAATTCAAATATTGTCCTCTACCTGCGAGATGATTACTGAAGAGAATTCCTGCCCCTCACTTTGACCCAACAGAACAGGTTTTGAGTGCCATTCTCACGTTCAGATCACCATGTGCCTTCCTTTCTTTTCCTCCTAGTTTTTTCGAAAGAGACAATGCTATGAATTCCAAACAATAGCTGACAAGGTTAAGTAAAAAAGAGGATTAAAATGTGTTTGAAGTCTAATGATTACATACTTCTGTTAGCCTGTACCTAAAAGAGTGAATTTCAGTTCCACCAAGATTTTGCTCCAAAGTCATCATCATCCTTCATTTGCCTTCATATCCATGATGTCTTCACTGTCATCACATAATCTACAAGAGTGAACCAAGGATAATTGATGAGTGTACTCAAAAGGGCAAGAAATTCAAAAAGAAGGACTAAGAGAATTCTTTACCTTTTATGTCAAAGAAGCCTCAGACGCCATCATTTCGTGCCCAATTGTTACCAAATTCGACAAACTTCTGTTCTAAATCACCAATTCCATGGTCCATTTACTTATGCCAAGCCGACCCCATGTTGTGGTTTCCTCTCCATCAAGCCTCATCAAGATTCCCCCCAATGCAGCATTACACCAGGTACATGAAAGGCAAGACAAAACTATGGTTAATCCATAATAAAAAAAAATCAAGAACAAGTCCTCCGCAAATCCCATGAGGTTGTTCCCACACCATCAAACATCAATAGACCAGAAATACATGAAACATGAATTGGTTAGTCAAGCTGCGAGATATATTAACTAAACTTGTGATTACGGCATTGATTGATGCTGGTATTGACAACATCCTAAGGCTGCAGTCCTAAGAGACATAGATAGAGCGGATGCCACACTATCCCTTTACCCAGATACGAAACGGGACTCCCTTATCTTCATGGCATCTTCAATGTCGTGTGATCATGTAAACCTACAAAATAAATCAAGAATGATTAAGAGATGGTCTTCTAAGCAAATTACATAGAGGTCAGTTTCAGTGGACTTTGCTCATATGTGTCGTATATCGAAACTTTCAAAAGCATATGCAGAATGTTATGGAAGGAAACTAGCGGATCAAATATCACCAAAGAGTAAGTCATAAGAAGACGTGTTTACCCTGGTTGATGGTTACTTTCGTCAATCCGTCAAAACCGGCAGCATGACTTTGTCACAGCCTATGGATAAATTTGCAGAAGTTTTGTGCTTAAGTTATCACCGTGATTCAAAAATGGCGCCCTGCATCATTTTAACATGAAACAAGAGTGAAAATTCCACATCATCATAGTGAAAATTATAAAGTCACACTGTAAAAAAATCAGGGTAAAAATAGGTATTTCCAGAAACTGCTAACAGACAAAAAATCATAAGAAAGGAGTCCAAAATCATACGATTTCTACTCCTATTACCAAAAAGCAACCCTAATTTCACCCTTATATAAACGCATATTGTTCATCCCAAGAGGGGGAGGCAGAGAGCAAAAAAAAACCTAAAGGAAACTCTGTCAAAATCGACCCCTAAACCCATACTAAAGCTCAAAATCTTGAAGGAAAAATTTCTTAGAGTTTCACACTGAAACTCTAAGGTGGTGAGCTTTGCCACTAAATACACTATCAGGACACGATATTTTCACGGTGCAATAAAGAAAAAGAAAGGAGAAGACTTGAAGGAACCAAGCAACAAGTAGAAAAATTGGATTGTACCTGAAAACCCTGAAGCCTCTCAAACTTCGTATTGGTAACCTTCTTCTTCTCTTATTTTCGTTTTCCTCCATAATCACGCATGGCTAAGTTTAGAATGTTGTGGCTTAGGAATTTAATTTACATCGTGTTAAAGCACTTGATTAGGGTTAAAAGGGGATTTAAGGTTTATTCTGCTGAGTTTTATTGATGTTGAAAAAAGTGAAAAGTTGATAGCAGAAGAGAGGGAGAATGTAGAACGAGGGAGAAAGGGTGGATAAATTTTGAGAGAGTTTTAGCTTGAAGAGGGAGTTTCTTCAGCGTGAAGAGAGATAGGGAGAGATTGGTTAAGGTGTTAATGAAATTGATTTTCCCTTTTAATTCTTAAGTCTTTATTCAATATTTAACCGTTGCATTCCCAATCATGGCCAGGCTTTGATTAAAATTGGTTGAGTGGTCTAGTAAATGTTGAGTGTCTTGAAATTTGGTGTTATTTATTATTTGTTTTGGGGGAAGAACTCGAGGAGTTCACAGCAATCATGGCAATAAAGGGTAGTAGGTCAAGGCGCATGGGGAAGTGTTTTTTGTCTGTTCAATTTCTTTTTCCATTAAGAGCTTACACGTTTTTTGAGCCTTAGAGGCCTTAGATTTGTTTCGGTGGACCAATGGGCATGGCCATCGTGGGCCATTCTTGGCCCACTTATAGTTCTTCTTGTTAGAGTACTTCCCTCATTTTATATGCACCCTCAATATGTCTTGGTTAAACTAATCTTATATTAGGAATTAATTAAGTTGGTAATTGTTTTTATTTTTGTTTCAACCCATGTTGTTAGGGCATAATATTTAGTAGATAGTTGCTTTTAAAAAATGATTTCTAAAATTAAATTAATTGAGAATTACTTATCCCATTGAATAATCTTAATTAATTACTTAATATGGTTAATTCTAAAAATGATACCTTTATATTTAAAATCATATTTTTTTAAAACCATCTTCCTAAATGGATTTAATGAAAGTGGTGGATCCTTGGAGTCTAGCACTCCTTGGGTCCTTAAGCGACCGCTCTCGAGGTGCACGCCTTGAGTTGTGATCTCTTCGTCTTTCATCGTTAAGACTACCCAACTTTGTATAAACCTTTCAAAGTAGGTGAACCCTAATTCGAACAATATGCCTACCATAGTTTAACCCACCTACGCAAGCCTATTCAAACCATTTTTTCTTAATTAAATTACGAAAGTATCGAGTTCTTGGAGTCGCGCATTCCTTGAATTCGAGAGTGACAACTATTGAGGTGTACGCCTCGGTTAGCGTGTCACTCGAACTTTCGTTCCTAAAACACTTCCCATAATTATTTGGACAAGTACTTTCACTGTCCAACAAACACTATTTCATAATTAATGGAATGAAAAAGATGTCGTTGGGATCTAGCATTCCAACGATATCCCGACAAATTGGTTACGAGGCTGACGTCTCGTTTATCGAATAGTCGTCATTCCTCCCAAATTTTCAACCCGTCTAACCTCGTTCCTCACCTTCGTGTGATCGAGTCTAAACCATAGTATGTCTCTAAACCATACGTCAAATCCAAACTATTTTCTTAATTAAAATTACGAAAGAATGGAGTTCTTGGAGTCTCGCATTCCTTGAATTCTTGAGTAACCACTCTTGAGGCGTACGCTTTAGGTTGTGGATTACCCGACCTTTCGCTTATAAAACGCATGCCCTAATTATTTGGACAAATATCGTCATTGTCCATTCAAATACAATTTCATATTTCGAATGAAAAAGGTATCATTGGGATCTAGCATTCCAATGATATCCCGATTAATTGATTGCAAGGCTAACGTCTCGTTTATCGAATAGTCGTCATTCTCCCTTAAAATATTTAACCATTCCAATTCCTTTCTCCCTCCCGTGCGATTGAATCCTTCTTAAACACTAAATTCCTCGCCCTCGTGCGTTTTCCAATCTAAATACCTTTTACCAAAGGACATTGTTTAGTCTTTCTTCCGCGCATAACAAACTAGTGCTTCAGTCTCCCCTAGTGAGCAGACAAGCGAATGTTTAGCAGTTAGAATGCGACCTAAACACTCGTTCGTTTTCCAAACCTTTTATCGCAGTTAGCCGAACTACGGCTGCTCCAATTTCGCATTTATCAATGAGAATACGTAGGCACAAGATTGCGATGATCTTGGCGAGCACAAATCCCTCTTTTACCCGTAGTCCCACGAACTACGAATGCTCTGATTTTCAACTTCTTACAAGTGAAGATACGTAGGCACAAGGGCCCCAATCCTTGGCGAGCACCCTATCTTATAAACCACCCATTTCCCCCCATAGGAGAAACCTTAGAAGAAAACTAATAAGCATGACTAACTTTACTCTCGAATCGAATCAAGAGGTTCCCGTTGAGTACAACGGACGTAGAGGGTGCTAATACCTTCCCTCTGCGTAATCGACTCCCGAACCTAGAATATTGGTTGTGATGACCATGTTCTTATCTCTTTTAAAGGTTTTATCGATATTTTCGTATTCCTTCCTTGGAATGAATAAAGTTCGGTGGCGACTCTGTTCGAACGTATTTTTCCGCGTCCATCGTGAGGATCGTATTTTTCAAGGTACGACAGATGGCGACTCTGCTGGGGAAAATGCATTGCCCTATGCAAGAGAGAGTCAAGCCTCACTTGACTCGATTCGAGAGTACTAACCTTTTGCTTAACTATTTTCTTTATGTTTATTTTCTCCTATTGTTTATTTCTTGTTTTCTCTTTCTATCGTATGCTGTTTATTATATCTGCCTGCTGGATTCGGGGATAACATTGCAAGTAAAGCTCTACACCTGAGCTTTGGAAAAAGAAGAGAGAAAACATAGTTTAGAATTGGTAGTCGAGTAGTGTTAGTCCCCAAGGACTCGCTCCTTGTGTGCCTAGCATGAAAGCTCCTCCATAATAGACCTTTTCGTAGATCCTATCGTAACGCAACTAGCCTGTTGCACGACTTGATTCATGAAGGGTCCATGACTCTAGGAACCGATCTTAGAACCGGTTTCTATATTGGTAGTCGTGTAGTGTTAGTCTTCGAGGACCCGCTCCTCGTGTGCCTGGCATGAGGACTCCACTCAGGAGAGACCCTATCGTACTCTCGTTATAATACAGCTAGCCTGTTGCGTGATGTTGATGTGATCGGTGTCCGTGATCCTGGGAACCTTATCCATCAACGTAGAAGTTATCCCGTGAGTGGGTATGTGGGTACAGAATCTAGAACTTGCCTTGTATAGTCTACCGGTTAGGGCGCTTTGACCTGCTTATGTTATCCTGGATCCTGCCTGCATTGCATTTGCATATCATTACATTTGCATTTCATTTGTATTGCATATCTTCCTAAACCAGAAAGCTTATCCATCCCTTCTCCATAACCTCCAGATGATTTCCCGATACTCATACTGAACTTGTGGTAGCCGCAAAGAAGTTGAAGTGAGTTCAAGTGGAGTCAACAGGAGCACATACAACTCGAAGAGCTAGTCAGACTAATCAAGTGGAAAGCTTGGGTAGCTATGTTAGAGGCTAATGTTCGAAAAAGTGGGATGGAGAATCTTAACTCTTCATCAGGTTTCACTATGTCAACCAACCCCTTGTATGATCATCTGGCTAGTGGTAATCTTTTGCCAATGAACATTCCTACCCAGTCTCAGATGATGCCATTGACTGATTCTATGGAGGAGAGATTTTGTGCCCTTGAAGAAAAAGTTCAAGCTATGAAAGCGCGTGATAATTCAGGGCTCGATGTTGTTGATATGTGCCTTGTGCCAGACCTGGTAATTCCTTCGAGATTCAAAGTACCTAACTTCCAGAAGTACACCGGTCTCAGTTGCCCAAAGCGTCATTTGGTAATGTTCTGCCGAAAGATGACTTCTCATGTCCTTGATGACAAGTTGATGATTCATTGTTTTCAAGACAGTTTGAATGGTGCATCTTTGAATTGGTACATGGATATAGAGAGAAGCTGCATCCAATCATGGAGAGATTTAGCCAATGCTTTCCTGAAGCAATATGATTATAATTTGGACACGGCTCCCAATCCCACGCAGTTGCAATGCCTATCTCAAAAGACGATGAATCCATTAAGGAATATGCACAACGGTGGAGAGAGTTAGCAGCCAGGGTGCAACCACCACTCTTGGACAAAGAATTAATCGACATGTTTTTGGACAGCCTGCATGACTCTTATCACGAAAGAATGGCTGGAAGTGCATTCTTGAGCTTCTCTGACCTTATAATAGTAGGAGAACGCATCGAGAATTACCATAAAACTAAACAAATCCAAGATGCTTTAACCAGACGGGTGAGACTGATTCAAGAGGAAGAGGATAATGAAATTGATGTGGTCATAGCAAATGTCGAGTATTCTCAAGGTGCACCAGAAAAACTTTATGGTTCGTCATCTTCTCGACAATTATCATTGCCTGCACCATATCATCCTTATAGACAACCAATCAGGTATAGGGCACCATACCAGAAACCTTGGGTTGCTCCTCATGCAAATCAACAAACCCGTGGCCGAGGTTATCAGAATCAGCGTCGGAATCAACATAAGCCTCTAAATAACTTGGAAAGAAGGACTGCTCCTCTTCATCCAGTTCCTATGTTGCATAGTCAACTTCTGCCGCATCTGGTCCGAAACTCGCTGGTAGAACCCAAAGCTACCAAGCCTTTTCCAGAACCATACCCGCCTGGGTATGATCCCGATGCTCATTGTGGATATCATACTGGATCAATGGGACATTCAACTGAAGATTGCAAAGCTTTTCAAGCCAAGGTGCAACAGTTGATTGACAAGAAGTACATATCCTTTCCAGAAGGAAGATTGGTTATGCACGTCAGCTTCGCGCCGAAATGAGTTCCAAGACTTCAAGAGGCATTTCCCAAAGCCCGTGGTTCAGACAAGAAGCCATCCTCAACACTGGCAAATTCAGGACATTTTTATCATCTGCATTTGTAATTTCTTTTCTGTTAAACGCTACTTGCTTTTAGAAATTATTTCTT
The DNA here is from genome assembly GCA_963859935.3 of Lathyrus sativus. NCBI lineage: Eukaryota > Viridiplantae > Streptophyta > Magnoliopsida > Fabales > Fabaceae > Lathyrus > Lathyrus sativus. Next base: position 134,487,230 of record OZ012739.1, read on the forward strand.
ATTAATGGTATTTATGCATGTTTTGAACAAATTCATTCATATTCACTCACATTTTCTTGTTTATCGCAAAAAAAATCACAAAAATATTTCACTTCACTTCCTTTATCGCACTGCTGTTTAGCAAAGATTTGAGGGAGGATGACGAAAGCTAAATACCCATAATTGTTGATAGTATGTTTTTTGGATAAATTTCCGCCGATGATGTACAGGCATTGTTTCGAACCCTAAAACACTGGAGAGATAAAGAGTTAGTCCCTAGTAAACCACTTTGAGCCTAGAAGTAGGAGTTTCCTTCGGATATTCAAACCCTTAAACACTCAACCTGGGGTAGGGTAGTTGTTCAATTAATCCAATTCCGCACTCAAAGCAAAATCCCAAATACAAGATGGTTGTTCATCAATAACCCTTGACATGGCAGTCACAATCCTTCAAAAAAAAATCAAAAAGCCTGCTAAGTCGAACACCTCAAAAGGAGACTTTGGCAAAAATCAAGGCAATCCCGATGGACTCGAATAGAAAAATCGGTCCATGCAAAAGTTAGGGATCAAAAACAAAATCAAAAAGAGGTCCTTAAGCCCTCAACAAAAACAAAATAAGATTCAGTGGCCACCCAAATCAAGGGGTTACTGACATCCATAAAAATAAGGTGGCTGCCATTTCAAGCAAACTTCGAACCATCAAGTTTACACCATCAAGCAGGTGTAAAATTAACTGAATGTAGGACTGGAGTTCATCACGAAGAAGGGGTGGGTTAAAATTAAATTTTGAGCCTTATATCCTTTGTTTCTATAACCGCGAACCAGACCACATTACAACCCTCAAAAGACCTAATTGAGGCTGGATTTATTCTGGAAGCATACTACAGTAAGGTTGCGTAAACTGACTCCTAAAGATTTGCTAATCGTTTGCATTGGTGTCATATTCTTGCCATATCTTTCGCACCAATTAAATCAGCAATACGTTTGGACTAATGGTCCAATTCGTCACACACTTTCATATCATTCCCAATAAATGATATTTTCAAAACTTGCATGAATGTCGCATTAAAATTACCATTTTTGAATGAACAATTTTAATTGCAAATTAGTAATCGGCATAATAGAAATTCCAATAAAGTGCAATCAAAGAGGAACTTGATCACTCATTGGTGTTGACCTGAATCAAGACTTTCTCATAACCTTGTGAATCTGGGGCAAGTCCTTCTGAGGTTTAAACAAGGGGCAAACTGCTACAAGGTTCAAACACTGGGGCAGACCATTTGAACAGGGGCAGATTAGTTGAACATGGGTCATTTCCCTTTATGCTTTTAAATTGGTCAAGTTGTCCATGCCAGAGATCAGCAACTGTTGAGGTCAACAAGCGTCAAAAGCCTTAGGGCTGAGCAAAAGTACGACTAACATGCATTGGTGAAGTCGCTACGCTCACGCAATCCTTATGCATTGGTTAAATCGCTAGGCTCGCACGACTAACACGCGTTGGTTAAGTTGCTACGCTCACACAGTCAAAATGCTTTGGATGAGTCGCTACGCTCAACATTTGTAAGCCGTCACGACATATCAGCTAGAAGCTAGATTCTTACCAAAACGAGTATACCACTTCTGCAAAAGATCCGACTAGAGGCAGGCTACCCAGAGTTTCTTTTGATTAAGGGAGAGTCCCTCCAACGCTCAATCAGCACTAGTCATGTCGCTTCAATGCTCATTCTAGAGTAGACTACCTCAAGAATAATTTGAAGCCAATTACCCCAAGGGTTAGTTAATCAAGGTCAAAACCCTTCCTGACTAAAATTTGGAACAAGCCATCTCGAGATCATCTCATGGTACAACTGCTTCTAAATTCCTTTCATGACTTGGAATTTTGGAACAAACCATCTCGAGTTCATCTCATGGTACAACTGTTCATACTTCCTTTCACGACTTGGAATGCTAGGGCAAGCCATCTCAAGTTCATCTCATGGTACGACTGCTTCCAATTTCCGTTCAAGGAAAATTTCTTCATAGACCCAGACTGGGGCAAGTTGAGCTACACTGGGGCAGTTACTCAAGCAAGCTTATTCTCGTCAGCAAGAGTTGTGTGTCGGGGAATCATGTCATCACCCCATCATAACCTTAGCCTCCTGAAAGGGCCTCTATGTCATTGGGTTTCATCCCCACGGCCTGGACCTGATACCTGTCAGAGCTTTGTGGCCGAAATTAAACTTCCAAAGTCCAGCTCTTGTCTGGCAAATACTTTAAAGTCCAACTTTCGTCTGACAAATCCTTTAAACTCCAGCTCTCGTCTGGCAAATCCTTTAAAGTCCATCTCTCGTCTGGAAAACCCTTTAAAGTCCAGTTCTCGTCTGGCAAACCATTTTAAAGTCCAGTTCCCGTCTGGCAAACTACTTTAAAGTCCAGTTCTCGTCTGGCAAACCATTTTAAAGTCCAGTTCCCGCCTGGCAAACTATTTTAAAGTCCATTTCTCGTCTGGCAAACCATTTTAAAGTCCAGTTCTCGTCTGGCAAACTACTTTAAAGTCCAGTTCTTGTCTGGCAAACCATTTTAAAGTCCAGTTCCTGCCTGGCAAACTATTTTAAAGTCCAGTTCTCGTCTGGAAAACCATTTTAAAGTCCAGTTCCCGTCTGACAAACTATTTTAAAGTCCAGTTCTCGCCTGGAAAACCATTCTAAAGTCCAGTTCCAGGCTAGCAAACCATTTTAAAGTCCACCCCGTTGGCACCCTCATGAAACCAAGGTCCAACTTCGTTTGGCAACTACCAAAGTCCAATCCATTTGGAAACTACCAAAGTCCAATCCATTTGGAAACTACCAAAGTCCACCCCGTTGGCACCCTCGTGAAACTAAAGTCCAATCCATTTGGCAACTACCAAATTCCAATCCATTTGGCAAACCACCAAAGTCCACCCTCGATGGAATCCTCCTGAAACTAAAGTCCAATCCATTTGGCAACTACCAAATCCAGTCCCTGGTGGTATCCCCGACATGATTTTTATCCCCAGCATACCTGATCATTTGCATTGTCATAAGCACGACATGCAACATCATATCATAATCATAATCGAGCATTAGCATATCATTTGCATTGACATCTTGCACTCCTTAGCAGTTGCACTGTTAGCTACATGTTTGGGCATCATAAAACATTGCATTGCATAGCAACATATCAGGATCCAGTATCAGTTCACAAGCATCTTGGCCAGTCCTCCAGTGAAGTTGGTAGTATTACTCCGAAAAGAGTTAATACCCCGCGAGTTCAAAGAATTCTACTCCCCAGCAAGTCATTCTTCAACTATGCAGTTGATGATGATAATCCCCAACAACTATTGCTTTTGTGGCTCCCCAAGCAGAGGTTATCTTAAAAAGTTTCTTGAAGGCTTTCCCCCTGCAGAGTTTGCACAACGTTGTTCCTCTAATAGGAATTTTGGCTAAACTATTCCCCAACAAATGTAACATCCGAGATGCTGCTTTGGTATCGTGAAGGACCTTAACGAATGAGGGACTACTTCGACCACCCAAAGAGGCTTGTTTATACCACTTTGGTATCGGGAAGGACCTTAACGAATGAGGGAATGCTTCGACCACCCAAAGAGGCTTGTTTATACCACTTTGGTATCGCGAAGGACCTTAACGAATGAGGGACTGCTTCGACCACCCAAAGAGGATCGCATTTATACCACTTTGGTATCGCGAAGGACCTTAACGAATGAGGGACTGCTTCGACCACCCAAAGGCAATCGGTTATACTACTCTGGTATCGCGAAGGACCTTATTAGATAAGGGACTGCTTCGACCACCCAGAGAATATCAGGTTATCTTGTTCATCCTATTAACCCATTCATGGTACTTTTCACTTCTCTACCGGACAAATTTTGGGGTCTTCTTATATCTAATTGACTTCCACCTTAAAATGAACGCCATGCAGCAATTCATTCACTCAGGTTTAAGGCAATTAGATAGGGGCATCTGTCATACCCCAAATTTTTCCTACTTCGGTATTTAATGGATGTTTTACTACTTCACGACATCTGGCTATGACTATCTGAGACTTCGTTTATAAAGACCATGTGTGTACACATTGTGGTTATAACCACTAGCAATTTTTGCTGAATTCTTGTGGGAGGAGCGCGCCTCCAGCCCCTTGTACCCAAACTCATGTGTGTCTTTGTTCTCACGATCAGACAGACAAGATATGATCAATAACATAAAGTACATGATTGGGTCTATCTTGCCACATAGTTTCAGGAAATTTACACACTATTTCAACTGGATTACGAACTTCTCCTTAAATGTTGTTTAAGCCTCGCTACGAGTTGCTTATTATGGTCTGCACTTAATTCAAGTTAATTCAAGGATACTTCACATGATGCTTCTGGAGACAGTCGATTTAGCCTCAAGCTTTGCTCGAATTGATTGTAAGCGTCACACTATGTTTGGATTCTAAATCAGTTTGTGACAAACTTAGATTTAGCTTGCAAATTTTGAGTCTTAATTGAATTTAGATGCAATTGGTCCAGAAGATATTTTGATTCATCTCAAAGGCTTATGGTATAATGCATCAGTTTATAATTATATAAGCTATGTTAAAGGAAAGATGAACCCATATTGGTCAAGAGATTTCAAGTAGATTCTAATGGCTTCAAGTTAATCCCAAACCTTATTCCAATTTGTTTTGAGATGTATTTCAAGTAGATACTAAAGGAATAAGGTCATTACTAAATTAAGTTACTTTGTCTTTGAATCAAGCTCATGCCTTATTGAAAATTCATGATTGAATTGATTAGTACAAATTTGAATTATTTTTAAGACGTGGAAAGTTGTTTTAAGTTGAACCGTCTTTCTTTTGTGAGCCATGAAGTTATGACTAGCTAAAGACCATTCCAAGTGATAGCAAAAGATGAGCCATTGTTCAAGATTTCACAAAACTGGGCCAAAGAGGATGTAGTTGTCAAAAGCATGTTAACAAAATACATTTAGTTGGTGGCACATGGCCTGCTCAAACACATATTGATGGAAAAATGGGCAACCTCAAGATAAATAACCCTGAAACTCTTATAAATAATGATAATTTAGATTACAATACTCATCATGCTATAGAGAAAACTGGATGAACAACGCTAGCAGGTCAAAATGGTTGCTGTTGGAAATCAAAATAAAATAATGGATAATTACATATGGTAATAACTCTAAGCAAGTTGAGTACAATAAGGTTGCACGTTCGGAATTACATAAAGGAATTCTTGTTTTTTTTCTGCTGGCCTGCATGAGTCTCACATTGCAAACAAGCTTTCGACATTTTCGTAACTATCTTTCTATATCCACACCAGTTGCTCCAGCTCTTGTTGCAATACCTCCTGAAATTTTGCCTAAAACTTCACCATCGATCAACCAATTCCTCCCTAATTTCTTCCAACAAGTAGACAGGGACGGTATGCTCCGCCACCAATGAACACAGGTACTACAGATTCTCCATTTATCTTCCCTGTTCAATCACCCGTGAATCAGGTTTCACCTGTTTCTTCTCCATCATTCAAGATTTCCCCTCCTTCTCGTTTGTCGCCCTTCAAGCCTCCGCACAAAGTACAGAGGGGCAATGGATTAGTTTAAACTCAATAAATCGCTTACCAAGATATTGTACAACAAGCTTACCAACCTGTTTTCCTCATGAACAACGCAACTCATCCGCAATCCTGCCCATTCCTCCAAGCAACATTTTGTTTCCTTCAAGTTATAACTAAAATCTGCATGAATGCGACATGAGTACAAGGAATCAGAACAATAATCTTACCATGACAAATCCAAATTATCAAAGAATATGCTTCCAGTTTTGATGGAAAAATATTGAATCGAAAAAGCATCAGGCATCCAGTTATGATATCATTAATTCAAATATTGTCCTCTACCCGCGAGATGATTACTGAAGAGAATTCCTGCCCCTCACTTTGACCCAACAGAACAGGTTTTGAGTGCCATTCTCACGTTGATATCACCATGTGCCTTCCTTTCTTTTCCTCCTAGTTTTTTCGAAAGAGACAATGCTCTGAATTCCAAACAATAGCTGACAAGGTTATGTAAAAAAGAGGATTAAAATGTGTTTGAAGTCTAATGATTACATACTTCTGTTAGCCTGTACCTAAAAGAGTGAATTTCAGTTCCACCAAGATTTTGCTCCAAAGTCATCATCATCCTTCATTTGCCTTCATATCCATGATGTCTTCACTGTCATCACATAATCTACAAGAGTGAACCAAGGATAATTGATGAGTGTACTCAAAAGGGCAAGAAATTCAAAAAGAAGGACTAAGAGAATTCTTTACCTTTTATGTCAAAGAAGCCACAAACGCCATCATTTTGTGCCCAGTTGTTACCAAATTCGACAAACTTCTGTTCTAAATCACCAATTCCATGGTCCATTTACTTATGCCAAGCCGACCCCATGTTGTGGTTTCCTCTCCATCAAGCCTCATCAAGATTCCCCCCAATGCAGCATTACACCAGGTACATGAAAGCCAAGACAAAACTATGGTTAATCCATAATAAAAAAAATCAAGAACAAGTCCTCCGCAAATCCCATGAGGTTGTTCCCACACCATCAAACATCAACAGACCAGAAATACATCAAACATGAATTGGTTAGTCAAGCTGCGAGATATATTAACTAAACTTGTGATTACGGCATTGATTGATGCTGGTATTGACAACATCCTAAGGCTGCAGTCCTAAGAGACATAAATAGAGCGGATGCCACACTATCCCTTTACCCAGCTACGAAAACGGGACTCCCTTATCTTCATGGCATCTTCAATGTCGTGTGATCATGTAAACCTACAAAATAAATCAAGAATGATTAAGAGATGGTCTTCTAAGCAAATTACATAGAGGTCAGTTTCAGTGGACTTTACTCATACGTGTCGTATATCGAAACTTTCAAAAGCATATGCACAATGTTATGGAAGGAAACTAGCGGATCAAATATCACCAAAGAGAAGGTCATAAGAAGACGTGTTTACCCTGGTTTATGGTTACTTTCGTCAATCCGTCAAAACCGGCAGCATGACTTTGTCACAGCCTATGGATAAATTTGCAGAAGTTTTGTGCTTAAGTTATCACCGTGATTCAAAAATGGCGCCCTGCATCATTTTAACATGAAACAAGAGTGAAAATTCCACATCATCACAGTGAAAATTATAAACTCACACTGTAAAAAAATCAGGGTAAAAACAGGTATTTCCAGAAACTGCTAACATACAAAATATCATAAGAAAGGAGTCCGAAATCATACGATTTCTACTCCTATTACCAAAAAGCAACCCTAATTTCACCCCTATATAAACGCATACTGTTCATCCCAAGAGGGGGCGGCAGAGAGCAAAAAAAACCCTAAAGGAAACTCTGTCAAAATCGACCCCTAAACCCATACTAAAGCTCAAAATCTTGAAGGAAAAATTTCTTAGAGTTTCACACTGAAACTCTAAGGTGGTGAGCTTGGCCACTAAATACACTATCAGGACACGATATTTTCAAGGCGCAATAAAGAAAAAGAAAGGATAAAACTTGAAGGAACCAAGCAACAAGAAGAAAAATTGGATTGTACCTGAAAACCCTGAAGCCTCTCAAACTTCGTATCGGTAACCTTCTTCTTCTCTTATTTTCGTTTTCCTCCATAATCACGCATGGCTAAGTTTAGAATGTTGTGGCTTAGGAATTTAATTTACATCGTGTTAAAGCACTTGATTAGGGTTAAAAGGGGATTTAAGGTTTATTCTGCTGAGTTTTATTGATGTTGAAAAAAGTGAAAAGTTGATAGCAGAAGAGAGGGATAATGTAGAACGAGGGAGAAAGGGTGGATAAATTTTGAGAGAGTTTTAGCTTGAAGAGGGAGTTTCTTCAGCGTGAAGAGAGATAGGGGGAGATTGGTTAAGGTGTTAATGAAATTGATTTTCCCTTTTAATTCTTAAGTCTTTATTCAATATTTAACCGTTGCATTCCCAATCATGGCCAGGCTTTGATTAAAATTGGTTGAGTGGTCTAGTAAATGTTGAGTGTCTTGAAATTTGGTGTTATTTATTATTTGTTTTGGGGGAAGAACTCGAGGAGTTCACAGCAATCATGGCAATAAAGGGTAGTAGGTCAAGGCGCATGGGGAAGTGTTTTTTGTCTGTTCAATTTCTTTTTCCATTAAGAGCTTACACGTTTTTTGAGCCTTAGAGGCCTTAGATTTGTTTCAGTGGACCAATGGGCATGGCCATCGTGGGCCATTCTTGGCCCACTTATAGTTCTTCTTGTTAGAGTACTTCCCTCATTTTATATGCACCCTCAATATGTCTTGGTTAAATTAATCTTATATTAGGAATTAATTAAGTTGGTAATTGTTTTTATTTTTGTTTCAACCCATGTTGTTAGGGCATAATATTTAGTAGATAGTTGCTTTTAAAAAATGATTTCTAAAATTAAATTAATTGAGAATTACTTATCCCATTGAATAATCTTAATTAATTACTTAATATGGTTAATTCTAAAAATGATACCTTTATATTTAAAATCATATTTTTTTAAACCATCTTCCTAAATGAACTTAATGAAAGTGGTGGATCCTTGGAGTCTAGCACTCCTTGGGTCCTTAAGCGACCGCTCTCGAGGTGCACGCCTTGAGTTGTGATCTCTTCGTCTTTCATCGTTAAGACTACCCAACTTTGTCTAAACCTTTCAAAGTAGGTGAACCCTAATTCGAACAATATGCCTACCATAGTTTAACCCACCTACGCAAGCCTATTCAAACCATTTTTTCTTAATTAAATTACGAAAGTATTGAGTTCTTGGAGTCGCGCATTCCTTGAATTCGAGAGTGACAACTATTGAGTAGTACGCCTCGGTTAGCACGTCACTCGAACTTTCGTTCCTAAAACACTTCTCATAATTATTTGGACAAGTACTTTCACTGTCCAACAAACACTATTTCATAATTAATGGAATGAAAAAGATGTCGTTGGGATCTAGCATTCCAACGATATCCCGACAAATTGGTTACGAGGCCGACGTCTCGTTTATCGAATAATCGTCATTCCTCCCAAATTTTCAACCCTTCTAACCTCGTTCCTCACCTTCGTGCGATCGAGTTTAAACCATAGTATGTCTCTAAACCATACGTCAAATCCAAACTATTTTCTTAATCAAAATTACGAAAGAATGGAGTTCTTGGAGTCTCGCATTCCTTGAATTCTTGAGTAACCACTCTTGAGGCGTACGCTTTAGGTTGTGGATTACCCGACCTTTCGCTTATAAAACACATGCCCTAATTATTTGGACAAATATCGTCATTGTCCATTCAAATACAATTTCATATTTTGAATGAAAAAGGTATCGTTGGGATCTAGCATTCCAATGATATCCCAATTAATTGATTGCGAGGCTGACGTCTGGTTTATCGAGTAGTCGTCATTCTCCCTTAAAATATTCAACCATTCCAATTCCTTTCTCGCTCCCGTGCGATTGAAGCCTTCTTAAACACTAAATTCCTCGCCCTCGTGCGTTTTCCAATCCAAATACCTTTTACCAAAGGACATTGTTTACTCTTTCTTCCGCGCATAACAAACTAGTGCTTCAGTCTCCCCTAGTGAGTAGACAAGCCATCGTTTAGCAGTTAGAATGCGACCTAAACACTCGTTCGTTTTCCAAACCTTTTACCGTAGTTAGCCGAACTACGGCTGCTCTGATTTCGCATTTATCAATGAGAATATGTAGGCACAAGATTGCAATGATCTTGGCGAGCACAAATCCCTCTTTTACCCGTAGTCCCACGAACTACGAATGCTCTGATTTTCCACTTCTTACAAGTGAAGATACGTAGGCACAAGGGCCCCAATCCTTGGCGAGCACCCTATCTTATAAACCACCCATTTCCCCCCATAGGAGAAACCTTAGAAGAAAACTAATAAGCATGACTAACTTTACTCTCGAATCGAATCAAGAGGTTCCCGTTGAGTACAACGGACATAGAGGGTGCTAATACCTTCCCTCTGCGTAATCGACTCCCGAACCTAGAATATTGGTTGCGATGACCATGTTCTTATCTCTTTTAAAGGTTTTATCGATATTTTCCTATTCCTTCCTTGGAATGAATAAAGTTCGGTGGCGACTCTGTTCGAACGTATTTTTCCGCGTCCATCGCGAGGATCGTATTTTTCAAGGTACGACACCACTCATAATTCGATTACAATACCAAAAACAATAAATAAAAATTGCATATGAGATCCCTTGAGGAATGGCCTCCAATGGCTTCAAATGCTCCCAAATATCACCTCTAATGCTGTAAAAATCATACATCTAGTGCCAAATTTTGTAACCTTTGAAAAAGTGCAGAAAATCCCTTTTAAAAGAGCTCAAATGGATCCGAATGCCTCATAAAAACCTAGAAACTGAGGTCATCGTGCACGTCATTAATTGCATCATGCACCTGATGTAGCTAATACTTTCCTATCACACACACGGTATTGCATGATGATGTGCGTGATTATTCCAGTATCTGCACCCTTTTGCTCCATTTTCACCTGATTTTTTGATAAGTCCAATTTTTTTTCACACTTAGATTTTTTTGCTTATTCTTTGGTCTTTCTTCTTCATTTTTGCTCAATTTTAACTTGTTTTGATCTAATATTTGTGACTAAATTCTTGGAATGACAAGTTGTCATCACAATCCCAAACTTGAATCGTTGTTTGTCCTTAAGTAACTAGCTTGCAACTGAATATTTCATCAAAAAAGAAGTCGCACAACAATTAAACATCACCATATAATTTTTTCTTTACCTGGTCGTTGTTCTAGCTTCCAATTTCCATCCGAAAAATACGGAAAACGTCCTCAAACCTTGATGAGTACTCAACCTATCTCTCAGCTTACTTTGACTCACTCAATGGATAAGGTCATCTGTCAATCAACCTACACCATAGTTTATGCTTAGGTTGATCATGTTCTAATATAATTCATCAAAGAAATCACAACATACACATTTGAGATCTTTTTAGATTTTATCTTGGCTTATATTTGGGTAGGATATTTTTAGAAAAATAGGTTTAAACCTTTGGGTTTAGGTGCCTAGTTCTCCTTCTATTCTCACACCGCTTTATTTCTTCTTGTTGGTACTAGAAACTTAGTCTTATTATGCACTTTCGTATTCTTTTCCTCTCTTTTTTTAAGAAGTGTCTTTTTCCACTTCTTATTTTCTCAAAATTTTAAAATTTTGACCAATTTTCTCTAGCACCCCAACCCCAAACATAGAACTTTGCTCACTTCCAAGAGAAACCCCAAACTTAATCTTTTCCATACAACTTAAGAACTATACTTCTACCTAACTCCAAAGAGAGGGTGGAAAGAAAAGACCCTTCAAGTCATATGGCTAAGAAGTTTAAGCTACTTCATTTAAAGAAAGGATAAGCTCAAAGTGGTTAGCAAATGGATATACCTATTACCATTGGGAATGGCTCAGAGTTATAAACAAACAAATGCCTCGGTGTGTGTCAATCAAACTAGATAAATTTAATTATCAATAAATCAAATTACATAAAATAATAATGCATGGATACACTAAAAAAGAAAGAAAAGTGATCACTGAAATTTATTTGGCTAAAACCTTACTAGTTGAGGTATCTGAAGGTTGAGTACAAGTCCTTTGATTCTTTTCTCATCCTTTTCCTGCAAGTTGTAAGTTACTTTATTGATATTCAAGTTCCTTTTGGGTCATTTATTCAATTCTAAAGTGATAAACTTGTAAATTTGAAGAAAAAAACACAACTATAAACTTGTTTATTGAAGACAATTTAACTAAATAATACAATAGGAGGAAAATCACTTATAGTATCTATTCATATTCTCTAGGTATACATTTGAAAATATAAATAAAGTCTTTTAAAAATTAAAAATAAACTACATGTCTTTTTATATGTTATCATTTTGGAAAAGATCATACATATCATTCATTGTGTTGTTGAAGTTGGTGTTCAGCCTAGTCCATTCTGCATGCATATGGTCTCTCCTCCTTGCTTGCTCTTGATCCTGGCTAGTGAAGTAATTCTCCATCTCGTAAGTTATCAAAAACCGGGCTTTTAAGATTTGAGCCTACATATGGTCTTCTTGCTGATTATAGAAGTTTCAGCAAATCTCGGAGGTTCAACACACAAAGTGGGTGAAACTTCCGTAGTCCATCTTGTAACCCCTACTGCGTGAGCTTCCATTCTTCTTTGAAACTCAGAATCTTTTTTACCTTGTATTTTCTCTTGTTGATTCTGCATTTTTAGTTGGTAGAATCCTTCATCATTTCTAGCTTGATTATTTCCTTGATCATTTTGAGCAGCTTTTACTTGATGCATGTGTTGCAACCTCCTTATAGCCGAATTGTTGAGACGTGCCTCACAAAAATTCCCACGAGCTCTTTATCCAGCGTTAGCCATATATTTTATATTTTCAGCAATTGAACGCCCCAAGTCAATAGATTCCCCCTCAAAAGAGCAAAAAGACCTAGACACCGCTTCACAATGAATCGTTATTAGTTATACGCGACTTCTAAAGTTTGCACAAATATGATGCCCAAGCCCTCAGAATTTAGAGGAACTTGTCGGTTTTGAGTCGCAACATTAAGCCACGCTCCAGCACCCACTCTGCCTCAGGTCTATAAAAAACTTCTATAATCTCTTGGCCTAATGTCTCATTTATTACATTATGATCATGTCTACAATTTCTAAGGGCACATGCAGGGGGAGGTTGCAAATTAAAAAGAGATTTTATAGCAGAAGGATAATAATCTATATACTTACCTCTCACATAAGAGGTATAGATGCCTACCTCACCAAATGTCGTATTAGCATAAAACTCTATTGTTTTATTTGCTTCATAAATTAAATAATTAAAACTTACCCATCACCTTTGTTGAAGCATCTCAACCACCTTATCAAAACCATGTAAGTTTTTACAAGCGAAGGCTCTCTCACTCATAATGTGGTAATCCACTTACTTGAAGTATTTTTCAGCATGAGTCTCGAATAGAAATTTGACGTTGGATAAGGTACAAGCATTTGGGATAGGGGTATATCTTGAGGATGACCCTCTTCTCAATCTCCCTCTTTTTGAAGCCATTTGTACCTACAACAACACAACACAAAGAACAATACTGCATAGAGAAAAAGAAAAAGAAATTACGCAGAGAATGCTTCGATAAAATAGTGAAAAGAAGAAAGAGAAGGAAAAGAGTTATGAGAAAGTGATTTGAACAATAATTATTTATAGGCCATGTAGCCATTTCCCATCGCACGCACTATACATCCATTATGCGCGTGATGGCAACGGTAATCTCCAACGTTTTTCTCTCTCTAACATTCATATTGTGCGCATCATATCCTCATCACACGCGCTAGGTGTTAAAAGTTATTTTATCGCCTACACAAAGATTATTCTGATATCACATATCGTTTTATAGTTTATGAAGTCTTAAGTGAGGTTTTCAAAGGTGTTTTGTTTGGAATCATAAGTTTTTGCAAGATTTAGTAGCAAAGAGTAAAGTTTGAAAGATGATTGTTTAACAAAGCATATCAAGAATATATTTCATCAACCTAACTTGCGTATATTCGATTAATCAAGGATGTGAATTTGGTTCCGATCAATATAATCATGTATCCTCTTAATACCATTTATGTCTAAAGAGACTTCGTGAGTATCATTGTATCCATCACTAGATGATGTCTCATGCTAACAACCAATACAATAATCTTTAAGGTTGATACAAAGCAAATATCAACTCACAAATCTATGTCTAGAGTTTGTTAATTGATAGATGAATATCTTAGATCAAGTTTTTCAAAATCTATGTCTAGTGTGGCTCAACTCAAAGATATATCATTAAGAACAAAGATATTCACCATATATTAATCTCCAACTTTTTCACATACAAAAGATTAAATAAAATACATACAATATCAAGGAAGAGTACATCTACCCTTGATACAAAGGATTTAGCTACCTATCACGATGGTAGCTTTATTCACAAGGAAAGATAGAAGATGAATGTGCATCCACGATGAATAATCAATAATGGATGTGAATGCAACTTCTATTTGATAAAGATCACTTCTTTAAGAAGAAATGAAAAACTTAGGGTTTTTGTGCTCCAAGGAAATGGTTGTGTAAAAGAATATCTAAGAATGATTCCCCAAAAGCAAGAAAAGTACATAAATATCTCCCAAAATCTGTACTAGCTCGCACAACGACCTCCCTATTTAGGAACTTCAAGTGCCTTTGGAACACTTAAACCACCCTTCAAGCCCTTTCTTCAGCTATTGATCAGAAGCATAAAATTCAAGCTCGCACAAACAAAGTTCATCACCAAATTGGGTTTTAATTTTTTAAGGCTCAAAGGGGTTAACGAATGCTCACTAATCACCGGGTAAGTTACTTTTTTTGGATATGGTTGTGCTAAATATAAACAAATTTCCTTGATCATTTCTTTAGCTTCCACAAAATCACAATAATAAAAAGATTAAGCAGGAATCAAATGAGTTACACAAAGTTATTAGTTATCTAAGCATTTAGTGCACAATGGAGGTTTCTCACAATTTGTGGCTTTTGGACCTAAGTGACCCAAGCAATCAAATAATTTGAAAAATGAAACAAGAACATATAATGGTGTACACACCAACAAAAATAGTAGTACAAATCCAAAATAAGTCCAACTAAAATGGATAGAGTACAACATAAAAAATAAAAGAAATACAATACAACAACATCAAAATATAGAATGATCGTAAAGCTTAAACAAGAAACTTCACTTTCTTGAAACATAAGGAAGTAAGCTTTTAAGATCATGCTCAAAAAACATCAGAAACTAATCCTTCTCAGAATCGGACTCAATCTCCTTAACACCATCACCATCATCCTCAGCATCAGCTAGACTCGTCTCCTCTCTATCAAATGGCCTGGCCTCAAGCCAACCTACATGAGCTAGGAACTACTCCCTAGTCATAATAGAATGATCTATGGTAGGCTCACGATGTTGTAGCTACAACTGCTACATAGAATCATGTACAACAATAATAGCACGTTGATTCACCTACATCCAATCCCAGTTGTAGTTATAGACTTCCCTCTGATTAGGGTCAAAATTCTAGAAGTTAGCTACTCCAAAGCTTGTACCCTCTCTTACACCTACAACCTCTCTAGCTCTAGCTCCATCCTTCCTATTTGGTTTGCAAAACCTGGACACATAAGCATCATATATATCAATAGTCAGGGTGACATGGCAGCAGGATGGTAACTTTGCACGCATGTGCACACATAAAGACATGATCAAGCATGGGAAAACTAGGAGGAAATTAGCTCTGGCCTTGGTTTTACACCACTATCTACCATTGTCCGCATCTCATCAGCAATGATGCATGCCACATCCATTTGAGTATCCAAAAGGATACTACGCACCAAGTGTGCCATCACAATCAAAATCGTAGAGGAAGGAGTCCTAGGCTTGATGTTATGCAACACTAAGAGTAACATAAGTTATACCAAGGGACGCATGTCCTCTCTCTTGTACCTAACCAGAACCTTAGATGGGTTCAACTTCAAACTCTTTCCTTCCCTTAGAAAATCAGTGGTCATCACAACAATATTCCTAGAAAACCTCAACCCTTGATGGTGCACATCCACGTTATTATCCCCAAGAGTCAAAGGGTTCCCTAACACCTTATTAATGGTATCTCTGTCGAACTTCACATCCCTTATGTTTACCCTCATGCTCCATGTGAAGGTTTCTTCATCGTCAACGAGGGCTTTCGCTTAGAAATCCTTCACAATGTCAACATTAAAACTATCACATGGATGTATCATCTTATCCCACTTCTTATTTTCAAAGACCGCAGCGGCCGCTCGGAAGGGTCCTTCGGGATGAATGGTGAAAACCTTCTCAGTAAGGATACTCCTCTTCTCAAGCTTAAGATACCTTTCAGCCTTTTGTGACCTTTAGAAGACACGATGTCATAAGCTCTTGGTTGTGCTTGACGAGAGGAGCCTCCGGTCGTCTTTTGCTTCTTTGACGCATTTGTTTTCGGAGGTGTCATCTGCACAACACAAAACAAAACCAACACCAGCATAACAATATATTAGACAAGCAAGGAATTGGAGAAAAGGAATCAACAACTAATCGTACAAGAAAACAGAAAACAAATTTTATTTTCATGGTCACCTAAGCTCGCACTACGAGCTGAAGGCGAACCTGCAAAGATTCAGTTTTTCCAGGTTCTGCAGCAGGAAACACAACACAATTTAAATTCCATCCAATTCACATGTTTTCAAGAATAACTTACAGCATCCAAACATCACAAGCAATTTCAGTAACACCACAATTGACCTATATGCAGTTCAAAGTTTTTAAAAGAAAATCCTCATAATGCCAAACTTAAACCTAAATAAGAACTTGACATACAACCATGGCTATTTCATGATCCGAATCAATACACATTTTAGAACATATAGCAATTAAGATTCAAAACATTTAAGTCAATTTCTTCACAAAGTTAAACTAAAACCATAACCACATGTGATTTTCTAAAGCAAGAGAGCAATGGTAAGAAAATAGCATCAAACCTGGAGTTTGCAAAGGTAGAGAGTAAGGAAAATTAAAGTAGGAAACTTGAAAATGCATGATAACACGAAATCGTATAGATATTTTCATGCATAATTCAACTAAAAGCTAACCGTTTTCGATCCGATTTCGGGTTATTTCCATGTATTTGTCTGATGTTTTTGCAGGTATTCAACGATCACGTCTAAACAAGGCAACATGAAGAAAAGAAGCAATCCCAGATGAAATATGGACGAAAAAGGAGTGAAAACACAATGAAAAGCGCAGCAGGAAGTTTTTGCTGATGTGACGACCGTCACAGAAGCATGACGACCGTCACACGGGTGACGACCGTCACACCTTGTGACGACCGTCATGCAGGCAAAAACGCCCCACTCAGAATACACGTCAAAAAGGCAGTTCCAATTCCCATTTCATGGTCCACTACTCCCTAAATTATCTGCCTCAAGGTCCACGATCCTCAGAGGCAACCGTTGGAATTCCACCTCTATAAAAAGGGAAGCAGGGGACTTCAAAAAGGGAGCTGCATTCATACCTCGAAGTGCTGCCCAAATTTATTTTCAAGAGCAAATTTAATTTCCAGCCTTTTTATTATTTGTATCCATTTCTCCAGTTTCAATTGTATCCCTTTCCTTTATTTCCCTTTCCATTCTACTCATTCCCATTTCTGCTCTACTGTATTTGTTACTGCACTGTACGATCAAATTGGAACTAAAGACAGAATCCTGCCAACATCTGTGGAGGATCTGCCCAAAGGCCAATTGGCATTATTTATAGGTTTTCATTTTGATCGACTCTTATTTTATCATAATGCAATTTATTATTTATTATTATTATTTATGTTTTGCTTTTCTAAATTCCATGTCTAGCTAAACTTAGGAAATCGATATGTAGTAATAATTCGGATGGGATTTGATAACCTTTGTTTGAAAACTTTCTTTTCACAAAAATAACTTATGGTCTAAGTGTTTAAAAATTGATTTACGAAATAAACTTCGTCGCGAAAGCGAGAACTTGTTTTAAAGTAGTTTTGCCACGAAAGTGGGAAATTAATTAAGATACGAACCAACAAGTGAAAGCTGCGGTAAGGTCAGATAGTAAACACTAGGCATTCGTTTTAATAACAGCGAAAGCACTTTAAAACTAATTAGAACTTAGAGATTTCCAAAAAGTAGTTTTAACCCCGAACGGAACACGAAAGTGTACGTTAGGCCCTTAGGATTATGATTAGCGTCAATAACCATCGTGAGACGAGAGTCTTCAAATCTCCACTTTCTGCTTAAGTAAACTGCGAAAACTATTTCACACACTAGTAACTTATCAAATCCCTGAAGAACATAACTACTACGTATCGATTTAATTAATTAAAATCTAAACAGTAATCTTAGTTCCCCTTTTAGTGACAACATTATTCCCTTAAAACATATTCTACCTAGCTAAACATAGTAACTCCCGAGAACACTAGTTTGATTACGAGTCCCTGTGGGATCGATATCTTTTATTACTACGCGATAGACTGTGCACTTGCAGTTAGAATTGTTAGACATAGAAAGTCGCGATCAATGCACTTCTTTCTCTTGGGTACAATTGAAAGACACAAATAGAATGCTTGTTTTTTTGTGTGAATGAGTGAGAAAAAGTGAAAGTAGAAGGTTAAGGGTGAGGGGTAAAGGTGGGATAACCCCACAAAATCAAAAGTACACCAAATGGGCCCATGAAAAATGTCCCACGCTAACACAAAACAAAATTGATGTTTCAAAACTTTTAACATTCTATCAGGATCCTGCAAGCTCGCACTACAAGCTCAAGGCGACCTCGCCCAAGCTTGCACAATGAGCTAAAGGCGAAGGTGATAGAAATTTCAAAAAACCAGGTTTTTATAAATTGTTTAACCACAATACTTTCTTAAACTAACATAACACTTCCAAAATTGCAATAAAAAATGAAGGAGTACTTACAATGTTGGGGTGCCTCCCAACAAGCGCTTTGTTTAACATCGTTTGAGCTCGATGGTCTGACGGTGAAATCACGGAACTCCAAAAGCAAATGAATTAGCTCCCTGATCAAACTCATCAACACAAAGATCTTCAAACATTTTCATGATCATTTTCGATCTTTTTCATAAATGGCAAATTCCAACAAGAGTTCATCTTTGCATCATCATCGTTCTCATCCATACGACAACCATTTCCCACTTGCTTGGAACAAACTATCCCTTTAAAAAGTGTGGAATAAACCTCTTCATCTTGAATCCTTACCTTCATAATACCTTCATTAACTTCAATCATCATTTTTGGCGGTCTTCATAAAGGTTCGACCAAGAATTAAAGGTGTATCTTCATCCTCCTCCATATCCATTACCACAAAATCAACCGGAAACATGAATTTGTCAACTTTTACCAACACATCCTCCAATACACCATGAGGACGAGTTCTTGACTTATCCGCCAATTGTAATTTCATTCTAGTTGATCTCACTTTAAGGGGGAAGGTTGCTTGCCAAGACATCGCGTCTTGTACCTACGTACTTTCATATCGTATGAAAGATCAGAGCAAACGTAGTTCGGGCTAAAAGGACCACAGGTTGGTTCAAAAGTTTTTAGGCCCGAGTAGGGTTAACAAGTAGTTCTAGCAGTTGGTGTATGCAGCTCAACCATTGGAGACTTAGGCGTTACCGTTTGCGGTAGAACTAAGAGTTAATGACACTCTTTTATCTGAAAAGATTTTCCTAATTAGAATCCCGAAGGATGAAAAAGGTTTAAAGTGTTTTTGTGTTTTTTAGAGAAGAAGTGTTTTGAACTTGATTTTTAACTCATGTCGCACTAGAGACTATGACCTAAGAGCGAATGCGTCGTATATCACCCAAAGGGTGTACACTAAACATTCTAGGTCATTGAGAGGAGACCCCTCAATCACCATTTCTCAAGTATCTTAAGGCTCGTAATGTGCTACACTTGTCATTCTTTATTAGATATATTATAAGTGTTTGAAGATGAGAAGAGAAGAAAGGACACTAATGGGAGACTAATCAATCCTAAAAGTTGTCATGCAAAGTGGACTTAAAGTTGAGTTTGAAAGGGAGCTACCTAATGTTATCATGCATTTTTAGAACCCTACTGTCTATCATAACCTCTCTTGAATAAGAGAGGTTAGAAATCCTAAGGGAAGAAAGACAAAAGAAGAAGAAGAAACAACAAAATAAACATGCAAATGGAAGAATGCACACATTGAATGCACAAATAGAATGAAAGTGGGAGGAAAATAGTGTGGGGAAGTAGTATCCACAAGCTCATCTCAACCAAGCATGCATATGGAAATGCAAGAAAAGAGAAGAAAAAGAAGAGCACAAGAAGAAACCAACCAAACAAGAACAAATCACACAAAGATGCACCAAAAGTGAGATGAAATTACCTAAGTCAAACAACATCAACCACACCACCAAAACTAAACCAAAATGAAAGGTAAAACAAACCTAAAGCTAAGTGAGGATGGGAGACCAAATGAGGGCAGCAAGGACCCCATAATAGGTACTCAACCATAAGCATCACCCACCAAAAGCAAAGATGCACCAAAAGTGTCCTCAAGGATTCATCATTCTAGGTATGCTTCAAATACCTCCAAAGGAGGGACCAAGCCACCTTAAATGAAACTCCAAGGTCATTGGACAGAAGGTAAAGATAAAGAGGAAAGCTTAAAAGAAAAATCAAATCGTAACAAAAGGAAATGCAAGCTAGAACACAAAGAAATGCAAGCAAACTACACATTGAAACCCTAATTGAAAGCTCAAAAGAAAACAAACAAATGAACAAGGAAGAAACCATATCATGACCTAAAATTGAACAAACACCATCCTTAACATGTTAGAAACATGAAACAAAAGGCATTGAGAGCTCAAATGATCCAAAAATGTCATATCCAAGTCAAACTAGGTCAAGGTACATGTGTGAACCTCCCTTGGAGGTAACCTGACTTGGAAGTTACCTCAAAAATAGGAAAATGGTTCAAAAATAATCAAATAAAATGCACAAGGTACTTAAACATGTTGGCAAACAGAGGCCAAAAGCTCAAAGCAAATATCCCCTCAACGCACCATCAAAAGAAAATAATATTCAAGATGTACCACTTTGAAATGGGAGAATCGAGGGTCAAAAGAAAAGCCACCAAAGTCAACCCTAAAGTCAACCAACCAAGGGAAAAATGGTCCTAATTTTTTTTTCAACTCATCATGGATATGAGGATCAATTTTCATTCATTGGATCAAAGGGAAATGAGAGAAACAATTAAAAGAACAAACAATGTCACAATTTAATCCATTTAAAACAATTTCAATGTTCAATCCTTTTTTTAATTGAAAATAAAATCAAAAAATAAAATAAAAATATCCTAAAAATAAAGGATATCTCAAAGTCTCTAAAAAGTATTTTTGTGTAATTTTAGGAACATTGGAACTATTTTAAAAGAATTAAATTCATACAGAAAGCAAAACAAAATAAAAATGAAAAAGGAAATTAAAATAATAAAGTAGCGGTGAGAATAGCAAATAAAAACAATTCAAATCCAAACTGAGCCCAAAAAGGGGGCGTGAATAGCAGGCGAGGCCCAGGTCCATCATCACATAAGACAAAAATGAAAATAAAATCTGGCAATCACATGTGAAATGGTCAACAAAAGCACACGGTGGAAAGCAATCTGAAACGCTTGATCAGAAAGTATGACAATCATGTGGATGCTAGCGTGCCAGCTCATTTAATGAAAATTCAAATGTGGTTAAATGCAACAAGTCAAACGTGGTGCACCATATTTCTTAATTGTGACCGTGAATGTGCAAATTAATCAAATCCAGTGAACAAGAATATGTCACGTAATCATCCTCAACCTTCAAAATAAGGAGGGAATCCAGACGGCCGGAAAATGGCTCCGGTCGTCTTCTCCAAACTTCCGGCCACCGTACACAGTGTACAACAACAACACAATGAGATACATTGAACCAAAACATGCAAAATTTATATGCAAATTCATCTACAAATCACGAGGAATCCAAATCTAACATCCATTTCCATTAATTATGCACAGATACTTCAAATCGAAGCAAAACACTTTGGATCATCAAAATCACAAGTTCACAAACATCATTCAATTTTGTCCAGAAATCATCTACATGTTGCACATATCACAAATCAAGAAAAATTGGAGCATGAAAGCTCAAGAACAGATCAAACCAAGTCCAACAAGTTTGGAGCTCACAACATCAACCATCACAAATGCCAGTTCGTTTTAGTGATTAATGATCTACATGTTGTCTAGGTCTCAAATATGCAAAAATGGCAAAGAATCATGGAGTAAACAGAGAGATATGTTGAATTGTAAATACCTAGTGGAGAACTTCCACTGAGCCTTCAACTCTTGATGAAGCTCAAAGAAAAATGTCCAGAAACGTTCCACAATACTCAATAAAGCTTTTACAATCCTTAATTTGCCTTGAAACTGCCTGGATCTCAGAATTCGAATTTCAAAATTGCTTCACTTTTTCAATTTGCTCTTTGCTCCAATTCTTCACCAAAATGAGTTAGGAGAGTTTGTTCATGATGGAACATTTTTATATGATGGATCTTGATTGCTTTAGAGCCCAATTTCATTCCCTAAGAGCCCAATTGAAATCCATGGAATTTGAGTTTTTCCTTTTGGCCATGTGCACGGATTCTGCTCCAATTTGCCTCCAAAATTCCTCAAATCACTTACTTGGAGTGTAGGGAACATGAATGGTTGTGATTCAGTCCTTGTTTGATCTCAATGGTTGATATTACAAGTGTGACTTAAGCTTGAAGTAAGCTTGAAAATGGCACATCAAAACTCACCAAATTCAAATTCTGACATTGCCATTGTGTTTGAAATATAGTTTGCGCTCAAAATATGTACTCATTTGCACAAAAATGATCCAAAATGAATTAATTCCAATTTTCTCATTTTAAGGCTTTTTCCATGAAAATCACTTTAGGAATTCACCATTCCAAGCCAAATTCATGACTTCTTAAGTCTTGGTTGAACAATTGACACCATTTGGAGCACATTTGATGTTGGAAAAATCTCCATTTGAAGTGTGAAAATTGGTGAAATGGATCTATAGTTTTATGACCTATAATCTCATTTCCCCAAAATACCCCTGACTTGCAAGCCTCATAACTTGAGTTCTACAAATCAGATGAAAGACTTCTAGTACTCTTTGGAGAGCTAAGATAATGAGGAACAACTTTCATGTTCATCAAACGTTGAGGAGAAACATCCTTCTAGGTCAAAAAATGGCTTGGAAGTTGGTTGACTTTTGTTGACCAAAATCACATTCATCTGAGGACCTGTAACTTGTCAGCATCATAACTTGAGTTCTAGAAATCAGATGAATGACTTCTAGTACTCAAAAGAAAGCTAAGAACATGCTCTACAAGTTTCATGTTGGTAAAAAGTTGAGATGAGACTTGTATCTTGAGATAGGTGGTCTTGAAGTTGGGGGCTAAATAGGGGATTTTACACTGAGAACCCTAATTTAGTAACTTCTCACACTCTTGATTCTTGATGAATTGATCTTGAAATGATATATTAGACATCTCAAAACAACATCCCATGACCATAGAGACTTGGAATTGAGTTTTAATCTCCTTCAATTTCACAGTTGACTGAGGGTTGACCAGATGAAAACCCTAAATGCAACATTCTTGAGTGTGGCTTCTTTCACATCACACAACAACTTGAATAAGCTCCAACATGGCTCTCAAAGCTCTCAATGAGCTCTCTCAACATATTATATCCATAATCATGAATTCACAATCCTCTGATGATCTTTAACTGGCCTCCAAGTTAGGAGCTGACCCACATACATCCGTCAATCCTTTCAAAGAACATTGACCACTTCTAGATGACCTGATGACCATTCAAACTTGAGTAACACCCCTTGCTTAGGCTCAACCCTCTGATTAGACTCCTCTTACTATGAACAACCTCTTGATCCCCTATTCAATGAAAAATGCTATGCAATGCAAATGCTAGAAAGAAATGAAATGAAACATAAACCAAGTTAAGAAAAGGTTGGGAAAATTTTGGGGTGCAACAACTGCCCCTATTCAAACGAACTGGACCTGAATGAATGAAAAGCGAACAACTTTCAAGCAATCAAGGTAAAAGACGGTTGAATACCAAAGAACCCAAAAATTTGCCAACCGCAAAAAATACAACTGCAAACAAGAATCTCCGGAGACAACTGCTCTGATTACAAACACATTCCGCTGGGGAAAAGAGAAACTTAACGAGTAACTATGCTTAGGAAAACCCTGAAACAGGGGAATACTTCAAATTGCCGGAATCTGGATATTCAATGAACAAAATGAATCAATGAAATTTGTCAGAGCCTGAACGCTCAACGTAATAGCCGGAGCCTGAACGCTCAACGTAAGATTGACCGGAGCCTGAGTACTCAACGGACCAAGAAGTACACCATAAACTGGAATATTATCGGAGCCTGGATACTCAACGAAATTGGAATCACGGAAAAATGTCGGAGTCTGGATACTAAACGCACAAGAGAAATTACCATATATTGGAAATCGGCCGGAGTCTAGATACTCAACGTAGTAAATCGGAGCCTGAACGCTCAACGAAAATAAACCAGAGCCTGGACGCTCAGCGAAAGTGACCGGAGCCTGGATACTCAACGGAAAAAAGAGATCATCATCATACGAAAATTACCGGAGTCTGGATACTCGACAAAAAATTGAACGGAGCCTGGATACTCAACGGAAAAAGCAATACGTCACGAATGGAACATTGACCGGAGTCTGGATACTCAACGGAGAATAAATCGGAGCATGGATGCTCAACGAAAGTGACTGGAGCCTGGATACTCAATGGACGAAGGGAGATCAACACCATATGAAACTTACCGGAGTCTGGATACTCAACGGAAAAATTGGCCGGAGCCTGGATACTCGACGGACAAAACCAAATACCACAAATCGGAAATTCACCAGAACCTGAGTATTCAACGGAGAAGGAGTACTACCATAAAACTTACCAAGGTCTAGATACCTAACTGACTTTACCGGGGTCTGGATACTCAACAGAAAAAGCAATACGTCACGAACTGAAAATATACCAGAGTCTGAATACTCAACGGAGAAGCCGGAGCTTGGATACTCTACGAAGATTGACCGGAGTCGGGATACTCAACGGACCAAGAGAAAATATCACAAATATACCCATCAAAAACTGAACACCACACTATCCTCACCGAAGTCTAGATACTCGACGGAAAAAGCACCATAATATCAATCCCCGTGGTCTGGATACCACAACCATCTTTACCGGAGTCTGGATACTCGACAGAAAAAGGAAAACCCCATCGACTGGGAATGGACCGGAGTCTGGATACTCAACGGACAAAAGTCTTCATCACCAGACTTATCATGATCCACTAAGATCCGAAGATACTGCTGGGGAATAACATGAGCCGGGGTCTGGATACCACGCGGGCTAAGAGAAATCACATGGTCTGGATACCAAGGGAAAAGATCGGATCTCTGAAGATACACCCGAAACAAAGAGATAACAACCTGGCTTATGTTTCACATGCATATGTTTGAAAATGGCGTAATGCTCCACACGAAATGGAAATGCTACGCA
This sequence comes from Lathyrus sativus, assembly GCA_963859935.3. Lineage (NCBI taxonomy): Eukaryota > Viridiplantae > Streptophyta > Magnoliopsida > Fabales > Fabaceae > Lathyrus > Lathyrus sativus. The sequence continues at coordinate 134,512,502 of OZ012739.1, forward strand.
TTTGGGTATATGATATGCACGCATGCAGATGCAACGGAACTGAATCAGCAAAATAAATGCTAGAGATACAGAAAACACCCTGCTGGGGAAAGAAAATAACCCTGTTGGGGAATCAACGATTCTGCTGGAGATAAAACACAAACTTGCTCATGCCAATAACAATTGGACTTATGCCGAGAAACGGGCCCTCGCTGGCCTCTGGGGATTACTCCGCCGAAGAACGGACCTAACCAGGCTGCAAATTACTCCGTGGAAAGAAAATCCAATCATAAATCATTGGGGATAGAAGTACGAACTTCACTGACTAGGGAGATAGATTCAGGCTGGGAATAGGACGAACTTCATCCATACCTTTTTACCCCAAGGGTAACGACCCTGCAACACTGAACAAACAGACAAGATATCCTACGCAATCAGAACCATCTTAGTCATCATTCATGACGTTGTTCAATTAATTCAAAGTTTTAACAATTATTGACCAAGGGCTGCAAGTTTATGTTAGTGCAAGTTCGTCAAAACATTGGGCGTTTTCATAAACAAAACAGTAAGAGTTAAAACAAAGCACATAGATCAAGTACTGAATAATATATGTTTATTGATAAATGTCCTGTAAATAAGCAAAGTTTTACAACAGATGCAACTCCTGAAAAGAGGAAGCTGCGCAAAAAACAAATACAGATATGCACAGAAATATACAAAAGTGTACAAAAATGTCGGCAACGTCGCACAGACAAACACCATGAGCTGATCCCTCTATGACTCACCTGACTCTGATGCTTTCCCGACGCTTCGTCTTCAGAAGAGATTGATTCGGATAAACGGCCCTCAGGTTCTCCCAATCCACTAAGCAATGAAGTTCCAACGCGGACCGCAGTCATTTGCTTTTTCAATCCCTAACTTTTGCCTGAACCTCCCTTTCGGGTTTTCGATTCACCGGGATACCCATTTTTGCCAAAGTCGCCTTTTCAGGTTTTCGACTTTGCAGGTTTACATCTTTTCATTTTTATCCCTAATTTTTGCCCGAACCTATTTTTCCTTTTTTATGGTTCACCGGGATGCCCCATTTTTGCTTGGACTTTTCTTTTTGTGTCCAGCGGGTCTCTTTTAAGCAAAGTATTTTTTAATTGCGTCTGCGTTCACAGGAGATGTGAAATCCTCACCATCCATGGTGGCTAACAACAAGGCTCCTCCAAAGAAAACCTTTTGAACGACATATGGACCTTCGTAATTGGGGGTCCATTTGCCCCTGTGATCTGATTGTGGTGGGAGAATCTTTTTCAGCACAAGATCACCCGTCTGAAAGCTTCGAGGGCGCACCTTCTTATCGTAAGCTTTCTTCATTCGACTCTGATACAACCGACCATATGTAATTGATGCTAGCCTCTTTTCATCCATCAGGCTAAGCTGATTCAATCTATTCTTTATCCATTCTGCCTTATCAAGCTTGACGTCAACCAGAACTCTTAAAGAAGGAATCTCGACCTCCAATGGTAGGACAACTTCCATACCATATACCAGCGAGAAAGGAGTTGCCCCGGTTGATCTGCGTACTGTAGTACGATAACCATGAAGAGCAAAGGGCAACATCTCATGCCAATCTTTGTGAGTAACAACCATCTTTTGCACTATCCTCTTAATATTCTTATTGGCCGCTTCAACATCGCCATTCATCTTCGGCCGATAGGGCGATGAATTGTGATGCTCGATTTTGAAGTTCTGGAACAACTCCTTCATCATCTTATTGTTCAGATTCAAACCATTATCAGTAATGATCCGCTCGGGTATTCCATATCTGCAAATGATGTCCTTCTTTATGAATCTTGCTACCACTTGCTTTGTGACGTTGGCGTACGAAGCTGCTTCAACCCATTTGGTGAAGTAATCGATGGCAACCAAGATGAAACGATGACCGTTGGATGCGGTTGGCTCAATCATGCCAATCATATCAATGCCCCACATGGAGAAAGGCCATGGGGACGCCATAACATTTAATGGGCACGGCGGTACATGTATCTTATCTGCATAAATCTGGCATTTATGGCATTTCTTCGCAAATTTAAAATAATCTGACTCCATAGTTAGCCAATAATACCCTGCTCGTAAAAGTTTCCGGGACATGGCATTCCCGCCGGCATGTGTACCGAAAGTACCCTCGTGGACTTCTTCCATAAGCAATGTTGCTTCTTTTTCATCCACACATCTCAACAACATCAAATCATGGTTCCTTCTATAAAGCACACCATCTGGGTTTAGATAAAAGTTGCCAAACAACCTCCTCAGCGTCTTCTTATCCTGAGCCGAAGCCCCTGGTGGATACTCTTACTTCTTGAGGAAATTATGTATATCGTAAAACCATGGCTTTCCATCAGCAGCTTCATCAATGGTGAATACGAAAGCGGGTCTGTCCAAGCGAGATACGACTATTCTGGGAGCATCATTCCAGAAATTCACTTTGTACATCGAAGATAGCGTTGCCAAAGCATCGGCCATCTGATTCTCTGCTCGTGGTACATGGTGAAAGTCTACCCGATCGAAGAAGGGTAACAACCTCCTTGCATAATCTCTATAAGGAATTAGATTCGGTTGACGAGTTTCCCATTCTCCCATGATTTGATTAACCACTAGCGCTGAATCTCCATATACATCCCAATTCTTGATTCTCAAATCAATAGCCTCTTCGAGACCCATGATACATGCTTCGTACTCAGCTTCATTGTTGGTGCAAGGGAATGTCAACCTGGAAATGAACGGGATGTGAGTACCATGAGGAGTTATAATAATTGCCCCGATTCCACTACCATAGGAATTGACAGCTCCATCAAATATCATCTGCCACTGAGAATCCTCCTCTGGTCCTTCGCCGTGTAATGGTTCTTCATAATCTTTCGCTTTGAGGAACATGATATTCTCGTCAGGAAATTCAAACCTCATCGGTTGATAATCTTTGATAGGCTGCTCAGCAAGGTATTCTGACAGAACACTCCCTTTGATGGCTTTATGAGAAACATATTGTATATCGTACTCTGTCAGTACCATCTGCCACCTGGCAATTCTTCCTAAAAGTGCTTGCTTCTTGAAGACATACTTAATTGGATCCATCTTCGAAATCAGCATAGTTGTGTGATTGAGCATATATTGTCTCAAACGTTTGGCAGCCCAAGCAAGTGTGCGACACGTTTTCTCGAGCATTGAGTAACGAGACTCATAATCTGTGAACTTTTTACTCAAATAATAAATCGCGTGCTCCTTTCTTCCAGTCTCGTCGTGTTGACCGAGAACACAGCCCATATTGTTCTCAAGAACCGTTAAGTACATGATTAAAGGCCTTCCAGCTACTTGGGGTATCAATATCGGAGGCTCCTGCAGGTATTCTTTTATTTTATCAAATGCTTTTTGACAGTTTTCATTCCAGACAACCGCCTGATCTTTCTTTAACAATTTAAACATTGGTTCACACGTGGCTGTGAGATCAGATATGAACCAAGCAATGTAGTTCAATCTCCCCAGGAAACCACAGACCTCCTTTTCTATTTTCGGCGCTGGCATGTCTTGTATGGCTTTTATCTTTGCAGGATCGACCTCGATTCCTTTTTCACTGACAATAAACCCCAATAGCTTTTCGGACTGAACTCCAAAAGTGCACTTATTTAGATTCAACCTCAATCTGAACTTCCTAAGCCTCTCAAACAGCTTCAACAAGTTGACCAAATGCGCTTCCTCCGTTTGGGACTTCGCAATCATGTCATCAACATAGACCTTGGTCTCATGATGAATCATATCATGAAACAAAGTCACCATTGCCCGCTGATAAGTTGCCCATGTGTTTTTCAACCCAAAAGGCATTACTTTGTAGCAAAACGTTCCCCACGGTGTAATGAATGTTGTTTTCTCCATGTCCTCCGGTGCCATTTTTATCAGATTATAACCGGAGAAACCATCCAAGAAGGAAATCATCCTTTGGGTCGCCTTATTCAGATCCCTGTAATCTAGACACATCCGTACCTTACCATCTTTCTTAGGTACAGGTACGATGTTGGCGACCCACGGAGTGTAAGTGGTTACGGCTAAAAATCCAGCGTCCAACTGCTTCTGGACTTCTTCTTTGGTTTTTACAGCCATATCTGGTCTTGTCCCTCTAAGCTTCTGCTTGACTGGCGGACATTCCTCGCGCAACGGCAAGCGATGAACCACTATGTCGGTATCAAGCCCGGGCATATCTTCGTACGACCAAGCAAAGATGTCACTATACTCTCGAAGCATCTCGATCAGTCTTTGCTTGATGTCACTCTGTAGCGCAGCCCCTATCCAAACATTTCTGACAACTTTTCCAGAACCTAGATTAATAACCTCAATTTCCTCTTGATGAGGCAGAATGATCTTCTCTTCTTGTTTCAAGAGTCTAGTTATCTCTTCAGGCAAGTCTTCATCCTTATTAATCTCTTCTTCAGCTTGATATATCGGTTGATCGAAGTCGAAGCGAGTCATAGGAGGTTCTGAATCGATGTCATCTGCAATAGGAATCCTGCAATAAAAATGGTTAAATGTTTCAAACAATATGCAAACCAGTATAAACCACATTGCCATTTCATTGTGAAAAATAAAAAATAAGAAAAACAGAGATCACAAAATTTGAATGAGAAAACACCCTCTGATTAATTGATAAACAATGTTCAGACATAAACAAGTAAGGCCCTGAAATAAAATACCACTATGCCCCGGGTAGGACATAGGGTAGTACAATAATTGGAAAAACAAAGCATTACTGTTCTGTCGTCACTTGAATGAATTCTTCAATGGACCAGTTGCGCAGGCTCTGTCCCGGAATACACGGCTTGATCCAGGCCTCCATATCACAATCGCTATCTTCGTCTTCATCATCAGAAATGGCATTAATTTGCTCAAAGAAGACACCTCCGCTAGTAATCCTGATCGGCCCCTTGAACTTCGGCGTGCTTTGTGAAGACAATTGACGGTACCCCATGTAACGCCCATTTTAATTATTTTTATTTTTGGTGTTATTTTCATTTTCGGCGTGCTTGTGTGGATTTTGGTTAAGAAGTTCCATAATACTAGAAAATATGATTAATGATAATAATAATATGATAATTAGTAAGGTGTTACTATTATTAATATTATTGTTATTATTATCATATTAAATAATATTATTGGAATAATAATATAATTATTGGATTTTTGGAATTAAAAGAAAATGAGAATTAATTATTTATTTGGAATATAAGTGATTTTTGGGGTATTAAGGGTAGAATTGGCATTTTGTGGAAATAGAATGTGAAGGAGAAGGAAGAACACGCACGGTTGGGAGAGAAGAAGAGAAGAGCACGGTTGATAGAGCTAGAGCGATCAAGAGCAGAAGCTTGAGCAAGAAGGATTTTCGTGTGGATTGTGAAGTTTCATCATCATCCAAGCAAATTCGAGGTAAGGGGGGGGGGGGGGGATATATCGGTTAAATGGTATTTACATGAATAATTGGTAGGAAGGGGAAATCCCTAACCCCATGAGTGAATATGTTTGCATGTTGATGATGAATTGCATGATGAGTTGATGATATTGGATGTATTAATTCTGTTTTACATCGTTGATGTTTGTGTTGAACTGTTGCATGCTGAATTTGATGGTTAATTGATGAATTGGGGGTTTCGGAGTTGAATGTGATTCTGAGTCGAGAGTGAATTGATCGGCTAGAGTCGATGTTTCATCGGGTGAATTGGACACTAATTGGGTAAAACAATTGTAGAATAATGAGTTAGTGAGGCTGGTGTGATTTTTGGAGAGGATTGGTGTGGAGGGGTTGCTGCTGTTTCTGGGCAGCAGAGTTTATTTTTCTGAATACGCAGGTATTCGCTAGGCGAGTGAGAGGGCGAGGCTTCGCCAGGAGAACTGGGCAGTGAATGCTTCCAGTAGCCTTTGTTTGGTTTCGCCAGGGGTTTCGTCGGGAGAGTAGTCAACAATTGTTCGTTGCGGGGCTTCACCAAGCGAATGCGCCAGCGAGCCCCACAGCAGTTTGCGTTTTGGCTGCTGTTTTGTGTTGATTTCTTTATGGATTTGGAATCTTGTTGATCATGTTTTGATGATGAGCTTATTAGTGAGCTGCGGCGAGTGTATGTAAGGTGTCGGAACGTGGTTCCGTGGTATCCGTATGTTTTTGATAATAGAATTGGGGTATGCTACATGTGTGATATGATGTGTGATGAGTGGATCAGTATGGATCATTACGCCTTGTGTGCATTGTATTGATGTGTTGTTGTGATAAATTAGATCAGTATGGATCGGTACGCCTGGTGTGTGTTGTATTGATGTGTTGTTGTGATAAATTAGATCAGTATGGATCGTTAGGCCTGGTGTGCGTTGTATTGATGTGTTGTTGTGATGAATTGGATCGGTAGGATCGATGCACTTTGTGTGCTTGTGTGTATATGCATTATATGATGCGATGGATCAGTAGGATCGTGTGCACTGTGTGTGCTGTGTGGTTATGCATAGTGTCTTGCATAGCATGTGGACGTGAGGTATGATTTACTCACGTGCTCCAAGTGGGGAGCATGGACGTGGTGTGTGATACACTCACTTGCTCCAAGTGGGGAGCGTGGACGTGGTGAATCATTGCTCGGTGGAGTGTATGTGATTCACTCACGTGCTCCAAGTAGGGAGCATGGACGGGATTTGGATCGTTGCTCGGATGGAGTGTAGGCGACCACCCGTGTTCCAAGTGGGGAATGTTGGTAGGGATAGATCGTTGCTCAGATGGAGTGCATGCGATCTATCCTGAGATTTGATTATATGGGCTCAGGAGGAGTGTGGGAGGGATAGATCGTTGCTCGGATGGAGTGTATGTGATCTATCCTGAGTTGAGTCGGTACCGCATATTGTCGAGTCGAGTGCATGTGTTGCATTGTTATTTGTGTGTGTTGTGATGGTTGATGATGGGATAGTAGGTCCGGATATGTTGTATGTGAAATAATGATTTGTTGTTTTCTGCCTTTTATTTCATGTACATTTATACCATTAATATTTGATCGTGAATTCTCACCCCTTTGTTGTTGTATTAGTCTGTGCTTCTTCGGAAGTACAGACAATCCAGGTGTCTAGCTAGCTTGGATGCGGCAGTGTCATAGGATTGCTCAAATACGTAACACCGGGGATTTTTGGGAGTTTTATTGTTTCTTGTTAATTATGTGTGCCCCCGTGGCGTATCTGAATTTTGTGGGATATGTGATGACATTATGTATATTTTGGGCAGATGGCCGATGGTTTTATATGACGATGTTGATGATATGGATGATGTACATATGATATGTGTTATGACAGACTAGTTCTTTTTCCGCTGCAATTTTGCTGAATATTATTTTGAAAAATGATTTGTGGAATTTTGTTGAAAATTGTGCATCCCGTTGTGGGAAAACTCTGATATGCGCTTATTTTAATTGTTTATTTCTATTTTGGGGAAACGGGGTGTTACAAGTTGGTATCAGAGCAGGTCGGTCCGTCTGGCCAGTGTAGTGTATTTTGAGTCTGTCTATAGGATAGAGTTAGTTGTTTTCCATTAACCTGTTGTTGTGGTAGTTGAGCAGTATGGCGGGGAGGAACGATGTTGCGTTGGCTGCAGCTACGCAAGCAATGGCACAAGTGGTGGCCAATCAGAATCTGGCTACGGGAGCTCAGTTCAGAGACTTGTCGCAGTTCCAGAGCAACAAGCCACCAAAGTTTGAAGGTGGGATTCTGGATCCGGTGGCTGCACAAAAATGGTTGAAGGCAATAGAGAAGATCTTCAGGACCATGGGGTGCAGCGATGAGCAGAAAGTGATATTTGGTACACACATGCTTGAGGGAGAGGCCGAGGCTTGGTGGGACAATTTCCGTCAGAGGATGGAGGCTTCGGGGACTCCGATTACTTGGGAGGTGGTTCAATCTGGTTTTCTAGAGAAGTATTTTCCAGAAGATATCAGAAGTGCTAAAGAGGTGGAATTTTTAGAGTTGAAGCAGGGCAGTATATCGGTGGCCGAGTACGCGACTAAGTTTGAGAAATTGGCTCAGTATTGTCCCCATTACAATACTGAGGAGGCTATGACTTCTAAGTGCTTGAATTTGAGAATGGGTTGAGGCCGGAGATCAAGATGGGGATCGCGTGTCAGAAAATCAGGAGTTATCCTGAGTTGGCGAGTAGAAGCCGGATTTATGACAATGATAACCGTGCGAGGATGCACACTATAAGGCGGTGAATGACCGTAAGGGTAAACAGAGGTTTGGTGGTACACCTTACAGTGTGTCGACCAATAAAGGGAAGCAGAAGGCTATGGCTGATAAGAGGTTCCGAGAGAGGAAAGCGTCGGTGGATTTGAAATGTTATCGGTGCGGTGTCGCGGGGCATCGTGCTAATGATTGTCCTCATGAAGCGAAGAAGTGCTTCAAGTGTGGGAAGACGGGCCATGTGATGGCGGATTGTAGGACTAATATGCCTACTTGCTATAACTGTGGTGAGAAGGGCCATATTAGCACTCATTGTGAGAAGCCGATGAGGGCTCAAGCGCCTCAGGTTAGCGGTAAAGTGTTTGCAGTGGTGGGAACTCAAGCGGCAAACGAGGAGCGTTCGATCAAAGGTAATTGTTTTATCAATAAGATTCCTTTGACTGTTATAATTGATACGGGTGCAACCCACTCGTTTATCTCTGTTGATTGTGTGAAAAGGTTAGGTTTCGTGCCGACTCCTCTTGAGCGGCGAATTACTATTGAAACTCCCTCAATTGGTTCAGTGACTACTTCGTTAGTGTGTTTGAAGTGTCCACTGACTATTTTTGGCGAGACTTCGGTGTGGATTTGATTTGTTTGCCACTTGGTAGTTTGGATGTTATACTTGGTATGAACTGGTTGGAGTTCAACTGAGTGTACATCGATTGTTTTCGGAAAGTGTTATTGTTTTTGACCCCAGAAGAGGAAGAGTTGCCAGATTCCTTGTCTGTTAAGGAATTAAGGACTTTGTTGGAAGATGAAGCTCAGGTGTTTGCTTTATTTGCATCTTTGTCGGTAGACAACAAGGCATTGTTGGATGAGTTAGCTGTGGTGAATGAGTTTCCGGAGGTGTTCCCGGATGATATTACAAAGTTGCCTCCGAAGAGAAAAGTTGAGTTTAGCATTGATCTTATTCCTGGTACGAGGCCTATTTCTATGGCACCGTACAGGATGTCGGCAGTGGAGTTGGCCGAGTTGAGGTCTCAGATTGGAGAGTTGCTGGATAGAAAGTTTATCAGACCAAGTGTGTCGCCTTGGGGAGCTCCAATGTTGTTAGTGAAGAAGAAAGATGGTAGCATGCGGTTGTGCATTGATTACCGTCAGTTGAATAAATTGACCATCAAGAACAAGTATCCTCTTCCAAGGATTGATGATTTGATGGATCAGTTGGTGAGAGCTCGTGTGTTCAGTAAGATTGACTTTAGGTCGGGTTATCATCAGATCAGAGTGAAAGAAGGTGATATTTAGAAGACGGTGTTTAGGACTCGATATGGACATTATGAGTATGCAGTAATGCCTTTCGGAGTGTAATGCGCAAGGAGTGTTCATGGAGTATATGAACCGTATCTTCCATTCTTATTTGGATCAGTTTATTGTCGTGTTCATTGATGATATACTAATTTATTCTAAGTCTGAGGAAGAGCATGCAGAACATTTGAGGATTGCTTTGCAAGTGTTGAAGGATAACAAATTGTTTGCTAAGTTATCGAAGTGTGAGTTATGGTTGAAGACGGTGAGTTTTCTGGGGCATGTTATTTCTGGTGATGGTATTTCAGTAGACCCTTCGAAAGTTAGTGCGGTTTTGCAGTGGGAACCGCCAAAGACGGTAACTGAGGTTAGAAGCTTTTTGGGTTTAGCAGGTTATTACCGAAGATTTATTGAAGGCTTTTCCAGTTTGGCGTTGCCATTGACTCAGTTGACGAGGAAAGATCAAGTGTTTGTGTGGAATGTTGCTTGTGAAAAGAGCTTTGAAGGGATGAAAAAGAGATTGACTTCAGCGCCGGTGTTGGTGTTATCGAATCCGTGTGAGCCTTTTGTGATGTATTGTGATGCGTCTAATATGGGATTAGGCAGAGTTCTTATGCAGAATGGGAAAGTGGTAGCTTATGCTTCGCGGAAATTGAGGGTGCATGAGCGGAATTATCTTACTCATGACCTTGAATTGGCTGCGGTGGTTTTTGTTTTGAAGATCTAGAGACATTATTTGTATGGTTCGAGGTGTTCAGTGATCACAAGAGTTTGAAGTATCTGTTTGATCAGATAGAGTTGAATATGAGGCAGAGAAGATGGTTGGAATTCTTGAAAGATTATGATTTCAGTTTGAGTTATCACCCAAGAAAAGCGAATGTTGTTGCGGATGCCTTGAGCAGGAAAGCGTTTCATATGTCGGCTTTGATGGTGAAAGAGATGGAGCTTATTGAGCAGTTCCGAGATTTGAGCATGGTTTGCGAGTTTACTGCGGATGGTATAATGTTGGGTAAATTGCAAGTGAAGAATGATTTCTTGGATATGATTAGAGAACACCAAAAGTTGGATGTGAAACTTGTGGATTTGATGCGAGGAGCCGAAGGTGACTCTGATAGTGATTTCCAGTTGGATAATGCTGGTGTGTTGAGGTTTCGAGGAAGAATTTGTGTGCCGGATAATGATGAGTTGAAGATGTCAGTTTTGGACGAAGGACATCGTAGTAGCCTGAGTGTTTATCCAGGAGCTACGAAGATGTATCAGGATTTGAAAAATTTATTTTGGTGGTCGGGTATGAAAAGAGATATTGCTCGTTTTGTTTATGCTTGTCTAGTATGTCAGAAATCGAAGGTGGAGCATCAGAGACCCTCTGGGATGATGCAACCATTAGAGATTCCGGTTTGGAAATGGGATTGTATCGCCATGGATTTTGTTACAAGTTTTCCGAACACGGCGAGAGGATTTGATGCGATTTGGGTGATTGTGGATCGGCTTACGAAGTCTGCACACTTTGTGCCGATTAGTAACAGTTTTCCGTTGGAGAAGCTGGCGGAGATCTATATTCGGGTGATTGTAAAGCTGCATGGTGTGCCGTTGAGTATTGTGTCGGATAGTGATCCGAGGTTCACTTCTGTATTTTGGAAGAGCTTGCAAGAAGCTTTGGGTACCGAGTTGAAGCTGAGTTCAGCCTATCATCCGCAGACGGATGGACAGCCAGAGAGGACTATTCAAACTTTGGAGGATTTGTTGCGGGCTTGTGTATTGGAAAAAGGTGGTGCGTGGGATACTCATTTGCCATTGGTAGAGTTCACGTACAACAACAGTTACCATTCCAGTATCGGGATGGCACCGTTTGAAGCTCTTTATGGTAGGAGGTGCAGAACTCCTCTGTGTTGGTATGAGTCAGGTGAGAGTGTTGTGTTGGGACCAGAGTTGGTGCAGCAGACTACTAAGACAGTTCAGATGATCCGCGAGAAGATGAAAGCATCTCAGGATTGGCAGAAGAGTTATTATGATAACCGCAGGAAGGAGTTGGAATTCAGTGAGGGTGACCATGTATTTTTGAGGGTTAACCCAATGACTGGGGTAGGATGTGCATTGAAGTCCAAGAAGCTGGATCCGAAGTTTATCGGGCCATATCAGATTTTCCAGAGGATTGGTGCTGTGGCGTGTAAGGTGGCGTTGCCGCCGGAGCTTTCGAACTTGCAAGACGTGTTTCATCGCAACTTCGGAAGTATGTACCCGATCTGTCTCATGTGATTCAGCGAGATGAAGTCCAAGTTAGAGAGAATCTAACTGTGGAGACGTTGCCGTTGAGGATCGAGGATCGCAAGATGAAGCGACTCAGAGGGAAAGAGATACCTTTGGTGAGAGTGGCTTGGGGAGGTGCTGCAGGAGGCAGTGTGACCTGGGAATTGGAAAGCAGGATGCGGGAAGCGTATCCAGAGTTCTTTCCGTCAGGTATTTTCGGGGACGAAAATAATTAAAGTGGGGGAGAGTTGTAACGCCCATTTTAATTATTTTTAGTTTCGGTGTTATTTTCATTTTCGGCGTGCTTGCATGGATTTTGGTTAAGAAGTAATTTCCATAATACTAGAAAATATGATTAATGATAATAATAATATGATAATTAGTAAGGTGTTACTATTATTAATATTATTGTTATTATTATCATATTAAATAATACTATTGGAATAATAATTTAATTATTGGATTTTTGGAATTAAAAGAAAATGAGAATTAATTATTTATTTGGAATATAAGTGATTTTTGGGGTATTAAGGGTAGAATTGGCATTTTGTGGAAATAGAATGTGAAGGAGAAGGAAGAACACGCACGGTTGGGAGAGAAGAAGAGAAGAGCACGGTTGATAGAGCTAGAGCGATCAAGAGCAGAAGCTTGAGCAAGAAGGATTTTTGTGTGGATTGTGAAGCTTCATCATCATCAGAGCGAATTCGAGGTAGAGGGATATATCGGTTAAATGGTATTAACATGAATAATTGGTAGGAAGGGGAAATCCTTAACCCCATGAGTGAATATGTTTGCATGTTGATGATGAATTGCATGATGAGTTGATGATATTGCATGTATTAATTCTGTTTTACATCGTTGATGTTTGTGTTGAACTGTTGCATGCTGAATTTGATGGTTAATTGATGAATTGGGGGGTTTCGGAGTTGAATGTGGTTCTGAGTCGAGAGTGAATTGATCGGCTAGAGTCGATGTTTCATTGGGTGAATTGGACACTAATTGGGTAAAACAATTGTCGAATAATGAGTTAGTGAGGCTGGTGTGATTTTTGGAGAGGATTGGTGTAGAGGGGTTGCTGCTGTTTATGGGCAGCAGAGTTTATTTTTCTGAATACGCAGGTATTCGCTGGGCGAGTGAGGGGGCGAGGCTTCGTCAGACGAACTGGGCAGCGAATGCTGCCAGTAGCCTTTGTTTGGTTTCGCCAGGGGTTTCGTCGGGCGAGTGGTCAAGAAGTGTTCGCTGCGGGGCTTCGCCAGGCGAATGCGCCAGCGAGCCCCACATCAGTTTGTGTTTTGGCTGCTGTTTTGTGTTGATTTCTTTGTGGATTTGGAATCTTGTTGATCATGTTTTGATGATGAGCTTATTAGTGAGTTGCGGCGAGTGTATGTAAGGTGTCGGAACGTGGTTCCGTGGTATCCGTATGTTTTTGATAATAGAATTGGGGTATGCTACGATGTGTGATATGATGTGTGATGAGTGGATCAGTATGGATCGTTACGCCTTGTGTGCGTTGTATTGATGTGTTGTTGTGATAAATTAGATCAGTATGGATCGTTATGCCTGGTGTGCGTTGTGTTGATGTGTTATTGTGATAAATTAGATCAGTATGGATCGTTACGCCTGGTGTGCATTGTATTGATGTGTTGTTGTGATGAATTGGATCAGTAGGATCGATGCACTTTGTGTGCTTGTGTGTATATCCATTATATGATGCAATGGATAAGTAGGATCATGTGCACTGTGTATGATGTGTTGTTATGCATAGTGTCTTGCATAGCATGTGGACGTGAGGTATGATTTACTCACGTGCTCCAAGTGGGGAGCGTGGACGTGGTGTGTGATACACTCACGTGCTCCAAGTGGGGAGCGTGGACGTGGTGAACCATTGCTCGGTGGAGTGTATGTGATTCACTTACGTGCTCCAAGTGGGGAGCATGAACGGGATTTGGATCGTTGCTCAGATGGAGTGTATGCGACCACCCGTGTTCCAAGTGGGGAACGTTGGTAGGGATAGATCGTTGCTCGGATGGAGTGTATGTGATCTATCCTGAGATTTGATTATATGGGCTCAGGAGGAGCGTGGGAGGGATAGATCATTGCTCGGATGGAGTGTATGCAATATATCCTGAGTTGAGTCGGTACCGCATATTGTCGAGTCGAGTGCATGTGTTGCATTGTTATTTGTGTGTGTTGTGATGGTTGATGATGGGACAGTAGGTCCGGATATGTTGTATGTGAAATAATGATTTGTTGTTTTCTGACTTTTATTTCATGTACATTTATACCATTAATATTTGATCGTGAATTCTCACCCCTTTGTTGTTGTTGTGGTCTGTGCTTCTTCGGAAGTACAGACAATCCAGGTGTCTAGCTAGCTTGGATGTGGCAGTGTCATAGGATTGCTCTGATACGTAACACCAGGGCTTTTTGGGAGTTTTATTGTTTCTTGTTGATTATGTGTGACCCCGTGGCGTATCTGAATTTTGTGGGATATGTGATGACATTATGCATATTTTGGGCAGATGGCCGATGGTTTTATATGACGATGTTGATGTTATGGATGATGTACATATGATATGTGTTATGACAGACTAGTTCTTTTTCCGCTGCGATTTTGCTGAATATTATTTTGAAAAATGATTTGTGGAATTTTGTTGAAAATTGTGACATCCCGTTGTAGGAAAACTCTGATATGTGCTTATTTTAATTGTTTATTTCTATTTTGGGGAAACAGGGTGTTACACCCCAGACCGAACTTGTCTTGCTTTTGAGGTATATCAATCACCTGCCCCCAGCCTTGGGCTGAACCAGCTTGCACCACAGCCTGCGCTTCTTTAAAGGAAGACATAGCCACCTCAGGCTCTTTAGTCACAACAGGAGACTTGTCTTTAATCTTGACCGCTTCGAAGGCCTGGCAAAGAGTTTCATGGATCTCTCCGTCCACTTTAACATACTTAAAGGATGACAAATGACTGACCATGATATCCTCCTCCCCGCAAACCATAACAACGCTACCGCCAACCATGTATTTCAGCTTTTGATGCAGCGTGGAGGTTACAGCTCCCGCTGAATGAATCCATGGGCGACCTAGTAAAAAACTTTAGGCTGGCTGGATGTCCATGATGTAAAACACTGTATCAAAGACTTCAGGTCCAACCTGAATAGACAAAGTTACCTCCCCAAACACAGATCTTCGGGTTCCGTCAAACGCACGCACCACCAAATCACTTGGCGTGCAAATCAACCCTTGCATATCTAACTTCATTAGGGCCTTCTTCAGAAGCACGTTTAAGGATGATCCCGTATCCACAAGCACGTGAGACATGACAGCCCCTCGGCATTCTAAAGATATGTGCAGCGCAAAATTATGATTTCTGCCTCTTGGCGTCAAATCCAAGTCTGTAAAGCCTAAGCCATTTCCTGCGGTTACGTGCGCCACAACTCCCTCGAGTTGATTGACCAAAATTTCTTGCGGCACGTAAGCAGTGTTTAGTATTCTCAGCAATGCATTCCTATGCGCCTCAGAGCAAAGGAGCAACGATAAGATAGATATTTTGGAAGGAGTTTGCTACAAATGATCGACTATCTTGTAGTCGCTTTTCCGAATCAGCCTCATAAATTCCTCTGCGTCTTTCGACAAAGATTCTCTCTCCCCAAATTGAGAAGTATCCTCCACTACCTGTCTTTTCCCCTTGTCCACCTTATCAACAGTCACTTCAGGCGACGAAAAGACTCGGCCACTGCGAGTAATACCTCCTGCTCCCACGAGATTGTCAACTGAACTTGCAGGGGGATCATTCAAGTTTATCTTTTGTCCATTGCAGTACACTACGGCTTCGTAGTTCCACGGAATAGCCTTAGTGCTTTCAAACGGCACAGGACCCGCTTTTGTGATAGTTATCATTGGCGGCTTTGGAGTGTAAATAGTAACAGTCTTGTACGGGATGGAGATTGTTGCAATCTCATCCTTTTCTTCAGCCACCAAATCGTCAGACTCTCTTCCAATAGAACGGTCAAATTGTAAAACTCCATTATCCATCATCTCCTGAACACATCTTTTCAACAATCCATGTCCTCTCTCAGGATTAGCAAGACACTCAATACAGTCCTCAGCACAACCCGGGAAAACACCCCCCTTTAGCAATCTGGCTTTCACAAAGCTTAAGGGTGTCTTCAGCTCATCGACACCCGTCACCAAATTCAACACTTCCTCCTTGATAATTGCATTAACCCCAGTCTGCTCATGATTCGGCATGGGATTCTGCACCACATTAGGAACATCATTAGAAAAATTAATCGCCTTACTGTCAATCATGTCTTGCACCTTATGTTTGAAGGCTTTACAATTATCAATGTTATGTCCTAGGGCACCCGAATGAAACTCACAGCGAGCATTTGCATTGTACCCAGGTGGAGGAGGTCTGGTTAAGGGAGCCAAAGTCCTTTTCTGAATCAATTGCAGCTGTAACAAAGCCTGCAATAACTGAGAGTAAGGCATAGGAGGCGCATCAAAATGTCTATTTGCTGCCCGACCTCTTTCTTGGTATATTCCGTACCCCTGTTGATTTTGTTGCGGTCGTTGTTGCTGTTGTTACTGACGCTGTTGTTGCTGTGGTTGTTGAACTGCTGGAATGGTGATGCTGGAAATCTACTGATGTTGTCGATTCTGACCTCTATTTCTTCCTCGTGACCTAGATACAACGTTAGTATCTCCCTCTCGCCTTTTGTTTCCAAACACCTTCTTGTTCCCCCCAGCTGAGGGTACTTCACCCGCCTGAATCTTTCCGAGCTTGATGCTGTTTTCCACCCTTTCACCGGTGATTATTAAGTCTGAAAAACTTCCCGACATACTGCTGATGAGCTTTTCATAATACACTCCCGGTAAAGTAGCAACAAACATGTCAACGAGCTCGCGCTCTACCATGGGGGGTTGCACTCTAGCAGCAAGCTCTCACCACCTCTGGGCATATTCTTTAAAGCATTCATTACTCTTTTGGAAAAGATTCTGCAACTGGACTCTATTTGGAGCAAGGTCACTGTTGTATTGATAGTGCCTTACAAAAGCTTAGGCTAGGTCTCTCCAGCTGCGGACATTAGTGGGCTCCAGCCCCATGTACCACTCTAATGAAGGACCAGACAAGCTGTCCTGGAAGAAGTGCATCGATAGCTTTTCATCGTCCGAGTACACGGACATCTTTCTATAGTACGAGCGCAGGTGAACCCTCGGGAAAGTGGTGCCTTTATACTTATCAAAGTCGGGCACGTTGAATTTGTGAGGTATCCTTAAATCAGAAATCAAACCCAAATTGTCCATATCTAAACCCATGGAATTCTGATTTTCATAGCTTTCCATCTTGTCTTCTAAAAGCTTAAGTCTTCTACTCGCTTCAGCTGACATTTCAGGCCTGAAGTCTCTCATTGAGAAAACATCCCCTTGCTGATCTTCAATCCGAGGATTACGCAGATTTCCATGAATAGCACAATCAGCTCCATGGTCATAATAACCATCATTGTTATCAGCATCATCGCCTTCTCCAGCACCAATACCAATATTTCCCATGTTTCCAAAGACATTTCCGATCCCTCCAATGTTACCATCATTACCATTTCCTCCGACATTCCTAGCATTACCATTCCCTCCAGCATTAGAGATAGGTACAGAGTTGTTAACTCGGGGAGTCTCAACATGGGGAGGGTTAGCAGCAGTTCCACCGTGTAGCACACCATCACTATCCACTCGTGCAATCAAAGGTTGCACTAAAGGCTGAAGTTGCTCCTGGCCACTAGCAACCCCTTGCATGACCTCCATCAGCTGTGCCATCCGATCTCTCATCTCTTGCATTTCTGCCTGCATCTGATCCATCAGCCTTTTCTAGTTTCTTCTGGTACCATACCAGTGAGTTATCTGATCTGCAATCCTGAAACACACTAGTGGAACACAAGAAACAAGATAATGTTAACAGTTCCGATGCACCTGCAAATGCGAGAAACATGCTAAAATGCAAACATGTATTTATGCAACAGGGAAATTTCCCCCTCGATTCTAGTTTCCAGAAAAAACAGAACAATGGAGAACCCTACGGACAAGCATAGAACGTCAACTCCTCATATATAAATCAAAGGCCATCAGGCAATGTACAAGCTACAACTGAGTACAACAAGGAAAAGACCCCAACCAACAAGCCTGGTGATGGCCAATACAACAAATAAGCAACAAAAGCTACAACAGAAATAAACAAGACAGTCAAGCAGGATGACATGATCGGAAGTCTTCTAACAGTTTCAGCATCTCAGGATGATCCAGCCTAGCAAGTAGTCCCTGGATAAGCAAATCCTGCTGTCTAACAGTATGTTGTAGACTATCAACATGATATTTCAAAGCTTCTTCTCCGAAACATGCTTCAAGCCTGCGTCTCTTGGAGTCAGCTCTCAACCTGAGATCCTTCAAGTTCGCGATCGCTTCATTCAACATGTACTCACTGTCTCGTCTAATTGATGCTTCTGCTGCAATCTCCCCATCTTAAGCATTGAGTTGTGTCTTCAACTTGTTGATCTGAAGTTTTAACCTGTCTTCGCGCTACTTGTTGTTAGTGAGCGTGGCATTCCATATTGATTCAAACTTGGAGATCCTCAAGTAAGCCCTATCAAACTCTTCCTTCTTAGTAGTAAGAACACTGTGGACAGCGTTTAAATCTCGGCCTGGGCGCTCTCTGTCACTAGTCTCCTTTGTCAGATCCGTACCCAGTTTGTTCACAAGCTCAGTTTATCTCTTGAAAGAATTGACATCATCAATCTTCTCACTTCGGAGCTGGATGATCTCTTTCTCCAATTCTTCATTTGCTCTTCTCAGCTCTTCCTTTTCTGACAATACCTGATTGTATTTCTGGATATCTACAGTAGTGGGTTCCTCTATCTTGAGAGGATACAGAGGTGCAACGGAAGGAAATGGCATCAAGAACTTCGCAGCTCTATCATGAATCCAAGTCAAGTAAGGGTCATACGCTCGGCTGTTACTCTTCCCCAAAGCTAACTTCCTTTTCCGATGAATGTTATTCCATGCATGCTCAAGTCTGCCCAAAGCCTCGCCCTTCAATAAACCAGTAAGATACATAGATTCCTGTATCTCCTCTTCTCTAGGAGGCTCCCTCAAAGCGTACCCAAACTGTCAGACCAATAGAGAAGGGTTATAGTTGATGCAACCTTTCCTTCTGACCAACGGGATGTTAGGAAAACCACCACAACTATAAACAATATTTGTACCAAGCATGTCTCGATCAAACCAAACAATATTCTCTGCAGATAGACCCATCAACCTCTCCGACCATTTTGAAGTACTAGAAGTAGCCACAAATGGATTCGTCTTGGGCATATGACTAGCAAACCAAGCGTACAATAGAGGAACACAACAAGCCACATTTTTTCCCCTTCGCTTCTCATTATTGTAATGCACAGAATGATAAACATCTCCAAGAAGAGTAGGCATCGGGTTTCTTGAAGCCAGTATATGAAATGCATCCAGATCCACAAAGTCAGGGAGATTAGGAAACAATACAATGCCATGTAAGTTCAGAGTATGCCTAAGAGGGGGGTGAATTAGGCTTTAGAAACTTTTTCCGGTTTTTCGATATTCTTGAATTTTACTTGGTTATGATCTTGATGATGAAAGCAGTAAAAGCAGAATGAAAATGGACACAGAGATTTATAGTGGTTCCCTTCACAATCTGAAGGTACTCCACTCCCCTTTCCACATGAAAGAGAGTTTTCACTATAGTTTTAGAATGTACAACCTATCACACCATCAACCGGTGAGGCCTACTATCTAACAACTATTTCAACAACTTAGTATGCAAGAACAATCCTCTTGGAAGCACTAACCCTTGTGTCCAACAATCCTGGATCACAAGTCACAAAGAAATAATTCTTGTAATTTTGTAATTTGAGAGTGATATAATAATAATATCAATACAAAGATTGATCTTCTCCTTTTGATCAAAATTCACTTTTCAATATCAATACAAGTGTTCAAAAATTCTGGGTATGAAATGGTATGAACAATATGAACACTTTTTGAAAATATTTGAAAAGTAGTGAATTTGATTTAATGATTATTTTTGAAAATTATTGGAGGTGTTTTTCAATTTGAAATCTTCAGAATTTATATGAGTCAAAACACCATTTCAAAAAGGTATAATTGAATATGAATCAAATAATGAAAAGGTATAACATTCAAACAAGATTTGAATTTTAAAAGAAACAATTTTTCAAAATTCGTTAAGTGTTAATCGGTTAACCATATAGGTTAATCGGTTAACACTTTAACGTTAGCCCTGAGAATTCAAAATTTAGGCCGTTAACCGATTAACCCATATGGTTAATCGGTTAACACTGTTAAAACTCAGAAAAATACTTGAGTTAAAAAATGTTATACCAATTCAAATGATTTTAAAACCATGCAGATGCAAAATGTTATTATGATAAATTATTTGAACACTTGTATATCAATTAAAGGAGTGAATATTGAAATACCAAAGCTTTGAGTCCAAATCTTGAAAGTTGTAGAACATTTGCACATGATGCTTGATTTGCTTGACAACATTCCATAGTCTTGATCTTGATCAGTTTTGAAAGCTTAACTTTTTGCAATCATGGAATGAGCTTAAGTCTTTGTTGACATCATCAAAACCTTGAGATTGAAGTGTGCTTCTACATTCTCCCCCTTTTTGATGATGACAAACAACTGAGTCTGTGCGATATCCTTGACGATGTTTGATTCCGTTCTTGGCTTACACCTCCCCCTATGTTCAGCAACTCCCCCTATCTAAATAGAGGCAAAAAAAATTCTGCACAGAGAGATATTAGACAGCCAAGCTCTTCTCCCCCTTTGTCATTAGCAAAAAGGAAGGAGCTTTCAAAACCAAAACAAGCAATATCGGCATACAAGACAGCATATAATCAAGCACAGCATAATAGATTGAAATAAAAATGCAGCACATAGAAAATGCAGCAAATATTGTACGGTTACAAAAGAAATTAACAACTTAAACAACTTAAACAATATCCGGAAAGAAAAGCAATAAAAGCAACAGAAACAAATATTTTCTAAGCATCTTCATTGAACATATCCTCGTTTTCTGCTTCCTCTTCTTCACTACCTTCATCATCTGCATCTTCTTCTTCAACAATGTCGGGGTTGGAAGGGTGAGAGGTAAGGATAAGGTTGTGAAGTGAAGCAATGGCCCGGGAGGTTTCTCGGTGACAATTCATAGTTTCTCGATGTTGAGTCATCATAGTGGTATAGAGAAACTCGTTTGTGATACCTCCTTCGGGAACGGGATAGGCTTGGTTGGAGGCTGATCCTTCGCCCGCATACTTATATGTGCCGTCAACGTCTTTAATAATTCCAGTGTTCTTAACAATGGTGATTTCATTTACCTCATTGGTTGTTGGTTTCATCTTGGTAGATGGTTCCCTGTTAAGGTCCAAATCTGTCAACTCAAGGATTCTAGAAACCAACCTTGCATATGGAAGACGTGTCGACAGAGAAAGCTGCTGTTGAAGATGGTACATGATTGTCAAAATCCAATTTACCCTTATCTTGTTTTTGATTGTGAAAAGGAGTTTCATTTCCAAATCATTGATCTGAGCATGATTTGAATCCTTTGGAATTAGCACATAGCAAATTACGTAATGTAGCATCCGGTCAAAAACCGCCAGATTCTTCGCATAACATAACATCCGAGCAGTCCGTTGGTTTGCTACAACATTCTACTTTAGAAACCTGCAGATTTGGTAGTAGTACTCCATCTTGTCATAGTTAGACCACGATCCTTCCACGTGGTTAACCCCTTTCCAGAGAGAGTAGCCAGAGGATGGAAATTTCAACTTGGCAGCAGTATCTGACAGATTCTCTTTCAAGAGGAAATCTCGAACAGAGGTTTCCATAATATGCTCATCGTCGGCATTCAAGTACGCAGATAACTTATTCAAAAATGCTTTGACCAAATCATGGTAGCAATTCCCAGAATCAGAAACAAACTTTTCTATCTTTTGAAATTTGAGCAGAGCAGTAAAATCAAAAGAGGATGCAGGAAAAGCCTTAAGGTTTACGTACTTTACCAGTAGAATATGACAGACCCGAACCTTGAAATCCATACGGCGTTTCTTGGTTGTTTCCATAGGAATGCTGTCTTCCTCTGATGCAGATTCATATTCAGGTAACTTTCCCTTGCCTTTGTGAGATGAAGCCATGGATGAAGTTTGAGAGATTCCGAGGGTTCTGGGTTCTTGAAGGAGTTAGGGTTTTTAGATGGAGGAGAGGGTAAAGAAGAGGCAATATATATGGAGAGTTATTTGAGTGGGTTTTAAAATGGGTTGGACGTCCAAAATTGTAGTCAAAGAAGAAGAAGAAGAGTTCTTTGGATAGTGATTTGGATATTTAAGAAAATATTGACCACACATAAATAACACATTTACCACACTTAATTTTCCAAAATTTGAATTAATTTTTCGTTTCTGATTTTTGAAAATTTTAACAGTGTTAATCGATTAACCATATAGGTTAATCGGTTAACCCATTAAAAATTTAATTTCCAAAATAAAAAGTATCAGTGTTAATCGATTAACCATATAGGTTAATCGGTTAACACATTAAAAACTTGAGTCAGAATTGAAAAATTAACAGTGTTAATCGGTTAACCCTATAGGTTAATCGATTAACATACGCGAATTTTGAAAAAAAGCTTAAAACAGAATGCACAAACATTGGAAAACATACATTATGCATACATAAACCAGAGAAGAGATCAAATATCACCTTCATCGAGAATCCCAAGTTCTCGTTGAATTTTGAAGAACGGTTCTTTTGCCAATGGTTTAGTAAAGATGTCGGCGAGTTGATTGTATGTATCGACGAAAGTAACATCTACATCTCCATTAAGTACGTGATCTCGAAGGAAGTGATGCCGGATATCTATATGCTTTGTCCTTGAATGCATGACCGGGTTCTTTGTAATATTGATGGCACTTGTATTATCACATCGAAGAGGAATGCAACCGAGATCTACACCATAATCGAGGAGTTGTTGCTTGAGCCATAGAATTTGTGCACAGCAACTTCCTGCTGCAATATATTCTGCTTCTGTTATACTGAGTGCCACACCCGCTTACTTCTTGCAGGCCCATGACACTAGTGCATTCCCGAGAATGTGACACGTACCACTCGTGCTTTTTCTATCGGTCTTACATCCTGCATAATCAGCGTCAGAATAACCAATTAAAGAACAAGTACTACCTTTTAGATACCATAATCTGACGTTCGTTGTCCATTTGAGATACTTTATGATTCTCTTCACGGCGGTGAGATGTGATTCCTTCGGACTTGCTTGAAAGCATGCACACAAACAAACGCTAAACATAATGTCAGGATGGCTTGCCGTCAAATATAATAATGAACCGATCATGCCTCGATATTTTGTAATATCAATTGGAGTACCGGATTCATCTTGATCAACGTACGTTCCGGATCCCATAGGAGTGGACATCACCTTGCAACTATCCATATCGAATTTCTTCAACAATTCCTTGCAATACTTGGATTGGTTGAGGAAGATGCCATCCTTTGTTTTCTTGATTTGTAGTCCAAGAAAATAGTTCGATTTTCCCATCATGGGCATCTCAAATTCTCCTTGCATCATAAGTGAAAATTCTCCGCAAAGCTCTTTGTTTGTTGATCCGAAGATGATGTCATCGACATAGACTTGAACCAATAGGGTGTTACCCTTGATCTTCTTTATGAACAGCGTCTTGTCAACCTTTCCTTTTGTAAATCCCTTTTCACATTGTTGCACCCCAAAATTTGACCAACTACTCGTCGCAATTTGGCTCATGTTTCGACTGATTTTATTTCGCATTTGCATACCACGTACATTGCATTTTTTCCAGTCAGATTGACTTTATCGGGATCACAGCCCTCTGATCGCGCTTCAGGCATTGCAGGCCAATACGAGGACGTATTTTGAGAGCTGATGCTCGTCCCGGTGTTTTCAGCTCTCGCTGTTGTTTTGAGGACATCTCGGTGTCCGAGATTTTTATCGTTTATTTCGATATAGGCGCTAATCGATTTAATCGGCTTCCCCGTATTTTTAGGGTTTTTCCCTTATTTTCTAGAATTTTTTTTATAGATTTAATTGATTTTTTCTAGGTGTTAGTTAGATTTTTAATAGATATTAATTGTTTTTTTATAGTTTAGTTTAATTTCTTTTTCTAGGAAATTCTTTAATCATTTTAGATAATAGATTTTAGAATAAATTCTTTTAATAGAGTTTTTAAATAGAATTAATAGATTTTTCTATTTTTGTTTGTATAGAAATTAGTGGAATTATTAGAGATTAATAGAGTTTTCATTAATTAGAATTAATAGAGTTTTTTTAGGTTAATCCTCTTTTTTAGATTTGATTAGGATTTGATAGAGTTTAATTAGGTCTTAATCATTTGTTTAGATGTTAATTAGAGTTTATTAGATTTAATTAGGTCAGAATAGTTTTAATTTTCATTTAGAATTTAATTACTGTTTTTAATTTTCAGTTAGCCTTAATTGTAGTTTTAAGTCTTAGTTAGTGTTAATTGAGTATTAATTAGTTTAACCAGGTTTTAGTCATTAATCAGGGTAATTAATCAGTCCATTAATTTCGGTGGGCCATGTGTCCTATTTTGGAGGCCCAGTCCAAGTAATCAGTCCACGTGTCCTCATATAAAGTCCCCCACGCGTGTGCCTCAGGGTCCCACTTCACTCCACGTTTCCACCCCATTCATTGCCACGTTATTCCTCTCTCTCAGTTTTCCACGTTTTCATCTGAGTCTCTCTCTCCATTCGACAGGTGGCTCTCCCTCAATCCACCACCTCCCTCCGTATGTAGCCACGCGTCTCACTCACACCGATCCCCACATGCAGCAACGCCACCTGTCCCACTCGCCGAGTCCTCACCGGAGTTCATGCAAACACGCCGGAGAACATCACCAGCAAGATCAACGGTGGTTCTCACAGCAGTTGTCACAACAACCCTCGTCGGAAACTGCATACCTCGCCGGAAACTGCATACCTCACCGGAAACAAACTGCAACTGTCGCCTGAATCAATAACCGTCGCCAAAATCTTCAAGAACTCACCGTGATCTTCATCCATTTTCAACAATATTCATCAACCTCATCGAACATTCATCAATCTTCAACCGTTTTCCAGAAGATCTTCAGGATCTTCGTCCAGGTTCAACAATGTTCTTCATTGATTCATCTGGAATTTCCAGAAATCTCTAACACATTCAAGGCCTGGATCATCGTCATCATCACATGCTCGAGACCTTCATCCGTTCACCAATATCCCTACGTTTTCCCAGTTACGCTTTGAATGTTCATCAGCATTCATCTAGAATCTCCAGATCTTCGTGGATCTTCTTCAAGATCTTAATCCAAGAGCTTCAACCTTCTTCGTTCTTAAGAACAACTTGTTAGATCCTCAACCTTCTGATGGTTTTCTTCGATCCACAAACCTTCAACGACTTGTTCCGGCGAAGAGTGTTCATCATCTCCGTTCATGTTTTTTCCAGAAGCCACGACGAATCTTCAACTTCGTCATTATCTTCGCATGCAACTTTCCAGAAGTCCCAACAATCATCACGTTCTCCAGTTTCCTTCGTCAAAATCTTCAAGAACTTCATGTGTTCTTCATTTATCCTCCAGAAACTCAAGATCTTCATCAAGATCTTCTCATCCTCACGATCTTCATCAACGTTCCTCCACGAAACTTCAAGAACCTCAAAGGATGGATCGCGTCGTTCTTCCGAGAAGGTGTTAGTTTTGATTGTTGTTGTTTATTCATCTGTGTTGTTGATTAGAGGCGAAATCTGGAGATTGATCTCAGAAAAGTTGAGAAAGGTGGAGTTTGAGAGAGAGAGCTGAACGAGAGAAAGTTTGGGAACGACGCATGAACAGTGTTATGCCAAAATTAGGATTAGGGTCTGAGTTCTCTGGTAGTGAGAAAGGGTGATGCGTGGCCGTGGATTGGGTATTGGGTCTCAGGCCCAATTGCGTTCCTGGGCATTCACCCTCCGTTTTGGACGATTCACCCTCCGTTTTTGTTTTTTGTTGTGGTTTGGTTGATTGGGCTGGGCCCCATACTGATGTATTATCAGCACCTCCGTTTTTCTTCCAACACCCCCTCCCCGTTATTGTTTGGTGTAATTGGGCTGGGCCCTGTTCGTTTTACCATACCACACTCCGATTGCTTTTCTTCCCCCCTCCTTGTTGCTGTGCATTTTTGCTGGGCTTTGGGCCCAGTTTCCCAATTCTGTATTGTTTTTGCTGGCTCACACCCCTGGCTGAACCAAAGCACCCCTTGGCAGCTTTTATTTTCTTTTCTCTTTTTAGAGTTTAATTTTCTTTTTGCAATATTTCCATTTAATATTCTAGATGTTTTCTTAGATTTTCTTAGATATAAAAATATAAAGAAATATTATAATAGCTTATAGATTGTATATTTTTTAGGATATATTTTCTTTTAGGAGTTTATTTTACACTTTTCTTTTAGAAGTAGATTTAAATGTCCACTTGTTAGGGAACTATTTCCCATTAGATTTTCCATGATAGATGGATAGGATTTTTTTAAGGAGTTTATTTTCTTGTACTCAATCATTGTAATTTCTTCAGAATATTAATAAAATGAGATTTGTGTTGTGGTCCCCGTTCTACCCGTAGTTAGGCCGAACTACATCTGCTCTGACTTTCTCTGAAGAGAATATGTAGGCATAGGATGCGATATCCTAGCGAGCTCACTAACAACTAACCTTCTGTTCTCTCACTGCTGTGCGATCGAGACTTTCCTGCTGACGACTGATGTTATCCTTTTCTCTTGCCCGAACGCATTTGAGACCAGACCGTAGTTCTAGTTCCTGTAGGTTCCCATACCTCGAAACCCGACATACTACGTTCGTTCTACCGCAAACAGGTACGCCTAAGTCTCCAATGGTCGAGCAGCGTCCACCTAACTGCTAGAATGCGTACGCCAGTATCGTCAACTTAATCTCTCACCCCTGTGTGACCGAGAACACCCTGTCTAACCGTAGTTAGCCTGAACTACGTCATGCTCTGATTTCTCTGACGAGAATACGTAGGCCCAAGACGCGACGTCTTGCCGAGCAAACTAACCTGTAGTTTCCCGAACTACGTTGACTCTGATTTCTCATTCTCTGATGAGAATACGTAGGCATAGAGTGCGATGCTCTATCGAGTCAGTTTCTTTCCGTTTAGATTTAGCAGCCGTAGATAGATTGTTTTTCACCTATAGACAAACCAACAAGCATGGATCCCGTCGAGTACGACGGACGTGAGGGGTGCTAATACCTTCCCCTTGCGTAACCGACTCCCGAACCCAGACAATGGTTGCGATGACCTTGTCTTACCCTTTTCTCGTTAGGTTTTTCCGATCGTTTCCTTTCCTGTTCTGAGGGATAAATAACGAAAGGTGGTGACTCTTCTGTTGTGCCGGCACCTTATTTTCGCGAAAACGACAGCTGGCGACTCTGCTGGGGACTTGATAGTTTCCTAGGGATCCAACGTCCCGTGAGCGAGTCAGTTTGGGGATCCAACGTCCCCTGCGAGAGTCAATCCTAGCGCTTGTTTGCGTGTCTGTGGGTGTCTATTTTTGTGTTGTATATTGCTGATGTATTTACATTTCCCGCACTATATTATTATCTGTTGCTATTGTGCTGTTGTGGGATGGGAGCTCTGATGAGTGAGAAGCCAGACCCAGGCTTGAGTGCACCATAAAATTAGAGTGGAAATTAGTGGGCGCGTGCTTGCTTCGCAGGCACTAGTGTCTCATGAAATCCACGCTCAGACGAGGTTCTCCCGGTTGGCTTCTCTTTCAACCCTTTGGGTTGAGACGGTTGCTGGTTTGGTGGATTGTCGACTCTGGGGACCGATCATTTGTGATTCAGCTAAGTGAGGCCGCTTCATGAGCTGGTGATGCCACACCTTCTGGGTATCGTATCACCCCTCTTGAAAGTCTGTAACGCTGATGAACGCATAGGATGCCGAACTTGTGTCAGTTTAGGTCCATACCCGTGAGTGGGAGGTTTTTGCAGGAAACTTGACTTCCAGCCTACCCGATATCTTGGTTTTCTCTCGTCAGAGCAGACTTATCCCGTCAGCAGCACAGCAGCAATCAGAGCTTTGTGGGGGATGTGATCCCGTGTTTGTTGCATCTTGCATTGCATTTGCATGAACATTCCTGCATCATATTGCATGCCATACTCCAACTAGTCAGAGCTCTTATCAGGCCGTTGTTTTGATTCTGAAGGTGAGTGTTGAAGACGACCAAGGGGCTGAAGCAGATTTGAGCAGAACCGAGCAGTGAAGTCAGTTGAAAGTTGTTGGTAGCTATGTCAGAGAGCAACTTCCAGGATGTTGATACCTTGTCAGGTTTCACTGTGACGTCCAATCCTCTGTATGGTTCTATGCCCGATGAAGACTTTCCGCAAGTGAACAACCTTACTGCAACTCGACTTGTACAGCCTTCTGTTGAAGACCAAGATCTACATGAGCAGTTTGTTGTCCGAGGTGAACGTTCTCCTTCTGTTGATATCTCAGACTACCAGGGTTTTGCCTTCCCTGTGCCAAAGTCCCAAAGAGAGGTCCCGATAGCAAAGACTGAAGACCCATTAGCTCCCGTGTATGCTGAAAGGTTTCGTGCATTGGATGAAAGATTCAAAGCCTTGAAAGGTAAAGACGTTGTTAACCCTAGTGCTGCAGATATGTGTCTGGTTCCTAGCCTAGTGTTACCTCCGAAGTTCAGAATGCCGAGGTTTGAAAAGTACAAAGGAGATAGTTGCCCGAAGCAACATTTGGTGATGTTCTGCCGAAGAATGACTTCATTTGTGCACAACGACAAGCTGATGATTCATTGCTTTCAAGATAGTCTGACTAGGGCACCTCTGAGTTGGTATATGTAGTTAGAAAGTGATCAGATCCGATCATGGGTGGATTTAGCCAATGCTTTTCTGAAGCAGTACGACTACAATCTTGATGAAGCTCCTAGTCGCATGCAGCTGCAAGAATTGTCTCAAGGGAACAATGAACCTTTCAGAAAGTATGTTCAGGATGGAGAGAATTTGCTGCTAAAGTGAAACCACCGCTTCTAGACCGAGAGTTGAAAGGCATGTTCGTAAACTCCTTGCAAAGCCCGTACTTCGAAAGAATGCTTGGAAAGGCATCGAATTTCTCCGAATTGGTAAGGGCAGGAGAGCGCATCGAGTATGGTGTAAAGACTGGAAGAATCCAGAATGTTTCAGGAGGTCAGGCTAATGAAACTGAATCTCTCTGTAGCTTTCAAACTGAAGAAGGAGTTGTGATCAATGCAATCATGAATGATATTGGGTATCCTCAAGACGAATCGGTGAAGTTTGTTGGTTCTCCGTCTTCTCAGCGGTCAGTATCTTCCGTGTCTCGACAGACAATTGTGCCTGGGGCACCACATCGGGAACTTTACGTCGCTCCTCTTGCAAATCCACGAGCCCGTGGCCGAGGTTATCAGAATCAGCGTCAGAATCAGAACCGACCTCGTAACAACTTGGAACGAAGGAATGTTCCTCCTCATCCAGTGCCTGTGCCGCATAGCCAGATTCTTCCACATTTGATTCAGAATTCTTTGGTGGAACCTAAAGCTCTCAAGCCTGTGCCAGAGCCTTACCCTCCGGGGTACAATCCCCACGTTCAGTGCGATTACCGTGGTGGATCTCCAGGGCATTCAACTGAAGATTGTAAAGCTTTTTAGGCGAAAGTGCAGCAGTTGATCGACAAAGGGTGCATTTCCTTTCCAGAAGGAGTTTTGGTTGTGCATGACAACCTCTCAGCTGTTTGAGCTCGCATATTCAGAGGGTTATTTCCAGAGGCCAGTGGTCTAGACAGGCAGACGTCCTCAGCATTGGCAGTCCTCAGACTTTTTTTATCATTTGCATTTGTAGTTTCTTTTCTATTAGTTACTACTTGCTGTTAAACATTGTTTGTTTCGAATGGTAATGTTAATAAAGTGACTATGCATTTTTCTGAATTAATCATGTCGTTGTCACTCATTTACTGCATTGCACTGACACTTGCACTTTATTCACTCCACTTTATCACTATGATTAGTAAAGATTAGAGGGAGGATGACGAAACTGAATACTCATAACCGATGATCGTATGCTTTTAGATAAAACCTTGCCGATGACGTACAAGGCATTGTTTCAAATCCCCTAAACACCGGAGAGATAAGGAAGAGAATCCCTTGTTAACCACTTCGAGCCGAGAAGTAGGAGTTTCTTTCGGACTTTTAAACCCTCACATCTTAACCCGGGGCAGGGTAGTTGTCAGTTAGCTTGACCGAGCGTTCAAGTCTTATAGAGGAGTGTTGTCTTTCGAGGACCAATCGCATCATATTTCTCCCCAGAGGTCGTACCTCGTCAACCACAATGGTTAAACCTCACCAATCAGGAGTGAGACAGTTATAAACCTCTCGGATGAATCCAGATAGCCAGTGTCACACGACTTGTTTCGAAGAAAAAAAGAAGGAATAAGAAAGCCCGCTAAGTAAAAAAAAGTAAAAGAGAAAAGCTAGAAAGCAAATACTTAGGCAAAAATCAGGGCATCCCGCTGGACTTCAAAAGAAAAATCGAAAAGAACTTTGAAGAGTCAGTCCAGGCAAAAATTAGGGAATCAAAAGAATGAAAAAGAAAGGATATAAAAAGAAAAATCCTCGAACAAGGACAAAGTCGTGTAGATACAGGCACCGAAACAAAAAAGGAGTAACTGTCACTCTGAAAACCTTGTGAGTTCTTTAACCACTGTTCTCAATATTCAACATACCTCTTGAAGAGGCGAGCGCTCGAGCCAAGTTAACTGAACTTTAGGATCGGAGATCATCACGTAGAAGGGGTGGGTACAAATCATAATTTGAGCCAAATATCCTTTGTTTCACGAACCGTGAACCCGACCACGATACAACCCTTAAAAGACCTAATTGAGGCAGGGTTTATTCTGAAAGCGCATTACGATAAGGTTGAGTAACCTGACTCCTACATGATTTGCTAATCATATCCTTGTTGTATTTTTCACTGATCGAATCAGCACTACGTTTGAACTCTTCGGTTCATTCGTCACTCACTAGCATGACAAGTAAATGAGTGACAGTACATCTTTTCAAAATCTGCACTGCATTAAAATTACCATTCGTGAATAGACAATTTTAATTGCAGGTCAGTAGTTGATACGAAGGAACTCCAACAGGGAATAGTCAGTCGGGACTGAATCGTTAGCAGTCTGGATCAGAATGGTATACTGCGAAACCCTGTGAATTTGGGGCATTGACTTCCAGAGAGTTTAGAATCAGTTTGTCTGAGGACAAGTCCCGAAGCATCGGTTGATTATGGGACGGTTTGTTCGAGAAGCAGTTGATCAGAAGTGGATCTTCTCGAGACCCAATCAGGGGAAGTTATCCAGAACTCTTGTGATTTGAGGGCAGATCCCTCTAGTGTTCAATCAGAGCAGGTTGAGTCGCTCATTGCTCGTTCAGGGGCAATTTATGTCAGAAGTATATTGAAACCAGCCATGATGGGAGTTGATTGATTGAGGATGAATCCTTCCGTTGTACAGATGTTGGGGCAAGCCATCTGAAGATTGTCTTGCTGCTGGCTGTTTTCTGTTCAGAATGAATTTTCCCAAGAGTCGGATTGGGGCAGGTTGTTCAAATGAGTTTGTTCACCCAAGCAAGAGTTGAGTGTCGGGGAATCGTGTCATTACCCTGCCAAAACCTAAACCTTCTGAAGAAGCCTTGCTGCCATCGGATTGTTATCCTACAGCCTAACCTGTTACTTGGCTGAACCTTGTAACCGAATCGTTTCAAAGTCTAGTTCTCGTCTGGCAAACCGGAGATCAGTTCTCGTCTGAAATCCAAACCAGAAACCAGCCTTGTCTGGTCGCCTCTTATTTAACCTATTGTTTAACCAGTTCTTGTCTGGCCAACACAGTTTTAAAGCCCAGTTCTCGTCTGGCAAACCGTAAGTCAGTTCTCGTCTGACAACCTAACATATGTCGCTACCAGTTCTCGTCTGATAGTCCACCTCGAATGCTAGTTCTCGTCTAGTATGTCCCGTTCAAATCCACTTTTGTTGGTAACCAGAAATGGGTCCCTATTACCATAAACCTATTCCTAAACCAGAAAAAGCCTAATTGTACCTGGCACGATGATCCCTAGTGACTCGTATGTTGTCACATTCCCCGACATAAGGCTCGATTGATCCCAGTTCCATGATTGGTATTCTGTATTCCCTGTGTTGATATTGTCGAATCAGGATTATTTTCTCAGCAGAGACGTACAGTTTGAGATTGTTTCCCCTGAGCAGTGTGAGATTGCAGCAAGTTGAGATGGCATTTATCCCTTATCAGAGTAGGATCAAGATTATCCTCAGCAGGGCGAGATTGATATTCCCGGCAGAGTATGGCCATCCCAAGCATCGAACGTTGATTAGCCTGATGTGCTACTTTCCTAAGTGGGTTGAGGCTGAAGCTTTCCCTGACCGGCAGATTTGGGTTTATTTCCCCAGCAGTGGGACTGATGCAATGTTGTATCCCCACAGAGTCCGAGTTTGACTCCTTTTCCCTCCGAGTCCAGGTCATTGACTCATTTCTCAAGCAGAGGTCGACGTTGATTTCCATCACTGAGTAATCTCCAGACGGGTAGATTTTGATGTCAGCCAGAGAAGAGTTGTTGCTCAGCAGACTGCTTCTTACCCTATAAGGAATTAGGGTGTTCTAAAAAGACCATTCAGGGTTGTTTTCCTCAGCGAAGTGAGATTCAATTTCAGTGATCGATTGTTATCCTTCACAGACGCCAGAGGTGTGTCCTTGATAGGATCGGTACATCTCCAACAGAGTTGTACAATGAGTAGCTAAGGATTGATATCCCCAGCAGTGTTGATACACAGGTATTCCTCATCAGACTTGATAGTCCAGCAGGTGTTACCCAGAAGGGTCAGTCCCCGTAAGGCGTATGCAAGATTACCCTCAGCAGATCAGGATTGATATCCCCGATAGAGTGTAGTAGCATCTCCCCGCAGAGTCTGAATACGGGACCAGGAGCATTGATATGTATCCCCAAGCAGAGAAGATTCTCTCCCCCAATCAGATGTATCCTGAAGGAACGTCATCTCCTCAGCTGAGACACGCCGAAGTGTGCAGCAACTGATGGTGCCAGACTGAAGTCTCCAGCGGAATTGAGATTCCCCACCAGAGTTGTATTCTCCTCGGTAAGCAGAATGATTTCTTCTTCCTCAGCCGAGTTTGCATATCCCCAAGAGAGCCGAATCCTTGGAAGCCGCTCAGGCCATGATTGGTTTCCCCAGTAGAATGTTGAATAGCTGATGCTGTATTTCCCCACCAGAGTCGTTCTCTCCGGAAAGCTTTGATGCGAAGGCCGCGCAGTTTATTTCTGCGATGGACATCGTTTTTCCCCAGCAGTTGCGGTTCGAATACCCAGATGAGCAGATTCAGGTTCTCGTAGAGCTTCATTCCCCTATAGCAGTCAGCTGAAGATCATTTCCCCATGCGGAGTCTAATTGAGATTGGTGGTCCTTCCTCCTTGACAGGAGGCTTCTCCCTTCAGCATTTATTTTGCTGATAGGGCCATAGCATCTTGCATGATTGCATAGCATTTACCCTGAAAATGTGTAGCATTTCCACCGTGTGGAGCATTGCGTCATTGTCAAAGCATATGCATACGAAACATGAGCTAGGTCGCCACCGTTCTTGTTTTGCAGATGTTCCTCCTCAGATTGGTTTGGTCCAAGATGATTCTTGAACTCCCTAGCAAAGTCGTGCGCCCAAGATGATTCTTGAATTCTCCAACGAAGACGCTCGTTTAAGATGATTCTTAAAATCCCCAGTGAAGTCGCCAGAGTTGGTTGCTCAAGTTAATGCTTGAAATCCCCGGCAGAGTGTTTGCTCAGGATGATTCCCGAAATCTCAGCATAGTTATTGGTTCAGGATGATTCTTGAAGTCCCCGGCGGAGTTGTTTGTCCAAGATGATTCTTGAAGTCTTCAGTAGAGTTGATTCATCCAGAATGATTTCTGGATCCCCGAAGCAGAGTTACTTGATAGTTCTCCAGAATCCCTAGCGGAGATGCGTCATCCCCAGCAGGTTTCTAAACAGCGAAGTTGAAACTTCCCTTGAAGACTTCATGATTGAAGTCTGACCGTGTTAATGAAGCAGTTCTCTCAGCTGATGCGGAGTGCCTGATGGCAGAGGTTTAGATATTCCCAGTTGGCTCATGATTGACCAAGAATTCTATTCCCGACTTGCTGATGAGGTCCGGCTGATGCCCGACAGTTTTCTTTGAATGCCTGATGGCATGATCAACCTGATGGTTGACCTGAGGAGTCCCGAGGAACCTTGATGCCTGCTGGCATGATCAACCATGTATTGCCGGTTACCGAGTGACCAGCGACCCCTTGATGAATTAAGGACGAATATCTACAGCAAAATCAGATGACCATCCTGACGGAGATTTGAAATCAGACTTTTCCCCGGTTACCGCGTGACCAATTCCCCAGTAGAGTTGTCGTGCAACTGTTATGTTCAGTTTTGAAGATGTTCTTACCGACCAGAGTATCGTTTACCTATGAGGTTTGCCAGATCGCTTGTTACCGTGTAACCAGTGATCCCTCGATGATTCGAGGACGCAAGGACATCAGATGAATCAGAGAATCATCCTGAAGGAGGTTCAGATCAGTATTTCTCCAGCTAGTTGCCGTGCAGCTATGATTTCAGTTTCCTAAGATTTGTTCCCACCAGAGTACCGTGTACTTGTGCAGTTGGCAAATTTCCGGGTTCTTTGGTATTCAACCGTCTTCTACCTTTGAACGGCTGAGAGCCGTTCGCTTCTCAACCCTTCAGGTCCAAGCCGTTTGAATAGGGGCAGCTGTTGCACCCCAAAATTTGACCAACTACTCGTCGCAATTTGGCTCATGTTTCGACTCATTTCATTTCGCATTTGCATACCACGTATATTGCATTTTTTCCAGTCAGATTGACTTTATCGGGATAACAGCCCTCTGATCGCGCTTCAAGCATTGCAGGCCAATACGAGGACGTATTTTGAGAGCTGATGCTCGTCCCGGTGTTTTCAGCTCTCGCTGTTGTTTTGAGGATATCTCGGTGTCCGAGATTTTTACCGTTTATTTCGATATAGGCGCTAATCGATTTAATCGGCTTCCCCGTATTTTTAGGGATTTTCCCTTATTTTCTAGAATTTTTTTTTATAGATTTAATTGATTTTTTCTAGGTGTTAGTTAGATTTTTAATAGATATTAATTGTTTTTTTATAGTTTAGTTTAATTTCTTTGTCTAGGAAATTATTTAATCATTTTAGATAATAGATTTTAGAATAAATTCTTTTAATAGAGTTTTTAAATAGAATTAATAGAATTTTCTATTTTTACTTATATAGAAATTAGTGGAATTATTAGAGATTAATAGAGTTTTCGTTAATTAGAATTAATAGAGTTTTTTTAGGTTAATCCTCTTTTTTAGATTTGATTAGGATTTGATAGAGTTTAATTAGGTCTTAATCATTTGTTTAGATGTTAATTAGAGTTTATTAGATTTAATTAGGTCAGAATAGTTTTAATTTTCATTTAGAATTTAATTACTGTTTTTAATTTTCAGTTAGCCTTAATTGTAATTTTAAGTCTTAGTTAGTGTTAATTAAGTATTAATTAGTTTAACCAGGTTTTAGTCATTAATCAGGGTAATTAATCAGTCCATTAATTTCGGTGGGCCATGTGTCCTATTTTGGAGGCCCAGTCCAAGTAATCAGTCCACGTGTCCTCATATAAAGTCCCCCACGCGTGTGCCTCAGGGTCCCACTTCACTCCACGTTTCCACCCCATTCATTGCCACGTTATTCCTCTCTCTCAGTTTTCCACGTTTTCATCTGAGTCTCTCTCTCCATTCGCCAGGTGGCTCTCCCTC
Organism: Lathyrus sativus; assembly: GCA_963859935.3. NCBI lineage: Eukaryota > Viridiplantae > Streptophyta > Magnoliopsida > Fabales > Fabaceae > Lathyrus > Lathyrus sativus. Next base: position 134,548,297 of record OZ012739.1, read on the forward strand.
AATCCACCACCTCCCTCCGCATGTAGCCACGCGTCTCACTCACACCGATCCCCACATGCAGCAACGCCACCTGTCCCACTCGCCGAGTCCTCACCGGAGACCTCACCAGAGTGCATGCAAACACGCTGGAGAACATCACCAGCAAGATCAACGGTGGTTCTCACAGCAGTTGTCACAACAACCCTCGCCGGAAACTGCATACCTCGCCGGAAACTGCATACCTCACCGGAAACAAACTGCAACTGTCGCCTGAATCAATAACCGTCGCCGGAATCTTCAAGAACTCACCGTGATCTTCATCCATTTTCAACAATATTCATCAACCTCATCGAACATTCATCAATCTTCAACCGTTTTCCAGAAGATCTTCAGGATCTTCGTCCAGGTTCAACAATGTTCTTCATTGATTCATCTGGAATTTCCAGAAATCTCTAACACATTCAAGGCCTGGATCATCGTCATCATCACATGCTCGAGACCTTCATCCGTTCACCAATATCCCTCTGTTTTCCCAGTTATGCTTTGAATGTTCATCAGCATTCATCTGGAATCTCTAGATCTGCGTGGATCTTCTTCAAGATCTTAATCCAAGAGCTTTAACCTTCTTCGTTCTTAAGAACAACTTGCTAGATCCTCAACCTTCTGATGGTTTTCTTCGATCCACAAACCTTCAATGACTTGTTCCGGCGAAGAGTGTTCATCATCTCCGTTCATGTTTTTTCCAAAAGCCACGACGAATCTTCAGCTTCGTCATTATCTTCGCATGCAACTTTCCAGAAGTCCCAACAATCATCACGTTCTCCAGTTTCCTTCGTCAAAATCTTCAAGAACTTCATGTGTTCTTCATTTATCCTCCAGAAACTCAAGATCTTCATCAAGATCTTCTCATCCTCACAATCTTCATCAACGTTCCTCCACGAAACTTCAAGAACCTCAAAGGATGGATCGCGTCGTTCTTCCGAGAAGGTGTTAGTTTTGATTGTTGTTGTTTATTCATCTGTGTTGTTGATTAGAGGCGAAATCTGGAGATTGATCTCAGAAAGGTTGAGAAAGGTGGAGTTTGAGAGAGCTGAACGAGAGAAAGTTTGGGAACGACGCATGAACAGTGTTCTGCCAAAATTAGGATTAGGGTTTGGGTTCTCTGATAGTGAGAAAGGGTGATGCGTGGCCGTGGATTGGGTATTGGGTCTCAGGCCCAATTGCGTTCCTGGGCATTCACCCTCCGTTTTGGACGATTCACCCTCTGTTTTTGTTTTTTGTTGTGGTTTGGTTGATTAGGCTGGGCCCCATACTGATGTATTATCAGCACCTCCATTTTTCTTCCAACACCCCCTCCCCGTTATTGTTTGGTGTAATTGGGCTGGGCCCTGTTCGTTTTACCATACCACACTCCGATTGCTTTTCTTCCCCCCTCCCTGTTGCTGTGCATTTTTGCTGGGATTTGGGCCCAGTTTCCCAATTCTGTATTGTTTTTGCTGGCTCACACCCCTGGCTGAACCAAAGCACCCCTTGGCAGCTTTTATTTTCTTTTCTCTTTTTAGAGTTTAATTTTCTTTTTGCAATATTTCCATTTAATATTCTAGATGTTTTCTTAGATTTTCTTAGATATAAAAATATAATGAAATATTATAATAGCTTATAGATTGTATATTTTTTAGGATATATTTTCTTTTAGGAGTTTATTTTACACTTTTCTTTTAGAAGTAGATTTAAATGTCCACTTGTTAGGGGACTATTTCCCATTAGATTTTCCATGATAGATGGATAGGATTTTTTTTAGGGAGTTTATTTTCTTGTACTCAATCATTGTAATTTCTTTAGAATATTAATAAAATGAGATTTGTGCTGTGGTCCCCGTTCTACCCGTAGTTAGGCCGAACTACAGCTGCTCTGACTATCTCTGAAGAGAATATGTAGGCATAGGATGCGATATCCTAGCGAGCACACTAACAACTAACCTTCTGTTCTCTCACTGCTGTGCGATCGAGACTTTCCCGCTGACGACTGATGTTATCCTTTTCTCTTTCCCGAGCACATTTGAGACCAGACCGTATTTCTAGTTCCCGTAGGTTCCCATACCTCGAAACCCGACATACTACGTCCGTTCTACCGCAAACAGGTACGCCTAAGTCTCCAATGGTCGAGCAGCGTCCACATAACTGCTAGAATGCGTACGCCGGTATCGTCAACTTAATCTCTCACCCCGTGTGACCGAGAACACCCTGTCTAGCCGTAGTTAGCCTGAACTACGTCATGCTCTGATTTCTCTGACGAGAATACGTAGGCCCAAGACGCGACGTCTTGCCGAGCAAACTAACCCGTAGTTTCCCGAACTACGTTGACTCTGATTTCTCATTCTCTGATGAGAATACGTAGGCATAGAGTGCGATGCTCTATCGAGTCAGTTTCTTTCTGTTTAGATTTAGCAGTCGTAGATAGATTGTTTTTCACCCGTAGACAAACCAACAAGCGTGGATCCCGTCGAGTACGACGGACGTGAGGGGTGCTAATACCTTCCCCTTGCGTAACCGACTCCCGAACCCAGACAATGGTTGCGAAGACGTTGTCTTACCCTTTTCTCGTTAGGTTTTTCCGATCGTTTCCTTTCCCATTCTGAGGGATAAATAACGAAAGGTGGCAACTCTTCGTTTGTGCCGGCACCTTATTTTCGCGAAAGCGACACACATAAGAAATTTCTAAGGCGGTCATACCATGCTCTTGGTGCTTGTTTTAGTCCGTAGAGTGCCTTTTTCAGTTTGTAAACATGCGAGGGATTCTTGAAGTCTTCAAAATCCGGAGGTTGTTTGACGTAGACTTCTTCATTGATATATCCATTCAGGAAAGGACTTTTGACATCCATCTGGAACAACTGAAAATTCATAGAACAAGCGTAAGCAAGTAATAATCTAACTGCTTCTGACTGTGCTACCGGAGCGAACGTTTCATCAAAATCAATTCCTTCCTCCTGGTTGTAGCCTTGTGCGACCAATCTTGCTTTGTTACGAACTATGATCCGATTCTCATCAAGTTTTTTCTTGAACACCCATCTCGTTCCTATGATGTGCTTGTTATCCGGTCTTGGTACGAGATTCCAAACTTGATTCCTTTCGAATTGGTTGAGTTCTTCTTGCATTGCTACAATCCATTGGTCGTCGCCTAAGGATTCATCAATCTTGGTTGGTTCAATTTGAGACACAAAATCCATGTTGAGACAAGCATCCTTAAGATTTAGTCGATTTGCAACGCCTTGTCTAATATCATCAATAACTTTATCTATCGGGTGATCTCTATGCGTTCTCCATTCCTTCGAAAGATCTTGATATTCTTCAATGATTTGAGTGACATCTTCTTATGGTATTGCTTGATCCTTTGAAGTCTCTTCTTGTTGTTATGAAGAACCTACTATATCATCATCATCATCCACAATAATATTATCCTCTTTCGAGGGGTTAGTCTCATCAAAAGAAACATGAATAGATTCTTCAATAGTAAGAGTTCTTTTATTAAAAATTCTAAAAGCTCTACTAGAAAGAGAGTAACCAAGAAATATACCTTCGTCGGACTTCTCATCAAACTTACCGAGATTGTCCTTATTGTTGTTGACCTCCATCAGCTGTGCCATCCGATCTCTCATCTCTTGCATTTCTGCCTGCATCTGATCCATCAGCCTTTTCTGGTTTCTTCTGGTACCATACCAGTGAGTTATCTGATCTGCAATCCTGAAACACACTAGTGGAACACAAGAAACAAGATAATGTTAACAGTTCCGATGCACCTGCAAATGCGAGAAACATGCTAAAATGCAAACATGTATTTATGCAACAGGGAAATTTCCCCCTCGATTCTAGTTTCCAGAAAAAACAGAACAATGGAGAACCCTACGGACAAGCATAGAACGTCAACTCCTCATATATAAATCAAAGGCCATCAGGCAATGTACAAGCTACAACTGAGTACAACAAGGAAAAGACCCCAACCAACAAGCCTGGTGATGGCCAATACAACAAATAAGCAACAAAAGCTACAACAGAAATAAACAAGACAGTCAATCAGGATGACATGATCGGAAGTCTTCTAACAGTTTCAGCATCTCAGGATGATCCAGCCTAGCAAGTAGTCCCTGGATAAGCAAATCCTGCTGTCTAACAGTATGTTGTAGACTATCAACATGATATTTCAAAGCTTCTTCTCCGAAACATGCTTCAAGCCTGCGTCTCTTGGAGTCAGCTCTCAACCTGAGATCCTTCAAGTTCGCGATCGCTTCATTCAACATGTACTCACTGTCTCGTCTAATTGATGCTTCTGCTGCAATCTCCCCATCTTAAGCATTGAGTTGTGTCTTCAACTTGTTGATCTGAAGTTTTAACCTGTCTTCGCGCTACTTGTTGTTAGTGAGCGTGGCATTCCATATTGATTCAAACTTGGAGATCCTCAAGTAAGCCCTATCAAACTCTTCCTTCTTAGTAGTAAGAACACTGTGGACAGCGTTTAAATCTCGGCCTGGGCGCTCTCTGTCACTAGTCTCCTTTGTCAGATCCGTACCCAGTTTGTTCACAAGCTCAGTTTATCTCTTGAAAGAATTGACATCATCAATCTTCTCACTTCGGAGCTGGATGATCTCTTTCTCCAATTCTTCATTTGCTCTTCTCAGCTCTTCCTTTTCTGACAATACCTGATTGTATTTCTGGATATCTACAGTAGTGGGTTCCTCTATCTTGAGAGGATACAGAGGTGCAACGGAAGGAAATGGCATCAAGAACTTCGCAGCTCTATCATGAATCCAAGTCAAGTAAGGGTCATACGCTCGGCTGTTACTCTTCCCCAAAGCTAACTTCCTTTTCCGATGAATGTTATTCCATGCATGCTCAAGTCTGCCCAAAGCCTCGCCCTTCAATAAACCAGTAAGATACATAGATTCCTGTATCTCCTCTTCTCTAGGAGGCTCCCTCAAAGCGTACCCAAACTGTCTGACCAATAGAGAAGGGTTATAGTTGATGCAACCTTTCCTTCTGACCAACGGGATGTTAGGAAAACCACCACAACTATAAACAATATTTGTACCAAGCATGTCTCGATCAAACCAAACAATATTCTCTGCAGATAGACCCATCAACCTCTCCGACCATTTTGAAGTACTAGAAGTAGCCACAAATGGATTCGTCTTGGGCATATGACTAGCAAACCAAGCGTACAATAGAGGAACACAACAAGCCACATTTTTTCCCCTTCGCTTCTCATTCTTGTAATGCACAGAATGATAAACATCTCCAAGAAGAGTAGGCATCGGGTTTCTTGAAGCCAGTATATGAAATGCATCCAGATCCACAAAGTCAGGGAGATTAGGAAACAATACAATGCCATGTAAGTTCAGAGTATGCCTAAGAGGGGGGTGAATTAGGCTTTAGAAACTTTTTCCGGTTTTTCGATATTCTTGAATTTTACTTGGTTATGATCTTGATGATGAAAGAAGTAAAAGCAGAATGAAAATGGACACAGAGATTTATAGTGGTTCCCTTCACAATCTGAAGGTACTCCACTCCCCTTTCCACATGAAAGAGAGTTTTCACTATAGTTTTAGAATGTACAACCTATCACACCATCAACCGGTGAGGCCTACTATCTAACAACTATTTCAACAACTTAGTATGCAAGAACAATCCTCTTGGAAGCACTAACCCTTGTGTCCAACAATCCTGGATCACAAGTCACAAAGAAATAATTCTTGTAATTTTGTAATTTGAGAGTGATATAATAATAATATCAATACAAAGATTGATCTTCTCCTTTTGATCAAAATTCACTTTTCAATATCAATACAAGTGTTCAAAAATTCTGGGTATGAAATGGTATGAACAATATGAACACTTTTTGAAAATATTTGAAAAGTAGTGAATTTGATTTAATGATTATTTTTGAAAATTATTGGAGGTGTTTTTCAATTTGAAATCTTCAGAATTTATATGAGTCAAAACACCATTTCAAAAAGGTATAATTGAATATGAATCAAATAATGAAAAGGTATAACATTCAAACAAGATTTGAATTTTAAAAGAAACAATTTTTCAAAATTCGTTCAGTGTTAATCGGTTAACCATATAGGTTAATCGGTTAACACTTTAACGTTAGCCCTGAGAATTCAAAATTTAGGTCGTTAACCGATTAACCCATATGGTTAATCGGTTAACACTGTTAAAACTCAGAAAAATACTTGAGTTAAAAAATGTTATACCAATTCAAATGATTTTAAAACCATGCAGATGCAAAATGTTATTATGATAAATTATTTGAACACTTGTATATCAATTAAAGGAGTGAATATTGAAATACCAAAGCTTTGAGTCCAAATCTTGAAAGTTGTAGAACATTTGCACATGATGCTTGATTTGCTTGACAACATTCCATAGTCTTGATCTTGATCAGTTTTGAAAGCTTAACTTTTTGCAATCATGGAATGAGCTTAAGTCTTTGTTGACATCATCAAAACCTTGAGATTGAAGTGTGCTTCTACATTCTCCCCCTTTTTGATGATGACAAACAACTGAGTCTGTGCGATATCCTTGACGATGTTTGATTCCGTTCTTGGCTTACACCTCCCCCTATGTTCAGCAACTCCCCCTATCTAAATAGAGGCAAAAAAAATTCTGCACAGAGAGATATTAGACAGCCAAGCTCTTCTCCCCCTTTGTCATTAGCAAAAAGGAAGGAGCTTTCAAAACCAAAACAAGCAATATCGGCATACAAGACAGCATATAATCAAGCACAGCATAATAGATTGAAATAAAAATGCAGCACATAGAAAATGCAGCAAATATTGTACGGTTACAAAAGAAATTAACAACTTAAACAACTTAAACAATATCCGGAAAGAAAAGCAATAAAAGCAACAGAAACAAATATTTTCTAAGCATCTTCATTGAACATATCCTCGTTTTCTGCTTCCTCTTCTTCACTACCTTCATCATCTGCATCTTCTTCTTCAACAATGTCGGGGTTGGAAGGGTGAGAGGTAAGGATAAGGTTGTGAAGTGAAGCAATGGCCCGGGAGGTTTCTCGGTGACAATTCATAGTTTCTCGATGTTGAGTCATCATAGTGGTATAGAGAAACTCGTTTGTGATACCTCCTTCGGGAACGGGATAGGCTTGGTTGGAGGCTGATCCTTCGCCCGCATACTTATATGTGCCGTCAACGTCTTTAATAATTCCAGTGTTCTTAACAATGGTGATTTCATTTACCTCATTGGTTGTTGGTTTCATCTTGGTAGATGGTTCCCTGTTAAGGTCCAAATCTGTCAACTCAAGGATTCTAGAAACCAACCTTGCATATGGAAGACGTGTCGACAGAGAAAGCTGCTGTTGAAGATGGTACATGATTGTCAAAATCCAATTTACCCTTATCTTGTTTTTGATTGTGAAAAGGAGTTTCATTTCCAAATCATTGATCTGAGCATGATTTGAATCCTTTGGAATTAGCACATAGCAAATTACGTAATGTAGCATCCGGTCAAAAACCGCCAGATTCTTCGCATAACATAACATCCGAGTAGTCCGTTGGTTTGCTACAACATTCTACTTTAGAAACCTGCAGATTTGGTAGTAGTACTCCATCTTGTCATAGTTAGACCACGATCCTTCCACGTGGTTAACCCCTTTCCAGAGAGAGTAGCCAGAGGATGGAAATTTCAACTTGGCAGCAGTATCTGACAGATTCTCTTTCAAGAGGAAATCTCGAACAGAGGTTTCCATAATATGCTCATCGTCGGCATTCAAGTACGCAGATAACTTATTCAAAAATGCTTTGACCAAATCATGGTAGCAATTCCCAGAATCAGAAACAAACTTTTCTATCTTTTGAAATTTGAGCAGAGCAGTAAAATCAAAAGAGGATGCAGGAAAAGCCTTAAGGTTTACGTACTTTACCAGTAGAATATGACAGACCCGAACCTTGAAATCCATACGGCGTTTCTTGGTTGTTTCCATAGGAATGCTGTCTTCCTCTGATGCAGATTCATATTCAGGTAACTTTCCCTTGCCTTTGTGAGATGAAGCCATGGATGAAGTTCGAGAGATGCCGAGGGTTCTGGGTTCTTGAAGGAGTTAGGGTTTTTAGATGGAGGAGAGGGTAAAGAAGAGGCAATATATATGGAGAGTTATTTGAGTGGGTTTTAAAATGGGTTGGACGTCCAAAATTGTAGTCAAAGAAGAAGAAGAAGAGTTCTTTGGATAGTGATTTGGATATTTAAGAAAATATTGACCACACATAAATAACACATTTACCACACTTAATTTTCCAAAATTTGAATTAATTTTTCGTTTCTGATTTTTGAAAATTTTAACAGTGTTAATCGATTAACCATATAGGTTAATCGGTTAACCCATTAAAAATTTAATTTCCAAAATAAAAAGTATCAGTGTAATCGATTAACCATATAGGTTAATCGGTTAACACATTAAAAACTTGAGTCAGAATTGAAAAATTAACAGTGTTAATCGGTTAACCCTATAGGTTAATCGATTAACATACGCGAATTTTGAAAAAAAGCTTAAAACAGAATGCACAAACATTGGAAAACATACATTATGCATACATAAACCAGAGAAGAGATCAAATATCACCTTCATCGAGAATCCCAAGTTCTCGTCGAATTTTGAAGAACGGTTCTTTTGCCAATGGTTTAGTAAAGATGTCGGCGAGTTGATTGTATGTATCGACGAAAGTAACATCTACATCTCCATTAAGTACGTGATCTCGAAGGAAGTGATGCCGGATATCTATATGCTTTGTCCTTGAATGCATGACCGGGTTCTTTGTAATATTGATGGCACTTGTATTATCACATCGAAGAGGAATGCAACCGAGATCTACACCATAATCGAGGAGTTGTTGCTTGAGCCATAGAATTTGTGCACAGCAACTTCCTGCTGCAATATATTCTGCTTCTGTTATACTGAGTGCCACACCCGCTTACTTCTTGCAGGCCCATGACACTAGTGCATTCCCGAGAATGTGACACGTACCACTCGTGCTTTTTCTATCGGTCTTACATCCTGCATAATCAGCGTCAGAATAACCAATTAAAGAACAAGTACTACCTTTTAGATACCATAATCTGACGTTCGTTGTCAATTTGAGATACTTTATGATTCTCTTCACGGCGGTGAGATGTGATTCCTTCGGACTTGCTTGAAAGCATGCACACAAACAAACGCTAAACATAATGTCAGGATGGCTTGCCGTCAAATATAATAATGAACCGATCATGCCTCGATATTTTGTAATATCAATTGGAGTACCAGATTCATCTTGATCAACGTACGTTCCGGATCCCATAGGAGTGGACATCACCTTGCAACTATCCATATCGAATTTCTTCAACAATTCCTTGCAATACTTGGATTGGTTGAGGAAGATGCCATCCTTTGTTTTCTTGATTTGTAGTCCAAGAAAATAGTTCGATTTTCCCATCATGGGCATCTCAAATTCTCCTTGCATCATAAGTGAAAATTCTCCGCAAAGCTCTTTGTTTGTTGATCCGAAGATGATGTCATCGACATAGACTTGAACCAATAGGGTGTTACCCTTGATCTTCTTTATGAACAGCGTCTTGTCAACCTTTCCTTTTGTAAATCCCTTTTCACATTGTTGCACCCCAAAATTTGACCAACTACTCGTCGCAATTTGGCTCATGTTTCGACTGATTTTATTTCGCATTTGCATACCACGTACATTGCATTTTTTCCAGTCAGATTGACTTTATCGGGGTCACAGCCCTCTGATCGCGCTTCAGGCATTGCAGGCCAATACGAGGACGTATTTTGAGAGCTGATGCTCGTCCCGGTGTTTTCAGCTCTCGCTGTTGTTTTGAGGACATCTCGGTGTCCGAGATTTTTATCGTTTATTTCGATATAGGCGCTAATCGATTTAATCGGCTTCCCCGTATTTTTAGGGTTTTTCCCTTATTTTCTAGAATTTTTTTTATAGATTTAATTGATTTTTTCTAGGTGTTAGTTAGATTTTTAATAGATATTAATTGTTTTTTTATAGTTTAGTTTAATTTCTTTTTCTAGGAAATTCTTTAATCATTTTAGATAATAGATTTTAGAATAAATTCTTTTAATAGAGTTTTTAAATAGAATTAATAGATTTTTCTATTTTTGTTTGTATAGAAATTAGTGGAATTATTAGAGATTAATAGAGTTTTCATTAATTAGAATTAATAGAGTTTTTTTAGGTTAATCCTCTTTTTTAGATTTGTTAGGATTTGATAGAGTTTAATTAGGTCTTAATCATTTGTTTAGATGTTAATTAGAGTTTATTAGATTTAATTAGGTCAGAATAGTTTTAATTTTCATTTAGAATTTAATTACTGTTTTTAATTTTCAGTTAGCCTTAATTGTAGTTTTAAGTCTTAGTTAGTGTTAATTGAGTATTAATTAGTTTAACCAGGTTTTAGTCATTAATCAGGGTAATTAATCAGTCCATTAATTTCGGTGGGCCATGTGTCCTATTTTGGAGGCCCAGTCCAAGTAATCAGTCCACGTGTCCTCATATAAAGTCCCCCACGCGTGTGCCTCAGGGTCCCACTTCACTCCACGTTTCCACCCCATTCATTGCCACGTTATTCCTCTCTCTCAGTTTTCCACGTTTTCATCTGAGTCTCTCTCTCCATTCGCCAGGTGGCTCTCCCTCAATCCACCACCTCCCTCCGCATGTAGCCACGCGTCTCACTCACACCGATCCCCACATGCAGCAACGCCACCTGTCCCACTCGCCGAGTCCTCACCGGAGTGCATGCAAACACGCCGGAGAACATCACCAGCAAGATCAACGGTGGTTCTCACAGCAGTTGTCACAACAACCCTCGCCGGAAACTGCATACCTCGCCGGAAACTGCATACCTCACCGGAAACAAACTGCAACTGTCGCCTGAATCAATAACCGTCGCCAAAATCTTCAAGAACTCACCGTGATCTTCATCCATTTTCAACAATATTCATCAACCTCATCGAACATTCATCAATCTTCAACCGTTTTCCAGAAGATCTTCAGGATCTTCGTCCAGGTTCAACAATGTTCTTCATTGATTCATCTGGAATTTCCAGAAATCTCTAACACATTCAAGGCCTGGATCATCGTCATCATCACATGCTCGAGACCTTCATCCGTTCACCAATATCCCTCCGTTTTCCCAGTTACGCTTTGAATGTTCATCAGCATTCATCTAGAATCTCCAGATCTTCGTGGATCTTCTTCAAGATCTTAATCCAAGAGCTTCAACCTTCTTCGTTCTTAAGAACAACTTGTTAGATCCTCAACCTTCTGATGGTTTTCTTCGATCCACAAACCTTCAACGACTTGTTCCGGCGAAGAGTGTTCATCATCTCCGTTCATGTTTTTTCCAGAAGCCACGACGAATCTTCAACTTCGTCATTATCTTCGCATGCAACTTTCCAGAAGTCCCAACAATCATCACGTTCTCCAGTTTCCTTCGTCAAAATCTTCAAGAACTTCATGTGTTCTTCATTTATCCTCCAGAAACTCAAGATCTTCATCAAGATCTTCTCATCCTCACGATCTTCATCAACGTTCCTCCACGAAACTTCAAGAACCTCAAAGGATGGATCGCGTCGTTCTTCCGAGAAGGTGTTAGTTTTGATTGTTGTTGTTTATTCATCTGTGTTGTTGATTAGAGGCGAAATCTGGAGATTGATCTCAGAAAGGTTGAGAAAGGTGGAGTTTGAGAGAGAGAGCTGAACGAGAGAAAGTTTGGGAACGACGCATGAACAGTGTTATGCTAAAATTAGGATTAGGGTCTGAGTTCTCTGATAGTGAGAAAGGGTGATGCGTGGCCGTGGATTGGGTATTGGGTCTCAGGCCCAATTGCGTTCCTGGGCATTCACCCTCCGTTTTGGACGATTCACCCTCCGTTTTTGTTTTTTGTTGTGGTTTGGTTGATTGGGCTGGGCCCCATACTGATGTATTATCAGCACCTCCGTTTTTCTTCCAACACCCCCTCCCCGTTATTGTTTGGTGTAATTGGGCTGGGCCCTGTTCGTTTTACCATACCACACTCCGATTGCTTTTCTTCCCCCCTCCTTGTTGCTGTGCATTTTTGCTGGGCTTTGGGCCCAGTTTCCCAATTCTGTATTGTTTTTGCTGGCTCACACCCCTGGCTGAACCAAAGCACCCCTTGGCAGCTTTTATTTTCTTTTCTCTTTTTAGAGTTTAATTTTCTTTTTGCAATATTTCCATTTAATATTCTAGATGTTTTCTTAGATTTTCTTAGATATAAAAATATAAAGAAATATTATAATAGCTTATAGATTGTATATTTTTTAGGATATATTTTCTTTTAGGAGTTTATTTTACACTTTTCTTTTAGAAGTAGATTTAAATGTCCACTTGTTAGGGAACTATTTCCCATTAGATTTTCCATGATAGATGGATAGGATTTTTTTTAAGGAGTTTATTTTCTTGTACTCAATCATTGTAATTTCTTCAGAATATTAATAAAATGAGATTTGTGTTGTGGTCCCCGTTCTACCCGTAGTTAGGCCGAACTACATCTGCTCTGACTTTCTCTGAAGAGAATATGTAGGCATAGGATGCGATATCCTAGCGAGCTCACTAACAACTAACCTTCTGTTCTCTCACTGCTGTGCGATCGAGACTTTCCTGCTGACGACTGATGTTATCCTTTTCTCTTGCCCGAACGCATTTGAGACCAGACCGTAGTTCTAGTTCCTGTAGGTTCCCATACCTCGAAACCCGACATACTACGTTCGTTCTACCGCAAACAGGTACGCCTAAGTCTCCAATGGTCGAGCAGCGTCCACCTAACTGCTAGAATGCGTACGCCAGTATCGTCAACTTAATCTCTCACCCCTGTGTGACCGAGAACACCCTGTCTAACCGTAGTTAGCCTGAACTACGTCATGCTCTGATTTCTCTGACGAGAATACGTAGGCCCAAGACGCGACGTCTTGCCGAGCAAACTAACCTGTAGTTTCCCGAACTACGTTGACTCTGATTTCTCATTCTCTGATGAGAATACGTAGGCATAGAGTGCGACGCTCTATCGAGTCAGTTTCTTTCCGTTTAGATTTAGCAGCCGTAGATAGATTGTTTTTCACCTATAGACAAACCAACAAGCATGGATCCCGTCGAGTACGACGGACGTGAGGGGTGCTAATACCTTCCCCTTGCGTAACCGACTCCCGAACCCAGACAATGGTTGCGATGACCTTGTCTTACCCTTTTCTCGTTAGGTTTTTCCGATCGTTTCCTTTCCTGTTCTGAGGGATAAATAACGAAAGGTGGTGACTCTTCTGTTGTGCCGGCACCTTATTTTCGCGAAAACGACAGCTGGCGACTCTGCTGGGGACTTGATAGTTTCCTAGGGATCCAACGTCCCGTGAGCGAGTCAGTTTGGGGATCCAACGTCCCCTGCGAGAGTCAATCCTAGCGCTTGTTTGCGTGTCTGTGGGTGTCTATTTTTGTGTTGTATATTGCTGATGTATTTACATTTCCCGCACTATATTATTATCTGTTGCTATTGTGCTGTTGTGGGATGGGAGCTCTGATGAGTGAGAAGCCAGACCTAGGCTTGAGTGCACCATAAAATTAGAGTGGAAATTAGTGGGCGCGTGCTTGCTTCGCAGGCACTAGTGTCTCATGAAATCCACGCTCAGACGAGGTTCTCCCGGTTGGCTTCTCTTTCAACCCTTTGGGTTGAGACGGTTGCTGGTTTGGTGGATTGTCGACTCTGGGGACCGATCATTTGTGATTCAGCTAAGTGAGGCCGCTTCATGAGCTGGTGATGCCACACCTTCTGGGTATCGTATCACCCCTCTTGAAAGTCTGTAACGCTGATGAACGCATAGGATGCCGAACTTGTGTCAGTTTAGGTCCATACCCGTGAGTGGGAGGGTTTTTGCAGGAAACTTGACTTCCAGCCTACCCGATATCTTGGTTTTCTCTCGTCAGAGCAGACTTATCCCGTCAGCAGCACAGCAGCAATCAGAGCTTTGTGGGGGATGTGATCCCGTGTTTGTTGCATCTTGCATTGCATTTGCATGAACATTCCTGCATCATATTGCATGCCATACTCCAACTAGTCAGAGCTCTTATCAGGCCGTTGTTTTGATTCTGAAGGTGAGTGTTGAAGACGACCAAGGGGCTGAAGCAGATTTGAGCAGAACCGAGCAGTGAAGTCAGTTGAAAGTTGTTGGTAGCTATGTCAGAGAGCAACTTCCAGGATGTTGATACCTTGTCAGGTTTCACTGTGACGTCCAATCCTCTGTATGGTTCTATGCCCGATGAAGACTTTCCGCAAGTGAACAACCTTACTGCAACTCGACTTGTACAGCCTTCTGTTGAAGACCAAGATCTACATGAGCAGTTTGTTGTCCGAGGTGAACGTTCTCCTTCTGTTGATATCTCAGACTACCAGGGTTTTGCCTTCCCTGTGCCAAAGTCCCAAAGAGAGGTCCCGATAGCAAAGACTGAAGACCCATTAGCTCCCGTGTATGCTGAAAGGTTTCGTGCATTGGATGAAAGATTCAAAGCCTTGAAAGGTAAAGACGTTGTTAACCCTAGTGCTGCAGATATGTGTCTGGTTCCTAGCCTAGTGTTACCTCCGAAGTTCAGAATGCCGAGGTTTGAAAAGTACAAAGGAGATAGTTGCCCGAAGCAACATTTGGTGATGTTCTGCCGAAGAATGACTTCATTTGTGCACAACGACAAGCTGATGATTCATTGCTTTCAAGATAGTCTGACTAGGGCACCTCTGAGTTGGTATATGTAGTTAGAAAGTGATCAGATCCGATCATGGGTGGATTTAGCCAATGCTTTTCTGAAGCAGTACGACTACAATCTTGATGAAGCTCCTAGTCGCATGCAGCTGCAAGAATTGTCTCAAGGGAACAATGAACCTTTCAGAAAGTATGTTCAGGATGGAGAGAATTTGCTGCTAAAGTGAAACCACCGCTTCTAGACCGAGAGTTGAAAGGCATGTTCGTAAACTCCTTGCAAAGCCCGTACTTCGAAAGAATGCTTGGAAAGGCATCGAATTTCTCCGAATTGGTAAGGGCAGGAGAGCGCATCGAGTATGGTGTAAAGACTGGAAGAATCCAGAATGTTTCAGGAGGTCAGGCTAATGAAACTGAATCTCTCTGTAGCTTTCAAACTGAAGAAGGAGTTGTGATCAATGCAATCATGAATGATATTGGGTATCCTCAAGACGAATCGGTGAAGTTTGTTGGTTCTCCGTCTTCTCAGCGGTCAGTATCTTCCGTGTCTCGACAGACAATTGTGCCTGGGGCACCACATCGGGAACTTTACGTCGCTCCTCTTGCAAATCCACGAGCCCGTGGCCGAGGTTATCAGAATCAGCGTCAGAATCAGAACCGACCTCGTAACAACTTGGAACGAAGGAATGTTCCTCCTCATCCAGTGCCTGTGCCGCATAACCAGATTCTTCCACATTTGATTCAGAATTCTTTGGTGGAACCTAAAGCTCTGAAGCCTGTGCCAAAGCCTTACCCTCCGGGGTACAATCCCCACGTTCAGTGCGATTACCGTGGTGGATCTCCAGGGCATTCAACTGAAGATTGTAAAGCTTTTTAGGCGAAAGTGCAGCAGTTGATCGACAAAGGGTGCATTTCCTTTCCAGAAGGAGTTTTGGTTGTGCATGACAACCTCTCAGCTGTTTGAGCTCGCATATTCAGAGGGTTATTTCTAGAGGCCAGTGGTCTAGACAGGCAGACGTCCTCAGCATTGGCAGTCCTCAGACTTTTTTTATCATTTGCATTTGTAGTTTCTTTTCTATTAGTTACTACTTGCTGTTAAACATTGTTTGTTTCGAATGGTAATGTTAATAAAGTGACTATGCATTTTTCTGAATTAATCATGTCGTTGTCACTCATTTACTGCATTGCACTGACACTTGCACTTTATTCACTCCACTTTATCACTATGATTAGTAAAGATTAGAGGGAGGATGACGAAACTGAATACTCATAACCGATGATCGTATGCTTTTAGATAAAACCTTGCCGATGACGTACAAGGCATTGTTTCAAATCCCCTAAACACCGGAGAGATAAGGAAGAGAATCCCTTGTTAACCACTTCGAGCCGAGAAGTAGGAGTTTCTTTCGGACTTTTAAACCCTCACATCTTAACCCGGGGCAGGGTAGTTGTCAGTTAGCTTGACCGAGCGTTCAAGTCTTATAGAGGAGTGTTGTCTTTCGAGGACCAATCGCATCATATTTCTCCCCAGAGGTCGTACCTCGTCAACCACAATGGTTAAACCTCACCAATCAGGAGTGAGACAGTTATAAACCTCTCGGATGAATCCAGATAGCCAGTGTCACACGACTTGTTTCGAAGAAAAAAAGAAGGAATAAGAAAGCCCGCTAAGTAAAAAAAAGTAAAAGAGAAAAGCTAGAAAGCAAATACTTAGGCAAAAATCAGGGCATCCCGCTGGACTTCAAAAGAAAAATCGAAAAGAACTTTGAAGAGTCAGTCCAGGCAAAAATTAGGGAATCAAAAGAATGAAAAAGAAAGGATATAAAAAGAAAAATCCTCGAACAAGGACAAAGTCGTGTAGATACAGGCACCGAAACAAAAAAGGAGTAACTGTCACTCTGAAAACCTTGTGAGTTCTTTAACCACTGTTCTCAATATTCAACATACCTCTTGAAGAGGCGAGCGCTCGAGCCAAGTTAACTGAACTTTAGGATCGGAGATCATCACGTAGAAGGGGTGGGTACAAATCATAATTTGAGCCAAATATCCTTTGTTTCACGAACCGTGAACCCGACCACGATACAACCCTTAAAAGACCTAATTGAGGCAGGGTTTATTCTGAAAGCGCATTACGATAAGGTTGAGTAACCTGACTCCTACATGATTTGCTAATCATATCCTTGTTGTATTTTTCACTGATCGAATCAGCACTACGTTTGAACTCTTCGGTTCATTCGTCACTCACTAGCATGACAAGTAAATGAGTGACAGTACATCTTTTCAAAATCTGCACTGCATTAAAATTACCATTCGTGAATAGACAATTTTAATTGCAGGTCAGTAGTTGATACGAAGGAACTCCAACAGGGAATAGTCAGTCGGGACTGAATCGTTAGCAGTCTGGATCAGAATGGTATACTGCGAAACCCTGTGAATTTGGGGCATTGACTTCCAGAGAGTTTAGAATCAGTTTGTCTGAGGACAAGTCCCGAAGCATCGGTTGATTATGGGACGGTTTGTTCGAGAAGCAGTTGATCAGAAGTGGATCTTCTCGAGACCCAATCAGGGGAAGTTATCCAGAACTCTTGTGATTTGAGGGCAGATCCCTCTAGTGTTCAATCAGAGCAGGTTGAGTCGCTCATTGCTCGTTCAGGGGCAATTTATGTCAGAAGTATATTGAAACCAGCCATGATGGGAGTTGATTGATTGAGGATGAATCCTTCCGTTGTACAGATGTTGGGGCAAGCCATCTGAAGATTGTCTTGCTGCTGGCTGTTTTCTGTTCAGAATGAATTTTCCCAAGAGTCGGATTGGGGCAGGTTGTTCAAATGAGTTTGTTCACCCAAGCAAGAGTTGAGTGTCGGGGAATCGTGTCATTACCCTGCCAAAACCTAAACCTTCTGAAGAAGCCTTGCTGCCATCGGATTGTTATCCTACAGCCTAACCTGTTACTTGGCTGAACCTTGTAACCGAATCGTTTCAAAGTCTAGTTCTCGTCTGGCAAACCGGAGATCAGTTCTCGTCTGAAATCCAAACCAGAAACCAGCCTTGTCTGGTCGCCTCTTATTTAACCTATTGTTTAACCAGTTCTTGTCTGGCCAACACAGTTTTAAAGCCCAGTTCTCGTCTGGCAAACCGTAAGTCAGTTCTCGTCTGACAACCTAACATATGTCGCTACCAGTTCTCGTCTGATAGTCCACCTCGAATGCTAGTTCTCGTCTAGTATGTCCCGTTCAAATCCACTTTTGTTGGTAACCAGAAATGGGTCCCTATTACCATAAACCTATTCCTAAACCAGAAAAAGCCTAATTGTACCTGGCACGATGATCCCTAGTGACTCGTATGTTGTCACATTCCCCGACATAAGGCTCGATTGATCCCAGTTCCATGATTGGTATTCTGTATTCCCTGTGTTGATATTGTCGAATCAGGATTATTTTCTCAGCAGAGACGTACAGTTTGAGATTGTTTCCCCTGAGCAGTGTGAGATTGCAGCAAGTTGAGATGGCATTTATCCCTTATCAGAGTAGGATCAAGATTATCCTCAGCAGGGCGAGATTGATATTCCTGGCAGAGTATGGCCATCCCAAGCATCGAACGTTGATTAGCCTGATGTGCTACTTTCCTAAGTGGGTTGAGGCTGAAGCTTTCCCTGACCGGCAGATTTGGGTTTATTTCCCCAGCAGTGGGACTGATACAATGTTGTATCCCCACAGAGTCCGAGTTTGACTCCTTTTCCCTCCGAGTCCAGGTCATTGACTCATTTCTCAAGCAGAGGTCGACGTTGATTTCCATCACTGAGTAATCTCCAGACGGGTAGATTTTGATGTCAGCCAGAGAAGAGTTGTTGCTCAGCAGACTGCTTCTTACCCTATAAGGAATTAGGGTGTTCTAAAAAGACCATTCAGGGTTGTTTTCCTCAGCGAAGTGAGATTCAATTTCAGTGATCGATTGTTATCCTTCACAGACGCCAGAGGTGTGTCCTTGATAGGATCGGTACATCTCCAACAGAGTTGTACAATGAGTAGCTAAGGATTGATATCCCCAGCAGTGTTGATACACAGGTATTCCTCATCAGACTTGATAGTCCAGCAGGTGTTACCCAGAAGGGTCAGTCCCCGTAAGGCGTATGCAAGATTACCCTCAGCAGATCAGGATTGATATCCCCGATAGAGTGTAGTAGCATCTCCCCGCAGAGTCTGAATACGGGACCAGGAGCATTGATATGTATCCCCAAGCAGAGAAGATTCTCTCCCCCAATCAGATGTATCCTGAAGGAACGTCATCTCCTCAGCTGAGACACGCCGAAGTGTGCAGCAACTGATGGTGCCAGACTGAAGTCTCCAGCGGAATTGAGATTCCCCACCAGAGTTGTATTCTCCTCGGTAAGCAGAATGATTTCTTCTTCCTCAGCCGAGTTTGCATATCCCCAAGAGAGCCGAATCCTTGGAAGCCGCTCAGGCCATGATTGGTTTCCCCAGTAGAATGTTGAATAGCTGATGCTGTATTTCCCCACCAGAGTCGTTCTCTCCGGAAAGCTTTGATGCGAAGGCCGCGCAGTTTATTTCTGCGATGGACATCGTTTTTCCCCAGCAGTTGCGGTTCGAATACCCAGATGAGCAGATTCAGGTTCTCGTAGAGCTTCATTCCCCTACAGCAGTCAGCTGAAGATCATTTCCCCATGCGGAGTCTAATTGAGATTGGTGGTCCTTCCTCCTTGACAGGAGGCTTCTCCCTTCAGCATTTATTTTGCTGATAGGGCCATAGCATCTTGCATGATTGCATAGCATTTACCCTGAAAATGTGTAGCATTTCCACCGTGTGGAGCATTGCGTCATTGTCAAAGCATATGCATACGAAACATGAGCTAGGTCGCCACCGTTCTTGTTTTGCAGATGTTCCTCCTCAGATTGGTTTGGTCCAAGATGATTCTTGAACTCCCTAGCAAAGTCGTGCGCCCAAGATGATTCTTGAATTCTCCAACGAAGACGCTCGTTTAAGATGATTCTTAAAATCCCCAGTGAAGTCGCCAGAGTTGGTTGCTCAAGTTAATGCTTGAAATCCCCGGCAGAGTGTTTGCTCAGGATGATTCCCGAAATCTCAGCATAGTTATTGGTTCAGGATGATTCTTGAAGTCCCCGGCGGAGTTGTTTGTCCAAGATGATTCTTGAAGTCTTCAGTAGAGTTGATTCATCCAGAATGATTTCTGGATCCCCGAAGCAGAGTTACTTGATAGTTCTCCAGAATCCCTAGCGGAGATGCGTCATCCCCAGCAGGTTTCTAAACAGCGAAGTTGAAACTTCCCTTGAAGACTTCATGATTGAAGTCTAACCGTGTTAATGAAGCAGTTCTCTCAGCTGATGCGGAGTGCCTGATGGCAGAGGTTTAGATATTCCCAGTTGGCTCATGATTGACCAAGAATTCTATTCCCGACTTGCTGATGAGGTCCGGCTGATGCCCGACAGTTTTCTTTGAATGCCTGATGGCATGATCAACCTGATGGTTGACCTGAGGAGTCCCGAGGAACCTTGATGCCTGATGGCATGATCAACCATGTATTGCCGGTTACCGAGTGACCAGCGACCCCTTGATGAATTAAGGACGAATATCTACAGCAAAATCAGATGACCATCCTGACGGAGATTTGAAATCAGACTTTTCCCCGGTTACCGCGTGACCAATTCCCCAGTAGAGTTGTCGTGCAACTGTTATGTTCAGTTTTGAAGATGTTCTTACCGACCAGAGTATCGTTTACCTATGAGGTTTGCCAGATCGCTTGTTACCGTGTAACCAGTGATCCCTCGATGATTCGAGGACGCAAGGACATCAGATGAATCAGAGAATCATCCTGAAGGAGGTTCAGATCAGTATTTCTCCAGCTAGTTGCCGTGCAGCTATGATTTCAGTTTCCTAAGATTTGTTCCCACCAGAGTACCGTGTACTTGTGCAGTTGGCAAATTTCCGGGTTCTTTGTTATTCAACCGTCTTCTACCTTTGAACGGCTGAGAGCCGTTCGCTTCTCAACCCTTCAGGTCCAAGCCGTTTGAATAGGGGCAGCTGTTGCACCCCAAAATTTGACCAACTACTCGTCGCAATTTGGCTCATGTTTCGACTCATTTCATTTCGCATTTGCATACCACGTATATTGCATTTTTTCCAGTCAGATTGACTTTATCGGGATAACAGCCCTCTGATCGCGCTTCAAGCATTGCAGGCCAATACGAGGACGTATTTTGAGAGCTGATGCTCGTCCCGGTGTTTTCAGCTCTCGCTGTTGTTTTGAGGACATCTCGGTGTCCGAGATTTTTACCGTTTATTTCGATATAGGCGCTAATCGATTTAATCGGCTTCCCCGTATTTTTAGGGATTTTCCCTTATTTTCTAGAATTTTTTTTATAGATTTAATTGATTTTTTCTAGGTGTTAGTTAGATTTTTAATAGATATTAATTGTTTTTTTATAGTTTAGTTTAATTTCTTTGTCTAGGAAATTATTTAATCATTTTAGATAATAGATTTTAGAATAAATTCTTTTAATAGAGTTTTTAAATAGAATTAATAGAATTTTCTATTTTTACTTATATAGAAATTAGTGGAATTATTAGAGATTAATAGAGTTTTCGTTAATTAGAATTAATAGAGTTTTTTTAGGTTAATCCTCTTTTTTAGATTTGATTAGGATTTGATAGAGTTTAATTAGGTCTTAATCATTTGTTTAGATGTTAATTAGAGTTTATTAGATTTAATTAGGTCAGAATAGTTTTAATTTTCATTTAGAATTTAATTACTGTTTTTAATTTTCAGTTAGCCTTAATTGTAATTTTAAGTCTTAGTTAGTGTTAATTGAGTATTAATTAGTTTAACCAGGTTTTAGTCATTAATCAGGGTAATTAATCAGTCCA
The DNA here is from genome assembly GCA_963859935.3 of Lathyrus sativus. Taxonomy (NCBI): domain Eukaryota; kingdom Viridiplantae; phylum Streptophyta; class Magnoliopsida; order Fabales; family Fabaceae; genus Lathyrus; species Lathyrus sativus. The sequence goes on from OZ012739.1 coordinate 134,569,945, forward strand.
TTAATTTCGGTGGGCCATGTGTCCTATTTTGGAGGCCCAGTCCAAGTAATCAGTCCACGTGTCCTCATATAAAGTCCCCCACGCGTGTGCCTCAGGGTCCCACTTCACTCCACGTTTCCACCCCATTCATTGCCACGTTATTCCTCTCTCTCAGTTTTCCACGTTTTCATCTGAGTCTCTCTCTCCATTCGCCAGGTGGCTCTCCCTCAATCCACCACCTCCCTCCGCATGTAGCCACGCGTCTCACTCACACCGATCCCCACATGCAGCAACGCCACCTGTCCCACTCGCCGAGTCCTCACCGGAGACCTCACCAGAGTGCATGCAAACACGCTGGAGAACATCACCAGCAAGATCAACGGTGGTTCTCACAGCAGTTGTCACAACAACCCTCGCCGGAAACTGCATACCTCGCCGGAAACTGCATACCTCACCGGAAACAAACTGCAACTGTCGCCTGAATCAATAACCGTCGCCGGAATCTTCAAGAACTCACCGTGATCTTCATCCATTTTCAACAATATTCATCAACCTCATCGAACATTCATCAATCTTCAACCGTTTTCCAGAAGATCTTCAGGATCTTCGTCCAGGTTCAACAATGTTCTTCATTGATTCATCTGGAATTTCCAGAAATCTCTAACACATTCAAGGCCTGGATCATCGTCATCATCACATGCTCGAGACCTTCATCCGTTCACCAATATCCCTCCGTTTTCCCAGTTACGCTTTGAATGTTCATCAGCATTCATCTGGAATCTCTAGATCTGCGTGGATCTTCTTCAAGATCTTAATCCAAGAGCTTTAACCTTCTTCGTTCTTAAGAACAACTTGCTAGATCCTCAACCTTCTGATGGTTTTCTTCGATCCACAAACCTTCAATGACTTGTTCCGGCGAAGAGTGTTCATCATCTCCGTTCATGTTTTTTCCAAAAGCCATGACGAATCTTCAGCTTCGTCATTATCTTCGCATGCAACTTTCCAGAAGTCCCAACAATCATCACGTTCTCCAGTTTCCTTCGTCAAAATCTTCAAGAACTTCATGTGTTCTTCATTTATCCTCCAGAAACTCAAGATCTTCATCAAGATCTTCTCATCCTCACAATCTTCATCAACGTTCCTCCACGAAACTTCAAGAACCTCAAAGGATGGATCGCGTCGTTCTTCCGAGAAGGTGTTAGTTTTGATTGTTGTTGTTTATTCATCTGTGTTGTTGATTAGAGGCGAAATCTGGAGATTGATCTCAGAAAGGTTGAGAAAGGTGGAGTTTGAGAGAGCTGAACGAGAGAAAGTTTGGGAACGACGCATGAACAGTGTTCTGCCAAAATTAGGATTAGGGTTTGGGTTCTCTGATAGTGAGAAAGGGTGATGCGTGGCCGTGGATTGGGTATTGGGTCTCAGGCCCAATTGCGTTCCTGGGCATTCACCCTCCGTTTTGGACGATTCACCCTCTGTTTTTGTTTTTTGTTGTGGTTTGGTTGATTAGGCTGGGCCCCATACTGATGTATTATCAGCACCTCCATTTTTCTTCCAACACCCCCTCCCCGTTATTGTTTGGTGTAATTGGGCTGGGCCCTGTTTGTTTTACCATACCACACTCCGATTGCTTTTCTTCCCCCCTCCCTGTTGCTGTGCATTTTTGCTGGGATTTGGGCCCAGTTTTCCAATTCTGTATTGTTTTTGCTGGCTCACACCCCTGGCTGAACCAAAGCACCCCTTGGCAGCTTTTATTTTCTTTTCTCTTTTTAGAGTTTAATTTTCTTTTTGCAATATTTCCATTTAATATTCTAGATGTTTTCTTAGATTTTCTTAGATATAAAAATATAATGAAATATTATAATAGCTTATAGATTGTATATTTTTTAGGATATATTTTCTTTTAGGAGTTTATTTTACACTTTTCTTTTAGAAGTAGATTTAAATGTCCACTTGTTAGGGGACTATTTCCCATTAGATTTTCCATGATAGATGGATAGGATTTTTTTTAGGGAGTTTATTTTCTTGTACTCAATCATTGTAATTTCTTCAGAATATTAATAAAATGAGATTTGTGCTGTGGTCCCCGTTCTACCCGTAGTTAGGCCGAACTACAGCTGCTCTGACTTTCTCTGAAGAGAATATGTAGGCATAGGATGCGATATCCTAGCGAGCACACTAACAACTAACCTTCTGTTCTCTCACTGCTGTGCGATCGAGACTTTCCCGCTGACGACTGATGTTATCCTTTTCTCTTTCCCGAGCACATTTGAGACCAGACCGTATTTCTAGTTCCCGTAGGTTCCCATACCTCGAAACCCGACATACTACGTCCGTTCTACCGCAAACAGGTACGCCTAAGTCTCCAATGGTCGAGCAGCGTCCACATAACTGCTAGAATGCGTACGCCGGTATCGTCAACTTAATCTCTCACCCCCGTGTGACCGAGAACACCCTGTCTAGCCGTAGTTAGCCTGAACTACGTCATGCTCTGATTTCTCTGACGAGAATACGTAGGCCCAAGACGCGACGTCTTGCCGAGCAAACTAACCCGTAGTTTCCCGAACTACGTTGACTCTGATTTCTCATTCTCTGATGAGAATACGTAGGCATAGAGTGCGATGCTCTATCGAGTCAGTTTCTTTCTGTTTAGATTTAGCAGTCGTAGATAGATTGTTTTTCACCCGTAGACAAACCAACAAGCGTGGATCCCGTCGAGTACGACGGACGTGAGGGGTGCTAATACCTTCCCCTTGCGTAACCGACTCCCGAACGCAGACAATGGTTGCGAAGACGTTGTCTTACCCTTTTCTCGTTAGGTTTTTCCGATCGTTTCCTTTCCCGTTCTGAGGGATAAATAACGAAAGGTGGCAACTCTTCGTTTGTGCCGGCACCTTATTTTCGCGAAAGCGACACACATAAGAAATTTCTAAGGCGGTCATACCATGCTCTTGGTGCTTGTTTTAGTCCGTAGAGTGCCTTTTTCAGTTTGTAAACATGCGAGGGATTCTTGAAGTCTTCAAAATCCGGAGGTTGTTTGACGTAGACTTCTTCATTGATATATCCATTCAGGAAAGGACTTTTGACATCCATCTGGAACAACTGAAAATTCATAGAACAAGCGTAAGCAAGTAATAATCTAACTGCTTCTGACTGTGCTACCGGAGCGAACGTTTCATCAAAATCAATTCCTTCCTCCTGGTTGTAGCCTTGTGCGACCAATCTTGCTTTGTTACGAACTATGATCCGATTCTCATCAAGTTTTTTCTTGAACACCCATCTCGTTCCTATGATGTGCTTGTTATCCGGTCTTGGTACGAGATTCCAAACTTGATTCCTTTCGAATTGGTTGAGTTCTTCTTGCATTGCTACAATCCATTGGTCGTCGCCTAAGGATTCATCAATCTTGGTTGGTTCAATTTGAGACACAAAATCCATGTTGAGACAAGCATCCTTAAGATTTAGTCGATTTGCAACGCCTTGTCTAATATCATCAATAACTTCATCTATCGGGTGATCTCTATGCGTTCTCCATTCCTTCGAAAGATCTTGATGTTCTTCAATGATTTGAGTGACATCTTCTTGTGGTATTGCTTGATCCTTTGAAGTCTCTTCTTGTTGTTATGAAGAACCTACTATATCATCATCATCATCCACAATAATATTATCCTCTTTCGAGGGGTTAGTCTCATCAAAAGAAACATGAATAGATTCTTCAATAGTAAGAGTTCTTTTATTAAAAATTCTAAAAGCTCTACTAGAAAGAGAGTAACCAAGAAATATACCTTCGTCGGACTTCTCATCAAACTTACCGAGATTGTCCTTATTGTTGTTGAGAACAAAACATTTGCATCCGAATATGTGGAAAAATGCTATGTTTGGTTTCCTACCCTTGAACAGCTCATATGGAGTCTTCTTGAGAATTGATTGAATATTGACACGGTTGCTTATGAAACACGCCGTGCTAATCGCCTCTACCCAGAAATATTTAGGAAGATTCGAGTCGCTAAGCATCGTTCTAGCAAGCTCCACCAGTGACCTATTCTTCCGTTCTACGACACTGTTTTGTTGAGGAGTCCTTGGTGCGGAAAAATTGTGAGAAATTCCATGCTCTTTGCAAAAATCTTCAAAGTCTGAATTTTGGAATTCTCCACCATGGTCGCTTCTTATGGAGACTATGGTGAGTGACTTCTCGTTTTGAATTTGCTTCGCATACTTCTTGAATGCTTTGAAAGCATCATTTTTCTGCACTAAAAACAATGTCCATGTGTACCGAGAGAAATCATCAACAATAACTAAAGCATAAAGGCTACCTCCGAAGCTTTTCGTTCTCGATGGACCAAAAAGATCCATATGCAACAATTGAAGTGGTCTTGATGTAGAAACCACTTGCTTGGATTTGAAAGTTGTCTTGGTCTGTTTCCCTTTTCGACATGCGTCGCATAACTTATCCTTGATGAATTTTATCTTCGGAAGACCAACAACTAGATCATGCTTTGTCAACTTGTTTAAATGCTCCATGTAAATGTGAGCAAATCTTTTATGCCAAAGCCATGCCTCGTTGTTGTTCTCCATTAGACATTTTACCTCCAAGGAAGAGTCATCAAAAGAGATCATAAAAATATTATTAAATCTTTTACCTTTTAGCAAGATGTCATGGGTGACTTCATGTTCTATCAAACATTCATCCTTTGTGAAGTTGATTTGGAACCCTTTGTCACACAATTGACTTATGCTAAGTAGGTTGTGTTTAAGGCCTTCCACATAAAGAACGTCTTCGATTATTATACATGGAGGTGCACCAACGGTTCCAACTCCAAGAATTTTTCCTTTATTATCATCATTGTAAGTAACGTATCCTTTGGCCTTTAATGATAGACTTGAAAATTTGTTTATGTCTCCCGTCATATGCTTAGAACAACCGCTATCAAGATACCATTGATTAGAAGTTGTTTTCAAGCATACCTACAAAAAAAAATCAAGTGTTGTTAGGTACCCAAATTGCTTTGGGTCCTTGATAGTTAGTACTCTTTTCAACCCACGCATAATGCCCTTTAGCAACACTAATGTTGCGCACATAGAAAGCATTAGGTTATGGCCTTTGATTCCACAATAAAAACAAGTAGGTTGAAAATGACTTCTATATCTAGGAACATAATTTTTTTTCACAATTATTTTCTTTTTATGACTTTGATGCATAGTTTTAGAATTGTTTGCCTTTTCTTTAACAACTTGTTCGCTTGCTTTCACAAAAATGGTTTCATTTGTGCTTGGTTTGGAAAACTTAGAATATCCTAATCCACTTTTATCATTAGAATATCTTTGGTGCCTAAGAATTTCCTCCAAGCCAATTTGACATTTTTCGTATCTTTCTAAAACTCTTTTAAGTTGAACAATTTGAGAAGATAAAGATTCACAATTTTTGCATACAAGACTTTGTTTTTCATCCACCAATTTTTGTTTTTCATTTTCAATATTTTTTATAAAAGCAGTATTTTATTCTTCTAAAAATGAAATTCTTTTCTTTTGGGATGAGATGCTTTTATACAAAGTCTTGCATTCTTTTAGAAGGTCATTTATGACTTCTTGTGCATCATTGTCATAAATAGAAAAATCGTTACTAGCCTTATCAATTTCTTCATCGGAATGATGTGACGCCATAAGAGTCATATTTGCACATTCATCGCTTTCCAATTCCGATGATGAACTTATCTCGTTATCGTCCCAAGCAACATAAGCCTTTTTATTTTTGAAATCCTTCTTGCCTTTGAATCCTCCTTTCTTTGCAAGTTTCGGGCAATCCGGCTTTATGTGACCTTGCTTCCCACATTCGTAACATGTGACTTCTTGATTCGATGTGGATGCATCCTTTTTCCTGAAATGTCTATTATTTTTAGGAAAAGAGGAATTCTTATTATTATTAAAAAAACTTACCAAGCTTCTTGTCGCTGCTGCGAAAATCGGCACCGGCAATGACAGAAGAGTCGCCACCGTGCGTTATTTATCCCAACAGAGGGAAAGGAAACGCTCAGAGAAAACCTAACGCAAAGAGGGAAAGGAATGGTCATCGCAACCAAATCCTGGATTCGGGAGTCGGTTACGCAAGGGGAAGGTATTAGCACCCCTCACGTCCGTCGTACTCGACGGAATCCACGCTTGTTTTCTATCTAAGGGTATGTTTATCTATCTACTCTAAAAGGTCTGGTCTAAAAAGAAAAGAAAATGACTCGGCGAAGTATCGCACTTTATGCCTACGTATTCCCGTCTGGAACGAGAAATCAGAGTCAATGTAGTTCGCCTAACTACGGGTTATGGGGGGAAGGTTGCTCGCCGAGATGTCGCATCTCGTGCCTACGTACTTTCATACGGCATGAAAGATCAGAGCAAACGTAGTTCGGGCTACGGAAGACACAACTTTGTCTGACAGTTTTTTTATCTCCTTAAGAAAGGGGTTTCCAGATTAAGGGTCCAAGAGGACAAAAACAGAGTTTGAATGTTTGTTTGAATCTTTTACGAAAGAACTGTTTTTAGGATGTTCGCAATCTCCATCACACTAGAGACTATGACCCAGGAGTGAATGCTTCGTATGTCACCCAAAGGGTACCACACTAAACATCCAGATTACTGGAGAGAGACCCTCCACCAACCTTTTCCCAGATAGCTTAAGGCTCGTAACGTACGACTTCAATTAACCTTATTATTGTATTTTTGAATTGTTTTGAGATGAGAAGAGAAAGACACCCTAAGACTATGGTTGAAGGGGAATCTACCTACAGTTATCATGCATGGGTCAAAACCTAATGTCTGTCATAATTCCCTCTTGCACAGAGGAAATCAGAGATCCTAGGGGAAAACAGCAAAAGAAAGCAAGCAGTAAACAGTAAACAGTAAAATGCATGCTATGCAACAGTACAAGCGAGGCAAGGGAGTCCGGCTCAACCTCAAACCTAAGAAAACAACAGGCAAGGGGAGACAAGCTCAACCTTAAACCTAAAGGTAAGCAACACAAGCAAACAGACAATACAACAAAAGAAAAACAGAGGAAGCAGCCCAAGCAGCAGCAACAATCTTCTACAGACAGCAACTTCAACCTTCAACAGCAGCTCTGGTCAGCAAAGTTGAATTGACAGCAAAGAAATCTTCATCTTCAAGCTAGCTCCTATCTTCAAGCTTCTTGAATTCTTCATCTTCACACTCTAGCAAGCTCCACAAGAAGAGAAATCATCATTGAGATCAAGTTACAATGCTAGGAAACCTGATGAAAACCAAAGGAATTCATCAGGAACTAACATGAAAGAAAATGCATCCTCAAAAGTTCTACTCATTAAGGCATGCCACTCATCCCTCTAAAGGAGAGATGGAGCTTCCTTAAGAGGACTTTGCATCATGGGATGAGGATAGAAGCAAACAATGCATTCTATTTTTGAGGAAAAGAAAAGAACTAGTTCTAATGGCTCTTTCTAAAACCCTAATCCTATAAGCTTCTAAAAAGCTCCTAAAAGAGAAAGAAAACTCTAAACTAAGCTCCATAAGCCAAGCCACAGCAGCTACAACATGTCCAGAAGCTCCTCCAAAAAGGAATCCAAGCACTTCAAGCTCCAAAGCCGCCAACAAGACCAAACAAAGCAAGGCACCAAAGATGAAACACCACATGCACAACCAACTTGCAAATTCTACCTATAATAGAAAACTAAGTTGTAAAAATATAAGAAAATTCCTAGGGGAACATGCATGTTTTAACATTCTAGGGTTCAAATATTAAACCCTAAATCAACTTCTAGGTCTACAAAACTATTCCTAAGTTGAGATATGTGAAGGTAAACCATAAGTTTGGGAAGGCTCTAAACATCTCACCTAAAACAGAACCTATAATTGTTGAAACAATCTAATAAAAATCCTAAGGGAGCATGCACATCTAACCTATAACATACTCAAAAATCACAGCCAGATTCAATACCAAAAGATCACACCAAAATCAACAAAACAGATGAACAATTATGCAAAAATTAAAGAAATAAACAAAATGAGAAATATCCAATAAAATTGAAAAATGCATGAAAATGCAATTTATTGATCCCAGAAAATCACAAATTCAATCAAGAGCATGGAGATATTTTTAAAATATTTTTTGGATCAAAAATGGATTTATTGTGATTTTTGGAACCAATAAGCATTTAAAATAATACAAAAATGAATTAAAAGAAAATAAACATGAGAAAATAAGGGGAACGTTGGATTGTTTGACAAAGTACTCAGATCCAAGAGCAATTAACGCGTCCACATGGGCATCCCAGTCACACGTTGACTGGGATTAATGAAGCGCAGTGTTTTGGTTTGGAGGCAAATCCTCAGATCAAATCCCGTGCGTTGATCTTGCATACCAAGTCCAATTCTCAGACTCATCCAATGGCTATGGTCTTTCTTCTTCCTTGGAACTCAGGCGAAACCTTAAACCCAGACGGTGGCGCCACCGCCTTCTCCGGTGAGACGTTATTCACAGGTGACCAAATCCAACAAACTTTAAATTAATCCTGCTCAATTTTACACGCTGAGTTCAAATACGATCTTAGAATTAACTGAATCCTCGTGCATTTTAAAATCCGATCCAAAACTCAAATGACACCTCAAATCTGATCATCACCAAACTTAAATCTAATCACACAGAAATATTATTCATGCTTCCTAGATCATCTTGATCTATCCAAATCACATTGAAACCTTAAGATCAAGCTAAATCATGTCCAAACAGAAAATGCACTTCAACCTAAATTGTCTCTAATTGCTTCAATTTTGATCCAGAAACGACCTATGTCTCCATTAGATCCTAACCACATATTCATTGCTAACTAGATCATGCTACATCAAGAGGAATTTTGAAATTTACTAACCTGGTATAGATCCACTAACAGAGGTAGTTAGAGCTTGCTTCTTGCTTCAAAACTCTCCAGACACGATCAGTGATGCAAGAGGAAGAGTCTTCAACCTTCAATTTGCTCTAAACTAGCTTGGAAATGAAAAAATGATTCTCAATTGCTCCCTTGAAATTTCAAATTCAATCTCAGCTTCCACCATGAAATGAGCTCCAACCTGAGTATGGAATCAATGATATGCTTATATAGAGTGAGTTTGTGGGCTTTTGAAGCTTGAATGAAGCCCAATCCAGCAATTCACCAATTCTGATTTTTCTCTCCAAATGCCATGTGACAGTCGTGTATTCTGGCCGTGTAGCTTGCTCTAGAATCTTCTAATCACTTGCAAAATCCCTTGTGAATGAATTCAGATCAAAAGGAAAGCATGAATTGCCTTGGTGAAGGATTTGGATGTGTAACTTGCACATGAAGAAACCACATTGTAACTTGTGAAAATTGGCCTAAACTCAAAAATCCACCAATGTCATTGTGTTAAAAATGAAATTTTCAATAAAAATGAGTAATTATTTGACATGTTTTGGTCACTTAACCATTTATTTGAATTTTCCCCCTTTTAATCCTTTTAAAACTTTCTTTTTCAAGCCATTTCAAACTAAGTCTTGCTATGAGCCCAATCAATCCATCATGACTTCTTACTTAGCCTAAAAACCACATTTTAAACAAGTTCCATGTTGAACAAAAATCCATTTGACAAGTGCAAGTTGGAGATTTTGACCTATGATTGAAAATGGCCTATAATCTCACTTTCCCAAAATACCCCTGACTTGTAAACCTCATAACTTGAGTTCTACAAATCAGATGGAAGACTTATAGTACCATTTGAGAAATCTAAGATCATTAGGAACAACTTTCATGTTTTCCAAAAGTTCAGGTGAAACCTCCTTCTAGGTCAAAAATAGCTTGGAAGTCAGATGATTTTCACAGACAAATTTCAGAGGCATCTGAGGACTTGTAATGTGTCTGGACCATAACTTGAGTTCTATAAATCCCCTTGAGGACTTCTAGTACTAAAATTAAAGGTATTGAGATGCTCTACAAGTTTCATGTTGGCCAAAGATCCATTTGAAACTTGCATCTTGACTTATGTGGTCTTGAAGTTAGGCACTAAACAGGGGATTTTACACTGAAACCCTAATTTAGCAACTTCCCACACTCTTGACTCTTCTTGACTTGATCTTGGCACAACACCACAAATGTCTCAACATATCATTTCATGAAATCCATGACCTAAAAGTAGGCTTTGATACTCTTCAATTGCACAGTTGACCTAGAATTGACCCAGATGAAACCCTAATTGCTTGCACTTCAACTGTGGCTCTTGCATTTGACACAATGACTTGATTGAGCTCTCCCATAGACCTCTAGGATTTCTATGAGATCCATACCCATCATCTTCTCATATTCAACACTTCACATCCCTCGGATGGTCTTCCATTGATCCTCAAGTTAGGAGCAAATCCACATGCAAGAATCTAAACTCTTAGGCACTCAAATCACCTCCTGATGACTTTGATAATTTCTCAATCTTGAATATGACCTCTTGCTAGGCTTCTCTTGATAAGAATCACACTTGATCCCCTTCCATATGAATGATATCATGATATGCAAATGATATAACTATGCAAATGTTAATGCAATGAAACATAAACCAGGTATGAAAAGGTTGAGCAAATTTTGGGGTGCAACACTTCTTTACAAGAAGCATGAAATTTTCATCTTCGGAAGTCTCGTCGTCTTTGTCATCCTTTGTGTCAATCATCAAGGCAATTCCTTTGGACTTCTTTTCTTGACTTTCGTGCTTCTCGAGCCTTCCAAGTTCCAATTCATGCTTTTGAAGTTTGCCAAATAAGGATGCAGATGTCATCGTTGAGAGACTCTTCTTTTCCGAAATAGCGATCACTTTTGGTTGCCATTCTCTTGTTAAGGATCTTAGGACTTTCAGGTTGAGATCATCATTGGTGAAGGTCTTCCCGAGAGAAATCAAGTGATTTGTTAGATGAACGAATCTTTTTTGTAAGGCAACAATAGATTCACTGGGCTGCATACGGAACATCTCATATTCTTGACTTAACGTGTTGAGCCTTGATCTTTTTACTTCAGCGGTTCCTTCATGCGTTTCCACCAAGGTGTCCCAAATCTCCTTTGCCAATTTGCACTGTGATACACAGAAGAACTCGTCCATACTGAGAGCGCTTTGGAGTATGTTGATTGCTTTCTTCTCATTAAGAATCTTTTTCTTATCGTCTTCATCATACGTGCTTTTCAACTTTGCGGTCCAACGCCATTGACCATATTTACTAGATTGTGTGGTCCTTCTTCGATTGCTTCCCATATACCTTCTCCTTGGGCTTCAAGATGTTCCTTCATTCTGATTTTCCAGAAATCGAAATATTCTCCAGAGAACAATGGTGGTTTATTACTACTTCCACCGTCTTTGAAAACCGGGTTGGTGCTAGCGGAAGCCATACTGAATCGTTAGAAACAGGTTACCTTAACCTGCTCTGATGCCAATTGTAAGTTCAGAGTATGCCTAAGAGGGGGGGGTGAATTAGGCTTTAGAAACTTTTTCCGGTTTTTCGATATTCTTGAATTTTACTTGGTTATGATCTTGATGATGAAAGCAGTAAGAGCAGAATGAAATTGGACAAAGAGATTTATAGTGGTTCCCTTCACAATCTGAAGGTACTCCACTCCCCTTTCCACATGAAAGAGAGTTTTCACTATAGTTTTAGAATGTACAACCTATCACACCCTCAACCGGTAAGGCCTACTATCTAACAATTATTTCAATAACTTAGTGTGCAAGAACAATCCTCTTGCAAGCACTAACCCTTGTGTCCAACAATCCTGGATCACAAGTCACAAAGAAATAATTCTTGTAATTTTGTAATTTGAGAGTGATATAATAATAATATCAATACAAAGATTGATCTTCTCCTTTTGATCAAAATTCACTTTTCAATATCAATACAAGTGTTCAAAAATTTTAGATATGAAATGGTATGAACAATATGAACACTTTTTAAAAATATTTAAAAATATTTGAAAAGTAGTGAATTTGATTTAATGATTATTTTTGAAAATTATTGGAGGTGTTTTTCAATTTGAAATCTTCAGAATTTATATGAGTCAAAACACCATTTCAAAAAGGTATAATTGAATATGAATCAAATAATGAAAAGGTATAACATTCAAACAAGATTTGAATTTTAAAAGAAACAATTTTTCAAAATTCGTTCAGTGTTAATCGGTTAACACTTGAACTTTAGCCCTGAGAATTCAAAATTTAGGTCGTTAACCGATTAACCCATATGGTTAATCGGTTAACACTGTTAAAACTCAGAAAAATACTTGAGTTAAAAAGTGTTATACCAATTCAAATGATTTTAAAACCATGCAGATGCAAAATGTTAATATGATAAATTATTTGAACACTTGTATATCAATTAAAGGAGTGAATATTGATATACCAAAGCTTTGAGTCCAAATCTTGAAAGTTGTAGAACATTTGCACACGATGCTTGATTTGCTTGACAACATTCCATATCTTGATCTTGATCAGTTTTGAAAGCCATTGTTCTTTCAAGGACTCCATATCAGCAATGAGGGAATAAGATCACTAGAATCGGAGGAGAAATATGCATCTGCAACACAAATACATGTTAATGAAATGCAGATGAAAATGCAAATGCAAACAAGGGATCAAGACTGCTGTGCTGTTGGTCGGGAAGAACCAGCACTTCACCTTAGCAAGAACAAAGTACCGACAGTAGGACCCACTGAAATCAGGAACACAAATTCATCTTTGCAAAGAACTGGGTAATCTGAAAGCCAAGGTTTCCTGCATAACCCAATCCCTCTCACAGGTATGGACCTATCCACTAATAAGGTTCGACATCCTATGCATTTGTCAGCGTCACAGACTTTCAAGAAATGATGATACGTTCACCATTTCTGGTTTAGCATCGTAATCTCTTGAAGAGGCCTCACTTAACTGACTCACAAATGATCGGTCCCCAGAGTCGACAACCCTCAGATCCAAAATTCCTTCGAGCCCAAAGAGCCAGAAAGAAAATTGTCAAAGAGAATCTCATCCGAGCGCGAATTTCATGGTGAACTAGTACGAACAAAGCAAGCACATCCACCACTACTTTCCACTACTAAAGCTAGGTGTATACTCAAGCCTGGGTTTGGCTTATCGCTCAATGGAACTTCCCTCCCCACAGCACAGTAGTAATGACATATGATGCGGAAAATAAATGCGGGAAAGTAAAATGCGAAAGTAAATAAAGCACACATGTACAACACCCAAAGATAAACAGACAAGCGCTAGGATTGACTCGCATAAGGAACCAGAGTCCCCAGCAGAGTCGCCAGCTGTCACAACTGCGAAAAACAACCGGCGAAAAAATAGAAGAGTCGCCACTTTCGTTATTTATCCCAAAGACATGGAAAGGAAACGATCGGAGAAACCTAACGAAAAAGGGAAAGACAAGGTCATCGCAACCATGTCTGGATTCGGGAGTCGGTTACGCAAGGGGAAGGTATTAGCACCCCTCATGTCTGTCGTACTCGACGGGATCCACGCATTGTTGTCTATCTAAAAGGGTGTTCAATCTATCTAGCTAAAGGCCCATGGACAAAAGAAAAAGAGAGAGAAGTGACTCGGCAGAGCATCGCCGCTCCGTGCCTACGTACTCCCTCATGCAATGGGAAAGTCAGAGTCAATGTAGTTCGACTAACTACGGGTAAAGGGGGAAGGTTGCTCGCCTAGACATCACGTTTTGTGCCTACGTACTTTCATCTGGTATGAAAGATTAGAGCAAACGTAGTTTGGGCTAAAAGGACCACAGGTTGGTTCAAAAGTTTTTAGGCCCGAGTAGGGTTAACAAGTAGTTCTAGCAGTTGGTGTATGCAGCTCGACCATTGGAGACTTAGGCGTTACCGTTTGCAATAGAACTAAGAGTTAACGACACTCTTTTATCTGAAAAGATTTTCCTGATTAGAATCCCAAAGGATGAAAAAGGTTTGAAGTGTTTTTGTGTTTTTCAGAGAAGAAGTGTTTTGAACTTGATTTGTAACTCATGTCGCACTAGAGACTATGACCTAAGAGCGAATGCGTCGTATATCACCCAAAGGGTGTACACTAAACACTCTAGGTCATTGAGAGGAGGCCCCTCAATCACCATTTCTCAAGTAGCTTAAGACTCGTAACGTGCTACACTTGTCATTCTTTATTAGATATATTATAAGTGTTTGAAGATGAGAAGAGAAGAAAGGACACTAATGGGAGACTAATCAATCCTAAAAGTTGTCATGCAAAGTGGACTTAAAGTTGAGTTTGAAAGGGAGCTACCTAATGTTATCATGCATGTTTAGAACCCTAATGTCTATCATAACCTCTCTTGAATAAGAGAGGTTAGAAATCCTAAGGGAAGAAAGACAAAAGAAGAAGAAGAAACAACAAAAGAAACATGCAAATGAAAGAATGCACACATTGAATGCACAAATAGAATGAAAGTGGGAGGAAAATAGTGTGGGGCAGTAGCCTCCACAAGCTCATCTCAACCAAGCATGCATATGGAAATGCAAGAAAAGAGAAGAAAAAGAAGAGAATAAGAAGAAACCAACCAAACAAGAACAAATCACACAAAGATGCACCAAAAGTGAGATGAAATGACCTAAGTCAAACAACATCAACCACACCACCAAAACTAAACCAAAATGAAAGGTAAAACAAACCTAAAGCCAAGTGAGGATGGGAGACAAAATGAGGGTAGCAAGGACCTCATAATAGGTACTCAACCATAAGCATCACCCACCAAAAGCAAAGAAGCACCAAAAATGTCCTCAAGGATTCATCATTCTAGGTATGCTTCAAATACCTCCAAAGGAGGGACCAAGCCACCTTAAATGACACTCCAAGGTCATTGAACAAAAGTTTAAGATGAAGAGGAAAGCTCAAAAGCAAAAGAAAATCATAACAAAAGGAAATGCAAGCTATAACACAAAGAAATGCAAGCAAATTACACATTGAAACCCTAATTGAAAGCTCAAAAGAAAACAAACAAATGAACAAGGAAGAAACCATATCATGACCTAAAATTGAAAAAACATCATCCTTAACATGTTAGCAACATGAAAAAAGGCATTGAGAGCTCAAAGGATCCAAAAATGTCATATCCAAGTCAAACTAGGTCAAGGTACATGTGTGAACCTCCCTTGGAGGTAACTTGACTTGCAAGTTACCTCAAAAATAGGAAAATGGTTAAAAAATAATCAAATAAAATGCACAAGGTACTTAAACAAGTTGGAAAACAGAGACCAAAAGCTCAAAGCAAATATCCCCTCAAAGCACCATTAAAAGAAAATAATATTCAAGATGTACCACTTTGAAATGGGAGAATCGAGGGTCAAAAGAAAAGCCACCAAAGTCAACCCTAAAGTCAACCAACCAGGGGCAAAATGGTCCTAAAAAATTGTTCAACTCATCATGGATATAAGGATCAATTTTCATTCATTGGATCAAAGGGAAATGAGAGAAACAATTAAAAGAACAAACAATGTCACAATTTAATCCATTTAAAACAATTCCAATGTTCAATCCTTTTTTTAATTGAAAATAAAATAAAAAAATAAAATAAAAATATCCTAAAAATAAAGGACATCTCAAAGTCTCTAAAAATATTTTTGTGTAATTTTAGGAACATTGGAACTATTTTTAAAGAATTAAATTCAAACAGAAAGCAAAACAAAATAAAAATTAAAAAAGAAATTAAAATAATAAAGTAGCGGTGAGAATAGCAAATAAAACCAGTTCAAATCCAAACTGGGCCCAAAAAGGGGGCGTGAATAGCAGGCGAGGCCCAGGTCCATCATCACATAAGACAAAAATGAAAATAAAATCTGGCAATCACATGTGAAATGGTCAACAAAAGCACACGATGGAAAGCAATCTGAAACGCTTGATCAGAAAGTATGACAATCATGTGGATGCTAGCGTGCCAACTCATTTAATGAAAATTCAAATGTGGTTAAATGCAACGAGTCAAACGTGGTGCACCATATTTCTTAATCGTGACCGTGAATGTGCAAAGTAATCAAATCCAGTGAACAAGAGTATTCCACGTAATCATCCTCAACCTTCAAAATAGGGAGGGAATCCAGACGGCCAGAAAATGCCTTCGGTCGTCTTCTCCAAACTTCCGGCCACCGTGCACAGTGTATAACAACAACACAATGAGCTACACTGAACCAAAACATGCGAAATTTATATGCAAATTCATCTACAAATCATGAGGAATCCAAATCCAGCATCCATTTCCATTAATTATGCACACATACTTCAAATCAAAGCAAAACAATTTGGATCATCAAAATCACAAGTTCATAAACATCATTCAATTTTGTCCAGAAATCATCTGCATGTTGCACATATCACAAATCAAGCAAAATTGGAGCATGAAAGCTCAAGAACAGATCAAACCAAGTCCAAACAGTTTGGAGCTCATAACATCGTACATCACAAATGCCAGTTCGTTTTAGTGATTAATGATATACATGTTGTCTAGGTCTCAAATATGCAAAAATGGCAAAGAATCATGGAGTAAACAGAGAGATATGTTGAATTGTAAATACCTAGTGGAGAACTTCCACTGAGCCTTCAACTCTTGATGAAGCTCAAAGAAAAATGTCCAGAAACGTTCCACAATCCTCAATAAAGCTTTTACAATCCTCAATTTGCCTTGAAACTGCCTGGATCTCAAAATTTGAATTTCAAAATTGCTTCACTTTTTCAAGTTGCTCTTTGCTCCAATTCATCACCAAAACGAGTTATGAGAGTTTGTTCATGATGGAAAGTTTTTATATGATGGATCTTGATTGCTTTAGAGCCCAATTTCAGTCCCTAAGAGCCCAATTGAAATTCATGGAATTTGAGTTTTTCCCTTTGGCCATGTGCACGGATTCTGCTCCAATTTGCCTCCAAAATTCCTCAAATCACTTACTTGGAGTGTAGGGAACATGAATGGCTGTGATTCAGTCCTTGTTTGATCTCAATGGTTGATATTACAAGTGTGACTTAAGCTTGAAGTAAGCTTGAAAATGGCTCATCAAAACTCACCAAATTCAAATTCTAACATTGCCATTGTGTTTGAAATATAGTTTGCACTCAAAATATGTACTCATTTGCACAAAAAATGATCCAAAATGAATTAATTCCAATTTTCTCATTTTAAGGCTTTTTCCATGAAAATCACTTTAGGAATTCACCACTCCAAGCCAAATTCATGACTTCTCAATGCTTGGTTGAACAATTGACACCATTTGGAGCACATTTGATGTTGGAAAAATCTCCATTTGAAGTGTGCAAGTTGGTGAAATGGACCTATAATTTTATGACCTATAATCTCACTTTCCCAAATTACCCCTGACTTGCAAGCCTCATAACTTAAGTTCTACAAATCAGATGAAAGACTTCTAGTACTCTTTAGAAATATAAGATCATGAGGAACAACTTTCATGTTCATCAAAAGTTGAGGAGAAACATCCTTCTAGGTCAAAAAATGGCTTGGAAGTTGGTTGACTTTTGTTGACCAAAATCACATTCATCTAAGGACCTGTAACTTGTCAGCATCATAACTTGAGTTCTAGAAATCAGATGAATGACTTCTAGTACTCAAAAGAAAGCTAAGAACATTCTCTACAAGTTTCATGTTGGTCAAAAGTTGAGATGAGACTTGTTTCTTGAGATAGGTGGTCTTGAAGTTAGGGGTTAAATAAGGGATTTTACACTGAGAACCCTAATTTAGTAACTTCTCACACCCTTGATTCTTGATGAATTGATCTTGAAATGATATATTAGACATCTCAACACAACACCCCATGACCATAGAGACTTGGAATTGAGTTTTAATCTCCTTCAATTTCACAGTTGACTGAAGGTTGACCAGATGAAAACCCTAAATGCAACATTCTTGATTGTGGCTTCTTTCACATCACACAACAACTTGAATAAGCTCCAACATGGCTCTAAAAGCACTCAATGAGCTCTCTCAACATCTTATATCCATAATCATGAATTCGCAATCCTCTGATGATCTTTAACTGGCCTCCAAGTTAGGAGCTGACCCACATACATCCATCAATCCTTTCAAAGAACATTGACCACATCTAGATGACCTGATGACCATTCAAACTTGAGTAACACCCCTTGCTTAGGCTCAACCCTCTGAGTAGACTCCTCTTTATATGCACAACCTCTTGATCCCCTATTCAATGAAAAATGCTATGCAATGCAAATGCTAGAAAGAAATGAAATGAAACATAAACCAAGCTAAGAAAAGGTTGGGCAAATTTTGGGGTGCAACAACAAGCTTCTATCCTTTTTTATTCCTTATCTTTTTCTCTTCTCTCCATTTCTTTTCTACTTTCTCCTTTTATCTTTTCTCCTTTTCAACTAAGTCACCCTCCAAAAATTTTTCTACTTCTTCATCATTAATTTCATTTTCTTTTTAAACTACAACCTCCTCTTCCACAATTTTCTCACTAATGCCCATACCAATCTCTCTACCACTTCTATTAAAGATAGTTTTACAAGTCTCTTTAGGATTCACTTAAGTATTCGTGGGAAAAGTCTCATTGTGTTGGTCGGCTAATTGTTTAGACAATTGCCCAATTTGTGTTTCAAGATTCCTAATAGACACATCAATAATCTTATGGTTGGAATTCGACATTTGCATAAATTGATTGAATGTGTCCTCTATTTTTGAGTTTCCACTTTGAGGTTGTGGAGGTAGAGTGTAGTTTTGATATGGATTTTGACGATTTGAAGTTCTGGCATCTTGCCTCCATCTTTATTAATAAACTTGGTTATTACCTCTTGATTGGTAACCATTGGTTGCCTTGTTGATACAGAGGTGGTCTCAGTTGATACCCTTAATTTAGGTTTTGGTTTCCATGTAATTAGCTTCCTTTACAACCGAAGGACAATACCCGATAGGATGGTCTCCCTTGCATAACTCACAACTTCCAACTTGTTGATTTATGTTGGGAATTTCTTGCATCTCATTTATTTGTTGTGGAATTCTAACATTTATTGTGTCAACAACTCCACTTGTTGTGAAAGAAACTTGTTTTATGCAAGAATAGCATCATTGGTGCCCATTTCAAGCACTCTCGATTTCCTTTTAGGTGTACCTCGGTTATGTTGGCTTTGGTGATCATTGAGTACCATCCTATCAATGATGGCAAATGCTTCCTCTGCACTCTTCGACATTAAAGATCCACCCGAGGTAGCATTTAAGGGAGTTTTATGAACTGGTTGGAGTCCATTCCGGAATATATGCACTTGTGTAAGATCATCAAAACCGTGGCCTTTACATTTTCGTAACATATATTTGAGCATCTCCCATTCTTCATTGAGAGATTCATTAACACCCTGAGCAAACATAGAAATTGCCGTCTTTGCCTCCAAGAATCTATTGGGAGGAAAGAATCTTTCAAGAAACTTTTCTTCCAATAAATTCCAATCTGTCATAACAAGAGTTGATTGATCAAGATACAACTCCTTTGCTTTCCCTATCAAGGAGTGAGGGAATAGCCTCTTGAACAATTGTTCCTCTTCAGCTTATGGAGCTCTCGTTGCTCCCGCAATCTCGTAGAAATTTGTAATATGAGTGAACGGGTCTTCGAGATTTAGCCCAGCAAAGGGATTTGAATATAAGAGTTGAATAATTCTCGTTTTCATCTCTGAGTGCCTTCTATTGTTTGCATTGTGAGCAAACTGAGCATTATATTGTAAACTATTGGTACATGGACCTCTGTGAGGAGGTGGAGATGGAGGTGGTTCTTCCATGATTGGCGTAACAATAGGGGTAGTTGGTGGATTACTTGAAGAACTGCCTTTTCTTTGTTGAACTTCAAGATAAATTCACCTTTTCCACATCTATCTTTGCTTTCCCAAGTGCCAAGAATGGGCGTCCGAGAATAACCGACCCTCTAGAATCTCCTTTCATATCAAGCACCAAAAAATCTACAGGAAACACTAAACTATCGACACCCACTAACACGTCTTGTAAGATACCCAGCTGATGAGTAACAGAAGAATCAGCTAAAGTAAGAGTCATATTACTCAGTATGATCTCTCCTAAGTTAAACTCTTTAACCTTATACAGTGGCATAACATTTATACTATACCCTAAATCACATAAAGCATGTGGGATCTCTACTCCACCAATAGTACAAGAGATAGAAAACCTACATGGATCCTTTAGCTTTGGTGGCAATGTTTTAGGCACAGTTGTCTCATCCTTTTCAGTCATGTTTACTTCTTCCTTGACCACTTTCTACTTCGTACCCTTTAGTAACACCTTCATAAATTTAATAAACTTAGGCATTAGTTCTAAAACCCCATGAAACTGTCGTACCTCGAAAAATACGATCCTCGCGATGGATGCGGAAAAAAAATGTTTGAACAAAGTCACCACCGAACTTTATTCATTCCAAGGAAGGAATGGGAAAATATCGATAAAACCTTTAAAGAGATAAGAACATGGTAATCGCAACCAAATTCTAGGTTCGGGAGTCGATTACGTAAGAGGGAAGGTATTATCACTCTCTACGTCTGTTGTACTCAAAGGGAACCTCTTGATTCAATTCGAGAGAAAAAGTTACCTTTGCTTGTTTGTGAAGGTGAGATAATACTTAGAAGGGGGGTTGAATAAGTATGGAAAATTAATACTTGAAAATAATCACACAATTATTTTCATCCTAGTTCGTTAAACAACTACTCCAGTCCACCCTTCCAGAGTGATTTGCCTTTCTCAACAAGGACTTAATCCACTATTAAATCAAACTGATTACAATAGTATCACCTAAGAACTACAGTTCTTAGTCTTCTCAAGAGCTACTGATTCACACTGAATCCTCTTAAGGAATATCCTTTACAAACAATGTAAATTAAATACAAGAGTTTTTAATGCTTCTATAAAGCTATAATCACAACAGTGATTTTTCTCTTAAGTTTTAAGTACAATGAGATTCTATGAAGAATAAGAATGAGAGCTTATAAAATATTGTGATTTCTTTTCAGCAAGCGTGTAACTGAAGAATGAAGTGAGGAACTCCTTTTATAGGCAGCTGAATCATGCACGTTGAAAAGAGAGTCCAAAAGGTCTGAGCCTTTTTGTCTTCACATGCACTGACCTTTCCTTGAAATAGATGGCACAGATAAATCCTTTTTGTCTGTGTAAGTGTGTCTAGCACAAATAAGGAAAGAGACGTTGAATAGTTCTAACGGATATATTCTTGAAAACACTTCTTCAGTTTCAGCAAGTTCTTCAGAGTCTGAATGGATCAGAGTCTTCTGATGAAATTCAGAACTATGCTGTACCAGAGTCTTCTGCAGCGTGTGTGCTTCTAGCGTGTTGATTATCAGAGCATCTTGACACAGAACTTCAGTACTTGGCAACGTAAGTACATTCAGAAACTTCTGTAGACTAATGCTTTGAGAAACTCTTCAGTCAATATTCTTCTATACTTCTGATGCTTCAGCTTCAGATGCTTCTGATTACCTTCAGATGCTTCTGACTATCTTCAGATGCTTCTGACTATCTTCAGATGCTTCTGACTCAGAATGTTCTGGAGCTTCTTGCTTCAGATCCTTCTGGAGACTACGCTCAGGATCTTCTGTAAGGAGCAAACAAATTCTTCTGTAAGGTGCATCTAGCGCTTCAGAGTCAGAATAGCTTCTTGTATTCAAGGCAGATTTGCTTCTAGAGAGTTAATATAATTTTAATCTGCAGTAAAACTCTCAAACAAATTTTAGAGTATATAATTCTTAAATATAAATTTCCTAACAGTTATCATCAAAACAAAGATTAATTATTAAGAACCAATCTGTGTTCTAACAGTTTGTTATCTTCTAAATATTCGCTTCAAAAAATAATGGCATCAATAGAACAAAAAATGGAAGTTGGTGCACCAAGAGGGCAAAACTAGGTCAAGGCAAGGTAAGGCAAGTTAAGGTCATTTGCATGAAGAAGTGGAACTCAGTCAAATCTTAACCAAATGAGGTGAAACAAAAGTGAAAATTGTGTATTTTTGAACAAGGAATTAAATGGTACAATTTGTTTTTCCATACCATGAACCCACAAGAAAACCCGATAGCATTAATGGTAGGGCAAGTTTGGTGACAACAAAATGTAAGAACATGTGGACAACATTGTGTATTGGTGTGCTTTGTGAAAAAAGTGTATAAAAATCACATATACAACATATATAGAGGTTATCACAAGAGAAATTAAGAAATGCACAAGTGGTTTGGCAGATTGGAATCAAAATGCAAAAAGTGACTAGGTTGGGCCTAGTTTGTGACCTGAATTTTGACAGTTCAAAAAACACATATTTTGCTACAAGAAATGGTTCATACATGACATATAACATACATAAAACATGTCCAAGCATTGTTCAACTTAAAACCATGGCTAGAATTCAAAGTGGCATGAGAAATGCAAGTTTTAGCCTTACCTCTTGTAGCCTTATAATGCAAGCTTGAGAAGCAAGAAAGCCAAAGATCCTACAAGCTTCTTGACGGTCTAAAAATGCTCCAAGGTTGATGAGAATATTCTCAAAGTAACCTCCAAGCAAGCTAGTGGACAAAATGCCTTGATAGTGAGGGAAACACCAAAAAACCCAAAGATTTCCAAAGCCAACTTGCTCAAACCATGTTACAGAAGTGTGAATCACTTATGGATAGTTTTTATATGTCAAATATGAAGTGTGAGTGGTATTGGAACTCAAGGAAAGGAAATGGTTTGAAGGTTGCCCTTCAAAATGCAGAAAAGTCAACAAATGAGCTTTTGAAGGTTGATTTTTGGCTTGGATGGTTTTTTGGTTAAAGTGAGGTCTTGGACAGCTCTAACACATCATTTGTGAAGTGTTTCGAGTGTTTTTTGAGTTTAAGAATTTTTGGAAAAGGTTTTGGAAGTGAAAATGCAAAACAAATTTTGGGAGGTTTTAGAAATTTGGTGGCAACTTGCATAAACTTGGGGATTGAGTGGGGGAGAGAGTTCTAGCTCGTTTCTAGCAAGGGATTGGTGTCCTTGGGATGTGAGAATGATATTATATTTATAGGCAAAGGTCTTGAGGGAAAGGCATGGGCAGAATGAATTAAAATGCCAATTTTGGCCTTTCAACTTGGAAATCTTTGTTCCAACCAATGCAAATCTCCATTTATGACCTCAAGTCACTCTAATAAGAGCTTTTCCATGCCCTATAGATCATTTTTACCATGTTTGAGTGGATAGGAGGTGACTGGTTGCAGCATAGTTGGTGGTTTGATGATGGCAGCCACCATTTTTCTCTTTCTTCACTATTCATTCTTGCAACTTGCATTAAACAATGGTTTTCTTCAATTCTTGTGCCAATCTCTAGGGTATGATGCTAAACACTTCCATTAGCCATGTGAATATCATAAGTGAGGCTTAAAACATGATTAGAATTTATTTGGGAAGCTTTGGAATCAAGACATCCATGCTGAGTTGGTTTTGCAGCAGTGACTTTTTGCCAACTTGTGAGCTTTGGTTCTCCCTAACCATGAGGATTTATGGAACCCAGTTGTACTTTTTAGAAAGCCCTCATTAGGTAATACAATATTTATGTTTAAGGTAGGAACTCATTCCACTTGAAACTAGGTCAAAACCCCTTGTGAAAATGCTGAATTCTTGACTTACAAGTCAAGAAACCTCAAAATTTCTAAGTGTCTAAAATCCTTCACAACTTGATGGATTCATAACTCCAAATACATTCACTTTTTGCTCGTGTGTCAGTAGGACACTTTTGTAAGGATCATTCCAACAAACTTTGAACCACTCCATTTAGATGTGTGGTTAGGAAGTTATGACCATTTGAAGTTTAATCAAAATTAGGGTTTTTTCACTTACCCTTGTTTCTTGATTTGCAAGTTATCTATAAATTCTTGATTAAATCTTCGACAAACTTCATAATTAGATGTGAAATGATTTTGGAAACAAGTTTGGCTTCAATTTTGGGTAAGAACCTTGTTGGTCAATGAGTTGACTTTTCTGATATACGAACCGAACAGTTAAAAATCTCCAAATCGACTGTTGATGTTCTAGGTTCCCTAAGGCTTTAAAACTTCTTGGGTATGATTCATTGGGTCATATGAGCATCATGGAGCACAATTCCCTCTTTGGAAAACCTTCTAGACCAAAACTTAAACTACAATTGACTTTTCCAACAAGAAACCCTAATTAGGGTTCTTGCACTGCACTACTTCCATTCTCTTGATGACATCCTTAAATTGGACTCATTCTTGATCAGATGAGATATCCTTGATGATATAGAGACTTGTTATATGGAGGATCAATCCAAAACCTTGACTGATCAAACCCTAGAAACCCTGATTTCGTGACTGTATGAAACCCTAATTCATATGCATCTTGACAAAGTCAAACTTGAAATATTTTAAGGTTAGATAATCAATGTTGATGCTCCTAGAATAATGGTGGAATATAGAGGTTAAAATTTGGGGTATAAGAAGTGTTGGCAATATTATACAACATGATGTTGAAGTCAGAGATGGATTCATCTTCCTTCATTCTCATATTTCAAAACTTTGTTTAAGGAGCTGCAATATTGACATACATACTTTGGAGGTGCCTTCATATGCAGTTCTTAGAATCTAACATGCCTTTTTGGCTTCACTGCATGTGTTTATTAATCTAAACATGTTCTTGTTCACAACATTAAAAATAACATTTAGAGCTTTGGAGTTTCTAAGATCTTAAACATCTTCAACAGTATTCCACTCATCTTCTAGATTTAATATTGATGTTCCATTTTAAGAGGTATTCACAGGGTGTTTCCAACCATTCACTATAGCCTTCCATGTTTTGTTGTCCATGTGTTTGCTGGAAATTTTAATGTCAGACTTTTGTTTAAAGACACTAAGTGAAAATCAAGTTTCTTGAATTTTGTTAACTTAGACAGGAACTTATGTGAGAAGTCTGGTCGAAGTAGTTTCCATGACAGAGTCTGGACAATACTTAGAAATATTTTCTAAGTATGGAAAGCGACTTCGATGGAGGATGTTCGAAGCCTTCCTTTAACATAAATTTTGAAATTCAAAATACAGACAAATAACTGTCTTTATCCTTATTCGTTTTCAAGAAAGACGTGCGGAAAGCCGTGGTGAAATGAAGGCATGCAGAGCGAAACGTGTCAATGTTTGGAGAAATGTTATAAATAGGAGTCTTAGTGTTAAGGTTTCCATGTGTTCATTATTTTACAAATACTCAAAAAATCACTCAAAGTATCTAAGTCAAGTGAGAAAAGAGTTTTCATTGATAAATGTACGTGTGAAACACCACGTTTATTTCAATAGAAATTTACTTTCAATTGACCATTTATCTCTTTACTTCACTTTTACTTTGAAGTTTATCTTTATTGCAATCCTTACAATTTTTGCAAGTTTATCTTCTCAAAACTTTAAAACAATCTTTCAAAGCATGAGCAATGTCGAAGTGTTCTTGACATTTCCATTAATTATTTTAACAATATCTATGGCCTAAGGATTCACTGGTTGATCCTGCAAGTAAAACATTTTTGGAAGACCAGTGGCTGTTTACAAATTTTCATGGTAAACATATTGGCACGCCCAGTGGGACAGTGCTATTGTTTGGATAATTATTTCTCTTTTTGAAATTTTCTTTTTATAAGTTCTTCATATTTATTATCTCTCTAGGCTGCGTTGCATGAGACTTAGGAGTGGTAAAATAGCTACAAACAACAAAGAGAGACCAAGGAAAAGATACGTAAGAAGGATGGTGAATAAAAATCCACCAAATAACCAAAATTCATCAAACAATGAAGAACCACCCCTTCGTCTTCGACAGGGGGAACTACGGTTCCAATGTCAGTTTTGGAGCCAGTGCAGTCCATGGCGTCTACGACATGTGTGCAGTCGATTACCCAAAGCGGACCCATATTATCTTATATGGGAACGCATGGTCCACCAGTGACCCCCTTTCCAGTAGGAAGCAATGTATTCAGGTCGTATATGCCTGGATTTTCAATGCCTCCGATAGGGCGTGAATAATCTCATAGCATGCTCACGTCAGTGATGGAAAGTTTACATAATTCATCATCAATGTTCTCAGATCCAGTGGTGAACATAACTTTGCCATTACAAGGACCTGGGTTAGGCATCAATAACATGAGTCGAATTAGTCAACAACCCTTGGGGATAAGATTTCCTACCCAGATGCCATGATAAGGCAATAGATGGATGAAAGTAATCGCGAGATGGTCCAACTGTTTGCCCAACGAATGGGTGCCATATTCAACCCTTTAATTCAAAATACTACACAAATGAACCAACAATTGGCAGCGCAAATGACGTGCATTGCTAATTTCTTTGGTGTCCCTCAACTTCCTCGACAGCCCCAAAGGGAATGGGTAAGAGAAAACACAAGGTTAGTTTTGTAAAAAGACCCTACAATTAACCAAGTTCAACGAAATGTGCCCCAGGCGAGCATATTGAACCAGGAGGCAGGAGTCGAACCTCCTGGAATTGAACAACCAGTCCCAAGAGAACCAAGGGTAGTAATGGTGAACAGAAACCAGAATGCTGATGAAGTTACAAATCAAGTTCAACGTAAGGATGTGGCAGTAGATAATAACCTAGCAGCCATGGCCGAAAGAATTATCGCAGGGAATTATGTGAATATTGGCCTTCATAGGCCAAACTATACATAACCACTCACTACACCAAAATTGCTATTTTGTATCGCCTAATTTAATAGCGCTTTTAAAATAAGCGCTATTAAAAAGGAAACAAACACATCTATAATAGCGTTTTATAGTAAAGCGCTATTAAAGAGTACATAGAATATGATTTTGATAGCACTTTGTAAAAAAATGCTATTATAGATCTTCACTAAGATAGCGCTTTTTTAAAAAGCGCTATTAAAATGTTCCATTACAATAGCACTTTTATAAAAGCGCTATTATTAAAAGCACTACGATAGCGCTTTACAAAAATCGCTATTAAAATATTTAATTATAATAGCGCTTTCTAAGAAACCGCTATCGTTTCTATCATTGTGCATTAAGATAGCGCTTTTATAAAAAGCGCTATTAAAATAAATCAGAGGGGTGATCCGCTTGAAAGTCCAAGTCCAATGGCAGTCAATGAAATAAAGAAATAAAAAGTAAAAATAAATCAGCAAAGAAAAATAATAGAAGCCAAGAGCCTTCTTCTTCGTATCATTACTCAGATTCCCCTCTCTCTCAATCTCGTTTCACTGGCTCTCTCTTTCAAACTCTCTCCATCTCCTCTTATTCTATTTCTGAATCTGGTTTACGTTTGTTGATGATGATTATTCTGAACGGTTTGGTTTTGATGATGGAAATCGATTGAAGTTTGAGGTTTACGGCGGAAGGAATGGAGATTTGGATTACTGAAAGAGGGGTTAGGGTTTATGATTGGGTGTTCGGTTGTTTCACTTTGAATCTCTCTTCCACTTTCGTTTCTGGTTTTGGGGGTGTTTTGAAGTTGGATTTACTGATGAAATGGGTTTGAAGCCAGTTTGAAGTGAGGGATGGATTAACGGTCGGAGGTGAAGGTTTCTGGAAGGGGTTTCGATGGAGGTTTTGAAGGAGTTTTCCGGCGTTTTGTGTGTGGTTCTGTTAATGGTGAGAGATGGAATGTGGATTCTGTGTTGAAGATTTTCGGATGTTGAAGTTAGGGTTAAAAGAGGGGTTTAGGTCTGGTTCTGTTTTGATGTTAACAGAGGGATGTTTCCGGTGTTTAACGGTTTCGATGGGTTTCTGATGTTGATAGCGGCGTGCGGCGAAGTAAGGTGGGTCGAAGGAAGGTTTGTTGTTCTTCAGGTTAGGTTTGGGCGTTGAAGGATTGAGACATTGTTTCCGGCTTTTGCGAGTTGTTGAAGAAGGATCTGTGGTGTTTGAAGGTTGATGTGTTAATGGAGTTTTCAGAGTTTACTGAAGATGGTAGAGGTTATGGGTATGGAGATGATGGATTACGGTTGGTGTTCTGGGTTGCAGAAATTTGTTGAGCTGGGTTGTTGAAGCACAAGTTGTATTTTTCTGAGTTTAAGGTTGATGGCGGTTTGCGAAAATGGAGGTTTGGAGTAGTTTGTCTGTGTGGTGTTCAGTTGGTTCTGAGAAGATGAAGTGGGTTGGTACGAAAATGGTGAGTTTGTGTTCATGGAGGTTAAATGGACGATGAAATGATGCATATGATGTGGTCTGTTGGTGGTGTTGAACTGAGAGTGATGACCATTTCTGGTTCGGTTTTGAGGTTTGAAGCTTTAAGAAGGGCGAAATGGGTTGAGGTGAGCTTCAAAGATGGAGGCTGATATTTTTGCATTTGGGTTTTACGGTGAAGTTTGAAGAAGATTGAGGTGTTAAACTCAGAAAACAGGTGAGACATTCTCCCTTTGCATAAGTGTTCAAAGTTATAAGTTCTAAACCAGTGAATGCAATCTCGACTGTGCTGCGATTCTTAATATTGCAGGTAAGTCTCAGTGCAAAACAGCTCATTTACTACCTGTTCCAAAGAGATCCAACTAGCAGGTTGGGCTCCAAGGGAGGAGCAAATGATATTATAAACCATTCCTTCTTCAAGGGTATCAACTGGGCTCTAGTTAGATGCACGGTAAGATAACAAGCTTATCGATATTTCAAAAATCAAACCAGACATTCAACTCGTTGAACCGTGAACCAACATTGTCTGTAGTTCAGTTATTTGAGTTATAACTGCAAAACAGGAAAATATCTATTTTCATTGCTATTGCTGTTCTTTCCATATCTGTTTTCATGCACTCTTTTTTCTGCTTCTGCTACTGATGTTATATTAGTTTAATATAGGTAATAACTAGAAAAGATGAGTGAAGGTGAAGATGAAGTTGAAATGAATCTGAGAAAACTACTAGGTTGTGATGTTGGTTGCCTATGATATTCCTTTTGCTATCATATATATGTGTTTCAGGTCTGTGTACATATCACCAATTATATATAACCAAACATGTCATATTCTCCTTACCCTACCTTATTTTCTTATTCTTCAATGAAACAAATTCCCAGCCTATGATTTGCCTCACACACTTGATGTATTATTATAACACGGTGTAAGAAAAGCTAGGGTTTTACGTTTGCTTCTGCATCTATCAAAATGACCAAGTTCAGGAAGCTCGGTCGACCCACCGGTCACCGGATGTCCATGCTCAGGTTAACACCCTTTCAATTCAAACCTCAAATTCTTTCCTTTTTTCATCTCCAACGATTATGAATTTTGAGTTTTCAAATCCCATTCGATTTTTCCTTGTTTAGAACCAGGGTCTCACAGTTGGTGAAGCATGAGCGTATCGAAACTACTGTTGCCAAGGTATAAACAAAAATCGATACTGTGCATTTTCGTTTCATAACTATTTATTTTTTATTTGTCAATTTCAAATATTAGGATTTTATATACTCTATTATATGATGCTTGTAATTTTGTTTGTAGGCTAAGGAGGTTAGAAGGCTTGCAGATAATATGGTACAACTTGGAAAAGAGGTTAGTGCTTGTGTTTTTGTGGTTCATTTCGAAATTGAACTAATTAATTTAAGCAATTTTGAGGGGTTATAAGTTCTACTACCAGTACTGAATTTAGAATCGTTACTTTGTTATCGATTGAACTATGTCCAGCAATGTTTATGTACTATTTTGATAGATATAGCTCACAATAACTCTTTATCTATCTTATTTTTTTATTAATGCGCAAATGGTATTTTATCAAAATGGTTTTAGTTTATAAGGTAAGGGAAGTTCAAAATTTGGGAGTAGGTATGAAGTATACACTTAAATTGCTTATTTCCTGGCACAAGAGCAAGCAAGCTTTAGTGTTCCTTTTACAAAGTAGTGAAGCTGAAAGTGATAGTAGTAAGTCAGTCCAGACATAAAATAATTAATTAAATCTTGCAGCTATAAAATTGGAAAAGCCAAGCATAACTATTTGGGTGGGTGACCAAGTTCAGCCAATGGTTAGATCTGTGGCGAGTTGGGAGTTCAACAGCTCTAAACCATAAAATTCATGGGGCATACTTCTTAACGAAACACATACACACCTTCTTACAGACATGTGAAGTATTTAGTTTATCTTCAGCCTGCTTTCAATTCCAAGTGATGCCAATATATTTCAGTTGTATAGATGTTTCCACTTTTAAACTTAGAAACACCTTAAGTATTGACTCTAGTCTATGTTGTCAATAGCATGCTATAGCATTATAGAATAGCGGTGTTAGGATTTGGCGCGCCGCCATTGGTCAGCAAGCCACTGTCAACAATAGCGGTTGTAGAAGCCGCTAATTGTGGCCCCAACCCACTATCACAGCCGCTATTTTTGGGGATAAATTCTTCAAATTCTATTTTTGATACTGCTGTCTTTTTCTTAATGGCATAAATTTCAAAAGCTGAACCCTTTGAAGAATAATGTTATGCTCACAAACAATTATTTCGTTCTTCTTCCTACTTTTAGTTCGGTTATGTTTTATTACTCTATACTTATCGTTCTTTAACTATTAAGTATGATGATCTCTTTAATTTTGTGTACTAGTTGAAGTTTGAGTATTATGTTTATTTTTTAAACTGATTTTTAGTCATTATAATAGAGGCTATCCTGCTATACTACTATAGCATTTTAGGAGGTCGGTGCTACGTGGTGCTGTTCGAGATTAACAACATAGACTCTAGTACTTTACTCAAACAATGCATCTGGAACATGTGTATATGAAGTTGAAACTGAATCTGACTGACAAATAGAAATTTTATATCTCTTTTAGTGCATATATGGCTGATTGGTAATTTTTCATGTTAAAAAAAATATAGATTTTTTCCTTTCCCTTTATGATATTGTATATTTCATAAAATTATGTGCTAGCCTCTATTGTTAGATTTTAACTCATTTTTGTTCTCTTGGTGATTGGTAGTGAACTCCCTTTGCAAGTTGTTTGACTAATTTTAGGCTATTATTGTCTTCTTTTAGCTGGCTTAAGTTAATATCCTAACCTGGAATAAAATCTAAATGCCCAAAATATAAAGTGTGGTGACTCTTGCAAGAAATCAAATTACAATTAACTTAATGCAGGGAATTCTAATGGAGAATATTACGCCATCAATTGCAAAATTTTAAGTATCTTGACTTCATAATTTGGGGCCAGTTAAAACTCAATCTTTTCTGCGCGTACACCATTGTTTTCCTTTAAGATCTTTAGTTTTTTCTTCTTCTTTTCTTTCTCTATCAAGGAATATGAAAAGTAATAATCCTCATTTTTTGTTTTCTTTCCCATTAGTACTCGTACGTTTTGGTTTGTAAGCCTGTGTTGTGAACTTGTTTTTTCAAGATAAATTAATTTGCATGTAAAACATTATCATGTTTATTGTTTTTTATGTGAGCTGTTATGGCTTACTATTTACCTTCCACGCGCTTGTTTGTTACAGTTTACATTTATTTGACATGATTTCCGTTTTCCACTATCAGCCGCTATGCTGCCTCCCGTAAGACTATGGCTGATGGTTGCCAGTGTTGATGTGCTTGCCAGTATAATCAGATTAATGTGGATATTTATTTTGGCCTTAAGCATATACTTGATAAGATGATAACCATTTCATCAACTTATCTAGCTCCACTACTTGGATTGACCTATGGTTTATACAAAACTTTTAGGGATCTGTATGTGCTGCAAGGCGTACTGCTAGTTTCGTGCGAGGAGACGATGTCATCCACAAGTTGTTTACAGAACTGGCTTAACGGTACAAGTGAGTATTAAAATTGATGTAATTTCAATCACCAATTTATGACTGTTAATTGTGACACTGAACAGACGTTGTGTTGTACAGGGATAGATCTGGTGGGTACACCAGGTTGCTTCGGACTCGTATTCGAGTTGGCGATGCTGCACCAATGGCCTATATTGAGTAAATCTCTTTATTTTCTGATAGTCACTAGTCTAACTGACCTTGTTAGTTCTGTTATTTTTGTATCCCAGCTTGATTTCACTAAAGAAGTCATTTCTTTTCATTATTGGTGCAAATAGTTACGATAATTGCGCTATCAGGTTGTGGAAGTTACCGAAGGATGTACGGGAAAGCTTCAGCTGAGAATTAAACCAATCAAACCTGAAAAGGTATAACTTCAAATCACATTTCCGCTACTTGTTCAGTTGTCTAAATGGTTGCAAATGTGAGCTTTTTTTGTTTGCCACTTATGAATCAAATCTTGTAACAGATGATTGAGCAATCACCTCTCTCTGCAGCATATAGAGCCTTGATTGTTTCGATGTCGTCATAGCTACCAAAAAATATCAGAGACCGTTCGTGAATTATTGTTGGAATTTAATCAAGTGCCCTTTGCTTGTTGGTGAAAGACTGTCCTCTGGCTTGTTCCTCCATAAAACAACGTGTGATGAACATCAGTTACCATAATTCAAATATATCTTAGAGACTTGGTTGATAAACCATCTGTGAGAAATTCTCACTTTACTGTTTTTTTCATTAGTTTAGAGAATATGTCTAGCTAAGTGATTGTACTTTTTGTTTGGAATTTGGTTTGAAGTACTCTTAGCCAAATTAATAACTACATGAAAAAATACTTTAGTTGTGTTTATAAAATATTTTGGTTTGAAGTACTCTTAAGCCAAATTAATGGTATCACATTTGTCATTATTATTTTAATTTCAAGTATTTTAACTACTTAGTTATAATTATTTTATGAATTCTAATGTCGTAAAATGCAAATGCCATATATATATATATATATATATATATATATATATATATATATATATATATATATATATATATATATATATATATATATATATATATATATATATATATATATATATATATATATATATATATATATATATATATATATATATATATATATATATATATATATATATATATATATATATATATATATATATATATATATATATATATATATATATATATATATATATATATATATATATATATATATATATATATATATATATATATATATATATATATATATATATATATATATATATATATATATATATATATATATATATATATATATATATATGATTTGGTGTAAAAAAAAGTGTATTAGAATAGCTTTTTGAAGAGAGCGTGCTATAATAGCGCTTTGTTAGAAAGTGCTATCAAAATTAAAGCAATTTACCGGTATTTTAATAGCGCTTTGTTTGAAAGTGCTATCGAATATGTGGATTATAATAGCGCTTTCTTTGAAAGTGCTATTAAATATGTGTCTTATAATAGCGCTTTATTTGAAAGCGCTATTAAATATGTGTATTATAATAGCGCTTTGTTTGAAAGTGCTATCAAAATTAAAGCAAATTACCGGTACTATAATAGCGCTTTGTTTGAAAGCGCTATCAAATATGTGACTTATAATAGCGGTTTTGGAAAAGCGCTATTAAATACAGGTACTATAATAACGCTTTTGAAAAAACGCTATTAATTACCAGTGCTATAATAGTGCTTTTAAAGCGCTATTAAAAATTTTGTTTTACAATAGCGGCTTGATTAATAGCGCTTTAAAGCGCTATTAAAAAGCAAAAAAAGCGCTATTATAAAGCTTTTTTGTAGTAGTGACTGTTGGAGTATGTTCTGCAAACATAATTACCTCATAGATGGAAAAACCCTAAATTTACTAAGTTTTTTGGGGATACTAGTGAGTCCATAGTTGAACATGTTGCAAGATACCTAATAGAGGGAGACGAAATTGCTAATAATGGGAACCTTAAGATGAAATATTTCCCAAGCTCACTTTCCAAAAATGCCTTTACCTGGTTTACCATACTACCAGCAAATTCAATCCAAAATTGGACTCAATTGGGAAGGTTGTTACATGAACATTTCTATATGGGACAGTCGAAGATAAGTCTGAAAGAATTGGCTAGCATTAAGAGGAAATTCTCGGAGCCAATAGACAATTATTTGAATAGGTTTTGTCTGCTTAAGGCCAAGTGTTTTACACAATAGCATGAGTTGGTCGAAATGGGCGTTGGTGGCCTGGATTACTCCATTAGAAAGAAATTAGATACTTAATACCTGAGAGATATGGTCCAGTTGGCTGAGAGGGGATCGATAACTAGAGCGCCTGAAAGCTAAGAAAGCCATGGCGAATAAAAATAATAGAAAAGAAAGGGTAGCCTACGTCGAATTTAACAAAGACAAACCAGAAACTAGTATTGATCCCTTTTTCGAAGAAAGTGAAATTGACCTTGCCGAACTAAAGCAAGCCCCACCTTATGCATGTAAGGTCTTAACATCGTTGAATGGAAAAAATTTAGTCGAATGGAAAAAATTTAGTCGAATCAGAGAAAAATGATAGGTTCCCTAAAAGAACCTATACCTTCCACGTTACTAAGTGTGACAAAATCTTTGATTTATTAGTTAAGTATGGCCAAATGATAGTACCCCTTGATAGATACCATAACTTTTTGGGTCATAAAATTTCTCAATGCTTTCTTTTCAGGGATCTTGTTCAAAACACAATCAAGGAGGGATGGCTAAGGTTTGCTGACAAATCAAAGAATCAAATGAAGATAGACATTGATCCTCTTCCTGTAGTAGATGCACATTACTCTGAACCATCCATGGTCAACATGGTGGAAGTTATTGATGACTTCGCCAACGACGTTGTGATGGTCGAAGTTGCTAATGGCTTCACCAGTGGAGTTGTTAAAGACTCTATCAAAGAAACCACTAAAGGTTTCATCTAGGAAGTTATTGAGAACTTCAACCAAGAAGTCCTTGATGACTTCGACGAAGAAGCTACTGAAGGCTTTGCTAAGGAGGTCACTGAAGGCCCTAACATGGAAACCACTGAAGGTTTCGTCAAAGAAGCTACTGAAGGCTTCATCAAAGGAATCACTGAAGGTTACAACCAAATAATTTCAACACATGAGACTGTTGATGGTTTCATACAAGTCAACAACGAAACTAAGGCTACTAAAGGCCTTAGGATAAAATTTCAAGAACTGGGCATCACTAACGGTGTCAACCTTGGAGTCAATATGGTTGAAATGACCCAAGAATCTACCATGGAAGTGGACGAAAACAGCCTTAAACAAGAAGAATATGTCAAGGTGGTGTCGCTACTGTGAAGATAAGGTGCCGGCAAAACAGAAGAGTCGCCACCTTTCGTTATTTATCCCACAGGAGGGAAAGGAAACGATCGGAAAAACCTGACGAAAAGGTATAAGACAAGGTCATCGCAACCATGTCTGGGTTCGGGAGTCGGTTACACAAGGGGAAGGTATTAGCACCCCTCACGTCCGTTGTACTCAACGGGATCCATGCTTGTTGTGTTTATCTAACGGGTTGGTTTAACTATCTACCTATCAAGGCCGGTCTGAAAATAAAAGAAAAATGACTCGGCAAAGCATCGCGCTTCGTGCCTACGTATTCTCGTCAGAGAACAAGAAATCAGAGTCAACGTAGTTCGGCTAACTACGGGTAAAATGGATAGGGGAAGGTGGCTCTCCAATACGTCAGTATTGTGCCTACGTACTCTCAACAGATATGAGAGATCAGAGCTTACGTAGTTTGGTTAACAAACAGTTCCAGCAGTGCGTTACGGATTACGGGTTTAGATTCCTCTGTTTTTCCAAGTAGGGTTAACAAACAGTTCCAGCAGTTTGGTGTATGCAGCTTGCTCATCGGAGACTCGTGCGTTACCTTTTGCGGTAGAACTGAGAGTTAACGACACTCTTTTTCTGAAAATGTTTTCTTGATTATTGGGCCCACGGGGAAAAAGAGGTATGCAGTTTGTTTTTGTCTTTTACGAAAGAAGTGTTTTTTATGGGTGTCTGTAGTTCGTACAGCACTAGAGAATATGACTTAGGAGCGAATGCGTCGCATATCGTCCAAAGGACATATACTAAACACTCTAGATGATTGAGAGGAGACCGCTCAATTATCATTTCCCAAGTGGCTTAAGGCTCGTAACGCACTGTACCAACTTGCCTTTATTACATTTTTTACTGTTGTTTTGGAGATGAGAAGAGAAGGAACTCTACGGGGGAAACTGTCAAGTCCTAATGTTATCATGCCAAGGATTCATCCTATGGTTGAGTTTGAAACAGGGAACTCCTAGATGTTATCATGCAAAGGTTTCAACATATAGTTCTTTCATCACTTCCTTATCAAAGGAAGTGAGAGTCCTAGGGGATCATGTCAATGGGAAACAGAAAACAACTGCAAAAATCATTAAAGCAGATAAAACAGAAGAGAAAACAGTAAAGATGCAAATGGAATGCAGCAATACAAGCAGAGGGAGACTCGCTCAACCTCTAAGCAATCAAGCAAAGAAAACAGACAAAACAGACAAGCAAAGGGAGCTCAGCTCAACCTTTGTATGCAAATACATCAATTAGAAAAAGAAAAACAACACACAAGCAAGGGGAGGATCACCTCAACCCTTAAGGCAAGCAAGCAGAGGGAGAGCCACTCAACCTCTTAATGCAGTCATGCACCTACACTTAGACTATCCTAAACATGAACTACTCTAATGCAACACACCACTCAATCATGAATGAAGGAAAAGAAATATGACAAATAAGGAATTCATTCCACAAGTAAACAAACAAGGCATCTATCCTAAGGAAAGGAATTGAATGTTGCGAAACAAGGGTAAGGTCCACAGGAACTTACCACAGGCACTCAACCAACTCAAAGGGATTTGGAAAGTCTTAGAGGTTTGACTCCTTCAGGAGATGTGCAAAGTTCCCCCACAGGAGGGACTATGCTATCCCAAGAAGGTTCCTAAGATGACTGGATAAGGGAAGATTAGGATAATGAAGATGGGAAGCAGGATAAGGTCCATAGGAACTTACCACAGGCACTCAACCAACTCCATTCCCTTAGAAAGCTTGCATAGATTCAACTTATTTGTGAAAATGCATTGAATTCCTCCACAGGAGGATCCTAATTAAGCAAGGAAGGTTTCGAGGGAAGCTAAACTTATAGGAATAATCATCCACCTAATTTGAACTTCTATGGAACCTCAATGATTACCTTCTAAGGATCACCTAAACTAAGGATTCAAAGGCTCTATCAAGGCCTAATCAAGATTCTAAAGAGGTATCTACCTAAAGTCTATCCTAAAGGAAGGGATTTGAAGCTTAGAATTAGTTAAACTTCACTCTAAGGACTAATCTATGAAGTAAACCTAGTTAGGGTCACCTAAACCATAATCAACTTGTAAAATGGGGGAATAATAGAAAATCAATTCTAAAAATGCTAAGGAAAGTCCTAGATGATCCTAAATGTGTTAAGAATCTATGGTACAAAAACTAGGGGCAAAATCTAATCCTAAAGGTTCTAATAAAATCTAAACTCAAAGGGTGTGCTAAAAGGAATCCATAAAGGGTAAGCTCTAAAACCTACCTCAAACTCCAACTTAGAATCATCTAAAAAATACAATAAAAATCACACAAACCTATCAAGGAGTCTATAACAAGCACGCAAAATTTCAGAACTTAACTCTAAAGTATGAGGTAGTACAAAAATCAGAAAGTAAACTAGTCATTTTGAACATTTTTAATCATGCAATAAAAATGGAAAAATAGCACAAAAATGGAAAATTAACCAAAATTCCAAATAAATGGCATACAAAAATCAGAAATAATCCAAGGAATAGACATGATTTTTTTTACATTTTCTGACAATTATTTATATTTTTAATGAATTAAAAATGATTAAAACATTAAAAGAAATAAGAAAAATCAATTAAAAGAAATTAAAAGGCAAGAATAAAACGTGGCCATTGGATTAGGAGACTAGTCCACTCATCTAAAGGGCCAACGCATGCCACATATCTCATAAGTCCCTTTAAATGAAACGCAGTGTTTCACTAACTAATCATGTGTTCTCCATTGACTTCAGCACGCGGTAGTCTCTAATCAGGGACGTACATACCAAAAGTATTACAATCCAATGTCTATTAGCGTGCCACATCAGCGGTCCAGGTCAACAACTTTCAAGACTCAACCACAATCATCAAATCCTAATACTAAGTCAAGTCAGTCAATACGATCCAATGGTGTAAGCTTCATCTTCTTCCTTTGAACTGAAGATGGAAAGGGGGGAAAACCAGGGTGGCCGGAAAAGACTCCGGTCGTCTTTTCCGGCGGGTTCACGGTGGCCAAGTCATTAGACGACACCAATCTTCACCAAATTATCCAGATTTACTTGTCTCCTCATAAGGAACATCATGACACTCTCCATTTTTTCATCTTCTCAAAGAATAACCAGATACGATCTTGAACAGAAAAATCACATCTAAACAAATCATCACCAAACTCTATCAAAAGTGCACATATCCCTTCTACACTCATCATTAATCAAGAATCCACTAATAAAACGTGCTAACCATCAAGATTAAGCCTAATTCGAATCCCTAAACATTTCATCCATGATCAAGAACCTTCACCAATGGCTTCCAAACTTTGCCTAAATCCATCTATGGTTCAAGAATTACCTAACCACATGCAATATTTGTCCTAATTAGTTCTCATCGTAGCATAATTATGAAAAGAAAGAAACCTGGTTTGAGCTTCCACAGAGAGTGCCATAACCTCCAAACCTTGATCAAACTTGCTCAGAAACGATCAGTGATGCTTGCTGAAGAATCTTGGAGCTTCAATTCCCTCTGCAATGGCCTCCAAGATGAAAAACGATTTTCACTTTGTAACTAACTTTTTCAAGTGCTCCTTACCTCATTCAAGCTCTTCCAATCACCAAACCCATTCTGAAATCCATCATGGCAATATATAGAACTATTTTGGATCATTATCTGGCCCAGTTATGGCCCAATTCACCCAATTCGATTTTCTGATTTTTCTTCAAAACTCCTTCATGACAGTCGCGTTTTAGGCTTGTAGAAGCTCCCCTTTCTGCTCCAATAGCTTGCATAACACCTCATGAATATGAAGGGATCAGATTGAATCCTCAATTCAATCCTATGGTGTACATTGATTATGTTACTTCACCCTTAAGCAATACTTGAAATGGACATGAACCAAACTTCATCCTAAAATTCTACAAATGCCAATTCACTCCAAATGTCTTCTACCTTCAAAAAATTCACAAACTTGCCAAGTTTTGCACAAAAATGAATTGTTTTAGAATTTTCTCTTTTTTATGCCTTTAATTATTCATCCATGGTATTTCCTTCATACACTTCTCAATTTAATCCATATCAATAAATGTTTGGGTCATGGTTGGACAAATAACACCATTTTGAACAACTTTCAAGTTGATCAAAAGTCCATTTGAGGTGTCTAAGTTGATGAAATTGACCCATAATAAAAAATGGCCTGTAATTCTAAATTCCCAAAATACCCTTGTCTTGCAAAGCTCATAACTTGAGTTCTACAAATCCAATCATGGACTTATAGTACTTTATAGAAAGCTAAGAAGATAAGGATCAACATTCATGTTGTCCAAAAGTTCATGAGAATCATCTTTCTAGGTCAAAAGTGTCATGCAAGTTGGTTGACTTTCAAGTTCCAAATTCACATTCATCTGATGACCTGTAACTTGTCTGGCTCATAACTTGAGTTCTATAAAACCTATAAAGGACTTCTAAAACTCAAATTAAAGTTATGCTCATGCTCTACAACAATCATGTTTGGGTCAAGGTGAGA
Source organism: Lathyrus sativus (assembly GCA_963859935.3). NCBI lineage: Eukaryota > Viridiplantae > Streptophyta > Magnoliopsida > Fabales > Fabaceae > Lathyrus > Lathyrus sativus. The sequence continues at coordinate 134,609,607 of OZ012739.1, forward strand.
TGAAAATCCCATCTTGAGTTATGTGGTCTTGGAGTTAGGCATTAGACCAGGGGATTTTACACTGTCAAGCATAGCAACCCTAGCCTAGGAACTCCTCACACTCTTGATTCATGGTGAGTTGACCTTGGAATAATCCCTTAGGCATATTAATACATCAATCCATGATCACATGGCATTGAACTTAGGTCTCAACCTTCTTCAAATCATCATTTAACCTAGGGTTGACCAGATGAAACCCTAGTTGCACCAGTCTTGGTTGTAGCTTCTTATCTTTCACATGATGACCTGTCTAGGCTTCAAAATGACTTTCAAAACTTCTCATGAGCTCTCTCAAGGCTTCAAGTCTAACTCCCTGGATTCAGAATCATCTGATGACCTCTCACAATCTTCAAGTTAGGAGGCATACACTTCTATATCCAACCCCTTCTCTGAGGATCCTTGGCTTCTCTGATGAGGATTCCAACCCTTGAATGCTTGAATAAACCTCTTAGCTAGCTTCATAGCCTTGTGTAGCCTTTTATTAGTAGTCATACCTCTTGATCTCTAGTACACATATCAATGCAATGCTGATGAAATTCTAAAATGAATGCAATGAAACACAAGCTAGGTAAAGCAAAGGTTGGGCAAATTTTGGGGTGCAACAGCTGCCCCTATTCAAACGGCTTGGACCTTACTGGGTGAGAAGCAAACGGATTTCAAACAATCAAGGTAAAAGACGGTTGAATACCAATAAACCCGGAAATTTTCCAACCGCACAAGTAAACGATATTCTGATGGGGACAAATTCTTCGGAAACTAAAATAACAGTTGCGCGACAACTTGCTGGAGAATGATTGATCTCAAATCTCCGTCGGGATGATCGTCTGATTTCACTGTAGATCTTCATCCTCAAATCATCAAGGGATCACCGGTTACACGGTAACTGGCGAAGGATGGTCGATTATGCCGTCGGGCATTCTGCGCCACAGTAGAAGAATTCCTTATCGTCACCTATGGACTCGTCAGGTCGCTGGAACGTCGATAATATCTTTGTCGGACTCCGTCAGTAAGTCAATAAGGTATCACTGGTTGCACGGTAACTGGTGATTTTCCAACCGCACAGGTAAACGATACTCTGATTGGTAGGAACATCTTCGAAATCAGAAATGATAGTTGCACGGCAACTGGATGGTGAGCGATTAATCTCAAATCTCCGTCAGGATGATCATCAGATTTTGCTGCAGCTTCTTCCTCAAGTCATCAAGGGATCACTGGTTACACGGTAACTGGTGATGCATAGTTGATATTGCCGTCAGGCATTCTGCGGCACGGCAGAAGAAGAATTCCTCGGGACTCATCGGGTCGTTAGGAACTTTTGACAATCTCTATCGGACTTTGTCAGTAAGTCAGGAAATAGAATCCTTAATCAATTACGGACCAATAAGGATATCCAATCTTTTGCCGTCAGGCACTCTGCATCAGCTGGGAGAACTGCTTCGACATTGCAGTCGGACTTTATCAGTAAGTCAGGGGTTTTGGCACGACTACCGGACTTCAATCATCAAGTCTGCAAGGGAAATTTCAACTTCTCTGTTTGAAACCTGCTGGGGATGACACATCTCCGCTGGGGATTCTGGAGAACTATCAAGTAACTCTGCTTCGGGGATTTCGGAATCATTCTAAACGAATAAACTCTGTTGAGGAATTCAAGAATCATCTTGAGCAAACAACTCTGCTGAGGAACTCAAGAATCATCCCGAACAAACAACTCTGCTAAGGAACACCTGCACACAAGGAGGGTAACGACCTAGCTCATGTTTCACATGCGTATGTTTGACAATGGCGTAATGCTCCACACGATGGAAATGCTACGCGTTTAGGGTAAATGCTATGCAGTCATGCAAAATGCTACGGAACCAAATCAGCAAAATAAATGCTAAAGGAAGCCCTCCTGTCAAGGAGAAAGAACCATCCGGATAGGGAGGAAGGAATCATCCTGCCGAGGAGAAGAAGTCACACCAATCTCAATTGGACTCATCCTGGGGAAACGAACTTCAGTCGACTTTCTGCAAGGGACAAAGTTCTACGAGGGCCTGCACTCGCTCAACTGGGTATACGAACTACAAACTTCTGAGGAAATGATGTCAATCGTAGAAATAAATTGCACGGCCTTCGCAGACAGACTCTTCCTGGAGATACGGACTCCGAAGGGGAAGTATAGCAATAGCCATTCAACACTCTACTGGGGAAAACCAATAATGCCCTGAACGGCTTCCAAGGACTCGACTCTCTTAGGGAGTTGTAGACTCGGCTGGGGAAGCGCAACCAGACGCTGGAACAAATCCTACCTGCCGGGGAGAATACAACTTTGTGGGGAATTCAACTCTGTTGGAGACTTTAGTCTGAACTATGGAGAGTTGAACAATTACGGATAGTCTTCTACGAGAAAACTGCCTGTTGACCCACTGCTGGGGACGAGTATACACTTCTGCGTATGACTCAGTTGGGGAAATGATGGTCCTGCCTAGGATACATCTGGTTGGGGAGAATCTATCTCCATTCGGGGAGACACATCAATGCTCATAGTCTCATGTTCAGATTCTGTGGGGAAACACTGCTGAACTCGCTGGGGAGGAAGGAATCATCCTGCTGGGCAACATCTGGCATACTGCCTGGAGGGTGACGTCCCTGCAACAAAGTGAACAAAAAGGCAGGATACCCTTCACAAAGGGACCTATTAAGGTTATCATCCTATGACAATGAGTTGATCCCTCTATGACCCACTCGACTTCGATACTTCTCCGACGCTTCAGCTTCAGAAGAGATTGATTCGGATAAACGACCCTCAGGTCTTCCCAACCCACTAAACAATGAATGTTCACACGCGGGACACAGTCATTTTCTTTTCTTAATCCCTAAATTTTGCCTGAACCGCCCTTTCGGGTTTTCGGTTCACCGGGATACCCTTTTTTGCCAAAGCCGCCCTTTCAGGTTTTCGACTTTGCAGGTGTACATTTTTTCATTTATATCCCTAATTTTTGCAAGAACCTTTTTCCTTTTTTATGGTTCGCCGGGATGCCCCATTTTTTCCTGGATATTCTTTTTCTTTCCAGCGGGTCGTTTTTAAGCAAAGTATTTTTTAACTGCATCCGCGTTCACAGGGGATGCAAAATCTTCGCCATCCATCGTAGATAACAACAAGGCTCCTCCCGAGAAGACCTTGCTGATGACATATGGACCTTCGTAGTTAGGAGTCCACTTGCCCCTGTGATCGGAATGTGGTGGAAGAATCTTCTTCAGGACGAGATCACCCGTCTGAAAGCTTCTAGGACGCACCTTCTTGTCATAGGCTTTCTTCATTCGGCTTTGGTACAAACGACCATATGCAATCGATGTTAATCTCTTCTCATCCATCAAGCTGAGTTGATTCAATTGGTTCTTAATCCATTCTGCCTTATCGAGTTTCACGTTAACCAAAACTCGCAAAGAAGGAATCTCGACCTCCAACGGTAGGACAGCCTCCATACCGTATACTAGTGAGAAAGCAGTTGCCCCAGTTGATGTGCGTACCATCGTACGATAACCGTGCAATGCAAATGGCAACATCTCATGCCAATCTTTGTAGGTTACAACCATCTTTTGCACTATCTTTTTAATGTTCTTGTTGGCCGCTTCAACCGCACCATTCATCTTCGGTCGGTAAGGAGATGAGTTGTGATGTTCAATCTTGAAGTTCTGGCATAACTCCTTCATCATCTTATTATTCAGATTCGAACCATTATCAGTAATGATCCGCTCGGGAATTCCATATCGACAGATGATGTCCTTCTTTATGAATCTAGCCTCCACCCACTTGGTGAAGTAGCCGATGGCTACCAAAATGAAGCGGTGACCGTTAGATGCAGTGGGCTCGATCTTGCCTATCATATCAATGCCCCACATGGAGAACGGCCACGGGGATGACATGACATTCAACGGGCACGGCGGCATATGAATTCTATCAGCATAAATCTGGCATTTATGACATCTCTTCGCGAATTTGAAACAATCTGAATCCATCGTCAGCCAGTAATATTCTGCTCGTAAGATTTTCCGCGTCATAGCATGTCCACCGGCGTGCGTACCAAATGTGCCTTCATGGACCTCTTCCATAAGCAAGCTAGCTTCTTTTTCGTCCACACATCTGAGTAGCACGAGATCATGGTTTCTCTTATACAGCACTCCATCAGGATTGAGATAGAAATTTCCGGACAGCCTCCTCAGAGTCTTCTTATCCTGGGTTGACGCTCCCACAGGATACTCCTTAGTCGTAAGGAAAGTCTGGATATCATGGAACCATGGCTTGCCATCGGAGGCTTCCTCAATGGCAAAGACGAATGCAGGTCTGTCAAGACGGGAAATGACAATTCTTGGCGCTTCATTCCAAAAATTGACTATGTACATTGAAGCCAACATGGCTAAAGCATCAGCCATCTGATTTTCAGCCCTAGGCACATGATGGAGTTCCACTCGATCAAATAAAGGAAGCAGCCTTCTGGCATAATTCATGTAGGGGACCAAATTTGACTGTCGAGTCTCCCACTCCCCTTTTATTTGGTTAACAGCGAGTGCCGAGTCACCGTATACATCTATGTTTTTGATTCTCAAATCAATAGCTTCTTCTAAACCCATGATGCGTGCCTCGTATTCTGCTTCATTGTTGGTGACTGGAAAAGTCAATCTGCCAGTAAACGGGATGTGGGATCCTTGGGGAGTCGTAATGATTGCCCCAATACCACTTCCATACGAATTAACTGCACCGTCAAATATCAATTTCCACTGGGACTTCCTATCTGGCCCCTCGTCGGGCAACGGTTCATCACAAGTTTTCGCTTTGAGAAACATGATATCCTCATCAGGGAATTCAAATTTCATCGGCTGATAATCTTCGATAGGCTGTTCGGCAAGGTACTCAGACAATACACTTCCCTTGATGGCCTTCTGGGAAACATATTGAATTTCATACTCCATCAACACCATTTTCCACCTGGCAATCCTGACTGAAAGCGCTTGCTTCTCGAAGACGTACTTGATTGGATCCATCTTCGAAATTAACATGGTCGTGTGATTAAGCATATACTGTCGTAAACGTTTGGCAGCCCACGCGAGTGCCCAACACGTTTTTTCCAGCATTGAGTAACGGGACTCACAATATGTGAACTTTTTACTCAAGTAATAAATGGCATGCTCCTTTCTGCCAGTCTCGTCGTGCTGACCGAGAATGCAACCCATGCTATTCTCAAGAACTGTCAAGTACATGATTAGGGGTCTTCCAGCCACTGGGGGAATCAAAATTGGAGGTTCCTGCAGATATTATTTTATTTTGTCAAATGCCTTTTGGCAATCCTCGTTCCAGATAATCGCTTGATCTTTTTTCAATAGCTTGAACATCGGTTCACACGTGGCCGTGAGCTGAGATATAAACCGTGCGATGTAGTTTATTCTCCCCAGGAAACCACAAACTTCTTTTTCAGTCTTTGGCGCTGGCATATCTTGTATTGCTTTTATCTTAGCAGGATCAAACTCAATGCCTTTTTCACTCACAATAAACCCCCGTAGTTTTCCAGACCGTACTCTGAAAGTACACTTGTTAGGATTCAGCCTCAACTTGAACTTCCTAAGCCTCTCAAAAAGCTTCAGCAAATTGACCAAATGTCCCTCCTCCATTTGGGACTTCGCGATCATGTCATCAACATAGACTTCAATCTCATGGTGAATCATGTCATGAAACAAAGTAACCATCGCCCGCTGGTAAGTGGCCCCTGCGTTCTTCAGACCAAAAGGCATTACCTTGTAGCAGAACGTCCCCCAAGGTGTAATGAACGTAGTTTTCTCCATGTCTTTCGGCGCCATCTTGATTTGGTTATAGCCGGAGAAGCCATCCATGAACAAAAACACGGAAAATTGAGCTGTATTGTCGACCAACACATTAATATGAGGGAGCAGGAAATCATCCTTAGGGCTCGCCTTATTCAAATCCCGATAATCAACGCACATCTGCACCTTACCGTCCTTCTTTGGTATAGGTACTACGTTGGCGACCCACAGAGGGTAAGTAGTGACCGCTAAAAAGCCAGCATCCAACTGCTTTTGTACTTCTTCTTTGATCTTAACAGTCATATCTGGTCGTGTCCTCCTAAGCTTCTGCTTAACTGGAGGACAATCTTCTCGCAGTGGTAGATGATGAACTACTATGTCAGTGTCGAGTCCGAGCATATCTTCATACGACCAAGCAAAGATGTCACTATACTCTCGAAGCATCTCGACCAATCTTTGCTTAACATCGCTCTGTAATGCAGCCCCTATCCTGAAGTTTCTGACAAGTTCCTCGGAACCCAGATTAACAATCTCAATCTCTTCCTCGTGAGGCAGAATGATCTTATCTTCATGTTTCAACAAACGGGCCAACTCTTCGGGAAGGTCTTCATCTTCATCAATCTCTTCTTCAGCTTGATATATCGGGCAATCAAAGTCGAAGTGAGTCATAGAAGGTTCAGAGTCGATGTCATCTGTAGTGTGAATCCTACAATAACAAGGGTTAAGCTTAAGAAGAGGATATGCAGGTTAGCACAAACCGTATTTCCATTTTATTGTTTTTCAAAACAAAAATAAAACAGGAATAACAGAGATCACAAAATTTGAATGCAAAGAAAACGCCCTTTGATTTATTGATAATATGTACATGCATAAGCAATCAAGGCCCTGACAATAAAACCGTTATGCCCCGGGTAGAGCATAAGGTTGTACAATAATTGGAAAAAGACAAAGCATTACTCTTTACGCGTCACTTGGATGACATCCTGGACTGACCAGTTGTTAAGGATCTGGCCTGGTTTGCACGGCTGAATCCAGGAGTCCAGATCATAGTTGCTATCCTCGTCGTCTTCAGACACAATGTTGACATTCTCAAATATCACCACACCTTTTGTGAACTGAATCGGCCCTTTGACGCACGGTGCACTACGAGAGGATGAAGCATCAGCCGAAGGAAAATACCCTAACCCAAACTTATCCTGCTTGTTAGGGATTTCCAGAACAGCTTGAGCTTCCTTGAAGGAAGAGAGATTCATCTCAGGTTTTTCGATTATCACCAGAATCGCATCCTTGACTTTAACGGTCTCAAACGCCTGGCACAAAGTTTCGTGGATCTCGCCATCCACCTCGACATACTTAAAAGATGAAAAATGGCTCACCATTATGTCCTCTTCACCACAGATAGTCACGATGTTGCCACCCACAACATACTTTAGTTTCTGGTGCAATATGGAAGTTACTGCGCCTGCATAATGGATCCAAGGCCGGCCCAAACAGGCAGCTATAGGCTGGCATGATATCCATGATATAGAAGACCGCATCAAAGTTTTCTGGCCCAAATTGAATGGGTAGAGTTACCTCTCCAAAGACGGCCCGCTTAGTTCCATCAAAAGCTTTTACCACCAGATCACTGGGTGTACATATCAGCCCTCTCGTATCCAACCTCATCAGAGCTTTCTTAGGGAGAACGTTCAGAGATGATCCCGTGTCCACCAGCACATGGGACATGACCGTTCCTCGATATTCTATCGAGATATGCAAGGCGCTATTATGGTTCCTTCCTTTCGGCGTCAGCTCTAAGTCAGTAAACCCTAATCCATTCCCAGCATTCACATGAGCAACCACTCCCTCTAGCTGGTTGACGTAGATCTCTTGCGGTACATACGCTGCATTCAAAACCTTCAGCAGAGCGTTGTGATGTGCCTCAGAACATAACAACAGATTCAGAATAGAGATCTTAGATGGCGTCTGATGAAGATGATCAACTATCTTATAATCACTTTTCTTGATCAGTCTCATAAATTCTTCGGTGTCTTTTACAAGCAGGTCTTCTCCTACCTCACGGGAGGTTTCTTCGACGACCTTACCTTTACCTCTGTCAGTCTTCTCAGACTTGTTAGCTCTGTCAAATACAGTCTCAGGTGGAGCGAACACTCTTCCACTACGCGTTATTCCTCCAGTCCCAACTAGGTTGTCGACAGATTGCCCGGATGGTTCCAACTCCAACTTTTGTCCATTGCAATAGACATCTGCCCCATAGTGCCATGGAACAGCGTTAGTGATCTCAAATGGTATAGGCCTAGCCTTTGTGATAGTGATCGTAGGTGGCCTCGCTGCAGAGATGGTAATTGTTTTACGAGGGATGGTGATAGTGGAAACCTCATCCTTCTGCTTCAACACTACTTCCTCTGATCTGTTCTCAGCCCTCCGACTAAACTGCAGAATTCCTTCGTTCATCAAGCTCTGGATCCCTGCTACCAACTGATCACAGCCTTCTGAATGATTCGCACAATCCATACACAGCTTTCCACAGCCTGGAAAAATACCTTTCTTCATCAACTTGGCTTTAACGAAACCGAGTGGTGTTTTCTGGTCTTTGACATCAGTCAATAAGTCCGAATCTTCCTCTTCAATGATGGCGCTAACCCCATCTCCCCCATGGTTGGGCATAGGGTTCTTCGTAACATTCGGAACATTATCATAAAAGTTGATTATCTTGGCATCAACCATATCTTGCACTTTGTGCTTGAATGCATTACAGTTGTCAATCGAGTGGTCAGGCGCCCCCGAATGAAACTCACATCTCGCATTCGCATCGTAGCCCGGTGGAGGTGTCCCTGTCAAGGGAGCCAAAGTTCTCTTCTGAATCAGTTGCAACTGAAGCATTGTCTCCAAAAGCTGAGCGTATGACATAGGTGGGGTTTCAAGATGACGATTTGACAATGGTGCTTTATTCTGGTACCTCCGGTACCCTTGCTGGTTCTGTTGCTGCTGCTGCTGAGGTTGCTGGACAACAGGAATAGTAATGCTAGCGACCTGCTGGCGCTGGCCTTTTCCTTTTCTCCGAGCATTAGACACCGAGCTCGCCTCACCTTCACGTATCTTACCACTGTAAGGCTTCTTTCCCCCTCCAGCTGAGGATACCTCTACACCCTGAATCTTTTCGAGTTTGATGCTATTCTCTACATGTTCTCCAGTAATTATGAGGTCGGAGAAACTTCCCGACATACCACTAACAAGCTTCTCATAATAAACCCCTGGAAGAGTAGCCACGAACATCTCAACAAGTTCTCACTCAACCATCGGCGGCTGAAATCTCGCTGCCAGTTCACGCCACCTCTAGGCGTACTCTTTAAATCCTTTGTTGTTCTTCTAAGACAAATTTTGTAGCTGAACCCGATTGGGAGCCAGATCGCTGTTGTACTGATAGTGGCGTACGAATGCTTCAGCAAGGTCTTTCCACGTACGTATACTTATGGGTTCCAAACCCATATACCACTCCAGCGAGGGGCCTGACAGGCTGTCCTGGAAGAAGTGCATCAGCAACTTCTCATCTTCAGAATATGCAGACATCTTTCGATAGTATGACCTCAGATGGACACGGGGGCAAGTGGTGCCCTTATACTTCTCGAAGTCAGGCACCTTAAACTTGGGAGGCACCTTGAAATCTGAGATCAGACCCAGTTTGGTCATATCAACACCCATGGTATTCAAGTTCTCAAAACTCTTCATCTTGTCTTCGAGTGCTTTTAACCTTAAGCGGGCTTCAGAATTAAATTCGCCCTCGTCTCCTTTCATTGAGAATAAGTCCTCTTGACGATCCTCCTGCCAAGGTTGATGGCCATTACCCTGAGCAAACCCAGCAGCATCAAGACCATACATATTACCAGCACCAGCGTTCCCAGCATTACTCGTTCCTCCAGTATTGCCATTGCCTATACCAACATTACCATTGGCCTAAAAGTTGCCATTTCCGACTCCAGTTGTATTCCCATTAGTAACAACATTGCCATTGCCACTTCCGTTCCCTCCAGTAACAGGGATGCCAGCATGAGGGGTCTCAACAAGCGGAGGGTTTACAACATTCCCACCGTGCAGCACGCCATTGTTGTTGACGCGTGCAATCAGAGGTTGCACCAGAGTTCTGAGTTGGTCCTGGCCATTAGCGACTACTTGCATGAGATCCATAAAACGATCCATCCTCTCCCTGAGCTCTTGAATGTTAGTCTGAACCTGTTCCATTACTTTGACTTGATTTGCTCTGGTGGAATATCGGTGAATCTGCCTTCGTTCAATCCTGAAATAACCTGCAAGCACAAAGGGTTAGGAAAATAGGTCGAGGTACCTATTATGCAAATGATTCATGCAAATGCAGACACGTATCTATGCATTAGGAGGAACTCCCCCTCGATTCTAGCTCCAAGAGAAATAAAGTCTAATATCCGGCCATGGAAAGAAAACCTCATATATATATATATATATGAAAAACCCACGCGGGTAGCGTACAACTGTACTCGAATACAACTGAAGCAAAAGGCATGACCCCGACCAACAAGCCTGGTGGTGGTCAGCATATCAATGCATAAAAGATACAAAGAAATACAAAGAGATCAAGTGCGGCTACGGGCACGAAAATCCTCTAATAACTTCTTCGTAGTGGGATGATCAGGCTGGGTGAGCAGGCCCCGAATTAGAAAATCCCTCTGCCCGATGGTATCCTGGAGATCCTGGGAAACGTCCCCACAAGCACCTTCTCCAGAGTAGTCTTCCACTCTGCACCTCTTAGCATCCGCTCTGAGATGACAATCTTGCAGGTTTGCCTTGGTTTCAACCAATCTGTACTGAATGTCTCGTCGAAGTGAGGCTTCGGCCTCTATCTTCTTGTCCTTGATCTCAATTCGGGCCTCCAACTCGGCTATTTGTTGCTTCAGCTTTTCTTCTCGCTCTTTGTGGCTAGTAAAAGTGTTGTTCCACAATTTCTCATATTTGGATAACTTCAGATACGCTCTATCCAGATCCTGCTTTTTAGTGGTCAATACACTATGCACAGCTTTCAGGTCCAATCCAAGACGTTCTCTAGAATCAGTCTCCTTGGTCAAATTGGTGCCCAAGTGATTTATCAATTCTGTCTGCTTCTTGCAGGTGTATACGGCCTCATTCTTCTCTCTTCGGAGTTGAGCGATTTCTTTTTCCAGTTCTTCATTGGCTTTCGTCAGCTCTCCATTCTTAGCTTGAAGCTGATTATACTTCTGGATTTCAATCATGGTAGGCTCTGAATGGCAGTCCTGCTTGACGGGAGGAAAAGGCATCATCACCTTTTCTGCCCTGCTATGAATCCAGGCCACATAAGGAGCATAAGCCTGACTATTTCTCTTCCCCAATGAGGTTTTCCCTTTTCGGTGAATGTTATTCCAGGCATGTTCAAATCCGGCCAAATCATCCCCTTCCAATGTGCCAGTGAGGTACAGAGATTCCTGTACCTCCTCGTCCTTAGGAGGGCCCCTCAAGGCATACCCGAACTGTCTGATAGCGATAGATGGATTGTAATTGATGCAGCCTTTCCTACCCACCAGAGGGACGTTGGGAAAATTCCCACAGCTGTAAATGATTTCAATCCCCAGGCGATCTCTGTCAAACCAATCAAATACTTCAGCAGACAAACTCATCAAGCGCTCAGACCACTCCTTCGTCTCTGCAGTCTCTAAGAAAGAACCAGCCTTAGGTAAATGAGTGACAAACCATCTATAAAACAGTGAAGCACAGTAGGACACACTCTTGCCTCTTCTATTCTCTTTCTTATAGTGCACCGAATGATACACGTCTCCGAGCAAGGTAGGGATGGGATTCCTTGAAACGAAAATACGAAGAGCGTCCACATCCACAAAGTCTGGGATATTGGGGAATAACATGATACCATATATGCATAGTGCCAAAATAGCTTTGAATGCCACCCAGCATTCCTTCTTGGCGAAGTGTCGGGCTTTATCAGCCAGAAAAGGTAATGGGAATCCATAAGCTCCGTTTCTTCTAGCTTTTCTTCCTTTCAACTCAGAAACCTCCATATGCAAAGTTGTAGCAATACTAGCCAGATCTGGCTCCTTGTCAATAGGATAAAAGGGAACCTGAGCAAGAATGGGTACTTCCAATATGGCAGAGAACTCTTCCAATGTAGGGGCCAACACATAGCTCGGAAACGTGAAGCAACGCAACTGAGGATCATAAAACTGAAGCAGAGTCTGAAGTCCATTCAATTCATACAAAGATGGCTTGCACACAACACTTAGCAGCTTTCCATAGGTTCCCCTGAAATCCTTCATCACTTCCTTACCAGCCAAAGAAATCAAACTCCTCAACGTGGTAATATCTGGTGTAGGAAACTTGTAAGCCAAAGTTCTTCTCAAGTTGGGTTCCATGTCAGACAAAAAGGGAACAAGATTGCTAGAATTGAGAAGGAACTGCACACCTGCAACATAGATACGTGTTAAATGTAATACAACATGAAAATGTAAATGCAAATGCAAGATGCAGCAGGAGATCAAGAGTGTTGTGATGTGAAGTGGCAAGTCATAATTCTGCTTCGGCGAGAATATAACACAACTCTGATAATAAGGGCCTACTGATACCAACAACACTGATTCACTGTCAAGAAAACCAGGTTGTCTGAAGGTCAAAGTTTCCTGCAATAACCCGACCCCGCTCACAGGTATGGACCTAATCACTAATAAAGGTACGACATCCTATGCGTTCATCAGCATCACAGACTTTCAGGAAATGATGATACGTTCACCATTTCTGGTTTGGCATCATCCTCTCCTGAAGAGGCCTCACTCAGCTGAATCACAAATGATCGGTTCCCAGAGTCGACAATCCTTGGATCTGAAATCCTTTCAACGGCCCACTGGGCTGGAAATGGAAATCATCTCAAAGAATCTCGTCTGAGCGCAGATTTCGTGGGAACTAGTGCATGCCTAACATACAGGTTCACCACTAATCTGCTTCTAGTGTTATGTACATGCTCAAGCCTGGGTCTGACTTATCACTCATCAGAGCACTCTTCCCACAACAGCACAACAACAATAACATTATACTGAAAGTAAAATGCAGGAAAGTAAAATGCGATAAATAAATGCAAACCCAACAGATAAACATGCAAGCGCTAGGATTGACTCACATAGGGGACGTTGGATCCCCAGCAGAGTCGCCAGCTGTCGCTACTGCGAAAATAAGGTGTCGGCAAAACAAAAGAGTCGCCACCTTTCATTATTTATCCCACAGAAGGGAAAGGAAACAATCGGAGAAACCTGACGAAAAGGTATAAGACAAGGTCATCGCAACCATGTCTGGGTTCGGGAGTCGGTTACGCAAGGGGAAGGTATTAGCACCCCTCACGTCCGTTGTACTCAACGGGATCCATGCTTGTTGTGTTTATCTGACAGGTTGGTTTAACTATCTACCTATCAAGGTCGGTCTGAAAAGAAAAGAAAAATGACTCGGCAAAGCATCGCGCTTCATGCCTACATATTCTCGTCAGAGAACAAGAAATCAAAGTCAACATAGTTCGGCTAACTACGGGTAAAACGGATGGGGGAAGGTGGCTCGCCAATACGTCAGTATTGTGCCTACGTACTCTCAACAGATATGAGAGATCAGAGCTTACGTAGTTCGGGTAACTACGGATTACGGGTTTAGATTCATCTGTTTTTCCGAGTAGGGTTAACAAACAGTTCCAGTAGTTTGGCGTATGCAGCTTGCTCATTGGAGACTCGTGCATTACCGTTTGCGGTAGAACTGAGAGTTAACGACACTTTTTTTCTGAAAACATTTTCCTGATTACTAGGCCCACGAGGCAAAAGAGGTTTGCAGTTTGTTTTTGTCTTTTACGGAAGAAATGTTTTTTATGGGTGTCTGTAGTTCGTACAGCACTAGAGACTATGACTTAGGATCGAATGCGTCGCATATCGTCTAAAGGACATATACTAAACACTCTAGATGATTGAGAGGAGACCGCTCAATTATCATTTCCCAAGTGGCTTAAGGCTCGTAACGCACTGTACCAACTTGCCTTTATTACGTTTTTTACTGATGTTTTGGAGATGAGAAGAGAAGGAACTACACGGGGGAAACTGTCAAGTCCTAATGTTATCATGCCAAGGATTCATCCTATGGTTAAGTTTGAAACAGGGAACTCCTAGATGTTACCATGCAAAGGTTTCAACCTATAATTCTATCATCACTTCCTTACCAAAGGAAGTGAGAGTCCTAGGGGATCATATCAATGGGAAACAGAAAACAACTGCAAAAATCATTAAAGCAGATAAAACAGAAGAGAAAACAGTAAAAATACAAATGGAATGCAGCAATACAAGCAGGGGGAGACTCGCTCAACCTCTAAGCAATCAAGCAAAGAAAACAGACAAAACAGACAAGCAAAGGGAGCTCAGCTCAACCTTTGTATGCAAATACATCAATTAGAAAAAGAAAAACAACACACAAGCAAGGGGAGGATCACCTCAACCCTTAAGGCAAGCAAGCAGAGGGAGAGCCACTCAACCTCTTAATGCAGTCATGCACCTACACTTAGACTATCCTAAACATGAACTACCCTAATGCAACACACCACTCAATCATGAATGAAGGAAAATAAATATGACAAATAAGGAATTCATTCCACAAGTAAACAAACAAGGCATCTATCCTAAGGAAAGGAATTGAATGTTGGGAAGCAAGGGTAAGGTCCACAGGAACTTACCACAGGCACTCAACCAACTCAAAGGGATTTGGAAAGTCTTAGAGGTTTGACTCCTTCAGGAGATGTGCAAAGTTCCCCCATAGGAGGGACTATGCTATCTCGAGAAGGTTCCTAAGATGACTGGATAAGGGAAGATTAGGAGAATGAAGATGGGAAGCAGGGTAAGGTCCACAGGAACTTACCACAGGCCCTCAACCAACTCCATTCCCTTAGAAAGCTTGCATAGATTCAAATCCTTTGTGAAAATGCAATGAATTCCTCCACATGAGGAAACATGCTCACCAGGAGGATCCTAATTAAGCAAGGAAGGTTTTGAGGGAAGCTAAACTTATAGGAAGAATCATCCACCTAATTTGAACTTCTATGGAACCTCAATGATTACCTTCTAAGGATCACCTAAAATAAGGATTCAAAGGCTCTATCGAGGCCTAATCAAGGTTCTAAAGAGGTATCTACCTAAGTTCTATCCTAAAGGAAGGGATTTGAAGGTTAGAATTAGTTAAAGTTCACTCTAAGGACTAATCTATGAAGTAAACCTAGTTAGGGTCACCTAAACAATAATCAACTTGTAAAATGTGGGAATAATAGAAAACCAATTCTAAAAATACTAAGGAAAATCCTAGATGATCCTAAATGTGTTAAGAATCTATGGTACAAAAATCAGGGGCAAAACCTAATCCTAAAGGTTCTAATAATATCTAAACTCAAAGGGTGTGCTAAAAGGAATCCATAAAGGGAAAGCTCTAAAACCTACCTCAAACTCCAACTTAAAATCATCTAAAAAATACAATAAAAATCACACAAACCTATCAAGAAGTCTATAACAAGCATGCAAAATTTCAGAACTTAACTCTAAAGTATGAGGTAGTACAAAAATCAGAAAGTAAACTAGTCATTTTGAACATTTTTAATCATGCAATAAAAATGGAAAAATAGCACAAAAATGGAAAATTAACCAAAATTCCAAATAAAAGGCATACAAAAATCAGAAATAATCCAAGGAATAAACATGATTTTTTTTTTAGATTTTCTAACAATTATTTATATTTTTAATGAATTAAAAATGATTAAAACATTAAAAGAAATAAGAAAAAGCAATTAAAAGAAATTAAAAGGCAAGAATAAAACGTGGCCATTGGATCAGGAGACTAGTCCATTCATCTAAATGGCCAGCGCGTGCCACGTATCTCAGAAATCCCTTTAAATGAAACACAGTAGTCTCTAATCATGTGTTCTCCATTGACTTCAGCACACGGTAGTCTCTAATCAGGGACGTACATACCAAAAGTATTACAATCCAATGTCTATTAGCGTGCCACATCAGCGGTCCAGGTCAACAACTTTGAACTGAAGATGGAAAGGGGGGAAAACCAGGGTGGCCGGAGAAGACTCCGGTCGTCTTCTCCTGCGGGTTCACGGTGGCCAAGTCATCAGACGAAACCAATCCTCACCAAATTATTCAGATTTACCCGTCTCCTCACAAGGAACATCATGACACTCTCCATTTTTTCATCTTCTCAAAGAATAACCAGATACGATCTTGAACAGAAAAATCACATCTAAACAAATCATCACCGAACTCTACCAAAAGTGCACAGATCCCTTCTACACTCATCATTAATCAAGAATCCACTAATAAAACATGCTAACCATCAAGATTAAGCCTAATTCGAATCCCTAAACATTTCATCCATGATCAAGAACCTTCACCAATGGCTTCCAAACTTTGCCTAAATCCATCTATGGTTCAAGAATTACCTAACCACATGCAATATTTGTCCTAATTCGTTCTCATCAGAGAATAATTATGAAAAGAAAGAAACCTGGTTTGAGCTTCCACAGAGAGTGCCACAACCTCCATACCTTGATCAAACTTGCTCAGAAACGATCAGTGATGCTTGCTGAAGAATCTTGGAGCTTCATGTCCATTGCAATGGCCTCCAAGATAAAAAAAACGATTTTCACTTTGTAACTAACTTTTTCAAATGCTTCTTACCTCATTCAAGCTCTTCCAATCACCAAACCCGTTCTGAAATCCATCATGGAAATATATAGAACTATTTTGGATCATTATCTGGCCCAATTCACCCAATTCGATTTTCTTATTTTTCTTCAAAACTCCTTCATGACAGTCGCGTTTTAGGCTTGTAGAAGCTTCCCTTTGTGCTCCAATAGCTTGCATAACACCTCATGAATATGAAGGGATCAGATTAAATCCTCAATTCAATCCTATGGTGTACATTGATTATGTTACTTCACCCTTAAGCAATACTTGAAATGGACATGAACCAAACTTCATCCTAAAATTCTACAAATGCCAATTCACTCCAAATGTCTTCTACCTTCAAAAAATGCACAAACTTGCCAAGTTTTGCACAAAAATGAATTGTTTTAGAATTTTCTCTTTTTTATGCCTTTAATTATTCATCCATGGTATTTCCTTCATACACTTCTCAATTAAATCCATATCAATGAATGTTTGGGTCATGGTTGGACAAATAACACCATTTTGAACAACTTTCAAGTTGATCAAAAGTCCATTTGAGGTGTCTAAGTTGATGAAATTGACCCATAATAAAAAATGGCCTGTAATTCCAAATTCCCAAAATTCCCTTGTCTTGCAAAGCTCATAACTTGAGTTCTACAAATCCAATCATGGACTTCTAGTACTTTCTAGAAAGCTAAGAAGATAAGGAACAACATTCATATTGTCCAAAATTTCATAAGAATCATCTTTCTAGGTCAAAAGTGTCATGCAAGTTGGTTGACTTTCAAGTTCCAAATTCACATTCATTTGATGATCTGTAACTTGTCTGGCTCATAACTTGAGTTCTATAAACCCTATCAAGGACTTCTAGAACTCAAATTAAATCTATGCTCATGCTCTACAACAATTATATTGGGGTCAAGTTGAGATGAAAATCCCATCTTGAGTTATGTGGTCTTGGAATTAGGCACTAGACCAGGGGATTTTACACTGTCAAGCATAGCAACCCTAGCCTAGGAACTCCTCACACTCTTGATTCATGGTGAGTTGACCTTGGAATAATCCCTTAGGAATCTTAATACATCAATCCATGATCACATGGCCTTGAACTTAGGTCTCAACCTTTTTTAAATCATCAGTTAACCTAGGGTTGACCAGATGAAACCCTAGTTTCACCAGTCTTGGTTGTAGCTTCTTATCTTTCACATGATGACCTGTCTAGGCTTCAAAATGACTTTCAACACTTCTCATGAGGTCTCTCAAGGCTCCAAGTCTAACTCCCTGGATTCAGAATCATCTGATGACCTCTCACAACCTTCAAGTTAGGAGGCATACACTTCTATATCCAACCCTTTCTCTGAGGATCCTTGGCTTCTGTGATGAGGATGTCAACCCTTGAATGCTTGAATAAAACTCTTAGCTAGCTTCATAGACTTGTGTAGCCTTTGATTGGTAGTCATACTCTCTATCTCCAGTACACATGTCAATGCAATGCAGATGAAATGCTAAAATGAATGCAATGAAACACAAGCTAGGTAAAGCAAAGGTTGGGCAAATTTTGGGGTGCAACAGGTGGCATATCCAAAGCAGGAGGAGAATTTGGCCGAATTCCTTCATAGAGGCCAGAGAAAGAACTCTGAAGTCATGTTGTGCCTTAGGTGCAATGTGTCGCGGTAAAATTTGGATATCAAACTATTGATTAGTTTGAATCTTTAATTCAATTTGCAACCGAACTTTGATTTGTCCAAAGGAAGGGATAAAGGTCGAAATTCCCACAATGCAATGCAAATGCAAGCTAGAGAGTTTTAGGTTCAGGGGTTGGTTAAACTTAGGGAAGGTACTAGCATCCTAAGTTTCTGTAGTACTCTACAGGAACCTCTTGTTTTATGTTTGTTTATTGCTATGGTTTATCTGCTTAAGGGTTAAAGACCTAGGGGTTTATTTCTAAGTATACTCGATAAGATATCGCATCTTATGCCTACATATCCTTATGGGAGTGGAATCAGAGTATCTGTAGTTCCCCTAAAGGGTTAGAGGAGTTCTTTGACTGTGGTCAAAGTTCCTACGGGTTTAGGGTAGTTGATTTGATTGATTTTAGGAGAAGATGTGAGTTGTCATTTTAAGAGAGATTTAACCGCCACAAGTTGTAGGAATGTAGTCTTTGCATCATCTTAAGAGAAGGGCTCAAGTACTCGGATAGGGATCAACGAGGTACGCCTCTATCTCTCTTAAGGCAAAGTCCCTACGGTATTGACTGTAATTGATGTGGGGTGGAGATTCTATCTCGCTTAAGATGATTAACATCTTTCTCTATTGTGTTTGAATATTGTATTGATTTGAATTTGTTTTGTTTGTTCTAGGTTGTAAAGATTAAGGTCCTTCCTATGGGGTAGGATCTATCTTAATTGATCAACTTGAATGGGATCAAGGATCGAGCGGGAGTATGATGCAAATGGTGCGCTACACACGATTGTTGAATCATGTGTAGGATTTTCCTTTGGACGGAATGCGATGCAATAATATAATGTGAGGGTATAAAGTTGCGAATAAAGTAAAAAAAGCGGATAAATAAGGCATACACGGACGCATGAAAGCGCTAAGGTGTAGGTGAGTGAATGTGTCGTGAGTGTGCACGATTGGGTTAAATTATGATGTTGATTATTTTTAATCGAATTGATTTTAAGGGGAATGTCGAGTTGATTTTATTAGCCGGGAGATTGATTTTAAAAGGGATGAATTAGATTAGGCGAATTGATTTTTATAAAAAGTTGTATTATTTTACTTTCTTAAAAAAGGTACCCTTATTATAGCAAGGTTAATTTAGGAATAAAGACTTATTAGTTTTGTTTTAGAGTAGATTATGAATTAATTGGATTTAAATAAGTTTTAAAAGGGTTTTATCATTATAAAATAAGCATAAGTTAAATAAAATTATGAAGTAGATTAAATGGTTTTGTTATTTTAAATTTTAATAAAAGTTATTCTAATTATATGGAAATGATTTATTTTATGGAGTGTATAATTACATGAAGGTTAGTTTAATTGAGAAAATATTTCACTAGCAAAGAAAGGTTTTGGTCAGATTTCTTAAAATACTTATATTGTTGTAATTTTGGTTTATAAATTAAATTATAAAGGTTGTTTGTTTTAAAAGTTATTATTTATGATTTTTTTAGTGATATTAGCTTAGATTAGAAGTGGTTTAAATTTGAATAAACAAAATTGGTTCTTATAAAATAAGAGGTTTTTATTAAATTGAGTTGAAAAGATTAAGTTTTAGATTTTAAATAAATAATTATTATTATTATTAAAATAGTAAATAAAATACAATTTTAAGTTATAAAGATTTTAAACAAATAGAAGTTAAATTAGTAGATTTTTTTTATAAGAAAAAGTTGATTTAATTAAATTATTAGCAAAAAGGTTGATTATAAATCTGTTTTAATTACTTATTAACAAAAAGGTTAATTAATAGTTGAATTAATTAAAAACCTAACAATTAAGTTAAAAACAATTAACGGTTGTTAATAAATAGTTAACGAGATTAAATGGAGGGATTAAGGGTTAAACGCAGTGATTAGGTGAGTATGGAGTGTGTGCGTGTGTGCATTTACCATGGTTATTACATTACAATAGAAAAAAAAAAGAAAAAAAAGAAAATGAAACGAAAAAGAGTAAGAACCCTAGCCCCCAAATCGGTCCCAAACCCCAAACCCGCTTCTCTTCCCTCTCGATTTGTTTCCGCTTTCTTTCTCTCTTCCGCCGATCGTTCTTCGTTCTCCCTTTTTCCTTCCATTCTTCCTCTTCTCCGTCTCGTTTCTTTCAAACCCTACATAAACAAACAATAAACAGACAACGGATTAAAGTCAGCAGAAATAATCTCACTTTTGATGGATTTCGCAGGTTTCGACGACGAGTGGTGAGGGTTCCGGCGACGAAGGTTTCGATGGATGATTCGCAGCGATGTCCGACGTCAATGAGTTTATAGCGTGCGATCGACTTCATTGGCGAAGTTCGCAAACTGCTGCAAGCCCAAACGCGGTGACGCAGTAGTTTCGACACAACAACATCGAAGGTAAATCTTCTTGTTTCTCTTCTTCTCTGCGCATTAGTTGTTGCTGCTGTTGGTACTCTGAATTCTTCTGTGAGTTTTGATGATTTCCACTCTAATGCGTGTGTTTTTCCTTTCAAATCTCTGTGTAATTGTTGTAAGTCGTGTGAACACATGATGCTTCTCTGTTGCTGCTATGCGTGTTCTGTGTGTGGTGAGTGTGAGTTTTGTGCATGTCTGAGGCTTTGTTCGTGAATTTTTTTTTACTGCCCTGCTTATTGTTTCTGTGAATTGTGACGGTGGTATCAATGTGTGGGAAGTGTTTTGAGATCTGCTATTTGTTCGAACTTTTTACGAATGTGTTTTATGTACTCTCTGAAAACCTTCTTCCATCTTTTATAGATTGAAGAGAAGCTTGAAATTCAATGCTGATATTAAATCCATAATGAAATTGTCTGCTCTAATTTGGAAACTAACAGGGTTTGTTTTGATCTTGCAGGAAAATAGCTTGAATGGTGGTAGGATTTCCATTTCAAATATGGACATGTTCGATTTATTGCTTTAGAAAGGGTTTAATTGGTTTTAATGTGGATTGAAACCTGCCTTATTTGACTTATTTTGTCTGATGTTGTTGTAGGTCAAATAATTAGGTAATCATGGTAATCAATGATGGGAGTTCAAAGGCTTGATTCTTCTTGCTACGTAAATAGATCAAGTGTTCAAGGGCTTTCACGAGTTTGGTATTTGGGTGGCCTTCAAATACCTGTTTCTCCTAGAACTCGCATTGAACTTCCAGCGCTTCCAACATTCTCATTTGAAAGTTTACGAACATGACCAAAAGCTTTCGCGTGGTATGCTCAGAGCGGTGTTCCATGGTATTATCAGATAGAAGTGCAAGGTTGTATGGATTACCGTTGTTATTTCTTTCGTTGTTCATATGTCTGGCATTTATCTTGGGAATTTGATGGTGATTAATATAAGTTTTGATTATGATTTTGGCAGGTCGAAAGCAACATACGCTTGGTGATCACTTCAGAAGCGTGTTGTTGAATTGGGTTGGAAGCCAATACTCGTTTGAAATGATCCAGGTTGAACAGTCCTTTAGTTAATTTCCGCTTTGAATCTGACTTGCTGGTTGTTGTTTGGCAGGGTCGATGGTGAGGAGATGGTCCAGGAAAACTAACAACTTCCAAGTGATTTCTGCTGCTATGATGTTTCTTCCATTCTGCTTACTGATGTCTTATGGAGTGTATGTGAATTTGGTGTGTTTAATATTTAAGTCCATTGTACTTATTCTTTTTTCAGGCTAACTCTTTGGAATCAGTTGCGAGAACCTCAAAATTATGGCTTTTGCCCTCCATTTTGTTCTGCATCGGTATGAGCGGTTCCGTCTCTAAGCCTTTTGAAATTGCCAGTTCAGCCAAGCTTTCATGTTATCCATATAGTGAGGCACAACGCAACTACTGATGGTAAGACAAAACTTTAATGTGTATCCCCGTTCTTCCTTATTCATTTCAGTTTTGGTCTTAATTTAACCTCGTTGTTGACCGAGTTACAAGTTTATCATATGGCTTTTTGATTTAGCAGAATATGATAGAGATCCTGAATGTAAAGAACGTGGTACGATCGACCAGCTCCTTCAAGCATCTGTATGAGGTATTCTCTCCATTTGCAGCACACAAGCTCTTGGTTTAGAGAATTTGCAACCTTCTAACATGGTCATCCTGTTTTGCAACAGCCATGTGAACCTTCAAGTAAGTCCATTATTGTCGTTATCATGAATTAAATTACCAGGATATTCTTAGGAAGTGGCAGCTTCATTCTTGTTCAGTTTTTGCGTAACCAAATTTGCAAGCTGTTGTCTGATTTTTTTTGCCAGGTCGGAAGGTATTCCTGTTGTCGCAGGTTTTGTGACTGTGTTTAAAGAATAGCCTGGAAGTTGTGGTTTTATTTCAAGTCAAAGAAGGTAACTGCCAAACTCCTCTTCTGCAGGAGCAACGCGACTAGACAATTACCGGCTTGTCGCCGCCTTCCTTCACATATTCAATCAGGTAAGCTCACTCTCAAACTGCGTTGAGCTATTCATGTTGGAAAGAACATGTCTTTATTAATAGCCTCATTTTTTTGCAGCTTGTACTTTAACCAACCGTCGATCCATCTACTCAATGCCGACGCCCTACGATGTTTTGAAGTTCAGGTGTCGATACGTGTTGGCTCCCAAGTGCAAGGTTCAATATAATTAAGCTGTGACCGCCGTTGTGGAAGCGGGAACTAGAACACGGTTGAGTTTACAAACTTGTAGCATTTTGGAGTTATGAAGTGTATATTTATTTACGACTATCCTTGCTCTACTCAAGCTATTTGGTGTCATGGTGTTAGAAAATCCAAGGCCAATACCATTATGTTGTATTTAGTGACAATCTGTAATTTACGACTGGCTGTAGTTCTTGTAAAACATCCTTCACCTTAATATTTGGCTTTAAAAAAATTCAATTGGAAATCCAGGGTTAATCTTGCAATGACTCCTTCTATAAATTCTTAACTCGTACATGGTTTGCACTTGAATTTACTTCCAACCTTATATACCGAATCATAAATACCTTTGGTCTTTTCCTGTAGAGAACAAATGGTTCTTGAATCACTTAGAACCAATAAACCTAATAAGAAACTGGATCTCCACTCCTCGGGGCAATGCTACTCTTAAAAAAGTGAATAATTAATGGAAACAAACTTGGAAAATGAATTGGTTTAACTTTGAATAATTCGATGGGATTAGCGGTGGGATCATTGTATCCTACTTGTAAGGTTTATGCAATGAGTTTAAAGACTTTCCATGAAGAAAAAAAAGGAATGAATTTGATGTGGTTAAATTTTGGCACTTGAATAGATATCGGAACCTCGAACACCCTTGAGCTTGATTACCGCTAGTTATAACTCTTCCACTTATATTCGGATGGAACCCAATTGTATTGTCAAAAAGAAGAAAAAAAACTTAAACCAAAGGACCTCGAAATCGCGAGCCTCTCGACTTCAGAACCTGGTGCAAAATGTATAAGAAACTTAGAGCTCGATCCCTCGCACAAAGGGAGTCTTCATGGTAATACCTCAGACTTCTGGCTTGAAAACTCAAACACTTAGGCCAATCTATTTTAAAATAAACCTCTCTTGATCTGAAGACAGCCTCAAGAACGTAGAAAATTTAAGAGCGGAGTGCGTATCGGGTAGAAACTTCAGGATGACCTTAAGTCGGGGTTAGCTAGCCATGTCTAGCAATATCCAAATGAGAGAATGGGTATGATCTCCACTCGACTTTACCATCAATGTGTGAACCTGCAAAGACTGGTTAGCTGTAATAAACAGCGATATGAAGATTAAAATAAACAAGCAAGAAAAGAAAAAAAAGAAAAAAGAGGTGGGGTCTTATGGTCAAAAATTAGGGTGCGACAGATGCCCCTATTTAAGTTACTCTTATCCGGAGATATGAAGATTGAAATCTTCGTCTCGACGAGATAGGAGGGACTTAAATACAAATATTGCGCAAATTCTTGGCCATAAGAAACCACCGAATGCGAATGATATGCAATGATATGAGAATGCAAGACAGAGGGTCCTGTGGAGAAATGGCGCCACAGGGGAGAAACTAGACACCATACACGGGAAGAACAGGTTCAACAAAACGAGACTCCGCGGGGGGAAGATTGACAATCACAAAGTGTCTGTGATTATGTCATGAAGAACTTGGTGAGCAAACCACTTGAAGAAACTGCTGGGTGTGTCAAATGTAATTGATTCAAGCTATCAACTGTAGAAGTCTACTGTCGAGACTTGTATGTTTAATTGAGAATACTTTTGCCAAAGGATCTACTGTAAAACTTTTAAAGGAATCTGCTGCCGAGATTCTGTGTTGATGTTTGCTGGAGAAATACTTCTAACGAAGTCTTCTGGAAATCTACTGCCGAGATTTACCAATAAAATTGAAATACCTACTGCCGAGGTCTACTGGTAATCTACTGCCGAGATTAGCCAGGAAATAAAATTGAAATACCTACTGCCGAGGTCTACTAGTAATCTACTGCCGAGATTAGCCAGGAAAGGAGACAGAAACACCTATTGTCGAAGTCTTCTGGGAATCTACTGCTGAGATTAGCCAGGGATTGAAATAGAAATACCTACTGCCCAGGTCTACTGGTAATCTACTGCCGAGATTAGCCAGGGATTAGAATAGAAATACCTACTGCCGAGGTCTTCTAGTAATCTACTGCCGAGATCAGCCAGGAAATGTAAGATGTCTTTGAATAAGCTGAGTATTCTGTTTGAAAATAATGTGAACAAAACCACCCCACGCCTCATGGTCTTGATGCCATAAACGGGTCTCAGTTTCCTTGAAATAAACCTCCCCGAGCGTCATGGTATGGGAACCATGAGTTGGTCTCAGTTTCTTGTTTGAACTTGAAAAGAGTTGAGACAAACCTCCCCGAGCGTCATGGTGTGTTTGCCATAAGCTGGTCTCAGTTTCTTCCTGAAATGATGAAAACTCATGAGAGCATCTTCACAGGGGATTGTAAATTTTTGTAGATTGTAGATGTTGATGAACTTCTTGGTTGTGAGCCATAATGCATTGTAAATGTAATTGAGATTGTAAAACTTCACCGGGGATCTTTAGGAGAGACGTGAGCCGGTTGAGTTGTAAAGTATGTCTTCTCAAATAAAGAGAGACTAATGTGATAAACTCGACTTCTCTGGGGAGATGCCGCTTGACGGGAATAAACTTGCATGATGAACTCGCTGGGGAATATATTCCTGAGGAGCATCCTGACTGTTGCAAAAGTGTGTGATTTCTCAAATAAAGAGAAATATCTGTAAGCTTTCCCATTTACCAAGTTGATAATCACTGGAGATGGACAAACTGTCTTGTGGAGATAAACACCTGATTGAAATGAGTTGCTCGAATAAAGAGCTGCTTGCAATTCAGATGTACATTGTTGAGAAGTTCTGATAACACTGTTGGAGAAATGCACATTTATAAAGATTCCTCCTGGGGAACTGAGTGCAAAATAAATGCACACTTAATCTAAACTCAAAAGTTGGAGATGTCCACAATGTGATTGCCAAGGACCGAAGTTCAATTTAGGAAATATCTGAAGAGAAACTATCAAGCAAGACTCGACCATTGAGGCATGAACTCAAATGGGATATGCTGAAACAACCGTCTTCCACGAGGATCAATCTTCGTGGGGAAACAGAAATATTATGCTTTTTCTGCCTAGGGCTGACAACTCTAATTGGAAGGAGAAGACGCGCCCAACCACTCGGGGATAAATACAACCAAAGCGACAAAACAAACAAACACAAAGATGCAAAATGCACATGTCATGCTATCTATCTATATGTTATGCATATGCTTATGCTGACAAAACAAACGGACAGAGGAAACCGGAGATGAAATAATCATCTCGAAGCAAACATCTGACCGATCTTCAAAGATAGGAGTATCGCTGGAGATAGGTAGAGAACCAAATAAGGGATCACAATCCTACTTCAAGGCCTCAAAACTTATTCTTATGGGGAATAGAGAATATTCCACTTGGGGATGTAACGTTTTGATCAATCTTGATTATCCTGTTGAGGATGAGAATGAAGATCTACTAGGGGTGGATCAAACTCATAGCTGTAGAGACTTCCTGGATAAAATAAATATCCGCCTTAGTGGAGAGATTCAAATTGGAGTTGCAGATGCAAATACCCGAATTGAGATTTCACAGGGGATAAAACAAATATCAACTTCGATGGGAAACCTTTGTCATCATAGTTGTTGAAAATGTCGTAGAAACTTCACGGGGATGAAATAAACATCCGCCTTGCTGGGGAAGATTAACATTTGTACAGGATCCACAGTAACATCCATTTCACTGAGAAGGTAAAGTTGAGAAGATTCGCTGAGGATTAAAATAGTATCCACTTCATTGGGGAAATGAAATTTGAGCAAATCCCTGGGAATTCTGCATCGAAAAGCTGGAGAATTCTTGTATCGAGAAGATTCATCGGAGAATGTTATGACTACCAGAATTAAAATTTACTGGGGACATGAAGAATGTTGAAAAGTAGTGGTAGTCGCCATTTTTAAACAATAGATTGTTGCACATGGATAAGATAATCTTCACTTCTTAGATGCCCCAAGTCACATGGTTATGAGAAGAAGTCATTCCAAGAGGATTTTACAGAAAACATGGCGTCCCATTGTTTTCAAACTCTTCGAGAGATTCGCTGAATCTCAACGTAACTGGCTCTGATCGACGGTATTATAGTTGGGTCTTCAAAAATAGATTTTCAGGTGAAGTTGAATTTGCACAAGACAAACCACTTAAACATAACTTACCCCAGGTCTACAGAGTCTCAAGTTCCAATCAGTGATATCTTCACATACTCTTTCTAAGATGTCGAGCAAACTTAGCAAGTCAGAAATGTTAATTTTGAAATTGTTAATGCAACACTGTCGCTACTGCGAAAATCGGCGCCGGCTGAACAGAAGAGTCGCCACCGTGCGTTATTTATCCCAAAGGAGGGAAAGGAAACGCTCGAAGTAAACCTACCGCAAAGACGGGAAAGGAATGGTCATCGCAACCAAATCCTGGATTCGGGAGTCGGTTACGCAAGGGGAAGGTATTAGCACCCCTCACGTCCGTCGTACTCGACGGGATCCACGCTTGTTTTCCAGTACAGATTGTTATTCTATCTATTCTACAGGTCTGGGGTTAAAAGAAAATAAAATGACTCGGCAAAGTATCGCACTTTATGCCTACGTATTCCCGTCTGGAACGAGAAATCAGAGTCAACGTAGTTCGCCTACCTACTGGAAAGGAGGGGAAGGTTGCTCGCTAGGATATCGCATCCTATGCCTACGTACTTTCATACAGCATGAAAGATCAGAGCAAACGTAGTTCGGGCCACGTATGACACAAGTCTGTCTTGATTATTTTTATCTCCTTCTAAAAAAGGTTTTCATCTGATTATGGGTCCAAGCGGACAAAAATGACACTTTGATTGGTTTTCAGTCTTTTTACGCAAGAAGTGTTTTTTAGTGTGTTTGCAATCTCTTACGCACTAGAGACTAGGATTTGAGAGTGACTACGTCGTATGTCACCCTAAGGGTAACACACTAAGCAATCAGATTACTGAAGAGTGACCC
Source organism: Lathyrus sativus (assembly GCA_963859935.3). Lineage (NCBI taxonomy): Eukaryota > Viridiplantae > Streptophyta > Magnoliopsida > Fabales > Fabaceae > Lathyrus > Lathyrus sativus. The sequence continues at coordinate 134,637,412 of OZ012739.1, forward strand.
TCCAGCAAATTTTTCTCAAATAGCTTAAGGCTCGTAACGTACGACATTGATTAACCTTATTACTGTGTTTTTGAATTATTCTGAGATGAGAAGAGAAAGGAGCTCTAAAAAGCCTATGGTTGAAAAGGGAATCAAAATCTATCCTAATGTTGTCATGCATGGGTGAAAGTCTAATGTCTGTCATATTTCTCTCTTGCACAGAGAGAAACAGAGATCCTAGGGGATAAACGGAAAAGCAACAACATATATACAGTAAAGCGGTAAAATGCATGAATGCAACAATACAAGCGAGGCAAGGGAGTCCCGCTCAACCTCGAACCTAGAAAACAATGGGAAAAGTGAAACAAATTCACTTCAACCCTATGGGAAAATTAACAAACAATACAGTCAAGAAACTCAAACAATACATCACCAGCTCTACACAGCACCAGCAGCTCTAAACAGCAAAATCTGATAGAAACAGCAACAAGTCACCAACACCTTCAAGCAAGGTCTTCATCCATCTACAAGCTTCAAACAAGCATCCATCTTCAAGAGAAACAACAAGCTACAACAAGCAGAAACTCTAAACAGTAGACAACATCAAACAGCTAAGCAGCAGTAAATCCTACTTCAAATAGTTGCACAGCTCTGACAGCACCAACTCCTTCTTCTAACAGGCTTCAAGGCAATGAGCTTCATCTTCAATCTCCAAGGGATCCTTCAAAGCAAGCTCTCCAACAGAGAAATGGTGTTATCAGAAGAAATTGAATGTCAAACCGTTCATTGACGACCCAAGGAAGCCTATGAACAGTTGACATTATAGGAGACTGTTTCCCTCAAAGTTCTACCTCTAAGGTATGGCCACTGATCCCTCCTAAGGAGAGAGGTGAAGACCATAGAGGGACTTTATGTCATAGGGAAGAATGGAGGCAAAAGAGGCCATCCATATTTGTGAAGGAATTTTCTATTCTAAGGCTCTATCTAGCTCCTATGTCCTAAGTCTTCAAACAGCTTAAAGAAGGCCAAGCAATCTTCATCAAGCTTTGATCTTCAATATGCTCCATCATCATGCTCTTCAAACCAAGCCCACACCCCAAGCAAATGCCCAAAAAGCCCATACAAACAAAATAACCCCAAAAAGGGCACACCAAACAAGCATACAATTGCAAAAATATACTAAAAATATTAATATAGTAGGGAAAATTCTAATATTATTTCTAGGGGATCTACTATATCTACCCTTAATACCCTATATGCCCCAAGTCCTAATTCAATCTAAAAAACCCAAAAGAAATTGTTTTAATGCACCTAAGTTATGTATAAACCCTAATCCAACTAGTCTAATAGTATTCAATCAAACTACCTGAAATAAAATCCTAAAAATTGTGGTATAAAAACCAGGGGTACCTAACATGTATATCTAATTGTACTAAAAATATTAGCCTAACAAACTGAGGGGAACTATCTAAACTAAAATCTACAAATTCATGTACAAACTATATTCAAATAAAAAGGCAATTAAAAGTAAAATAAAGCAAAAATAAAGAAAATGATTAAACTAATATTTTTATTCATTTTTAATTTTCTTAAGATCAATACTAACCTATTGCAAAAATTCCCACATTAAAATTCCTATTTTCTGATTTTTTATGAATTTTATAAGATGCCAAATAAAATGAACAAAAGAAAAATAAAAGAAAGGAGCCAGGGAGTGCACACAGTAGACACGCTCAGTTCAAAATAACCATGGGCCAAAATCCAGGGGTGCGTATATCAACTCTTACTAAGCCCAGGACCAACACAAAATTAATTCAGAAAATTAGTCAAAAATAACAAAACGCGCGGTGTATAAAGCAATGGTTTTCAGTGTAAATCAGAATGGGCCATGATCTGGAGGTGTGGTTATCAATCTGACTACTTAAGCCTAAGTGCCACTTAAATGAAACGGCTACGTTTCATGTGTTCTGAAGCCTTCACAAATTAAAACGCGATCCAGTCCACACGATTCACTGCCCTGGTCAATGGTCAATACAGATCCAACGGAGGATATATTGTCTTCCTCATTCAAAATCAAAATGGAGCCAAACTCCATTAAAATGTAAGCTCAAGAACACTCTGAATCAACATACGAATTCCCTCAATACAGCATCAAAATTCACAAACTAAAAGCCTATCATGATCCATTTTTTATCCCGAATTCATTCATGTCATCATCATCAATTTATATTACCTCTAACATGAAACACAATGCTCCCTCCAAATTTGCTCAAGAATTCAATCAGCATCAATCAACAAAACAAATGCACCAATCTCTTCCTGACCTCACACTGATCAATTATCACTAACAACCTAGGGTTATACTTGCATATCCATGGAGTTCTATGTCTAAACAGAAATCGTGTGCACATGTCAACCTTCATCAAATCATGTCAAACTCTCCAGAAACCATCCCCTAAGCACCTAGAGCGTGTCTAACCTAACAATTCATGAAGCTTCTTCCTAATTCGAGCCAAATTCTGAAAGTTACTAACCTGATGAAATGATGAAAACAGAAGGTGAAGATCTTCAATTCAAGGCTTGCAAAGTTCCAGGATCACTCAATGCTTTGATCTTTTGCTTCTGTATGCAATAACTTTGGCTCAAACAGCTTGGATCATCGTAACAGATTTTCAATTGCAGTTGGATGTGTGTGAATTCAAGAACACGATTTGTGCAACAACTCTCTCAGATCTTGATTGGAATATACTCAGTAATGGTTGTTGAATTGAATAGAATCAAGAATTTGAAGAAATGATGAAGAATTGATTGAAAACGAAACTGATTTGCAAAAGAAAAGTATGAAATGCAATTCTGAGTTTGGCACCAAAATTAATCCCAAAAAATGATTTGGATCAGTTAGAATGGTTATATAGAGGATGATGGAATGTTCCAGAAGTTGCTAGAATGATCTTGTGAGAAATTGGACATCTCATGGCATGAGAAATTGAAAAATGGTGAGTTGAAAAACCAGCTGGTGAATGCCTTGTTACAGCTCCAAAATGAGGCTTGAATTTCTCTTCAAATTAGAAATAAGAAGTGTTTGAATGATCCCTTGCATTGTACCTTGACCATAGCTTGGTTTGGCAAGTGTTACTTCATACATAAGCAACCAATGATAAATCCCATTTCTTGACCTCAAACCAAAAAACTAATGATACCAATAGTCTCAAAATGTGATTTCCCTTCAAATTGGTATATCATATGCCTTGCTTTGGTCATATATGAAAAATTCACAAAATGGTCACTTTTAAATGGACTTTTTCTCTTCATATTTGGTCAATTTTGACATTTTGAGTTCCATGCATTTCCAAACTATCATGACCTCTTTTTTAGACTCAAAACATCATTCTAAGCAAGTTTTATGTTGAAGATTTTTCTATTTGAAGCTTGGAAATAGGAGATATGGCCTTATGCTTGAAATGACCTATAACCTCCAAATGACCAAAATGCCCCTGGCTTGCCAAGATCATAAGTAGAGCTCCACAAATCAGATTGAGGTATACCATACCTTTCTAGAAATCTAAGATCATGGGGAACAACTTTTATGTTGGCCAAAAATCCATTTGAAAACTCCTTATACCTCAAAAGTTGCTTGGAAGTCAAGTGACTTTCATAGTTAAATTTCAGATGCCTCTGAGGACCCCTAACTTGCAAGAACCATAACTTGAGTTCTATAAATCTCCTTGATGACTTCCACCACTCAAATTAAAGGTCTTGAGATTCTCTACAATTTTCATGTTGGCCGAAGATCCATCTGAGACTTGTATTTTGAATTACTTTGCTTGGAAGTTTGACCTAAATCAGGGGATTTTACACAGAAACCCTAATTTAGGAACTTCTCTTCTTCTTGAATTATTTTGATTTCTCCTTGGCACAACACCACATATATATTCTCATATCAAATGATGAATCCCACATCCTTCAAATAGGCCTTGATGCCCTTCAATCAAGCATTTGACCTAGGGTTGACCTAGGGTTGACCCAGATGAAACCCTAGTTGACTGTCTTCAACTGTAGTTCTTGTAACCACACCAATGACTTGTCTTGCTTTCAAAATGACCCTCTAGGTATTCCATGATGTCTCTACACATTCCATGCCCCAATTCATAACTCACAACTTCTCTGATGATCTTCAAATACCCTCAAGATAGGAGAGAAACCCACTGCTTGATCTATTAGCTTCTCAAAGCTTTACCTTCTTTCTTGGTGACTTGAATAGGCTTGCATCTTGATAAGAACCTATTGAATACATAGCACTTGATCCCTTGTTGGATGGCTTGCCCATGCTATGCTATGCAAATGAATGAACTATGTATATGATCTACTATGCAAATGATAAAGCTATGAAAACACAAATTAGGTAAACCAGTTGGTCAAATTTTAGGGTGCAATAGCTGCCCCTATTCAAACGGCTTGGACCCGACTGGGTGAAATGCCCGGAGCCTTCAGAAAATCGAGGTACGAGACGGTTGAATACCAATAAACCCGGAAATTTGCCAACTGCCAGAAATAAATTGCGAAATAAACTGCACCACTACTTGGGGAACACTATCTACAAATCTGATTTCAACACCCTCTTGTCAATACTGGAATGAACTTATTGACTTCACTGGGAGAAGCGATTTTGTCTTGTCATACAGGAAAATAACTCCGCCTTTGCTACGGGACGATAACTCTGCCAAATACAGGAAAATAACTCCGCCTTTGCTACGGGTAATACTCCGCCATCGCTACGGGTAATACTCCGCCATCGCTACGGGTAAATACTCTGCCAAATACAGGAAAATAACTCCGCCTTTGCTACGGGTAATACTCCGCCATCGCTACGGGTAATACTCCGCCATCGCTACGGGTAAATACTCTGCCAAATACAGGAAAATAACTCCGCATTTGCTACGGGTAATACTCCGCCATCGCTACGGGTAAATACTCTGCCAAATACAGGAAAATAACTCCGCCTTTGCTACGGGACGATAACTCTGCCAAATACAGGAAAATAACTCCGCCTTTGCTACGGGTAATACTCCGCCATCGCTACGGGTAAATACTCTGCCAAATACAGGAAAATAACTCCGTCTTTGCTACGGGACGATAACTCTGCCAAATAGAGGAAAATAACTCCGCCTTTGCTACGGGTAATACTCCGCCATCGCTACGGGTAAATACTCTGCCAAATACAGGAAAATAACTCCGCCTTTGCTACGGGTAATACTCTACCAAATACAGGAAAATAACTCCGCCTTTGCTACGGGTAAACACTATTGAATACAGCTCCTCTGCCTATCTTTGCAGTAGATAACTCCATCAATCAAATGGGTAACAACATATTGGTTCAATCTTCAAACTGACATGGCAGCAAATCTGAGAAGGACTCTACTGGGGATTTTCCGAACCCCAAACTGCCAGACACCTATTTTGACATAGGCGGCGACTTCCAAAAATTGATTCACGAAATCTTTTGATATTGTTATAACAACAATCTTGAAGAAATACTCCGCTGGAGGGGTAAGAGAAACTTAAACAAGCAACTCTGTGGGGAATAATGCCAAAACTGACATTATCATTACATGTCTCACGCCGAGATCTTGAATGTTTGGTAATTAATTTGAGCAAGAGCTCCCTCCACCTGCAAGGGAAACAACACTTGAAAACAAAAGGTTAACCAACCTGGCTTATGTTTCAAAATGCATATGTTTGACAATGGCGTAATGCTCCATTCGACATGGAAATGCTACGCGTTTTTCATTTGGTAGATGCAAATATGACGCTATATGCCAATGCAAATGCAGGCTCGAACTGCTGGGGTAGCTCTAACAAGCTTGCTTCCTCAATCTTGGCCGTCGAGGACAAATATCACCCTGCTGGGGAGTGAACGGGTATCACAAAGTATTCCAGAAAAATAAATGCCAGGACACACAACCAACTCTGTCAGGGAGAGCTTTAACCTTTGATTTCCACTAGGAGGAAAGAGAACACTTGCTGAAAAGAGAGAACTCCGCTGGGGACGAAACGACCCTCTTGGGGAAAATCAACTAACTCCATTGGGGAGAATAAGTGACCCTACTGGGAGGGGAATCTCTACGGGGAAGAGTAGATTGTCTGGGTACAGCTCACAAGTTGGAAATATTAGTCTTCTGAGGCTAAACCACTCTGCTCGGGATGGGGAATCCTTTCGGGGGACACCACACTGTCTGAATGCAGCCTTGGATCTTGGAATCGTCAATTCTGCTGAGGGTAAATGACCTTGCTGGAGAATGTCCGTGGGATAAGCTGCGACTAGCTGGGGAATTTGGTCCTTCTTCAGTAAGGGACATTGTTATCTCAGCTTCAGGGAATGAAGCGCGACCTGCATGGAGATTCACTTCACATAACGATCAAGCCTTTTCGTTACGAGCTTCTGGTTAGGACTGCAATCTTCTGATCGTCCACTTCGTATGGTCAAGAACCCTGCAACACCACAAACGAGACAAGACAAGTCTATGCAACCAAATCTATTCAGGTTAGCGTTAGTGGCATCATTTTCAGTCAATTCAAAGTTTTAGCAATTATTGGCAAGGGCCAGCGATGTTATACACTTGCTAGTTTTATTAAACATTAGCGTTTGTCATGTACAAAACAGTAAAGAACAAGCATCAAATACTGAATAACATGTTTTATTGATTGGGCCCCTGAATGGGCAGAGTTTTGTACACGGGATGTAACTCCTGAAAAGAGGAAGCTACGCACAACAAATATACAAGTATGCACAAGAAGCATAAATACAATGACAAATCAAATTTGCACACATGTCGGCAACGTGATGCAGACGAACATCATGAGCTGATCCTCCTATGACTCGCCTGACTCTAGCGCTTTCTCGATATTCAACCTTCTGAAGAGATTGTATCTGATAATCGACCTCTTAGGTATATTCTCCCGCACCACTATGCACCGCAGTATCAAATTCGGACCGCAGTCATTTGCTTTTCAAATCCCTAACTTTTGCGTGAACCGCCCTTTACGGGTTTTCAGTTCACCAGGATACCCTTTTTTGCCGAAGCCGCCCAATGTAGGTTTTCAACTTCGCGGGTGTACATTTTTTCAATTTTATCCCTAATTTTTGCCCGAACCTTTCATTCTGTTTTTGGTTCGCCAGGATGCCCCATTTTTGCCTGGACTCTCTTTTTTCTGTCCAGCGGGTCAATTTCAAGCAAAGTATTTTTTAACTGCGTCCGAATTCACAGGCGACGTAAAGTCTTCACCGTCCATGGTGGACAACAACAAAGCTCCTCCTGAAAAGACTTTTCTGACAACGTATGGCCCTTCGTAGTTGGGGGTCCACTTGCCCCTGTGATCTGCCTGTGGCGGGAGAATCCTCTTTAGCACAAGGTCGCCCGTCTGAAAGCTACGAGGGTGTATCTTTTTATCATACGCTTTCTTCATTCGGCTCTGGTACAACCGATCATATGCTAGAGAAGCTAACCTCTTCTAATCCATTAAACTCAGCTGGTTCAACCTGTCTTTCACCCATTCTGCCTCGTCCAGTTGGACATCTCGTAATACCCTCAGGGAAGGAATCTCAACTTCCAGTGGTAACACTGCTTCCATTCCGTATACCAATGAGAACGGGGTTGCCCCGGTTGATGTGCGTACCGTCGTACGATAACCGTGCAAAGCAAAAGGTAGCATCTCATGCCAGTCCTTATAGGTCACCACCATCTTCTGAAAAATCTTCTTTATGTTCTTATTGGCCGCTTCAACAGCGCCATTCATCTTGGGTCGATAAGGAGAAGAGTTGTGATGCTCGATCTTAAAACTCTGACACAGCTCCTTCATCATCTTGTTATTTAAGTTCAAACCGTTGTCGATAATTATCTGCTCGGGGATTCCATATCTGCAAATGATATCTCTCTTGATAAACCTGGCTACCACCTGCTTGGTCACATTTGCATAGGATGATGCTTCAACCCATTTGGTAAAATAATCAATTGCTACCAAAATGAACTGGTGTCCGTTAGATGTCGTCGGCTCAATCTTTCCGATCATATCGATTCCCCACATTGAGAATGGCCACGGTGACGACATCACGTTCAGAGGACTCGGAGGCACATGGATCTTATCTGCATAGATCTGGCACTTATGGCACCTCTTCGCAAACTTGAAACAGTCAGTTTCCATAGTTAGCCAGTAATAACCTGCCCGCAGCAGCTTCCTCGTCATAGCATGCCCACCAGCATGCGTACCAAATGTACCCTCATGTATTTCCTCCATGAGCAACTTCGCCTCTTTCTCGTCTACACAACGTAGTAGCACCAAGTCGTGATTTCTCTTGTATAGGACACCGTCTGGATTCAGATAGAAATTACCCGCCAATCTCCTGAGAGTCTTCTGATCGTGACTGGATGCCCCAGCCGGATACTCTTTGTTTTTCAGGAAATTATGGATATCAAAATACCAGGGTTTATCATCAGATACTTCGTCAATGGCAAATATGAAGGCGGGTCTGTCAAGCCGAGAGATAACAATTTTGGGAGCCTCATTCCAGAAGTTGACTTTATACATGGACGACAATGTGGCCAGGGCGTCAGCCATCTGATTCTCTGCTCGCGGTACATGTTGCACCCGAAAATTTGCCCAACCTTACTCCTTGATTTATGTTTTCATTGTCATTAGCATTTGCATATAGAGTCATGTACATAGACTAACCATCTGCATAGCATAAGCATAGCAAGTCATTCAACAGGGGACCAATCATTATTTTCATCTCTAGAGGCCTAGCAAGAGGTTATTATCCTAATTCCACCCTATTCAAGTCATCAGGAAAGAATTTGAAAGCAAAGAGTTCAGCAGATCAATCCTTGAGTCCATCTCCTAGCTGAGGGTATCTGAGGATCAACAAGAGGGTTGTGAGCTATGAAATGAAAGCATGGAGAGCATCTAGACATCTTGAGAGACTTATAAAGTCATTTGGAGAAGAAAACAAGTCATTGATGAAAGCACAAGAGCTACAGTTGAAGACAGTCAACTAGGGTTTCATCTGGGTCAGCCCTAGGCCAACCCTAGGTCAATTGACTGACTTAAGAGGGCATTCAAGGCTATTGGAGAGATGTGGGGATCATCATTGAACATATGAAGAAGGATATGGAGATATGACAAGGAGAATTCAAGAGAAATCAAGGAGAAGAGGAGTTACTAAATTAGGGTTTCTCTGTAAAATCCCCTAGTTTAGGTCAAATTTCCAAGCAAGATAAGTCAAAATGCTAGCTTCAAATGGCTTCTTGGCCAACATGAAACTTGTAGAGGATCTCAAGACCTTTAATTTGAGTGGTGGAAGACCTCAAGGAGATTTATAGAACTCAAGTTATGGTCCTTACAAGTTACAGGTCATTTGGGGTGTCTGAATTTTTGTCTGTGAAAGTGACTTGACTTCCAAGCTAGTTTTACCCCTCAAGGAGATTTCAAATGAATTCTTGGTCAACATAAGAATTGTTCCTCATTGTCTTAGCTTTCTAGAATGGTATGGCATGCCTTCATATGATGTGGAGAACTCAACTTATGGTCTTGACAAGCAAAGGGTATTTTGGGCATTTGTGAATTACAGGTCATTTTAACCTATGTCCAAAACTCATACAAGGAGGCCTCAAATGGAAAAACTTACAACATCAAACTTGCTCCAAATGGGATTTTAAGTCTAGAAAGAAGGTCACAAGTTATTGGAGAAGCTCATAGCATGGAGTTGCATGATAGGTCAAAATATGAACTAAAAAGGCTTATAAAGTGAATAATTTCAAGTTGGAAAATGGTTTGGGAGATTTACAAGTCCAAATGGAGACTTCCAATATATGATTTTGAATGGAAAAACAATTCTAAGAACAATGGTTCACCCACTTTTTTGAGTTTAGAAGGAAAAAATGAAGTTATCCATGGTTGCTTACCTTTTAAGAAACATAATCAAAAATGAGCCAAAGTTTGAAAACAAGGGAATGTGCAAGATGGATCTAGAATGTACCATTGGGGTCTATATATTCATGAAAGGAGAATTTGGCAAGGGTTGGCCTCATTTGCACCAAGAATTTCACAAGATTTCTCATTCTTTTCATTGAAGTTTCATTGCAATTCTCACAAATTCTTCACCAAATCTTCATCATAATCAACCTTCTCATACTGATTCATCATCATATAGTATAATTCAATCAAGAACGAGGTGGTTATCATCCATTTTCGAGCACTTTTTTCAAGAGCATCAAGATTGAAGTTGCAAGTGGATAGCATAATTCTGGCCAAATCTCATCCAAAGCTTGCATACAGAATCAAGTTCATCAAGGATTGATCAAGATCCAAGTCTCAAAAGCCTCAAATCATCAATCTCCATAGCTGTTTGCAAGATTTTGCACAAGGTAAGTTTTCATTCAAACTGCTTGATCCAGTTAGTTAGGCATGATTTTGTTAGTGTAGAATTGATCTAGGTGGTTAGGAGATTAAGTTAGATGAATTTGGAACGATTTGGTGAGGGTTGTTAACAGGTGCAACAAACTGTTAAGATTCATATCTCTTAGATTAGTGTGTTATAATTGTGGCTTGATAGCATATGTTACTCTCCATTAGTTGTAGTTCAGTTTAGGTTAAGTTTGATTGAGAATGGTGATGTTGCATATCAGTGTCCTTCCATGGTAATCAGAGATTGATGCTATCGGATTGAGAGATTTATTGAGTTTCAGATTGAATTGAGATCATAGGATTGTAGAGTGAAAGATTCTGAGCAAGTTTCGTGTTTATGGCGTGGCTTTTCATCGCGTGTAGAAGGAGAACGGTTTGGTGTAAACCTGCTCGTGCATGAGCTCTCATGGTGAATGAAACCCTAGGTTGCAGGTTCATTTGAAGAAGATAATGCCGTAAGCGTTGGATCATTCTAAAATGGTTGACCAAGACTCATATCCTACGGTCCAGATTTGAACTGAAAATGAGAGGGAGATAGTGTGAACTAAACGCGGCGTTTCATTAATGTTGGCATCTGGGCTTACTGAGTGTCATGCTAATCCCACCCCCAATGTGTTAGGCCCAAACCATTTCAATGTGATTTCTCTGCTTCTCTCACCCCCCAGCGCCTTTCTAGTGTTTTTTAATTCAGAGTGGTATTGGGCTTAAGCCAGAAGCGCTACCAACACCCCCCATTATGTGGCCCATCCTGGTTCTGAACTGGGGCGAATTTCTTTTCATACCCCCTCTGGCTCATTTAATTCATTTTATTTTTCTTATTTCATTTTAATATTTTACCAATTTTCATAAATTCATAAATAATTCATAAAAAATGCTTTTTAATTCATTCTTTTTACCATGTTTTCATTAAAATGTCTAGAATATTATAGGAAAATAAATTTTCATTTTTAGTTTTATTTCATATTTTTTACATATTTTCTAAAATAAATGTCATATTAAATAATTCATTTCATGCATCATTTTTATGATTTTTGTTCTCTCACATGCTTTGATATTTTTTGATCATTCTTTTCATATTGTTTAGATGAGATATTAGGCTTGTAGAAATATTTTAGTTCCCATTTTTAGGAGTTAATTTTAGGTGATTAATAAATGCTTGAATATCATGTACAAAACTAGGGTTTTTAGGTGACAACTTAGGAAGTTCAATTTTTTCCCTTAGGACTTAGGGTTTGAATAGATTAGTTATGGGACTATAGGGGCTATGGGTAGTTATTAGATCCCTTAGAGAACAGTTAGGATTCCCCTACTGCTATTATTACTGTCTGTATGCCTGTTGTTTGGTGTGGTGTGCCCTCTGGGGTTTATTGATTGTTTGTATGGGTATTGGGTTTGTCTGGGGCCCTGGGGAAGCTGAAGATTTGTGGAGGAGAAGCCATTGGAGATTCAAATGCTGAAGATCAACTGTCAGAGTTGAGGAGGAGCTTCTTGCTAGCAGTTGCTGAGGAGACTAGGGTTTAGGAGCTAGGCAGAGCTCTAGGTTAGAATGATTATTTCTCAAACATGGATTGCCTTGTCTGCATCCATTCTTCTCTGTGATTCAGAGTCTCTCTAAGACACTCACCCCCTTCCTTTGGAAGGCTTGGTGATGGTGTCTATGAGGTAGAACTCTTGAGAGAAAATGTCTCTTGTGTTAGAAGCAGTCTGTTCACCACCTTTGGTAGTCAGCTGATTGCTTAACACCCAATTCACTCTTGTGACTGATCCCTCATCCTGGAGGTTTGAGCTTGAAGAAAAACCATTGCAGATGGAAGACTGATGATCAAAGCCCTTGTCTGAAGGCCATAAAGATGGAGATTGATGCTTGTTGAAGCTTGTGAATGATTGGAGATTGCTTGAAGCCAGTTGTTGATTCAGAGCTGCTGATGCTGTTTCTTTTTGCTGTATTTCATTTCTTGATGTATTGATTGGTTTTCCTGACTGTATTGTTTGCTGTTTACCCTGCTGGGTTGAAAGTGAAGTCTGTTCACTTTTGCCTATTGTTTTCTAGGTTCGAGGTTGAGTGGGACTCCCTTGCCTCGCTTGTGCTGTTGCATCCATGCATTTTACTGTTTTACTGTATATATCTGTTATTGTTTCTGTTTCTGCCTATCCCGTAGGATCTCTGTTTCTCTCTGTGCAAGAGAGGAGCATGATAGACACTAGGTCTTAACCCATGCATGATAACATTAGGTTAGTTTGATTCCCTTCGCAACCGTAGGTTAGAGTTCTGTCTCTTTCTTTCTCAAAACAAACAGAAAAACACATAAAGATTTCAAACACAATAAAAGACACTTCTTCCGTAAAAGAACGTGAACTCATCAAGACGTCATTTTTGTCCGCCGGGACTGTTAATCAAGAAAACGTTTTTCAGAAGGAATAAAATCAACCAAGGCAGACTTGTGTCGTACGTGGCCCGAACTACGTTTGCTCTGATCTTTCATGCTGTGTGAAAGTACGTAGGCATAGGATACGATATCCTAGCGAGCAACCTTCCCCTCCTTTCCCGTAGGTAGGCGAACTACGTTGACTCTGATTTCTCGTTCCAGACGGGAATACGTAGGCATAAAGTGCGATACTTTGCCGAGTCATTTTTATTTCCATTTTATTTTCTTTTTAACCCTTGACCTATAGTTTAGATAGAATAACAATCCATACCCGAAAACAAGCGTGGATCCCGTCGAGTACGACGGACGTGAGGGGTGCTAATACCTTCCCCTTGCGTAACCGACTCCCGAATCCAGGTTTTGGTTGCGATGACCATACCTTTCCCGTATTGTGCGAGGTTTACTCTGAGCGTTTCCTTTCCCTCCCGTGGGATAAATAACGCACGGTGGCGACTCTTCTGTTCAGCCGGCGCCGATTTTCGCAGTAGCGACAGCTGGCGACTCTGCTGGGGAACCAACGTCCCCTGGCTGCTAAGGACTGCGACGGTCCTTATGCATTTGGGATCCAACGTCCCTTGAGAGAGTCAATCCTAACGCTTGTTTTCCCGTCGAGGATTTTGTATGGAGTTATTGTATATTTCTAACCCTGTATTTTTCAGCTTTATATATTGTTTATTATTGCTGTATCTGGGGTGTGACGGGTGTTCTGATATTGAGAGATAAGCCGGACCTGGGCTTGAGTGCACCTAGAATTAGAGTAGAAATTAGTGGGCGCCCGCTTGCTTTGCTTGCTTTGGTGTCCCATGAAATCTACACTCAGACGAGGTTCCTCTGGTTGGCCTCCTGCCCCTTCCTTTGGTTGGCGTGGGTTGCTGGTTAGTTGGATTGTCGACTCTGGGGACCGATCATTTGGAAGTTGGCTGAGTGAGGCCTCTTCAGGATTTGATGATGCCACTCCTTCTGGGAATCGTATCATCAACCCTGAAAGTCTGTGACGCCGACGACCGCATAGGATGCCGTACCTTGTGCCAGTTATAAGGCCACCCACCTGTGAGGGGATTCGGGGTTATGCAGGTAACTAGACCTCCAGATTACCGGTTATTTCTTGATCAGAGATCCGGGTTATTTATGGAGAGTTATGAGGTCTGCCAGAGACCATGTGGAGATTTGTTCTGAGGTCTGTCAGAGACCATTTGGAGATGTATTATGAGGTCTGTCAGAGACCAGTTGGAGATGTATTATGAGGTCTGTCAGAGACCAGTTGGAGATGTATTATGAGGTCTGTCAGAGACCAGTTGGAGATGTGTTTTGAGGTCTGTCAGAGACCAATTATGGATGGGATTTGAGGTCTATCAGAGACCAGTGAGTTATGGTTTGAGGTCTGTCAGAGACCAGTGTTGGAGTTTTATTTTAGGTCTATCTGAGACCAGGGTTGATGACTTCTGGATGGTCTATCTGAGACCTTTCTTGATTGGGTTTAGGCTATTCAGCTGCAGCTTTGGTCCCCGTTGAATGTTACTTGCATTGCATCCCTGCATATACATTATCATTTGCATTTTACTAACGTGTGTCTGTGCTGCAGGTGCATTTGCATTTCCCTAGTTCTAGCGCCCGGACTTCTGAGTTTTGATCATGACTAGCCTAAGGAGAACGGTTGCTTACAAATTGCCTACGCCTGATATTGTTCCTTTACTGGGGTTGATCTCTCTTGCTGATGAGAGTGTTCGTAGGAGTTTCCGGATGAGCTATGGTAGATTATTGAGATTGGTGTGCAAACCTACAGAGGTAGAGTTGGATGGGCTGTATGCTTTGATGCAATTCTACGACCCTGCTTTGAGGTGTTTCACGTTCTCTGATTTTATTATGGGACCAACTCTGGAGGAATACGCTGAGTATGTTGAGCTGCCTGTGCAGAACCAGGTTCCATTCATTCATTATGATGCCAAGCCTAAGCCGGAGGAATTGGCAAAAGCCTTGCATGTTGATGCTTCTGAACTTGTGACTACTGTTTCCCGTGGAGTTCCAGGCTTCTCGTTTCAGTTCTTAGTGGGTAAAGCCCAAGAGTACGCCAAGAATGGGTGCTGGGTTGCTTTCAATGCTATGTTGGCCTTGTGCATTTATGGCATAGTACTGTTCCCCAACATACCGGATTTTGTGGACTTCGATGCTTTCTACTTGTTTGCCGCTGGTAATCCTGTACCTACCTTACTCGGAGATTTCTACCACTCACTGCATTACAAGAATGAGAAGGGAAGAGGGAAGAATGTTCATTTCTGTGTACCCTTGTTGAGTACGTGGTTTGAGAGTCACCTTCCTAAGAGAGGATCTGCTGCAGAGACTACAATTCCAGTTGGTTGGCCAGAACGCTTGATGAGGCTATCGTCGGAAGATATGGAGTGGTTTGATAGAGACCTGTTGGGATCTGAGCTCATCTTTAGCTGTGCTGGGTACCCTAATGTGCCATTGATAGGAAGAAAAGGGTGTATCAACTACAACCCTTCTCTATTCATTCGCCAGTTCGGATATGCGCTGAAGAGCCCACCTCAAGAGGAAGAAGTACAGGAATCTCTGTACTTCACCGGTGACGTGAAGGGGGAGTTATTAGCCAAGTTGCGACATGCTTGGACGAGTATTAACCACAAAGGGAAGCCGTTGTTAGGAAAGAATGACTGTCAGGCCTATGCACCTTATAGAGCTTGGATTCAGGAGAGGGCTAGTCAGTTGAAGATGCCGTTTCCAGAGGCACCAATTCTTGATCCTATTCCGGTAGAAGAGCCGACCACTGTTTCTAGGGAAGTCTATGAACAAGTTGTGAGGGAGAAAGAAGCCTTAATGAAGATTAATGAAGGGTTAGAGCAAGAGCTAGCCCAGGCACGCAGTGAGAAGAACAAGGCCGTATATGCTTTCCAACAACAGATTGAGCTGGTAAACAGGTTAGGAGCCGAGTTGACCGAGGAAAAGAAGAAGCGCGAACGTCTGGGGCAAGAGTTCAGAAGTTCCCATGACATGCTGGAAGCCAAAAAGAAGGCGCTCGACGCAGCACACCGAGAGATATCTTCTTGCAACAAGACTTGGAATGCTACACTCACCAACAACAAGCAGAGGGAAGATAAGCTAAAGCAGCAAATTTCCGACCTCGAGGAGAAGTTGAAGTCTAGCATCAAGAAATGTGAGGAGGAAGTGACGAACCGGTACAGTGTCCAGCATGCACTGAACAAGGCAATCAAATCCAGAGATGAAGCAGTGTCCCAGAAGCGAAAGTTAGAAGATTGCTTCGGAGAAGCGGCATGGGAAGAAACTGCTGAAGACGTACGCCGTGTCCTTAAGAAGAGAAACCAGCTTGTTGAAGGGCTGCTCGATCGACCAAGCCATCCGGAGACCAAGAAGTTGATAGAGGAGTACCAGACCTTTGGGAGGATCTGATCATTCCATTATTTGTATGCTTTATTTGCATAGTGCTGACCATCACCAGGATTGTTGGTTGAGGTCATGCCATCTTTGTACTCTCAGTGATATTGTACCCTGGGCTTATTGATTCTCTCTGCAATATACGAGGCTTTCTATGATTCAGCTCCGGTATTCTTATTGTCAACACTGTCACTGCACCGGCACCTTCGCACTAGAACTGGGGGAATGAACTTCCCTAATGCACAGACACATTGCATTGCATTCATATTCATCTTGCATAACAGGGAATCTTTGAATGGTGTCTTATCTCCTGCTTTGATCCAGGTACTTAACAGGATTCCAGGTCAACATCCGCACCGCTATTCTACACGATCCAACTGTCGGAAAGTCATGGACCAGATTCAGAATGAGATGCAGGATGTACGCGAGAAGCTCGCCCTCTTCATGCAGACCATGGAGGCTATAGCAAAAGGGCAAGAGAATTTGCAGGCCATGGTCCAGCCTCTGTTGGCTCGCAACGCTGGTCATGGTAACGAAGATCATCAGTCTGTCCGGGTTGATACTGCTCATGGAGACGGCACTCCCACGCCAGTGGCTCCGCCTGCCGTCAATATACCCGCTGCTAACGTCAACAACGCTACCGCTGCTGTGAATGGTAACGTCGGAGTTGGAAATGAAACTGCTGTCCATAACGCTGGGCTGGGTGATGTCAATGTGGGAGATAATCTCGGAGGCAATGGCTTTGTCAACGCTGGGTTCGGATTCAACGATCAGGGATTCGACAATACTGGCAAGTATGGCTTTAATGCTCAAGGCTTTGGGCAAGATGGTTATGGTATGGTCAATCAGGGCTACGGAGGTTTTGGAAACGGAAACGGTGCTGGTTTTATGGCTGGTGGTCCTGCTGGAGGTGTTCAAGGGTATGGCAACAGAGGCCGAGTGCCGGGGATGAATCAGGTCAGAGCTGGACGTAATAATGCATATGATGGATATGGGGCTGGAAACGGTATGTGGCAAGAGGATCAGCAAGAGGACGCCTTCTCTGGAGGGGGTTTTGAAGGGCCGATGGATGATTCTCAAAAGATTAGAATGCTGGAAGAGCAAATGAAGGGAGTCCTAAACCAGAGTGCTGTGGGTCTGGACATGGCAACAATGGGCTTGGTACCTGGGCTGAGGGTGCCAATCAAGTTCAAAGCGCCTGCGTTCGATAAGTACAAAGGAGATACATGCCCGAAAGTGCATGTACGAGCTTATTACAGAAAGATGTCTGCATACTCCACTGACGAAAGAATGCTCATGCATTTCTTTCAGGATAGCCTATCGGGTCCTTCCTTAGAGTGGTACATGGGGTTGGAGCCCACTGATATCAAGACTTGGAAGCAATTAGCGGAGGCGTTCGTAGCCCATTACAAATATAACAGTGACCTGGCACCCAATCGGGTCCAGTTGGCCGGGCTTTCGCAGAAGAAGGGGGAGAGTTTTAAAGAATACGCGCAAAGGTGGCGCGATATGGCTGCCAGGGTTCGTCCTCCTGTCGAAGATAAAGAAATGAACGATATGTTTGTCGGCACATTCACCGGGCTGTTTCATGATATGTTGTTTCATACGTCTCTGGCTAGTTTTTCAGATCTGATTTTGATGGGTGAAAAGATTGAGCGGAACATTAAGCAAGGAAAGTTCCAAGTTGACGAGTCAGCTGCATCCGGCAGTAATAGGAAAGCTTATGGTGGGCGCCGTCAGGGCGAAGCTAGCGCGGTGTTTGGAGGCCGAGGCCGAGGCCGAGGCAGGGGAAGAAATCAATATCGTCAGCCGCAGCAAGTGTCGAGTGTGACTATTCCTTACCAACAGCAACCAATCCAGCAACAACAACAGGTTCAGCAGCAACCAATGCCACAGCAGCAGCAGCCTCAGCAGGGGGCACAGCAGGCTCAGAGAAAATTCCAGGGTGGTAAGCCGAGAAGGGTGTTCGAGAAACCTCCCTCTAACTATGCTGATTTATTGCAGACCTTGTTGGGATTGAATCTGGTGGAGAAAAGAACCTTGGCACCAATAACGGGAGCTCCCCCGTTCGGCTATGATGCAAATAGGCGCTGCGAGTTTCATTCTGGGGCCCCGGGCCATGATATAGAAGGTTGTCACGCTTTTAAGCACGTTGTGCAGGATCTCTTGGACAACAAGTCTATCAACTTCGGAACGACCGGTGCGAATATAGTCCAGAAACCCATGCCTAACCATGGGGCGAATGCCGTGCTGACTGAGGAAGGTCTGAATCTGATTATGAATGTTGAGGATTTAAAGACGCCGCTGAGCGAAATAAAAAGCCGACTGTTGCAGGGAGGTGTTTACCCGGGTTGTAATGAGTACTGCTTAGATTGTTGGGCCCTGTCTGGGGGGTGTGAGGATTTGAAGAAAGGCATCCAGGCCTTAATTGATGAAGGTGTATTGCAGTTTGATAGAACAGCAACTGATGAGCCTGCAGGGGCAGTAATGGATAGTCAGAGTGATGTCGCCACAGTGACAATTCCTAGGAAGACGATCACTATTTCAGCACCAGCTCAGCGACCACCGATTACTATAACTAAAGCCGGGCCAATCCCGTATGAGAACACGAAAGCAGTCCCATGGTCATATGGGCTGGAGGTGTATTGTGACGGGATTAAAATCGATGTTAACAAGCAGTCAGAGGGGATTGTGGATAATGTTGTTGGCCCGGGAGGCATGACGAGGAGCGGCAGGATCTTTATATCTCCTGAAGTGGAGGCTGAAAGGCTAGCGAAAGGAAAGGGGAAAGCGGTGGAAAATGTTCCGGTTCAAGCCAACGAAAAAGAAGCAGCATCTAAGGATGTAGAGGAATTCATGCGCTTAATTCGGAAAAGTGATTATAAAATCGTGGAGCATCTGCAGCAAACGCCATCCAAAATATCTATTCTGTCATTGCTGTTGTGTTCGGAAGCTCACCGAAATGCTTTGCTGAAAGTCCTGGACACTTCTTTTGTACCACAGGATGTCTCCGTGAACCAGCTAGAAGGGGTATTGGCACATGTAAATGCGGGCCACAGTCTGGGCTTTACTGATTTTGACTTGACTCCGAAAGGAAGGGATCATAATATGGCATTACATGTATCTGTTGAGTGCAGAGGGTCGACAATGTCGCACGTATTGGTTGACACCGGGTCGTCTTTGAATGTGCTGCCTAAGAAGGCTATGATGAAGCTGGATGTTCGAGGAATTTTGTGCACACCAAGTGATTTGGTAGTCAGAGCGTTTGACGGCACGCGGAGAACAGTCTTCGGATCGATCACCTTGCCTCTGCAAGTGGGGCCGGAAGTGTTTGCAACGGAGTTTTATATCATGGATATACAGCCTGCGTACAGCTGCTTGCTGGGAAGACCTTGGATTCACGGGGCAGGGGCAGTCACGTCAACCCTGCATCAGAAGTTAAAGTATATGGTCGGAGACAGTGTAGTCACCGTGTGCGGAGAAGAAGACATCCTGGTCAGCCATCTTTCTTCGTTTAAATATGTGGAAGTCGACGGGGAGATCCACGAGACGCCATGCCAGGCGTTCGAAGGTTTGCGCATTAAGGACAAGAGTCCCGGGCCAAGCAGAGTGCCAGAGATAGCCGTCTCTTCGTATAAAGAGGCTCAAGCGCTAGTGAAGGCAGGAGAAGCCACGGGCTGGGGCAAAGTATTGGACATTCCGGTGAAAATGGACCGGTTCGGACTGGGGTATAGACCGTCGTCATCAACTCCTTCTGTGGGGGCCCCTCATTTCAGGAAGTCAATCTCCATCTCTGCCAGTGGAGTATGCCATGAATCTGTCAATGCTGCTTCAGAATCTGATGAAGGGGACAGCGACTGTGATATGGATGCCTGGATTCAGCCAAGCACGCCAGGACAAGGACTGTGCAACTGGTCCATTCAGGAGCTTGTTCCTGTGACTTTTAAACAGTAATGCTTTGCTTTATTAATTGTTGAATAATCTGATGTCTTGCCCGGGGCATCAGGATTTGCTTAGGGCTGCGTTGTTATAAACATTGCTTCGTTAATCATTAAATAAATGGCGTTTTTTCATGTGCAAATACTGTAATCCCTGTCTTTCTTGTTTTTGTATTTTTCAATAAAATGGCAACGTGGTTATCCGCTTTATACGCATTTTGAAGCACTTAACCCTTTCTTTTGCAGGATAACATTTTCAGATGACATCTTTGAGCCACCTATGACTTGTCCCGACTTCGAGCACCCGGTATTCCAGACCGAAGAAGAGGTTGTCGAAGATAGCGACGTTCCTGAAGAACTGTCTTGGTTGGTGAAGCAAGAGGAAAGAGCCATTCTGCCTCACGACGAGGTTATCGAGATTATCAATTTGGGGTCGGAAGGGGTTGAGAAAAATATTCGTATCGGAGCCGCACTGCAGAGTGATATCAAGCGAAGACTGGTTGAAATGCTCCGAGAGTATAATGATGTATTCGCTTGGTCGTATCAAGATATGCCAGGGCTTGATACAGATATGGTTGTGCATCGTCTGCCACTGAAAGAAGACTGCCCGCCTGTCAAACAAAAACTTCGCAGAACTCGTCCAGATATGGCAATGAAGATCAAAGAGGAGGTTCAGAAACAGTGGGACGCTGGGTTCCTGGCTGTGACGAAGTATCCCTCATGGGTTGCTAACATCGTACCAGTGCCAAAGAAAGATGGCAAGGTTCGAATGTGCGTGGATTATAGAGATTTGAATAAAGCAAGCCCAAAAGACGATTTTCCACTTCCTCATATTGATGTGTTAGTTGATAATACTGCTCAGTACTCCGTATTCTCCTTCATGGATGGCTTTTCAGGCTATAATCAAATTAAAATGGCGCCAGAGGATATGGAGAAGACTACTTTCATAACGCCTTGGGGAACATTTTGCTATAAAGTGATGCCCTTTGGTTTGAAAAATGCTGGGGCAACATATCAGCGTGCGATGACGACTCTCTTTCATGACATGATGCATAAAGAGATTGAAGTTTATGTTGACGATATGATTGCCAAATCCCAGACAGAGGAAGAGCATCTGGTGAATCTGTTGAAGTTGTTTAAAAGGCTTAGGAAGTTCAGGCTGAGGCTGAACCCTAACAAATGCACCTTCGGGGTGAGATCGGGTAAACTGCTGGGGTTTATCGTAAGCGAAAGAGGAATAGAGGTCGATCCTGCTAAAATAAAAGCGATTCAAGAAATGCCGACGCCTAAAACAGAGAAAGAGGTGCGCGGGTTTTTAGGGAGATTGAACTACATTGCTCGGTTCATATCTCACCTAACGGCCACGTGTGAACCATTATTCAAGCTGTTGAAGAAAGATCAAGCTGTAACGTGGAACGAAGATTGTCAAAAGGCGTTCGATAAAATAAAGCAGTATTTGCAGGAGCCTCCTATTTTGATACCCCCAGTGGCAGGGAGACCCTTGATAATGTATTTGACGGTTCTCGAGGGAAGCATGGGTTGCGTTCTCGGTCAGCACGACGAGACGGGGAGAAAAGAGCATGCAATTTACTATTTGAGTAAGAAATTTACAGACTGTGAATCTCGATATTCAATGCTGGAGAAAACTTGTTGCGCGCTAGCCTGGGCCGCCAAGCGTTTGAGGCAGTACATGCTGAATCATACAACCATGCTCATCTCGAAGATGGATCCGATCAAATATATATTCGAAAAGCAGGCGTTGTCAGGTAGAATTGCCCGGTGGCAGATGATCTTGACTGAATACGATATTCAATACGTCTCGCAAAAGGCAATAAAGGGGAGTGTGTTGTCTGAATATCTGGCGGAGCAGCCTATTGAAGAGTATCAATCGATGAGATTTGACTTTCCTGACGAGGATATCATGTATCTCAAGATGAAGGATTGTGAAGAGCCGTTACCAGACGAAGGACCAGAGCCGGGGTCCAAATGGCAGATGATATTTGATGGAGCTGTGAATGCTTACGGTAGCGGAATAGGGGCAATTATCACTACGCCGCACGGGTCGCACATCCCGTTTACTGCCCGATTGACCTTTGCCGTTACCAACAATGAGGCCGAATACGAAGCTTGTATAATGGGGCTTGAAGAAGCCATTGATTTGCGAATCAAACATTTAGACGTATACGGAGACTCAGCTCTGGTAGTGAATCAGATCAAAGGGGAATGGGAGACACGTCAGCCCAATTTGATACATTACATGAATTATGCAAGGAGATTGTTGCCTTTCTTCGACAAAGTTGAATTGCATCATGTGCCGCGGGCAGAAAATCAAATGGCTGACGCCCTTGCCACCTTGTCTTCCATGTACAAGGTCAATTTCTGGAACGAAGCTCCCCAAATCACTATCTCTCGGTTGGACAGGCCAGCTTATGTATTTGCTATTGATGAAGCGTCTGATGGCAAACCGTGGTATTTTGATATCCTTAATTTCCTGAAGAATAAAGAGTATCCGGCTGGGGCATCCAGTCAAGATCAGAAGACTCTCAGGAGGTTAGCGGGTAATTTCTATTTGAACCCGGATGGCGTCTTATACAGAAGAAACCACGACTTGGTGTTGTTGCGTTGTGTAGACGAGAAAGAGGCAAAGCTTCTCATGGAGGAAATTCACGAAGGTGCATTTGGCACGCATGCTGGTGGACATGCTATGACGAGAAAACTGCTGCGGGCAGGTTACTTTTGGCTGACGATGGAAACTGATTGTTTCAAATTTGCAAGAAAGTGCCACAAGTGCCAAATTTATGCTGACAAAATACATGTGCCTCCGAGTCCTCTAAATGTGATGTCATCACCATGGCCATTCTCGATGTGGGGAATCGATATGATCGGAAAGATTGAGCCGACGGCTTCTAACGGGCATCGGTTCATCCTCGTAGCAATCGATTATTTCACCAAATGGGTGGAAGCGGCGTCTTACGCAAATGTAACGAAGCAAGTGGTGGCTAGATTCATCAAGAGAGATATCATTTGCCGATACGGAATTCCCGAGCGGATAATCACGGATAATGGTTCTAATCTGAACAACAAAATGATGAAGGAGCTCTGTCAGAATTTCAAGATCGAACATCACAACTCCTCCCCTTACCGACCCAAGATGAATGGCGCTGTCGAAGCGGCCAATAAGAATATCAAGAAGATTGTCCAGAAAATGGTGGTGACGTATAAAGATTGGCATGAAATGCTACCTTTCGCTTTGCACGGTTACCGTACGACGGTACGCACGTCAACCGGGGCAACTCCGTTCTCGTTGGTATACGGAATGGAAGCGGTATTACCATTGGAGGTTGAGATCCCTTCTCTGAGGGTATTGCGAGACGTTCAGCTGGACGAGGCAGAATGGGTAACGAACAGATTGAACCAACTGAGTTTGATGGATGAGAAGAGGCTAGCTTCTCTGGCATACGGTCGTTTGTATCAGAGACGAATGAAGAAAGCGTACGACAAGAAGATACTTCCGCGAAGCTTTCAGACGGGCGACCTTGTGCTGAAAAGGATTCTCCCGCCGCAGGCAGATCACAGGGGCAAGTGGACCCCCAATTACGAAGGGCCATACGTTGTCAGTAAGGTCTTTTCAGGAGGAGCTTTGTTGTTGTCCACCATGGACGGGGAAGACTTTGCATCACCTGTGAATTCGGACGCAGTTAAAAAATACTTTGCTTAAAATAGACCCGCTGGGCAAAAAAAGAGAGTCCAGGCAAAAATGGGGCATCCTGGCGAACCAAAAACAGAATGAAAGGTTCGGGCAAAAGTTAGGGATAAAATTGAAAAAATGTACACCCGCGAAGTTGAAAACCTACACTGGGCGGCTTCGGCAAAAAGGGGTATCCCGGTGAACTGAAAACCCGTAAAGGGCGGTTCACGCAAAAGTTAGGGATGAGAAAAGCAAATGACTGCGGTCCGAATTTGGTATTCAATGAGCATCAGTGCGGGAGAATATATTTGAGGAATTAGTTATCGGATACAACCTCTTCAGAAGACGGATACCGGGAAAGCATTAGAGTCGGACGAATCAAGACGAGATCAGTGTCCTAACGCGGGCAGATCAAAGAGATTATTATTCCTAACATGGAAAGATGTGGTCCTTACGCGGACATATCAACAGAAGTGATTCCTAACGTGGAAATACGGAGATTCCTAACGCGGGAAAGAGGTAGTCCTTACGCGGACGTATCAGAAGATAGTTTCCTTACGTGGAAATGACAGTATTCCTAACGTGGAAAGAAGAGAGTCCTTACGTGGACATATCAAGAGCATTCCTTACGTGGAAGAAAGATGGTTTCCTGACGTGGAAAGATGAATTTATTCCTTACGTGGAAAGAAGTTGGTGTTCCTTACGTGGAAAGATTGAGTCCTTACGCGGACATATTGAGGTAGATTCCTTACGGGGAGATAAGGGCATTCTTTACGTGGAAAAATGAGTCCTGACGCGGACAAATTGAGAAAGAATTGATTCCTAACGTGGAAAGATCGGAGTCCTTACGTGGACATATCAAGAGCCTTCCTTATGTGGAAGAAAAATGGTTTCCTTACGTGGAAAGACGAGTTTATTCCTAACGTGGAAAGATTGAGTCCTCACGCGGACATATCAAGATTGATTCCTGACGTGGAAAGAAATGGATCATTCCTGACGTGGAAAGAGAGTTTAGTCATGACGCGGACAGATCATATCAAGATATTCCTAACGTGGAAGAAGAAGTTATTCCTTGCGCGGAGAAATTGGGGTCCTGACATGGACAGATTCGAGAAGTTGAGTCCTGACGTGGACAGGTTCAGTACCAAAGCGGAATTCCTTATGTAGAAAGATCGGAGTCCTGACGTGGACACGTCAAATGGCATTGGAGTCCTTACATGGACAGATTGATATAGTTTCCTAACGTGGAAAGAAGATTGCTTCCTAACGTGGAAAGAGAAAAGCGTTACTCCTAACGTGGATGATGTGATTCCTAACGTGGACAGGTGTTACTCCTAACGTGGAAGAGTGTTATTCCTAACGTGGGCGATTCAGTTTACGGAAATGCAGGTGAATTATCCCCAGCGGAGTTGCCGAGATTTTCCTGGGTTGACAGTAAGTGGAGTCCTAACGTGGACAAGTTCTAGTTGAGATTTCTTCGTATCGACGACAGACAGAGTCCTAACGTGGACAAGCAAGCAATCTGTTATGACAGAATCCTCTTCAGAACGATGGAAACAATCCCCAGCACGGTCGCGCAAGATCAGTGGGTTATCGTAACAGTCAGATTCAGCTGACGAATGTTATTCCTCAAGCAGGAGCGCAGTTTATTTCTGCGGTTGGCAAATTTCTGGTTTCACTAGTATTCAACCGTCTCGTACCGCGAATGTCTGAAGGCTCCGGGCTCTTCACCCAATCGGGTCCAAGTCGCTTGAATAGGGGCAGCTGTTGCACCCTAAAATTTACCCAACCTTACTCCTTGATTTATGTTTTCATTGTCATTAGCATTTGCATATAGAGTCATGTACATAGACTAACCATCTGCATAGCATAAGCATAGCAAGTCATTCAACAGGGGACCAATCATTATTTTCATCTCTAGAGGCCTAGCAAGAGGTTATTATCCTAATTCCACCCTATTCAAGTCATCAGGAAAGAATTTGAAAGCAAAGAGTTCAGCAGATCAATCCTTGAGTCCATCTCCTAGCTGAGGGTATCTGAGGATCAACAAGAGGGTTGTGAGCTATGAAATGAAAGCATGGAGAGCATCTAGACATCTTGAGAGACTTATAAAGTCATTTGGAGAAGAAAACAAGTCATTGATGAAAGCACAAGAGCTACAGTTGAAGACAGTCAACTAGGGTTTCATCTGGGTCAGCCCTAGGCCAACCCTAGGTCAATTGACTGACTTAAGAGGGCATTCAAGGCTATTGGAGAGATGTGGGGATCATCATTGAACATATGAAGAAGGATATGGAGATATGACAAGGAGAATTCAAGAGAAATCAAGGAGAAGAGGAGTTACTAAATTAGGGTTTCTCTGTAAAATCCCCTAGTTTAGGTCAAATTTCCAAGCAAGATAAGTCAAAATGCTAGCTTCAAATGGCTTCTTGGCCAACATGAAACTTGTAGAGGATCTCAAGACCTTTAATTTGAGTGGTGGAAGACCTCAAGGAGATTTATAGAACTCAAGTTATGGTCCTTACAAGTTACAGGTCATTTGGGGTGTCTGAATTTTTGTCTGTGAAAGTGACTTGACTTCCAAGCTAGTTTTACCCCTCAAGGAGATTTCAAATGAATTCTTGGTCAACATAAGAATTGTTCCTCATTGTCTTAGCTTTCTAGAATGGTATGGCATGCCTTCATATGATGTGGAGAACTCAACTTATGGTCTTGACAAGCAAAGGGTATTTTGGGCATTTGTGAATTACAGGTCATTTTAACCTATGTCCAAAACTCATACAAGGAGGCCTCAAATGGAAAAACTTACAACATCAAACTTGCTCCAAATGGGATTTTAAGTCTAGAAAGAAGGTCACAAGTTATTGGAGAAGCTCATAGCATGGAGTTGCATGATAGGTCAAAATATGAACTAAAAAGGCTTATAAAGTGAATAATTTCAAGTTGGAAAATGGTTTGGGAGATTTACAAGTCCAAATGGAGACTTCCAATATATGATTTTGAATGGAAAAACAATTCTAAGAACAATGGTTCACCCACTTTTTTGAGTTTAGAAGGAAAAAATGAAGTTATCCATGGTTGCTTACCTTTTAAGAAACATAATCAAAAATGAGCCAAAGTTTGAAAACAAGGGAATGTGCAAGATGGATCTAGAATGTACCATTGGGGTCTATATATTCATGAAAGGAGAATTTGGCAAGGGTTGGCCTCATTTGCACCAAGAATTTCACAAGATTTCTCATTCTTTTCATTGAAGTTTCATTGCAATTCTCACAAATTCTTCACCAAATCTTCATCATAATCAACCTTCTCATACTGATTCATCATCATATAGTATAATTCAATCAAGAACGAGGTGGTTATCATCCATTTTCGAGCACTTTTTTCAAGAGCATCAAGATTGAAGTTGCAAGTGGATAGCATAATTCTGGCCAAATCTCATCCAAAGCTTGCATACAGAATCAAGTTCATCAAGGATTGATCAAGATCCAAGTCTCAAAAGCCTCAAATCATCAATCTCCATAGCTGTTTGCAAGATTTTGCACAAGGTAAGTTTTCATTCAAACTGCTTGATCCAGTTAGTTAGGCATGATTTTGTTAGTGTAGAATTGATCTAGGTGGTTAGGAGATTAAGTTAGATGAATTTGGAACGATTTGGTGAGGGTTGTTAACAGGTGCAACAAACTGTTAAGATTCATATCTCTTAGATTAGTGTGTTATAATTGTGGCTTGATAGCATATGTTACTCTCCATTAGTTGTAGTTCAGTTTAGGTTAAGTTTGATTGAGAATGGTGATGTTGCATATCAGTGTCCTTCCATGGTAATCAGAGATTGATGCTATCGGATTGAGAGATTTATTGAGTTTCAGATTGAATTGAGATCATAGGATTGTAGAGTGAAAGATTCTGAGCAAGTTTCGTGTTTATGGCGTGGCTTTTCATCGCGTGTAGAAGGAGAACGGTTTGGTGTAAACCTGCTCGTGCATGAGCTCTCATGGTGAATGAAACCCTAGGTTGCAGGTTCATTTGAAGAAGATAATGCCGTAAGCGTTGGATCATTCTAAAATGGTTGACCAAGACTCATATCCTACGGTCCAGATTTGAACTGAAAATGAGAGGGAGATAGTGTGAACTAAACGCGGCGTTTCATTAATGTTGGCATCTGGGCTTACTGAGTGTCATGCTAATCCCACCCCCAATGTGTTAGGCCCAAACCATTTCAATGTGATTTCTCTGCTTCTCTCACCCCCCAGCGCCTTTCTAGTGTTTTTTAATTCAGAGTGGTATTGGGCTTAAGCCAGAAGCGCTACCAACACCCCCCATTATGTGGCCCATCCTGGTTCTGAACTGGGGCGAATTTCTTTTCATACCCCCTCTGGCTCATTTAATTCATTTTATTTTTCTTATTTCATTTTAATATTTTACCAATTTTCATAAATTCATAAATAATTCATAAAAAATGCTTTTTAATTCATTCTTTTTACCATGTTTTCATTAAAATGTCTAGAATATTATAGGAAAATAAATTTTCATTTTTAGTTTTATTTCATATTTTTTACATATTTTCTAAAATAAATGTCATATTAAATAATTCATTTCATGCATCATTTTTATGATTTTTGTTCTCTCACATGCTTTGATATTTTTTGATCATTCTTTTCATATTGTTTAGATGAGATATTAGGCTTGTAGAAATATTTTAGTTCCCATTTTTAGGAGTTAATTTTAGGTGATTAATAAATGCTTGAATATCATGTACAAAACTAGGGTTTTTAGGTGACAACTTAGGAAGTTCAATTTTTTCCCTTAGGACTTAGGGTTTGAATAGATTAGTTATGGGACTATAGGGGCTATGGGTAGTTATTAGATCCCTTAGAGAACAGTTAGGATTCCCCTACTGCTATTATTACTGTCTGTATGCCTGTTGTTTGGTGTGGTGTGCCCTCTGGGGTTTATTGATTGTTTGTATGGGTATTGGGTTTGTCTGGGGCCCTGGGGAAGCTGAAGATTTGTGGAGGAGAAGCCATTGGAGATTCAAATGCTGAAGATCAACTGTCAGAGTTGAGGAGGAGCTTCTTGCTAGCAGTTGCTGAGGAGACTAGGGTTTAGGAGCTAGGCAGAGCTCTAGGTTAGAATGATTATTTCTCAAACATGGATTGCCTTGTCTGCATCCATTCTTCTCTGTGATTCAGAGTCTCTCTAAGACACTCACCCCCTTCCTTTGGAAGGCTTGGTGATGGTGTCTATGAGGTAGAACTCTTGAGAGAAAATGTCTCTTGTGTTAGAAGCAGTCTGTTCACCACCTTTGGTAGTCAGCTGATTGCTTAACACCCAATTCACTCTTGTGACTGATCCCTCATCCTGGAGGTTTGAGCTTGAAGAAAAACCATTGCAGATGGAAGACTGATGATCAAAGCCCTTGTCTGAAGGCCATAAAGATGGAGATTGATGCTTGTTGAAGCTTGTGAATGATTGGAGATTGCTTGAAGCCAGTTGTTGATTCAGAGCTGCTGATGCTGTTTCTTTTTGCTGTATTTCATTTCTTGATGTATTGATTGGTTTTCCTGACTGTATTGTTTGCTGTTTACCCTGCTGGGTTGAAAGTGAAGTCTGTTCACTTTTGCCTATTGTTTTCTAGGTTCGAGGTTGAGTGGGACTCCCTTGCCTCGCTTGTGCTGTTGCATCCATGCATTTTACTGTTTTACTGTATATATCTGTTATTGTTTCTGTTTCTGCCTATCCCGTAGGATCTCTGTTTCTCTCTGTGCAAGAGAGGAGCATGATAGACACTAGGTCTTAACCCATGCATGATAACATTAGGTTAGTTTGATTCCCTTCGCAACCGTAGGTTAGAGTTCTGTCTCTTTCTTTCTCAAAACAAACAGAAAAACACATAAAGATTTCAAACACAATAAAAGACACTTCTTCCGTAAAAGAACGTGAACTCATCAAGACGTCATTTTTGTCCGCCGGGACTGTTAATCAAGAAAACGTTTTTCAGAAGGAATAAAATCAACCAAGGCAGACTTGTGTCGTACGTGGCCCGAACTACGTTTGCTCTGATCTTTCATGCTGTGTGAAAGTACGTAGGCATAGGATACGATATCCTAGCGAGCAACCTTCCCCTCCTTTCCCGTAGGTAGGCGAACTACGTTGACTCTGATTTCTCGTTCCAGACGGGAATACGTAGGCATAAAGTGCGATACTTTGCCGAGTCATTTTTATTTCCATTTTATTTTCTTTTTAACCCTTGACCTATAGTTTAGATAGAATAACAATCCATACCCGAAAACAAGCGTGGATCCCGTCGAGTACGACGGACGTGAGGGGTGCTAATACCTTCCCCTTGCGTAACCGACTCCCGAATCCAGGTTTTGGTTGCGATGACCATACCTTTCCCGTATTGTGCGAGGTTTACTCTGAGCGTTTCCTTTCCCTCCCGTGGGATAAATAACGCACGGTGGCGACTCTTCTGTTCAGCCGGCGCCGATTTTCGCAGTAGCGACAGTACATGATGCAACTCAACCTTGTCAAAGAAAGGCAACAATCTCCTTGCATAATTCATGTACGGTATCAAATTGGGTGACGTGTCTCCCATTCTCCTTTTATTTGATTCACCACCAGAGCTGAGTCTCTGTATACATCCAGATTTTTGATTCGCAGATCAATGGCCTCTTCTAGCCCCATGATGCAGGCTTCGTATTCGGCTTCATTATTGGTAACCGGAAAGGTCAATCGAGCGGTAAATGGGATGTGCGACCCATGCGGAGTGGTGATGATTGCCCCTATTCCGCTACCATAGGAGTTTACAGCTCCGTCAAAGATCAACTGCCATTTGGAACCCAATTCTGGTCCTTCGTCCGGCAACGGTTCTTCACAATCTTTCATTTTTAGGTACATGATATCCTCGTCAGGAAAATCAAACCTCATCGATTGGTAGTCCTCAATAGGCTGCTCAGCAAGGTATTCTGATAACACGCTCCCCTTTATAGCCTTCTGTGAGACATACTGGATGTCGTATTCGGTCAAAACCATCTGCCAACGGGCAATTCTCCCAGATAATGCCTGCTTTTCAAATACGTATTTGATAGGATCCATCTTCGAGATGAGCATGGTTGTATGATTCAGCATGTACTGCCTCAAATGCTTGGCGGCCCAGGCTAGCACGCAACAAGTTTTTTCGAGCATTGAGTATCGAGATTCACATTCAGTAAACTTCTTACTCAGGTAGTATATCGCATGCTCTTTTCTTCCTGTCTCGTCATGTTGACCGAGAACACAACCCATAATTCCCTCAAGAACCGTCAAATACATAATCAAGGGTCTCCCTGCCACTGGAGGTATCAAAATCGGAGGCTCCTGCAAATACTGTTTTATTTTATCGAACGCCTTTTGACAATTTTCATTCCATGTTACAACCTGGTCTTTTTTCAATAGCTTGAATAATGGCTCACGCGTAGCTGTTAGATGAGATATGAACCGAGCGATGTAGTTCAACCTCCCTAAAAACCCGCGCACCTCTTTTTCTGTTTTAGGCGTCGGCATCTCTTGTATTGCTTTTATTTTTGCAGGATCAACCTCTATTCCTTTCTCGCTTACGATAAACCCCAGCAGTTTACCCGTCCTCACCCCGAAGGTGCACTTGTTAGGGTTCAATCTCAGCCTGATCTTCCTAAGCCTTTTGAATAACTTCAGTAGATTCACCAAATGCTCTTCCTCCGTCTGGGATTTGGCAATCATATCATCAACATAAACCTCGATCTCTTTATGCATCATGTCATGAAAGAGAGTCGTCATTGCACGCTGATACGTTGCCCCGGCATTCTTTAATCCGAAGGGCATCACTTTGTAACAAAATGTTCCCCAAGGCGTAATGAAGGTAGTCTTCTCCATGTCTTCTGGCGCCATTTTAATCTGGTTATAGCCCGAGAAGCCATCCATGAAGGAGAATACGGAGAATTGAGCAGTGTTATCGACCAGCACATCGATGTGAGGAAGTGGAAAATCATCTTTCGGGCTCGCTTTGTTCAAATCACGGTAATCTACGCACATTCTCACTTTACCGTCCTTCTTTGGTACTGGCACAATATTAGCGACGCATGAGGGATATTTTGTAACAGCTAGGAAACCAGCATCCCACTGCTTTTGAACCTCCTCCTTAATTTTCACTGCCATATCAGGTCTAGTTCTGCGAAGCTTCTGCTTAACCGGTGGGCATTCTTCTTTTAGCGGCAGACGGTGCACAACCATATCCGTATCCAGCCCAGGCATGTCTTCGTACGACCAAGCGAATACATCACTATACTCTCTGAGCACTTCAACCAGTCTTCTCTTGACGTCGCTCTGCAGCGCGGCTCCTATATAGATGTTCCTTTCAACCTCTTCCGACCCCAGATTAATGATCTCAATGACCTCCTCATGAGGCAGAATGATTCGTTCTTCTTGCTTTACCAACCAAGACAACTCTTCTGGGACATCACCATCTTCACCCATCTCTTCTTCGGCTTGAAATACCGGGTGCTCAAAGTCAAAGTGAGTCATAGGCGGTTCAATGATGTCATCTGAAAATGTTATCCTGCAAAGGGAATGGTTAAATGCTTCAAAATGTGTATAAAGCGAATAACCACGTTGCCATTTTATTGTAAAACACAAAAACAGGAAAAACAGAGATCACAATATTTGTGCATGAAAAACGCCTTTTTATTTAACGATTAACCAACGCAATGTACATAACAGCACGACCCTAAGCAAAATCACGATGCCCCGGGTAAGACACCGGATTGTTCAACAATTAAGAAAACAAAGTATTACTGTTTGGTAGTCACAGGAACAATCTCCTGAATAGACCAATTGCATAATCATTGCCCTGGTAAGCTCGGCTGAATCCAGGCATCTATGTCGCAGTCGCTGTCTCCTTCTTCGGAATCTGAAACAGCGTTGATGGCCTCGTGATACACTCCACTAGCTGTGATTGTTATCGGTCCTTTGAAACGGGGTGCCCCTGCAGCAGGCGTTGATGACGACGGTTGATATCCCAGCCCAAATCTGTCCATCTTCACGGGAATATCCAGAACCTTGCCCCAGCCTTTTGTCTCACCAGTCTTCACTAGAGCCTGAGCCTCCTTGTATGATGAGACTGCCACCTCTGACGCTTTACTCGGCCCTGGAACTTTGTCTTTGATGCGCAACCCTTCAAAGGCTTGACAGGGTGTTTCATGAATCTCGCCGTCGACTTCTACGTACTTGAATGATGACAGATGGCTGACCAATATATCTTCTTCTCCACAGACCGTGACCACACTGTCCCCTACCATGTATTTTAGCTTTTGGTGCAAGGTAGATGTGACTGCCCCAGCACCATGGATCCATGGTCGTCCGAGAAGACAGCTGTATGCTGGCTGGATGTCCATAATGTAAAATTCAGTTTTGAAAATCTCCGGCCCCACCTGCAGAGGTAACGTTATAGATCCAAAGACTGACCTTCGTGTACCATCAAACGCCCTGACCACCAAGTCACTAGGCGTACAAAGGATCCCCCTGATGTCCAATTTCATCATTGCTTTCTTTGGCAGCACGTTCAAGGAAGATCCGGTGTCTACCAGTACGTGGGACATGACTGAGCCCCTACACTCAACTGAGACATGCAACGCCATGTTATGCTCCCTCCCCTTCGGGGTCAACTCAAAATCCGTAAATCCCAAGCTATGTCCGGCGTTCACGTGCGCCAATACCCCCTCCAACTGATTCACAGAAACATCTTGGGGTACAAATGACGTGTCCAGAATTTTCAACAATGCATTCCTATGAGCTTCGGAACACAATAACAGTGACAATATGGATATCTTCGATGGCGTCTGTTGAAGGTGCTCAACAATCTTATAGTCACTCTTACGGATAAGGCGCATAAACTCTTCTACATCTTTCAGTGGGGTTTCTTTTTTGTTCCTCTGCACAGGGACCTCCTCATTCATTTTTCCTTTTCCTTTCGCCAATCGTTCAGCCTCTACCTCAGGCGATATAAAAATTCTCCCACTTCTCGTCATCCCTCTGGTCCCGACGACGTTGTCTACAACCTCAACTGGCTGTTTACTAATATCAATTTTCACCCCATCACAGTATGCTTCCAACCCATAAGTCCAGGGTACCGCCTTAGTGCTCTCATAAGGGGTTGGCTCTGCCTTGGTGATAGTGATCGGCGGTCGCCTGGCTGGCGCCGTTATAGTTATTGTCTTTCGGGGGATTGTCACTGTAGCTACATCACTTTGCTCATCCGCTAATATCTCTGCAGGTTTCTCAACTGCCGTTCTGTCGAATTGCACCGTGCCCTCATCTATCAAGGTCTGAATACCCTTCTTCAATTCAGCACAACCCCCAGCTTGGGTCCAACACTCTAGGCAAAACTCATCGCAGCCCGGATACACACCTCCTTTCAATAACCTGCTCTTTATCTCACACAATGGTGTTTTTAGGTCATCAACATTCATGATCAAGTTCAAACCCTCCTTGATCAAAATAGCATTTGCCCCATGGTTGGGCATGGGCTGTTGTACTATGTTCGGACCTGCTTGTCCAAAATTTATGGCTTTGCTATCCAACAGATCTTGCACCACAGGCTTGAACGCGTGGCAATTCTCTATGTCATGGCCCGGAGCCCCGGAGTGGAACTCACAGTGCTTGTTCGCATCAAAACCGAACGAGGAGTGCCCGTCATTGGCGCCATAGTCCTCTTTTCTACCAAGTTTAAACCCAGTAATGTCTGTAGCAATTCCGCATACGTTGAAGGAGGCGTTTCGAACACCCTCCTTGGTTTGCCCCCCTGAACTCTGCGTTGGGCAGGATGTAAACTCTGTTGTGGCTGCTGTTGCTGTGGTGGTATCTGTTGTAGTGGTATTGGTTGTTGATGAAATGGAATTGTGACACTTGCCACCTGTTGCGGATGATTGTATTGATTCCGCCCTCTGCCCCGGCCTCGGCCTCGGCCCCCGAATACT
Source organism: Lathyrus sativus (assembly GCA_963859935.3). NCBI lineage: Eukaryota > Viridiplantae > Streptophyta > Magnoliopsida > Fabales > Fabaceae > Lathyrus > Lathyrus sativus. The sequence goes on from OZ012739.1 coordinate 134,672,300, forward strand.
GCACTTGCATCACCTTGACGGCGACCACCAAAAGCTCTTTTGTTACTGCCAGCTGAAGTAGATTCCTCAGCTTGGAATCTCCCCATTTTAATATTGCTTTCAATTTTCTCACCCATCAAGATTAGGTCCGAGAAACTGCCCAAGGAAGTATGAAACAGCTTATCATAAAACATACCAGTAAATGTTCCTATGAACATATCATTCATTTCTTTGTCATCCAAAGGAGGATGAACTCGTGCGGCCATATCGCGCCATCTCTGTGCATATTCTTTGAAACTCTCGTCTTTCTTCTGGGACAACCCCTGTAATTGGACCCGGTTGGGTGCCAAGTCACTATTGTACTTGTAATGAGCCACGAACGCTTCAGCCAGCTGCTTCTAAGTTTTTACCTGAGTAGGCTCCAATCCCATGTACCATTCAAGGGAAGGACCAGACAAGCTGTCTTGAAAGAAATGAATCAGCATCCTCTCATCATTTGAATAAGCCGACATTCTTCTGTAGTATGACCGTACATGCACCTTTGGACAGGTATCTCCCTTATATTTGTCAAATGTGGGGGCTTTAAATTTTAGCGGTACCCTCAGGCCAGGCACCAGACCCATTGTGGTCATATCTAAACCAACAGCACTTTGGTTCACAACACCTTTCATCTGCTCCTCGAGCATCTTGATTCTCTGCGCGTTATCTGCAGGACCTTCAAAACCTCCACCAGAGAAAGCATCTTCTTGCTGATCTTCTATCCAATTACCATTCCCATTTTCGTATCCATCATACCCGTTGTTACGACCAAATCTAGTATGATTCATCACAGGGCCCCGCCCCCTGTTACCATACCCTGGAGCGACTCCGGCAGGTCCAAAAGACATCATTCCAGCACCATTTCCATTACCGAATCCGCCGTAACCCTGATTGGTATTACCAAATTCGTCCTGTCCGAAGCCCTGAGTGTTGAAGCCGTACTTCCCATCTTGATTAGCATAATCAAACCCCTGGTCGTTATAGCCAAATCCGTTGTTACCGAAGCCATTACCTCCAATATTATCACCACCCAGATTGGCATCTCCGAACCCAACGTTGTTGACGACAGTCTCGTTACCGATTCCTGCGTTACCGTTCCCGGCGCCAGCGCCGTTGTTCACATTCACAGCAGGTATGTTCGCCACAGGTGGAGCTACCGGTGTAGGAGTACCATCCCCGTGAATGGTGTCAACACGTACAGAATTGCGGTCTTCGTTTCCATGCCCAGCAGTCCTCGCTAGCAGGGGCTGCACCAGAGCTTGCAAGTTTTCTTGGCCTTTCACAATGGTCTCCATTGTCTGCATGAATAGTGCCAGCTTCTCACGCATGTCCTGCATTTCGCTCTGCATCTGATCCATAACTCTCTTGCAGTTGGTACGAGTAGAGTATCGGTGCGGGCGTTGACTTTCAATCCTGAAAAGACCTAAGAAATTGCAGGGGATGAGATACAATTCAATAATTACCTGTAATGCAGTATGAATGCGAATGTGATCATGTAAATATGCTACAGGTTATATTCCCCTGATTCTAGTTCCAGAGAGAAAGCCATTATGGCAATGGAGTCCTTATTCATCAAGCAATAAACCAGAAACACCTCGTATATAACAAGTGCCAAAAGGATGAGTACTGAATACAACCGAAAAGACCTCGGCCAACAAGTCTGGAGATGGTCCAAATATGAGTACAGAAAGTAAGGCAAAGATATGTCAGGCCAAATGGCGCGCTCGGACGTCCTCCAATATCCTCATTGTCTCGGAGTGTCCTAGTCAGGAGATCAACTCCTGCACCAGTAAATCATACCGCTCAGTAGTGGATTTCAGCTTTGCGGCGTCGTCCCGGGGAGCCCCTCAGCTCGCACTCTCGTCAGATCTGTACTTCTTGGACCCGGCCTTCTCCTCGCAACCTCTCGACTTCTCGTCGCCGTCACTGACTCTGAGATTAGCATTATTCCTCACGGATGTTACTTCAGCAATCTTTGCTTCCTGGGCTTTAACATGTGCTTCCAACGTGGTAATCTGCATTTTCAGTTTGTCTTCGCGCTCTTTCCGCTTGGTGAGTGTGGCCTCCCACAAAGCCTCCCACTTGCTGATACGAGCATAAGCCTTGCTTAGAAGTTCCTTCTTGGACGTAAGTACCTTGCTAACCCCGTTCAAAGCTATCCCTACTTTTTCTTTCAGCTCTGATCCCAACCTGTTAAACAATTCGGTCTGTTCCTTTACTGTGAGGGTGGCCTCCTTCTTCTCTCGTCGTAACTGGAAGATCTCCCTCTCTAACTCCTCGTTAGCTTTCTTCAATTCCTCATTTGCAGCCAACAACTTGTTATACTTCTCGCTCTCTTCTGCAGGAGGTACCTCGATCAATGGTAGATATAGTGGTTCCCTGGCGGGATAAGGCATCAAAGACCTACGAGCTTTCTTACGGACCCAGGCCAAATAAGGATCATAAGCTCTGCTGTTGCTCTTACCGAGCAAAGCCTTCCCCATCTTGTGGATGCTAGCCCACGCATGCCTCAACCTGATCAAAGTAGTCTCGTCTAAGGAGCCCATGAGATACAGAGATTCCTGTATCTCAACCTCAATAGGAGCATCTCTCAAGGCGTAACCAAACTGTCGTACCAATAGTGAAGGATTATAATTGATGCAGCCTTTCCGTCCAATCAGAGGAACATTCGGAAAGCCCCCGCAACTATATATAATGTCGGTACCAAGCATGCCCCGATCAAACCAAATGATGTTCTCAGCAGATAGCCCCATCAACCGGGACGACCAATCCAAAGTGTCAACGGTATCAACAAACGGCCCAGTCTTCGGAAGGTGCCTCTGGAACCACCTGTACAGGAGAGGAAGACAGCAGGATACGTTCTTGCCACGACGTTTCTCATTCTTGTAGTGAATAGAATGATAAACATCGCCCAAGAGAGTAGGAATGGGATTCTTCGAAGCGAGGATTAGGAAAGCATCTGAATCAACAAAATCTGGCACATTAGGAAACAAGACAATCCCGTAAATGCAAACAGCCAGAATAGCACTAAAGGCAATCCAACACCCATTCTTCGCGCACTGTGCGGCCTTCTCAACTAGGACAGATAGGTGAAAACCATAAGCGCCATTCAACTTGACTAAGCCTCCTGGAAACTCAGAAGCGTCTAAACTGACAATTTCTGTGAGCGTGGCTAACTCGGGCTCAGTGTCAATGTGTACAAAGGGAATCTGGTCTAGCACGGGAATGTCCAACATGACATGATACTCTTCCAAAGTGGGTGCAAGAATGTAATCTGGAAACAAGAAACATCTGAGCTGCGGCTCATAAAACTGCATCAAAGTATACACTCCAATAATCTCGAAAGCCGAAGGTGTATACAACAAACTAAGCAGCCTCCCATAGGATACTCTGAACCCAGCCCTCACACTCTCATCTGCCAAAGCAACTAAACCCAGCAATGAACTGATGTCTGGTGACTGCAACCTGTAAGCAACCGTCTTCTTCAGGGACTCCATGCCTGGCTAGAAGATGTCATAGAATTAGAGGGGAATAGTCACCTGCAACATAAATACATGTTAATGAAATGCAAACATGAGAATGCACATGCATATGCAAACATGGGATCAAGTGCCATGCTGATAGACTGGGTTGCTCTGCATTGAAGCCTTGAGAACCAATCATTCTTTATTTCAAGCCAAACTAACCACTCAGAAAGAGAAACCTGTAATCACATTTCACTGATAGGGATAAACCAGGTATTCTGAGGTCAAAGGTTCCCTGCAAACAGACCCTCCTACTCCTCACTGGCGTGTACTTAACTCGCAGACGAGGTACGACATCCTATGCGGGTTCGACGTCACAGACTTTCAAGAGTGATGATACGATACCCAGAAGGTGTGGCATCATCATCCCTTGAAGCGGCCTCACTTAGTTGAATCCCAATTGATAGGTTCCCAGAGTCGACAATCCTCGGGTCAGACAACTTGTCGAGCCCTAAGGGCCAGGCAAGAAGCGTCAAAGAGAATCTCGTCCGAGTGAGATTTCGTGGCTAGCTGGTGCGAGCTAAGCAAGCAGGCTAACCACTACTCTCTCTCTAAGTCTATAGGTGTACTCAAGCCTGGGTTTGGCTTATCTCTCAACAGATTACCCCCTCATACCCACAGCAATAATCACAATAAAATAATGCTGAAAGTAAAAAACAGAAACGTAAATCCATACAAAATCCTCGACGGGCAAACAAGCGCTAGGATTGACTCACGTAGGGAACCGTTGGAGTCCCCAGCAGAGTCGCCAGTTGTCGCTACTGCGAAAATTGGCGCCGGCTGAACAGAAGAGTCGCCACCGTGTGTTATTTATCCCAAAGGAAGGAAAGGAAACGCTCGAAGTAAACCTACCGCAAAGACGGGAAAGGAATGGTCATCGCAACCAAATCCTGGATTCGGGAGTCGGTTACGCAAGGGGAAGGTATTAGCACCCCTCACGTCCGTCGTACTCGACGGGATCCACGCTTGTTTTCCAGTACAGATTGTTATTCTATCTATTCTACAGGTCTGGGGTTAAAAGAAAATAAAATGACTCGGCAAAGTATCGCACTTTATGCCTACGTATTCCCATCTGGAACGAGAAATCAGAGTCAACGTAGTTCGCCTACCTACTGGAAAGGAGGGGAAGGTTGCTCGCTAGGATATCGCATCCTATGCCTACGTACTTTCATACAGCATGAAAGATCAGAGCAAACGTAGTTCAGGCCACGTATGACACAAGTCTGTCTTGATTGTTTTTATCTCCTTCTGAAAAAGGTTTTCCTCTGATTATGGGTCCAAGCGGACAAAAATGACACTTTGATTGGTTTTCAGTCTTTTTACGCAAGAAGTTTTTTTTTAGTGTGTTTGCAATCTCTGACGCACTAGAGACTAGGATTTGAGAGTGACTACGTCGTATGTCACCCTAAGGGTAACACACTAAGCAATCAGATTACTGAAGAGTGACCCTCCAGAAACTTTTTCTCAAATAGCTTAAGGCTCGTAACGTACGACATTGATTAACCTTATTACTGTGTTTTTGAATTATTCTGAGATGAGAAGAGAAAGAAGCTCTAAAAAGCCTATGGTTGAAAAGGGAATCAAAATCTACCCTAATGTTGTCATGCATGGGTGAAAGCCTAATGTCTGTCATATTTCTCTCTTGCACAGAGAGAAACAGAGATCCTAGGGGATAAACGGAAAAGCAACAGCATATATACAGTAAAGCGGTAAAATGCATGAATGCAACAATACAAGCGAGGCAAGGGAGTCCTGCTCAACCTCGAACCTAGAAAACAATGGGCAAAGTGAAACAACTTCACTTCAACCCTATGGGAAAATTAACAAACAATACAGTCAAGAAACTCAAACAATACATCACCAGCTCTACACAGCACCAGCAGCTCTAAACAGCAAAATCTGATAGAAACAGCAACAAGTCACCAAAACCTTCAAGCAAGGTCTTCATCCATCTACAAGCTTCAAACAAGCATCCATCTTCAAGAGAAACAACAAGCTACAACAAGCAGAAACTCTAAACAGTAGACAGCATCAAACAGCTAAGCAGCAGTAAATCCTACTTCAAATAGTTGCACAGCTCTGACAGCACCAGCTCCTTCTTCTAACAGGCTTCAAGGCAATGAGCTTCATCTTCAATCTCCAAGGGATCCTTCAAAGCAAGCTCTCCAACAGAGAAATGGTGTTATCAGAAGAAATTGAATGTCAAACCGTTCATTGACGACCCAAGGAAGCCTATGAACAGTTGACATTATAGGAGACTGTTTCCCTCAAAGTTCTACCTCTAAGGTATGGCCACTGATCCCTCCTAATGAGAGAGGTGAAGACCATAGAGGGACTTTATGTCATAGGGAAGAATGGAGGCAAAACAAGCCATCCTTATTTGAAGGAATTTTCTATTCTAAGGCTCTATCTAGCTCCTATGTCCTAAGTCTTCAAACAGCTTCAAGCAAGCCAAGCAATCTTCATCAAGCTTTGATCTTAAATATGCTCCATCATCATGCTCTTCAAACCAAGCCCACACCCCAAGCAAATGCCCCAAAAGCCCATACAAACAAAATAACCCCAAAAAGGGCACACCAAACAAGCATACAATTGCAAAAATATACTAAAAATATTAATATAGTAGGGAAAATTCTAATATTATTTCTAGGGGATCTACTATATCTACCCTTAATACCCTATATGCCCCAAGTCCTAATTCAATCTAAAAAACCCAAAATAAATTGTTTTAATGCACCTAAGTTATGTATAAACCCTAATCCAACTAGTCTAATAGTATTCAATCAAACTACCTGAAATAAAATCCTAAAAATTGTGGTATAAAAACCAGGGGTACCTAACATGTATATCTAATTGTACTAAAAAGATTAGCCTAACAAACTGAGGGGAACTATCTAAACTAAAATCTACAAATTCATGTACAAACTATATTCAAATAAAAAGGCAATTAAAAGTAAAATAAAGCAAAAATAAAGAAAATGACTAAACTAATATTTTTATTCATTTTTAATTTTATTAAGATCAATACTAACCTATTGCAAAAATTCCCACATTAAAATTCCTATTTTCTGATTTTTTATGAATTTTATAAAATGCCAAATAAAATGAACAAAAGAAAAATAAAAGAAAGGAGCCAGGGAGTGCACACAGTAGACACGCTCAGTTCAAAATAACCATGGGCGAAAATACAGGGGTGCGTATATCAACTCTTACTAAGCCCAGGACCAACACAAAATTAATTCAGAAAATTAGTCAAAAATAACAAAGCGCGCGGTGTATAAAGCAATGGTTTTCAGTGTAAATCAAAATGGGCCATGATCTGGAGGTGTGGTTAGCAATCTGACTACTTAAGCCCAAGTGCCACTTAAATGAAACGGCTACGTTTCATGTGTTCTAAAGCCTTCACAAATTAAAACGTGATCCAGTCCACACGATTCACTGCCCTGGTCAATGGTCAATACAGATCCAACGGAGGATATATTGTCTTCCTCATTCAAAATCAAAATGGAGCCAAACTCCATTAAAATGTAAGCTCAAAAACACTCTGAATCAACATACGAATTCCCTCAATACAGCATCAAAATCCACAAACTAAAAGCCTATCATGATCCATTTTTTATCCCGAATTCATTAATGTCATCATGATCAATTTATATTACCTCTAACATGAAACACGATGCTCCCTCCAAATTTGCTCAAGAATTCAATCAGCATCAATCAACAAAACAAATGCACCAATCTCTTCCTTACCTCACACTGATCAATTATCACTAACAACCTAGGGTTATACTTGCATATCCATGGAGTTCTATGTCTAAACAGAAATCGTGTGCACATGTCAACCTTCATCAAATCATGTCAAACTCTCCAGAAACCATCCCCTAACCACCTAGAGCGTGTCTAACCTAACAATTCATGAAGCTTCTTCCTAATTCGAGCCAAATTCTGAAAGTTACTAACCTGATGAAATGATGAAAACAGAAGGTGAAGATCTTCAATTCAAGGCTTGCAAAGTTCCAGGATCACTCAATGCTTTGATCCTTTGCTTCTGTATGCAATAACTTTGGCTCAAACAGCTTGGATCATCGTAACAGATTTTCAATTGCAGTTGGATGTGTGTGAATTCAAGAACACGATTTGTGCAACAACTCTCTCAGATCTTGATTGGAATATACTCAGTAATGGTTGTTGAATTGAATAGAATCAAGAATTTGAAGAAATGATGAAGAATTGATTGAAAACGAAACTGATTTGCAAAAGAAAAGTGTGAAATGCAATTCTGAGTTTGGCACCAAAATGAATCCCAAAAAATGATTTGGATCAGTTAGAATGGTTATATAGAGGATGATGGAATGTTCCAGAAGTTGCTAGAATGATCTTGTGAGAAATTGGACATCTCATGGCATGAGAAATTGAAAAATGGTGAGTTGAAAAACCAGCTAGTGAATGCCTTGTTACAGCTCCAAAATGAGGCTTTAATTTCTCTTCAAATGAGAAATCAGAAGTGTTTGAATGATCCCTTGCATTGTACCTTGACCATAGCTTGGTTTGGCAAGTGTTACTTCATACATAAGCAACCAATGATAAATCCCATTTCTTGACCTCAAACCAAAAAAATAATGATACCAATAGTCTTAAAATGTGATTTCCCTTCAAATTGGTATATCATATGCCTTGCTTTGGTCATATATGAAAAATTCACAAAATGGTCACTTTTAAATGGATTTTTTCTCTTCATATTTGGTCAATTTTGACATTTTGAGTTCCATGCATTTCCAAACTACCATGACCTCTTTTATAGACTCAAAACATCATTCTAAGCAAGTTTTATGTTGAAGATTTTTCCATTTGAAGCTTGGAAATAGGAGATATGGCCTTATGCTTGAAATGACCTATAACCTCCAAATGACCAAAATGCCCCTGGCTTTCCAAGATCATAAGTAGAGCTCCACAAATCAGATTGAGGTATACCATACCTTTCTAGAAAGCTAAGATCATGGGGAACAACTTTCATGTTGGCCAAAAATCCATTTGAAAACTCCTTATAGCTTAAAAGTTGCTTGGAAGTCAAGTGACTTTCACAGTTAAATTTCAGATGCCTCTGAGGACCCCTAACTTGCAAGAACCATAACTTGAGTTCTATAAATCTCCTTGATGACTTCCACCACTCAAATTAAAGGTCTTGATATGCTCTACAAGTTTCATGTTGGCCGAAGATCCATCTGAGACTTGTATTTTGAATTACTTTGCTTGGAAGTTTGACCTAAATCAGGGGATTTTACACAGAAACCCTAATTTAGGAACTTCTCTTCTTCTTGATTTATTTTGATTTCTCCTTGGCAAAACACCACATCTATATTCTCATATCAAATGATGAATCCCACATCCTTCAAATAGGCCTTAATGCCCTTCAATCAAGCATTTGACCTAGGGTTGACCTAGGGTTGACCCAGATGAAACCCTAGTTGACTGTCTTCAACTGTAGTTCTTGTAACCACACCAATGACTTGTCTTGCTTTCAAAATGACCCTCTAGGTCTTCCATGATGTCTCTACACATTCCATGCCCCAGTTCATAACTCATAACTTCTCTGATGATCTTCAAATACCCTCAAGATAGGAGAGAAACCCACTGCTTGATCTATTAGCTTCTCAAAGCTTTACCTTCTTTCTTGGTGACTTGAATAGGCTTGAATCTTGATAAGAACCTCTTGAATACATAGCACTTGATCCCTTGTTGGATGGCTTGCCCATGCTATGCTATGCAAATGAGTGAACTATGTATATGATCTACTATGCAAATGATAAAGCTATGAAAACACAAATCAGGTAAACCAGTTGGTCAAATTTTAGGGTGCAATAAACACATGTTTGTCTTGAAGTTTTGGAAAGAGATATTACAATAACTTGTGACCGAAATCACTAGTTAGGGTATGAAATTATTTTATAAAGCCAATCATTAAATTGAGCATAACTCATAGGAGTCAGGAAATGTTATCTCACTGAGTATGCTTTCGAAGTAACCTTACTTCAATTAGGACTCTTGAAGGGTTGTATCAGTTTAGTTTACGATTTGTAAAACAAAGGAATAAAGGTCAAAATTTATTTGTACCTATCCATTTTTGAAAGGTGTTCACTATTTTGAAAGGTTTTAAGTGTTCAATCGAGCTGACTGAAAATTTCTTGCCCCAGGCTTAAAAATGAGGTTGGAAAGGGTTAAAAAGGATTTAACTTCCTTATGTTTTTGGTGTTTAGGAGTGTTGCACCCCAAAATTTGCCCAACCTTTTCTAACCTAGGTTTATGTTTCAATTGCATAGTCATTTGCATTGGCATCATGTACATAGTGTATTCATCTGCATAGCATAGCATAAGCAAGCTATCTTAATCAGGGGATCAAGTGCTATTCTTATATCAAGAGGCATATTCAAGGTTTTCATTCATATTCAAGACTACTCAGGTCATCATAGAAGAATTTGAACTTTAAAGAGTTGACAGATCAATCATGGGGTTCTCTCCTATCTTGAGGTTGTTTGGGGATCATCAGAGGGTGTATGAGCTATGAGCCAAGAGCATGGAGTGTGTATGGATGTTATGAATAGCCTAGATGATCATTTTTGAAGGAGAGCCAGGTCATTGGAATGATTGCAAGAGCCTCAGGTGAAGTCAGTCAACTAGGGTTTCATCTAGGTCAACCCTAGGTCAAGGACTTGATTTGAAAGGCATCAAGGCTCATTTGAAGGATGTGGGATTCATTATTTGCTACATGGATATGGATGTGGTGTTGTGCCAAAGAAAAATCAACAGGAGTCAAGGAGAAGAGGAGTTACCAAATTAGGGTTTCAGTGTAAAATCCCCTGATTTAGGTCAAACTTCCAAGCAGTGTAACTCAAAATGCAAGCTTCATATGAACTTTTGGTCCACATGAAACTTGTAGAGTATCTTAATAGATTTAATTTGAGTGGTGGAAGTCATCAAGATGATTTATAGAACTCAAGTTATAGCTCTTGCAAGCTACAGGTCATCTGAGGACACTGAAATTTGTCTGTGAAAGTTGTCTGTCTTCCAAGCAACTTTTACCCCTCAAGGAGTTTTCAAATGAATTCTTGGCAAACATAATAGTTGTTCTTCATGATCTCCCCTTTCCAAAAAGGTATGGTATGCCTTCATCTGATATGTGAAGCTCAAGTTATAGCTTGTGCAAGTCAGGGGTATTTTGGGAAAGTGGAATTATAGGTCATTCTTAGCCTATGCCTAAAACTCATACAAGTAAGCTTCAAATGAAAAACTTCACAACATCAAAGTTTCTCAAAATGGCATTTTAAGTCTAGAAAAGAGGTCATGAAAGTTTGGAAATGCATGGAATAAGAATTGACAAAAGGTGGTGAAAATGACTTAAAAATGGACATAAGTTGAAAAAAGTTCAAGTTGGAAATTGGTATGGGCAATCTACAAATCCAAAATGGGGCATATGATATATCAAATTGAGTCTAAGGAACATTTTAAAGACTTTGGTTCAGCCACAATTTTGATTTGAGGGTTAAAAAATGGACTTGCTTTGTAATTCCATTACTTGCATAATAAGGTACATGTGAGAAACTCAACATAAGGCAAAGGAATCCCTTGTTCTTCACTCATATCACTCCAATTTGTCATGAAAAGAGATTTTAAAAGGTGGTTAAGGGGCTGTTAGTGGATTGAAGTGAGATATCATGAGACATCAAAATACCATATCATGAGAAATTCATGAAGTTTCTAGAATCATCCTAGATTGATCTAGAAGGCTCTAGATCTTTCCATGCTCTCCTATATATTGGATTGAGATCATTAAGAGTAAAGGTTGGTGATAGTTGATGTTGAATCCATTTTCTCCATTTGCAAATCATATTGAATCTTCATTTTTCTCTTCACCATTTTTCCATTTTTCCCACATTTTTCTACACTTGAAAACTCAAATTTTCAATTCCATTTTTCTCCCACTTTTGGTTCATTCCACCATTGCAAATACATTCCTTATCATTCTTACAATTGATTCAACACTTTTTTGGCCATAATTGATGCATGAACCAAGCTACACAACTCCATTAAAGTGAGCTCCAAGTGAAAAATTGATTTTTTGTTTTCCATCAATTCACTCCTTTCTTTCCATCCAAACACCTTCCTCATCAATTATAGGACGTGTCCACATCATTTTCTCAAAGAATTGGTGATCGAGTGAAGCTCCATAAGCCATTTTTCGGAGGTATAAAGAATTCGACATAACTCATGATTTATGAGTCTTTCTTGCATTATTGTTGTTGCATTACATTGCTCTCATCTTCTACATGGATTCTAGTACAAAAAAGATGGGTTTTATGACAATTTTTGGTTGTTGAGTTTTTCTTGAGGTGCCACGTTTTGGGAGTTAGAGAGAGTTTCAAGAAAATCTAAGACCATATTTGGATTCCTTGATTTTTTTCCTTCAAGTTTGACCAAAATTTTGTGCGAAACAGATAATTATTGATGGAGTTATGGTGCTTCAAAGTAGCAAAAAACTCATGTTCATGGGGTTGCGGGTTACTATTCACAAAGTTGAAAATTTTGATTTGGAGAAGAAGGTGTTAACACCGTCGGATGCATTTCCAAGTCAAGGTTTCTTCCATTCATCCAACGCCTCTCACTGCGCCACGTAATCGGCCACATAAGCCTCATGCCACTTTTATTTATTCATGTTATTTTCTTTTATTTTCCTATTGCCATGTTTCTTTTATCTTTTCTGTTTTATATGCTGACTTCAAATAATCATAAAAAATAGGAAAATTAGTCTTTTTGATCCCCATTTTTTTGTGCTGAATCTTTAAGATGTCTAGGATTTAATAAAACTGGAATTATAATTTTAGCATTTTTTGACATTTTCTTTGGATTTTTTACATTTGGGTCGTCATAAAAAGGCCAATGCTGGTGCTATAATTTTGTTGAATTTCTTTGACCTATCAAAACACAATTTAAATGTCAATACTTTTGCAGGGATCTCATACACACGTTGAGGTATTGTGATATATTTTTGTGGGAATTTTATTGTACCATTTTAATTGGTTTTGGATGCTTTCTTTAACATGCTCCACTTTAATCGTTCCTTTGGTATACATGAGATATCTTGCAATGTTTCCATCTTATTTGACCATTTATCTTTGGATATTTTTGTGTTATCTCTCACCCCTGGTTTGTAGATTGATGTAGGTAATGGGAGATTTTTATTTGATTTTTTTAGCACCTTTTGCTATTTTTCTTATGTTTTGTATTCGAACTTGTAATTTGGACTTCCGAACGGACTTTATTTTTGTTAAGGCTCCAACGGCCGATTTGTGTTTGCGTGGTGAACGCCGTGGTTTATATTTATTATTATATATAGGTTAGAGGTATTTGAAGACCCCTTAGGTGGCTGTTATTTGTATGTGTAGCTTGCCCAATTATCGACTTGTTTGCATGATAGCACGTTGCGATTCCAAATAGTGGATTACGCGTCTCATTCGGAGTTTTCACTTGATTCTTTGCATATGATCACTTGATATTTTCTTATTCCATCCATGAATGGGCATGAGGTTGAGACGGACCGTCCTTCCTCCTTTGCATTGCATTTACCATTGCTATATTCATATTCACTTGTATGCGGTTATTATTTGTATTTCCGTTTCTTCCTTTCGTTTTCCTTTCCCGTAGGACTTCCATTCTTCCTTGTTCAAGGGAGGATGTGATAGACATTAGGAGCTAACCCATGTATGATAACATTAGGGTAGATTTTTATCCCTTTTTGTAACCCTAGGAGTTTTTTAGAGTGTCATCTCTTCTTTCTTCAAAACAACAGAAAAACATTAATAAAGGTTATAACAACAATCAATTCACTTCTTCTGTCAAAACATTTGAACAAACACAAACCTTTTTGCAATAAGAAAACCCTTGTCTAAAGTGGGATTTTTCATAAAAGACACTTGAACAACTTGTGTCGCGCGTAGCCCGAACTACGTTTGCTCTGATCTTTCATGCTGTATGAAAGTACGTAGGCATAGGATGCGATATCCTAGCGAGCAACCTTCCCCACCTTCACCCGTAGTTAGGCGAACTACGTTGACTCTGATTTCTCGTTCCAAACGGGAATACGTAGGCATAAAGTGCGATGCTTTGCCGAGTCATCTTTTCTTTTCTTTTCAGACCTCATCCTTTAATTTAGATAGAAGTGTAATCCGTACAAACAAACAAGCGTGGATCCCATCGAGTACGATGGACGTGAGGGGTGCTAATACCTTCCCCTTGCGTAACCGACTCCCGAATCCAGGTTTTGGTTGCGATGACCATACATGTTCCCGTCTTTGCGTTAGGTTTACTTCGAGCGTTTCCTTTCCCTCCTTTGGGATAAATAACGCATGGTGGCGACTCTTCTGTATTGTCGGCGCCGATTTTCGCAGTAGCGACAAGGAGGTTTGAAAATAATGCCTCACGTCATTAGTAGGTTTTATTCGAAAGCATACCACGAGAGAGATCTTGCATTTTAATTCATCATCCTCCTCCCAATTCTTCACCAAAGTGAGGAAAGATCGGGTAAAAGTTGGCATTATAAAATTATGAAATATTTTTTTAAGAGTGAAACGAATGGATTTCTTCAAGACAAACACTTATTGCATTACTTATTCAAAGTAACATGTTCTTTCATGCCAATTATGCTTTTAATCAAAGAAACAAAACACGAAAGCGAACGGAAATAAATAGGTGATCAGCATAACGGTGTTCCATTCAAAACTGGTCTTTCTCCTTTGAAGGTTAGCACTTCCTCATCAATCATTTCTTGGACTTTCTCTTGAAAAACTTTGCACTCTTCAATCGAATGCCCCAACACTCCATCATGAAATTCACAGCTGGCGTTCGAGTTGAACCACGGTGGATGAGACTTCATGATTCTAGTCTTTCTGGGTGTCATCACCGAGTTTCTAGCAAAATAAGACCATAGTTGACTGTAAGTCATTGGGATAAGATCAAACCAACGAGTTTCTTCTTTCGGAACACCCAGAGGTGTCTCCTGATTCTGAAACCGTCATTGAACCTGTCGATTCTAATGTTGATTTGGAGAAGTTATTCTTCGCTTATGAGGTAGCCGTTGCTTGCGCTGAGCAGTCGCTTCATACTGGTGTTGAGGATAAGGTATTGGAACTGGATCTGGCAGGGTTGCATTAACATCAACATATCCTTCCTCTAGGGGATCACCAACTAAAATCTCTGCATTAGCTCGATCATTCAAGTCATCTTGAATTCTTCCACTTTTGAGTGCATTCTCAATGTTTACTCCAACTTCCATAATTTTGGAGAAATCTAATGGCACAACGCCTACCATCCTATCATAATAAGAGTCTGGCAGTGTTCTTAGAAACGTCTTGGTTAAATCTTTCTCTGGAAGTGGTGGACGAACTTGGGCTGCCAACTCTTTCCATCGCTGCGCATACTCCCTGAAAGATTCGTCATCATTCTTACTCATTCCTTCTAGTTGATCACTATCTGGAGTCACGTCCAAATTATAATTGTATTGCTTCACGAAAGCATCGGCTAAGTTTCTCCAAGATTGAATACAGTTCCTTTGTAGCTTCATATACCATATCAAGGATGCTCCAGATAAACTTTCTTGAAAGAAATGAATCATCAGTTTGTCGTTGTCAACATAAGCAGCCATCTTTCGACAAAACATCGTCAAATGGTATCTTGGACAACTAGTGCCCTTGTATACTTCAAAGACAGGCATCTTGAACTTTGGAGGAATGATTACACCTGGAACCAGACATAGGTCACGAGCATCAAGATCAAATGCATTAGCTTCTTTCACTATTTTCAATTGTTCTTTAAAATCACATAATTCCTTTTCCATTGCTATAAATCTAGGATCGTCCACCTTCATCTCAGTACGAACATTCTGAAGATTAGGTATACGCTGTGGAAACTGGGAACCTCCTTGCATAGGCTGAAGTTGTGTAGGAACATCCACTTGTTGAACATTATCAGAGGGAAGATCAAATAACAGATTAGTCCTCATTTGAAAACCAGTCATGGGATCCATATCTTTCGTTCTCTTTACTATCCTTCGGTAGTACTTCAAGCTTGGTCAGATGGTCGAGATGTCAACTGACGGACAAAGACAGAAGATCGGATGAGCCACAGAAAAGAAGAGACACATGCATATGCAAAATGCTAAATGAAGGATGCTTGATGCACAAATGAAAGGTTTCATGGAACTCAAGTTCTTATAAGCATTACAGAATACCTAGATAAAATTATTTACTATTTTTTGATATTGATTGCAAATAAATATTCTGGTAAGAGTCCTAGCGTAATAGCTAAATAAAAGCTAATACAGCCCTAAGGAAGTCCTTCATCATGCTTGTTGATTTACTCTTCTAGCTGGATGTTCTTGAAGATAAATTGTCCATGATTAACTTCTAAAGATTAGCTCAATAGAGGAAAATAAATCCTCCATCTCTTCTTTTGTTCTTGTTGGAAGTAAGAAATGAATCCCTTGTTTATTTGGATCTTCAATGATAATGAGTCCCTTGAACTTCTAAGGATCCTCCGTGGTAAGGGAGCTTCTTGTATTTGAATTTCCTTCAATCAGAGCTCCTACTTCCTTAGGCCATCCAAGTTAGGACTCTTAAAAGGATATTTCAAAATATTTTTCTTTTGTAATCCCTATTGGTTTCTATAATGTTTATAAATAAACTAAGAATCCCAAGAAACCTAATGCAAAATGATGCTATATGGATGCAACAAACACAAGTAAGCACATAAGGACACAAAGGTAAAAAAACAAGGGGGACCCTAGGTTTGCAACGAGCATGGAGCAAAGGTATACCCATTCCCAAAGGATTTGGACTAAAGGTTGATTGTACCTGCAGAACAAGGTTCTAATAAGGTTCCCAAAGTCATTAGCCCATCTTTCGGATATTATCAACTTCCCAAGTACTCGGGGGTTAATAATATTCTCAAGAGAACTTCTTTTGAGCGTAGTATCGTGTATCACTATTTCGGGGGTACCCCCTCATAGCCCCGCACTACGTCCTAATAAAGGTCAAAGTGGGGTTAAGGTAACTACAGTCCTCAATATCATAGGCTCCAACATCGAATATAGTGCATGTTTTCACGATTAAGAACTCGTTCAACAATACAATTTTCGAGAGGGCCTCAATTGAGCGTGATTTTCAAGTCAGCTTGGTCGGGGTTCCACCCCCTATAAGCCTCTTTGAACATATCACTATCCTATCTTAAGTTCACTCAATTCCGGGTGTAGGACTTTGTCTCACCACTCAAGAGCATCAACCCAGAAGGCAATAAACAAACAGGTATACAAGTAAACAATTAAGCAAATATAAGCAAATATAAACATAAAAAAAACAAGTTAGGGAAACCCACTGAGGGTCCCCAGTGAACTCGCCATTTCTGCCGCGGTGAAATTTGGATATCAAACTATTGATTAGTTTGAATCTTTAATTCAATTTGCAACCGAACTTTGATTTGTCCAAAGAAAGGGATAAAGGTCGAAATTCCCACAATGCAATGCAAATGCAAGCTAGAGAGTTTTAGGTTCGGGGGTTGGTTAAACTTAGGGAAGGTACTAGCATCCTAAGTTTTTGTAGTACTCTACAGGAACCTCTTGTTTTATGTTTGTTTATTGTTATGGTTTATCTGCTTAAGGGTTAAAGACCTAGGGGTTTATTTCTAAGTATACTCGATAAGATATTGCATCTTATGCCTACATATCCTTACGGGAGTGGAATCAGAGTATCTGTAGTTCCCCTAAAGGGTTAAAGGAGTTCTTTGACTGTGGTCAAAGTTCCTACGGGTTTAGGGTGGTTGATTTGATTGATTTTAGGAGAAGAGGTGAGTTGTCATTTTAAGAGAGATTTAACCGCCACAAGTTGTAGGAATGTAGTCTTTGCATCATCTTAAGAGAAGGGCTCAAGTACTCGGATAGGGATCAACGAGGTACGCCTCTATCTCTGTTAAGGCAAAGTCCTTACGGTATTGACTGTAATTGATGTGGGGTGGAGATTCTATCTCGCTTAAGATGATTAACATCTTTCTCTATTGTGTTTGAATATTGTATTGATTTGAATTTGTTTTGTTTGTTCTAAGTTGTAAAGATTAAGGTCCTTCCTATGGGGTAGGATCTATCTTAATTGATCAACTTGAATGGGATCAAGGATCGAGCGGGAGTATGATGCAAATGGTGCGCTACACACGATTGTTGAATCATGTGTAGGATTTTCCTTTGGACGGAATGCGATGCAATAATATAATGCGAGGGTATAAAGTTGCGAATAAAGTAAAAAAAAAAAGTGGATAAATAAGGCATACACGGACGCATGAAAGCGCTAAGGTGTAGGTGAGTGAATGTGTCATGAGTGTGCACAATTGGGTTAAATTATGATGTTGATTATTTTTAATCGAATTGATTTTAAGGGGAATGTCGAGTTGATTTTATTAGCCGGGAGATTGATTTTAAAAGGGATGAATTAGATTAGGCGAATTGATTTTTATAAAAAGTTGTATTATTTTATTTTCTTAAAAAAGGTACCCTTATTATAGCAAGGTTAATTTAGGAATAAAGACTTATTAGTTTTGTTTTAGAGTAGATTATGAATTAATTGGATTTAAATAAGTTTTAAAAGGGTTTTATCATTATAAAATAAGCATAAGTTAAATAAAATTATGAAGTAGATTAAATGGTTTTGTTATTTTAAATTTTAATAAAAGTTATTCTAATTATATGGAAATGATTAATTTTATGGAGTGTATAATTACATGAAGGTTAGTTTAATTGAGAAAATATTTCACTAGCAAAGAAAGGTTTTGGTTAGATTTCTTAAAATACTTATATTGTTGTAATTTTGGTTTATAAATTAAATTATAAAGGTTATTTGTTTTAAAAGTTATTATTTATGATTTTTTTAGTGATATTAGCTTAGATTAGAAGTGGTTTAAATCTGAATAAACAAAATTGGTTCTTATAAAATAAGAGGTTTTTATTAAATTGAGTTGAAAAGATTAAGTTTTAGATTTTAAATAAATAATAATAATTATTAAAATAGTAAATAAAATACAATTTTAAGTTATAAAGATTTTAAACAAATAGAAGTTAAATTAGTAGATTTTTTTTATAAGAAAAAGTTGATTTAATTAAATTATTAGCAAAAAGGTTGATTATAAATCTGTTTTAATTACTTATTAGCAAAAAGGTTAATTAATAGTTGAATTAATTAAAAACCTAACAATTAAGTTAAAAACAATTAACGATTATTAATAAATAGTTAACGAGATTAAATGGAGGGATTAAGGGTTAAACGCAATGATTAGGTGAGTATGGAGTGTGTGCGTGTGTGCATTTACCATGGTTATTACATTACAACAGGAAAAAAAAGAAAATGAAACGAAAAAGAGTAACAACCCTAGCCCCCAAATCGGTCCCAAACCCCAAACCCGCTTCTCTTCCCTCTCGATCTGTTTATGCTTTCTTTCTCTCTTCCGCCGATCGTTCTTCGTTCTCCCTTTTTCCTTCCATTCTTCCTCTTCTTCGTCTCGTTTCTTTCAAACCCTACATAAACAAACAATAAACAGACAACGGATTAAAGTCAGCAGAAATAATCTCACTTTTGATGGATTTTGCAGGTTTCGACGGCGAGTGGTGAGGGTTCCGACGACGAAGGTTTCGATGGATGATTCGCGGCGATGTCCGGCGTCAATGAGTTTATAGCATGCGATCGACTTCATTGGCGAAGTTCGCAAACTGCTGCAAGCCCAAATGCAGTGACGCGGTAGTTTCGACACAACAACATCGAAGGTAAATCTTCTTGTTTCTCTTCTTCTCTGCGCATTAGTTGTTGCTGCTGTTGGTACTCTGAATTCTTCTATGAGTTTTGATGATTTCCATTCTAATGCGTGTGTTTTTCCTTTCAAATCTCTATGTAATTGTTGTAAGTCGTGTGAACACATGATGCTTCTCTGTTGCTGCTATGCGTGTTCTGTGTGTGGTGAATGTGAGTTTTGTGCATGTCTGAGGCTTTGTTCGTGAATTTTTTTTTACTGCCCTGCTTATTGTTTCTGTGAATTGTGACGGTGGTATCAATGTGTGGGAAGTGTTTTGAGATCTGCTATTTGTCCGAACTTTTTGCGAATGTGTTTTCTGTCCTCTCTGAAAACCTTCTTCCATCTTTTATAGGTTGAAGAGAAGCTTGAAATTCAATGCTGATATTAAATCCATAATGAAATTGTCTGCTCTGATTTGGAAACTAACAGGGTTTGTTTTGATCTTGCAGGAAAATAGCTTGAATGGTGGTAGGATTTTCGTTTCAAATATGGACATGTTCGATTTATTGCTTTAGAAAGGGTTAAATTGGTTTTAATGTGGATTGAAACCTGCCTTATTTGACTTATTTTGTCTGATGTTGTTATAGGTCAAATAATTAGGTAATCATGGTAATCAATGCTGGGAGTTCAAAGGCTTGATTCTTCTTGCTACGTAAATGGATCAAGTGTTTAGGGGCTTTCACGAGTTTGGTATTTGGGTGGCCTTCGAATACCTGTTTCTCCTAGAACTCGCATTGAACTTCCATCGCTTCCAACATTCTCATTTGAAAGTTTACGAACGTGACCAAAAGCTTCGGCGTGGTGTGCTCAGAGCGGTGTTCCATGGTATTATCAGATAGAAGTGCAAGGTTGTATGGATTACCATTGTTATTTCTTTCGTTGTTCATATGTCTGGCGTTTATCTTGGGAATTTGATGGTGATTAATATAAGTTTTGATTATGATTCTGGCAGGTCGAAAGCAACATACGCTTGGTGATCACTTCAGAAGCGTGTTGTCGAATTGGGTTGGAAGCCAATACTCGTTTGAAATGATCCAGGTTGAACAGTCCTTTAGTTAATTTCCACTTTGAATCTGACTCGCTGGTTGTTGTTTGGCAGGGTTGATGGTGAGGAGATGGTCCAGGAAAACTAACAGCTTCCAAGTGATTTCTGCTGCTATGATGTTTCTTCCATTCTGCTTACTGATGTCTTATGGAGTGTATGTGAATTTGGTGTGTTTAATATTTAAGTCCATTGTACTTATTCTTTTTTCATGCTAACTCTTTGGAATCAGCTGCGAGAACCTCAAAATTATGGCTTTTGCCCTCCATTTTGTTCTGCATCGGTATGAGCGGTTCCGTCTCTAAGCCTTTTGAAATTGCCAGTTCAGCCAAGCTTTCATGTTATCCATATAGTGAGGCACAATGCAACTACTGTTGGTAAGACAAAACTTCAATGTGTATCCCCGTTCTTCCTTATTCATTTCAGTTTTGGTCTTAATTTAACCTCGTTGTTGACCGAGTTACAAGTTTCTCATATGGCTTTTTGATTTAGCAGAATATGATAGAGATCCTGAATTTAAAGAACGTGGTACGATCGACCAGCTCCTTCAAGCATCTGTATGAGGTATTCTCTCCATTTGCAGCACACAAGCTCTTGGTTTAGAGAATTTGCAACCTTCTAACATGGTCATCCTGTTTTGCAACAGCCAGGTGAACCTTCAAGTAAGTCCATTACTGTCGTTATCATGAATTAAATTCCCAGGATATCCTTAGGAAGTGGCAGCTTCATTCTTGTTCTGTTTTTGCGTAACCAATTTTGCAAGCTGTTGTCTGATTTTGTTTGCCAGGTCGGAAGGTATTCCTGTTGTCGCAGGTTTTGTGACTGTGTTTAAAGAATATCCTGGAAGTTTTGGTTTTATTTCAAGTCAAAGAAGGTAACTGCCAAACTCCTCTTCTGCAGGAGCAATGCGACTAGACAATTACCGGCTTGTCGCCGCCTTCCTTCACATATTCAATCAGGTAAGCTCACTCTCAAACTGCGTTGAGATATTCATGTCGGAAAGAACATGTCTTTATTAATAGCCTCATTGTTTTGCAGCTTGTACTTTAACCAACCGTCGATCCATCTACTCAATGCCGACGCCCTATGATGTTTTGAAGTTCAGGTGTCGATACGTGTTGGCTCCCAAGTGCAAGGTTCAATACAATTAAGTTGTCGCCGCCGTTGTGGAAGCGGGAACTAGAACACGGTTGAGTTTACAAACTGGTAGCATTTTGGAGTTAGAAAGTGTATATTTATTTACGACTATCCTTGCTCCACTCAAGCTATTTGGTGTCATGGTGTTAGAAAATCCAAGGCCAATACCATTATGTTGTATTTAGTGACAATATGTAATTTACGACAGGCTGTAGTTCTTGTAAAACATCCTTCACCTTAATATTTGGATTAAAAAAAATTCAATTGGAAATCCAGGGTTAATCTTGCAATGACTCCTTCTATGAATTCTTAACTCGTACATGGTTTGCACTTGAATTTACTTCCAACCTTATATACCGGATCATAAATACCTTTGGTCTTTTCCTGTAGAGAACAAATGGTTCTTGAATCACTTAGAACCAATAAAACTAATAAGAAACTGGATCTCCACTCCTCGGAGCAATGCTACTCTTAAAAAAATGAATAATTAATGGAAATAAACTTGGAAAATGAATTGGTTTAACTTTGAATAATTCGATGGGATCAACGGTGGGATCATTGTATCCTACTTGTAAGGTTTATGCAATGAGTTTAAAGCCTTGCCATGAAGAAAAAAAAAGGAATGAATTTGACGTGGTTAAATTTTGGCACTTGAATAGATATCGGAACCACGAACACCCTTGAGCTTGATTACCGCTAGTTATAACTCTTCCACTTATATTTGGATGGAACCCAATTGTATTGTCAAAAGGAAGAAAAAAACTTAAACCAAAGGACCTCGAAATCGCGAGCCTCTCGACTTCAGAACCTGGTGCAAAATGTATAAGAAACTTAGAGCTCGATCCCTCACACAAAGGGAGTCTTCATGGTAATACCTCAGACTTCTGGCTTGAAAACTCAAACCCTTAGGCCAATCTATTTTAAAATAAACCTCTCTTGATCTAAAAACGGCCTCAAGAACGTAGAAAATTTAAGAGCGGAGTGCGTATCGGGTAGAAACTTCAGGATGACCTTAAGTCGGGGTTAGCTAGCCATGTCTAGCAATATCCAAATGAGAGAATGGGTATGATCTCCACTCGACTTTACCATCAATGTGTGAACCTGCAAAGACTGGTTAGCTGTAATAAACAGCCATATGAAGATTAAAATAAACAAGCAAGAAAAGAAAAAAAAGAAAAAAGAGGTGGGATCTTATGGTCAAAAATTAGGGTGCGACACAACGCAGTCTTTGATAGGAAAGTTGCAGAAAACATACAAGGAGTTTGACGTGCAAAGGCTAAGAATAACTAGAGGGGTTATGGTAAACGTGGTTCCTTCGACAGAAAAGGAGTTCCAAGGAGACATGACCAAAGTGAACTAAGGCTATATGGAAATAAGCCATCCACATTTAAACCCATTGCTAACTCCTCAAGGGGCAAGTGGGTAAAACCAGTCAAGAATAGGGAACATGGCCAGAAAAAGTGGCAGGTCGAAGTTGAAAGAGGTTTGTCAATAGCCTACCGAAGAGAATTTTAAGCTTCCAAACAATTAGCATGGCGCTTAGAGAATTATAAGGGGAAAAAACCAATGTCTAGGTATCATTAGAGATGATAACAAAGAAGGTGAAAAGCTGAAAGGGAGGCCACGGAGAAGGAAAAAGATGAGCCAAGTAGAAACATGCCAATTAAGAAGGATAGAAAAAAGGACAGGAAACCCGTCAAAAAAAAGCCAGTCAAGAAAAAGTTGTTTGCTGACCAGAAGGAAGAAGTAGGAGAAAAGTATGCTCAAATGGTTGCAGATGCTGATATGATGACGGACGACTTTGATTCAGGATTAGAATCTTTGTTAGACATCATCTACAACGTAGTATCTGTACTCCCCAGAGAATATAATAGGGTAACATAGATGGATGAACTAGAGGACAAAGTCGAATTAGGAGTGGGCAGTCATAGGCCAGTCTACTATTATATTTTGAATAATGGTTGCATCAAAGAGCAGGATGCCTTCATTGAAAGGCTCGAAGAAGCATTGAAGAATCACCTAAAGCCTCTATTTGTTAGAGGCAAAGTAGAGAATGTTGGTATCAACAAGATACTAGTTGACAGTGGGGCAGCTGTAAACCTAATGTCGCATTACATGCTGAAAAGATTGGGAAGAATGACTCAGATACAAAGCCTCACAACATGGTCCTCTCAAATTATGAAGGGAAAGTGGGCACCATAATGAGAGTCATTCAAGTAGATCTTACAGTTGGCACAATCACCAGGCCAACAATGTTCATGGTAATTACATCAAAGACGAATTATAATCTGCTCCTTGGTTGAGAGTGCATTCATAGAGTAGGAGCAATACCATCATCACTTCACCAAAGAATCTCCACCTGGCGAAGTGGTGGGATTGTGGAAAACATAGAGGAGGGCTAAAGCTACAATATGGCTGAGTTCAATCAAGTAAGTGGGCGACATTTCAATAAAAACTTAGCCCACATAGCGCCTTGAAAGCCTGCAGGTTTCGACCTTACACTTGCAGATAATGCATTCTACTCCTCGTACCTACATCCAACCCATGACTTTCATGGGATATGAAGGTGGTAGGCGAAGAAGACTACATGTTTGGAATAACAGGGATCCAACCAAATGGTTGGGGTAGTGAGCTCAGTGACGATGAATGAGTCATTGGCACTTAGAAATATTTCGGATTACATAGCTAAAAATAAATTAAAAGAGGCCTTAGAGGATGAGGTAAAATACATGGTTGTCAAAGCCAAAAATGATGAGCACTTTGAAGGTCTTGGGATGGACTTCGATCTGAAGCCACCAGACAAGTAGTTAGGCAAAGTGCAAGGCTAAAGGCTAGACGCCATCTATGATGACAAGCCTTTGGGATTTGAAAAGGATTCGTTGGCGAATAATATCAAGATACTAGCACAAGACCCTTTGGAAGAAATCGATCTGGGAGAGGGGGAAACTAAAAGGCCAACGTACATCAGCGTCAATATCAGTCCACAACTCAGAGTCGAAGTGATCCAACTGCTGATGGAGTTCACAGATTGCATCGCATGGGATTACAACGAGATGCCTAGTTTAAGTAGAGATCTGGTTGAAATGAAGATGCCAATAAAGCCTCGGAAGAAGCTGAACAATGGTTTTTATACATTATTTTACCATGACTTTTAGTTAATCATTTGATATGTCTAGTCGCATTTTATTCATTTTTATTTCATTTTACACGTCGGTTTGGTATTTTCATTGTTTCTAGGTTTAGGTAAGCAATAGAGAAGAATTAGAGCAAAGATCGGGTAAAAACATCGAGAATTCAGAAGAGTTTTAAAGTGGACCAGGAGCCTGACAAGGCCGCCCGTGTCAGTTGACACTGCCTGTGTCAGGCTAACGCTGCCCATGTTAGCATGCTTGAAGCAAAAAAAAGTTGAATTTAGATAGACAGTAGGCTAACACGGCCGCCCGTGTCAGCTGACACGACCCGTGTTGGCTAAAGCGCTTCATATTCTAATTTTCTTGGATTTTTGACCTTTGTGATTCCTAAGAGTATTTTGAGTATTTTCCTATTGCTGGGTTGGACCTAAGACTAATTAAGACGTGTTTTGAGAAGGAAAAAGGGGACTTTTGGAGAGGAGAGGAGTATACGATCAGAATTAGAGAGATTAAGAGGATTGGAGAACTGAAGGTTTTCATGCGCGAAAGCAATTGAAGGTCAAGGCAACCGATTATCTTGTAATGTTTATTTTTTATTCTGTATTGCTTTTAAATGTTATGAATAGCTAAACTCCCCAATTCTAGGGGAGTGTCCTTGAATTGACTTTGTAATGACCTTATTTCCTTTGAATTAGTAATTTCACTGCTTTCTAATCATCGTTGTTATCGTATAATGTTCTTAAAGCTTTTCTTATCTGACAAATAGGATTCGATTTACGGTTAAATTTAGGTTTGGAAAAACGATCATTAACGCTTTTATACGATAATATTATAGTAGATATTGCCTAGGAATGGGGATACCCTATAGTAACCGTAATGTTTTAGATAAAATAAATTGCTTGGTATTGTTCCTATACTGCCAAGGAATTGGGGTATAGGGAGAATACCAAAGGGTTTTCTGCTAGGGAATTAGAGTCAACTAATCTTTAAAACCGGTAATGATTGAATTGAGCAGTAATTTTGCGACTTAGGATTAGTGTTGTTACAAGGAAGTTCATACACCCTACCCTAGCATTGCTTCTCCTTCTGTCCAAAACCTTTATTTTACTCTTTTTACCTTTTGTATTTTATTTTTACAAATTAAAACCTTTGAAACCCCAAGGCTTTTGTTTAACTAACACAAAACCAGAACTCTATATCGTCAAGCAGTCCTTGAAATCGACATTCGTGAAATTTTCCATAATTACTCAATTGGCAAAATAGTACACTTTCTATTTTTTCGATCAAGATCATAGAGTTTTAGAGTTTTATTTTAGTTAAAATTTTGTTGCTCCACAACTAAAATTTTGTTTTATTATTTTATTTTATTTTATTTGTATTTGTATTTGTATTTGTATTTTATTATTAAAAAAAATTAAAAATATTGTAAATTATTGTTGCTTCTTGAATTCTTTTATACCGTGCTACTGATAAAGTGTCTCAGTTTTGTAGTTATTATTGTTTTTTTACATTGCCACATGTATCTCCTGCATGTTGGTCGCCTGATTCGGGAATCAATTTGGAAGATACGACAAAAATCTTTAACGCATATAGAAGGGAGGTAAGAATCCATATGAATGAATGTAAGGAAGTTAACTGTTATCCAGATAAGTTTATTTGGATAGATTTCAGGTTGAGGGAAGAATGTGTGAACGAAGAAGAACAATTCATGACGTCAGACGAAGAAGATGCATTAGAAATAGCAGAATCTGAGGTGAACAAGAAATACGGGGGATGAAAAAAGAAGGCAACTTGAAGATGATCTAGTGCTGGATGAAAATACAGATATAAAAAATTGTGTAGATGTAGACATCCAACAAGAAAATATTCAAGAAATTAGTATCCCTAAAAACTATTTTAACAAGGCAGATGAAAGACAAGAAATTGACAAAGTATTGGATTTCATTTATGCCTTGTTCACTAAAGCACATCTAAAAACAATTTGGAAGTAACATCATCAATACGTCAAATTCATGGGATTGTTTCCAAATAAAAGAAAGAAAAAAGATGATGTGTTCCTTATTTCATATATGCCACCTTAACAGAAAGTGAGTTGTCGAGTCATGCGATGTTAAATGAAGCGCTGTGTGGGAGGCAACCCACAGATTTTAAGAATTGATGTTTTTTTTTGTTATTTTATTTTTGCAGGAAATAAATGAGAACTTTCAGGGGAAAACGAGGAAGCAGCAAATTGGTGTTGCATTACCCGTCGACTTCTCTGTAAGGATCTATGTGAGTACATTTCTTTCTCTCTTGTTCCAAAACATTGAGGCCAATGTATAGTGCAAGTTTAGGGGAGGAATTACTATTTTAAATTTTCATTTTTAGTATTTTTTTTTGTGTTTGTTAAAAATCGCTTTGAACTCTCCCCATATGAAGACCGTAAAAAAAATTCTTTTAAATGCTATAATTGTGTGAGGTAGTCAGAAAAGTATATAGAGTTTGAGTGAAGAAGAGTTAGAACTAGGAATTTGGGAAAGTTTGAAAATTGAGGTATAACTTGAACACCCTAGGTTCCCCGGAGTAAGGAAACGAGTCCAACATGTAGATTTGTGCCATAGTACTTGGATTTGAGAAGTATTCCCTGATTAGTTCATAATGATAGTCTGACATGATTAAATAGAATTGCATATATAAAATTGATTGAGAGAATGACTTGTGGCACTAAACAAAATGATGCATAATGACGGTAACGACAACTGGTCCTTCTATGTTGAGTAACCCTCACCCGGTTACTTAGTCTAACGGCGGTTAAATCTCTATAGTCCTCTAAAAAGTGGACTAATAAATGCCAATGAGCGAGAAAAAATAATAAAGGTTCCACGAAAAAAGTCTCGATCAAAATTGTACATGTGAAGGAAAGCAATAAAAAATGCCTTAATCTGATTATCCGAATGAAAAGGGTAGAAAATCGAAGAAAAGACTTAAGCCCAAAGCATAGTTGGATAGGTGGCCGAAAGGGGGATTTAGGTCCGTGGTTTTACCGCGGTGTGTGTTTGTGTAATACCTCCGTTAACATACAATTACCAAGAGAACTAGTTTTAGCCGATTGGAAAAAAGATTCATGTATGAGTACCGACACAGCTTACATCCATAAGTCCTTCATTTGATATGCTGTTTGATCTGAAAATTATTTATCCAAGCTGATTGCTTGATGTCAAGCAATGGTTTAAGTTTTGGGGAGTTTGATCAATGGTTTTTATACATTATTTTACCATTAGTTTTAGTGTCAGCTGACACTGCCTGTGTCAGGCTGACACGGCCACCCATGCCAGCTGACACTGCCCGCGTCAAAATGTTTGGAGCAAAAAACAATTGATTTTTCATAGACAGTGAGCCAACACGACCACCCGTGTCAGCTGACACGGCCCGTGTTGGCTAAAGTGCTTCATCTTCTAATTTTCTTGGATTTTTGACCTTTGTGATTCCTAAGGGTATTGTGGGTATTTTCCTATTGTTGGGTTGGACCTGAGACTACTTAAGACGTGTTTTGAGAAGGAAAAAGGGGACTTTTGGAGAGGAGAGGATTATACGATCAGAATTAGAGAGATCAAGAGGATTGGAGAACTAAAGGTTTTCATGCGCAAGAGCAATTGAAGATCAAGGCAATCTGATTATCTGGTAATGTTTAACTTTTATTCTAAATTGCTATTAAATGTTATGAATAGCTAAACTCCCTAATGCTAGGGGAGTGTCCTTGAATTGACTCTGTAATGACCTTATTTTCTTTGAATTAGTAATTTCACTGCTTTCTAATCATTGTTGTTATCGTATAATGTTCTTAAAGCTTTTCTTATCTGACAACTAGGATTCAATTTACGGTTAACTTTAGGTTTGGAAAAATGATTGTTAACGCTTTTATAAGATAATTCTATAGTAGATATTTCCTAGGAATGGGGATACCCTATATTAACCGTAATGTTTTAGATAAAATAAATTGCTTGGTATTGTTCCTATACTGCCAAGGAATTGGGGTATAGGGAGAATACCAAAGGGTTTTCTGCTAAGGAATTAGAGTCAACTAATCTTTAAAATTGGTAATGATTGAATTGAGCGGTGATTTTGCGACTTAGGATTAATTTTGTTACAAAGAAGTTCATACACCCTACCCTAGCATTGCTTCTCCTTCTGTTCAAAACCTTTATTTTACTCTTTTTACCTTTTGTATTTTATTTTTACAAATTAAAACCTTTGAAACCCCAAGGCTTTTGTTTAACTAACATAAAACCAGAACTCTATATTGTCAAGCAATCCTTGAGATCGACATTCGGGAAACTTTCCGTAATTACTCAATTGGCAAAATAGTACACTTGCTATTTTTTCGATCAACTTTTTGGCGTCGTTGCTGGGGATTGCCTAAGATCATAGATTTTTAGAGTTTTATTTTAGTTAAAATTTTGTTGCTCCACAACTAAAATTTTGTTTTATTATTTTATTTTATTTTATTTTATTTGTATTTGTATTTTATTTTATTATTTTAAAAAAATAATGCAGATTATTTTTACTTCTTGAATTCTTTTATACCGTGCTACTGATAAAGTCTCTCAGTTTTGTAGTTATGAATGTTTTTTATACATTGCCACCTGTATCTCCTGCATGTGGTCGCCTGATTCGGGAATCAGTTTGTAAGATGCGACTAAAATCTTTAACGCATTTAGGAGGGGGGTAAGAATCCTTATGAATGAATGTAAGGAAGCTAATTGTTATCCAAATAAGTCTATTTTGAGAGAGTTTAGGTTGAGAGAAGAATGTGTGAACAAAGAAGAACAATTCATGACGTCAGACGAAGAAGATGCATTAGAAATAGACGAATCTGCGGTGAACAAGAAATATGGGGATGAAGAAAGAAGGAAACTTGAAGATGATCTAGTGCTGGATGAAAATACAGATATAAAAAATTGTGTAGATGTAGACATCCAATAAGAAAATCTTCTAAAAATTAGTATCCCTAAAAACTATTTTAACAAGGCAGATGAAAGACAAGAAATTGACAAAGTATTTGATTTCATTTATGCCTTGTTCACTAAAGCACATCTGAAAATGATTTGGAAGCAACATCGTCAATACCTCAAATTCATGGGATTGCTTCCAAACAAAAGAAAGAAAAAAGATGATGTGTGCTTTGTTTCATATATGCCACCTTAACAGAAAGTGAGCCGCTGAGCCATGTGACGTTAAACGAAGCGCTGCATGGGAGGCAACCCACATATTTTAAGAATTGATGCTTTTCTTTTTGTTGTTATTTTATTTTTGCTGGAAATAAATGAGAACTTGCAGGGACAAACAAGGAAACATCAAATTGGTGTTGCATTACCCGTCGAATTCTCTGTAAAGATCTCTGTGAGTACATCTCTTCCTCTCTTGTTCCAAAACATTGAGGTTGATGTTTTGTCAAGTTTGGGGGAGGAATTACTGATCGAAAATATAGCAAGTGTACTATTTTTACCGATGTAGTAATAAGGGGAAATTCCCCGAATATCGATCTCGCGGAGTGCGTATGAATACAAGTTCTCTAATAATGCAATTGAACAAAAAGTCAAAGGGGTTTTGGTTTGTTGATTTATAATTGTGAAGGCCAGAAGGCAAAGGAAGTAAAATAAAGGTGTCAGACAGTTATGAGGAGAATGCTAGGGTAGGGTGTATGAAAAGCCTTGTAACAACCTTAATCCTTAGTTTCAGAAATCACTGCTCAATTCAATCGTGACCAGTTTTAAAGATTAGTTGACCCTAATTCCTTAGCAGAAAACCCTTTGGTATTTTCCCTATACCCAAATTCCTTAGCAGTATAGGAACAATACCAAGCAATTTATTTTATCTAAAACATTACGATTACTATAGGGTATCCCCATTCCTAGGCAATATCTACTATAGTAACCGTAATGTTTTAGATAAAATAAATTGCTTGGTATTGTTCCTATACTACCAAGGAATTAGGGTATAGGGAGAATACCAAAGGGTTTTCTACTAAGGAATTAGGGTCAACTAATCTTTAAAACCGGTCACGATTCAATTGAGCAGTGATTTCTGAAACTAAGGATTAAGGTTGTTACAAGGCTTTTCATACACCCTACCCTAGCATGCTCCTCATAACTGTCTGAAACCTTTATTTTACTGCTTTTTCCTTCTGGCCTTCACAATTATAAATCAACAAATCAAAACCCCTTTGACTTTTTATTCAATTGCATTATTAGAGAACTTGTATTCATACGCAGTCCACGAGATTGATATTCGGGGAATTTCCCCTTATTACATCGGTAAAAATAGTAGACTTGCTATTTTTCCGATCAAGTTGTTGGCGCCGTTGCCGGGGACTGCCAGAATATCAGTTTAATTGTAATCCAATTGAAATTTTGTTGCTCTACGACCAAAATTTTATTTTCAGTTTTATTTATATTTCTTTATTAATATTATTTTTGTTACTACTAATCTGCGTCTAACATTTTCATGCGAGGAGATCCCTCAGCTAATTTTTGTTTGGACGCAAAAATTGAGAGGACTCTAGACGAGAGACATAGACAAGTTAGACTATTAGCTTTAGAAGACGAAAGAGTTTCTGTTCATTCAGATTCAGGTTCAGAATCAAAAAGATACACTGAGGCTATGGCGGAACTTCCACCTGCGGAGAGACTTCTTGGAGATTACAGCGGGGAGAATGCACCAGCTGGTAGGTTAACAATTGTAAACCAACCAGTGAATGTTCCAAATTTCCAGTGGCATCCGAGCACAATCACTCAACTTGAGAGGAGACCTTTCACCTGAAAGGTTAACGAAGATGCTAATAAACATCTACAAAGATTTCTGACGATGAGCACTACTCTCAAGATTGAAGGGCATACAGAT
The DNA here is from genome assembly GCA_963859935.3 of Lathyrus sativus. Lineage (NCBI taxonomy): Eukaryota > Viridiplantae > Streptophyta > Magnoliopsida > Fabales > Fabaceae > Lathyrus > Lathyrus sativus. The sequence continues at coordinate 134,703,904 of OZ012739.1, forward strand.
GAAGCAAAAAGGTTAAGAATGTTTCCGTTCACTTTATCTAAAGATTCTGAAGAGTGGTTTTACTCCTTACCAGCCAGAAGTATTACTACGTGGGAAGAAATGGAAAGAGCCTTTCTGAATGAGTATTTTCCTGCCTCTGTTTATATTCACAAATGATATGATATTATGAATTTTAAACAGAGGGAGGGAGAATCACTCGGAGATTCTTATAAAAGGTTCAAACGGTTATTGGTTGCGTGTCCTACCCACGATCTAGATCAAACTGAACAGATGCAGATGTTTGTGAATGGTCTTAAGATGAAGACTAAGCAGCTAATCGATACAGTAACCGGTGGATCATCTAACTTTTCAACAACCACTGGTATCAGAAAAATCATTGAAGCCATGGCTGCAAATGAGCATCTAGAATTATATGACCAGAGTGTGAGTAAGCCAGAAGAAATAGTTGACTTTAAGTTGGCCACACAAGTTGTGAAAACGGAAGAGCACATCAAAGCTGAAGTGGAAAGAAGGCTCAAGGGAATGAATGTTGAAATTCTGGTATGCAAATTTCAGATGTCCCAAGCGATGTTAAGACATTGATCTCTGCCAAAACAGAACAAGGATAGTACATGACCATTTTAAATTCCCTTGAAAATTAAGAATGTCATGACATCAGTTGTAACATCTGCAGACTGACAGAATTGTTTATCTAACCATTTAAATTGTGTAGAATTGTAAATGCAGTAACAGACAATCGATGTTACAGTGGATGTTATGACATTCACTTCTGGACAGACTATTAAACTTAGCAGTAAACAAGTCACAAAAGCAGTAAATAAAACAGGAAATTATTAACCCAGTTCGGTGCAACATCACCTACATCTGGGGGCTACCAAGCCAGGAAGGAAATCCACTATTAGCATAATTAATTTAGAGCTAAACTCCAAGTTTACAACTCCTCACTTAATCTCTACCCAATGCAATTTCTCCCTAGAACCCACTAGACAAGAGACACCTCTCACTCCCCACAATCACAGCAGTGATAAACAATTCAATACAAAAGGAAGACTTAAGATGACACTCTTCAAAGTCAAAATACTTGATTTTGCTTAACAGCTTCAATCAAGAACAATACACTCTTGCTTAAAAGCTTTGAGTGAACAATTAACCCTGTATAAATAACAGCCTAAATATGTCTACCACGATCCATCCAAAGATACAAAGGGTGACTTACAAAGTTACACAAAAGAGACTCTTAAAATCCTAAAACACAAAAAACACACGTGAAGATTAAGTTACACCAACATAACTCTTCACGACACAATCTCTCAGTCTCTGTCTAAAAGCTCTAACAAATTAGGATTGCTACTTCTGTATATATAAGCAGCATACAGTCCTTGGGTTTAGGTGTAGAAATTAGGTTTACCCAAGATAAACCTCTCTTCATGAAGTTGCGCACATCCAATTAGGTCAGGGGAATTCCATGTTATCCTCAACAATGCCTGACATGTCGCCTGAGATAACTAGGCTTCCTAAAATGTTTCCTAAAGTATAGCCTTAGCTAATACCAGAATACTTAAACCTGCGCCCTGATGTCATACGCTTGATTTCATAACATCCAGCATGACATCCAACTTAACTTGCTCTTAGATATCCAAACTTACCCTGTAGAACACTCTTGTAGAATCTTTTTCATAATAGTAGAAACAAATATATTATAGTTTCCTAAAAAGTCCCAAAGATCCTTTTTATGAAATCCAATTAAATCTGTACTTTGTTCCTAATCAATCTCTTTGACTTGCACATACTGATGATGTACCTCTGTCAAAATAGCAGCTCGTGCTGTACCAGACAAGGATGTCATGACATTCAGCATGACATCTTGATTAAGACACATGACAGCAGTTATGTTACCTCAGTAGATGGATGTCACGAATCTGTCTTGACATCTTGGTTAAAACACATGACAGTAGTTCTGTCACCATAACAGATGGAGATGTTATAACATCTTGCTTAACATCAGTGCAGAATCATGTTTTACCAAAATTTAGCCAATCATGGACACTCATAGAATCATGGAACTTAAAATCTCCCCCTTTGGCAAATTTTGGCTAAAAAAACCAAACAACCTTATCAGGGCAGCAACAACAGTAGGTTTCTCAAATACATCCAGCCTCACAAACTATCAAGCTCCCCCTTAATAGTTGCATATCGGCAAGTAACAACACTGCTCTTTCCATAGCAGTAACAAATAACAACACTTTACTCCCCCTGTGTTTAGCCAAAATTTGACAACAATTAGAGTAAATGTACACATAACCTCATAACACATCAATCAGAGCCAACCCAAAAACTGAATCATCATCACCATACTTTAAAGCAAGACTCAGCTGACAACTTGCACATGGTGTCCAAATCTCCAGACTGCCATCTCACAATCTCCCATGAGATAAACACAAACTGAATTAGATACAGAAGCTTCTTGATCTCTAATCAACATAAAGATTGCACCACTTTAGCAGCAATCCATGGACAGGGATTTAAACCCCTCTACTCAACCTAAATTAGAGCACTAAGTTTTATATCCAACTTATGCATATGAACTAGCACATTGACTATTTTAGACCATGATTCATAATGATAAGAAACAACCTCCATAATGTCAATTCCACATGACTTTAACCCATGACCATTGTTATTGAATCTTGAGTTCTTGCCTTGTCTGAAGCTGCACCTTCAAGAGTGACACTTTTGACATTACCAATTAAAGGATAATCAATTAAATACTTACCAAGTAACAATTGATTTTAAATCCCCAATTTGAGACACACAAATATTCTGCAGAGAAAAATAAATTCTCCCAGACAATAACCAATGTTGTTTCCTAGATCATTCATAAGAAGCAAGCACAGTCCTAGTTCAAACCAACAGTCTCACAAAGCCAGACCCATTGTCACCTTGTCAAGGTAGAAGGGTACACCAGATATCACAATGTCAAGACATCATGTCTAACATTATAACCTCATCAGTGGTCCAAGAACACACGCTTGCCTGAGAAACAGCAATGCAGCTACACATCAGACAGGTACACAGCTCCCCCTGTCATGCATAACCAGCACTCCCCCGAAAAGAGAGAACCCAAACACATGAATACTTCCTTCAACATCTTCATATTCACACACTGGACACATGCAACTCTACACCCCTTGTTTCACAAACCATGCTGGACCCAAACCTAATAGCAGAAGTAGTAGTAGGATAGGCATGTTTCCTTGACTTCCATATGCACAAGACAAAGGTGATGATGACTTGAACTTCATCTTCACCAGTCATACAAGACAAAACACTTGAATAAAGGCCCAAAAATATGATTTGATCCATTAATACCCATGAGCTAGAGCAGTAACATAATATCACAACATCTGGTATGACATTCCATCCTCCTCGAGACAGACAGTCACAAACTTCTTGAACCCACAAACAATCTTGAGGAATAACTGTACTATTGTAGTAATAGATCCTAGATAGAAGTATAACTTCCCATATCAAGGATAACCAGTGCACTTTTTTTAGAAGCACGTGAATGGAAAACATAAGACTCATCTTCATGTCTTCAAGAGCTCAGTCTTTGTTCAACACACCTGCTGAACGCATTCACCCACTGTTTGAACCATAGGCAAGTAGTACATCCATCAGACAGAAGCTCTCCCCCTATATTTTATAGGGGATGCTCCAAGATCACCCACAATCTCAACCTCATGCTCATACAGTGAGAAGGTACCAAACTGCTCCACATCTTACCTGCAGTGAAAGAAACCACTTCTCTACAGATATTCTGACCTCAACCTGAGTTAGAGAACAAGATAGGCACCCCATAATCCAAAACATTCTTTCCTCATCATTCTCCCATATGATAAGTTAGAACACTTCTGGTTTAACTAGTGACTATTCACTTCCATATTGTCGCTTCCGCGAAAATAAGGTGCCGGCAAAACAGAAGAGTCGCCACCTTTCGTTATTTATCCCTCAGAACGGGAAAGGAAACGATCGGAAAACCCTGACGAAAAAGGTATAAGACAAGGTCATCACAACCATTGTCTGGGTTCGGGAGTCGGTTACGCAAGGGGAAGGTATTAGCACCCCTCACGTCCATCGTACTCGATGGGATCCACGCTTGTTGTGTTTACTGGACGAGTTGGTTTTATCTATCTACCTATCAAGGCTGGCTTAAAAAGAAAATAAAATGACTCGGCAAAGCGTCACACTTTATGCCTACGTATTCTCATCAGAGAATGAGAAATCAGAGTCAACGTAGTTCGGCTAACTACGGGTTACGGGGAAGGTGGCTCGCCAATACATCAGTATTGTGCCTACGTACTCTCAACAGGTATGAGAGATCAGAGCTTACGTAGTTCGGGATAATACGGATTACGGGAAGTTCAGATTCATCTGTTTTATCGAGTAGGGTTAACAAACAGTTCCAGCAGTTTGGCGTACGCCGCTCGACCCTTGGAGACTCAGGCGTTACCGTTTGCGGTGGAACTGAGAGTTAACGACACTCTTTTCTTCAGAAAATCTTCCTTTGAATTATGGGCCCACGGGGCAAAAAGGTTTGACGTTTATTTTCTGTCTTTTACGGAAGAACTGTTTTTTATGGTTGTTTGCAACTAGTATCGCACTAGAGACTATGACCTGAGAGTGAATGCGTCGCATGTCACCCAAAGGGTGCCATACTAAACATCCAGACTGTTGAAAAGAAACTCTCCAACAATCCTTTCTCAAATGGCTTAAGGCTCGTAACGTACGACGTCAGTTAACCTTTATTACTGTATTTTAATTTGTTTTGAGATGAGAAAAGAGAATGAACAGGTTCAACTAAGGGGAGACTATCAAGTCCTAATGTTGTCATGTTAAGGATTCATCCTATGGTTGAGGTTTGAAACAGGGAACTCCTAGAAGTTATCATGCATAGGTTTCAACCTAAATTTCTAATCATCACTTCCTTATCAAGGGGAGTGAGATTCCTAGGGGATAATGTCAATGATAAACAAAAACAGATAAAGCGTCAGCTTAAACAGTAAACAGTAAATGACTGTAAAATGCATGCTATGCAAGTGAGGGAGGAAATGTGTGTGGGGCATCAGCCTCCACAAGCTCATCTCAACCTCAAGTCAAATATGAATAACTTCAGTCATACAAAAGAAATGAAATAAAATGCCATCAAGCAAAACACAAACCACATAGGCAAGGGAGCTGGGCTCTACCGAATACCCGCAAGCAAAGCCAGACAGTAAAAATACAAGCAGAGGGAGCAACTCAACCTCTAGTGCAATCATGCTCCTAGTTTACATCAGTCTAGAGATGAACTTATTCTAATGCATCAAGCAAATCAAACAAGTCACATCAATACAGTTGCACAGAAAGCAAGCAGACAAGAAAGGAAACAGATCAACAGCTCCTACAACTAAACCAACTTTTGACAGCAGTTCAGTCATCAGACTTCAATTGCTCTTCAAGACTATCATCCTCAATAACAAGTATCAACTTGCTTCTCCAAGGTTTCAATACATCAAACATAAGTATCCACTTGTTCTTTCTCCAAGCCTCAGCTCTTCAGTCAATTCCACCTTCAGGCTTCACTCCTAACTACAAGTATCAACTTGACTCCTTCAGGCTCTCAATGCATCAATGTAAGTGTCAACTTATCCTTTATTCCTCAAGCCTCAGCTCTTCACTCAATCTCAATTGGATCTTCTTCACCAGTGTCAACTTGTTCTTCAAGCTTCAGCTTCTCAAGGTAATCTTCAATAACATGGAAGTATCAACTTCATCCTTCAAACTCTTCAAGCAAGGAACTCCATCCTCTAACAAGGGAGAAAGATTCATCTATCCAGAGCAAAGTTTGGATGATTGGTAGCAGAGTGAAGACCAAAGGTCACCATTGAGCATCCTGTCATCAGAGAAAGGGACCCTCAAAGGTTCTACCAACTTGCAAGGAGCCACACATCCTACCAAAGGATGGATGAGGCCTTTACAAAGGTACCTTACATCATAGGGAAGAATGGAATTGATCAACATATTCCATGTTTATGAAAGAAGAGAATCTATCTAGAAGCTCTGCCTACAAAACCCTAATCTTAATACCTAACCAAAACTACACCAAAAGAAGGGAAGATCTTCAAATCCAAGCTTCTTCAAGCAATCCAATGCATCTTCAACTTGCCTCCAACATCATCCAAGAGCAAGCAAATCAAAACCCTAATCTAAGGGAACCAAAGATGTTAATCTAGTTGAATTAGTGCCTCAGAATCATCTAAAACTAGCACTTAAACTAAAATCAATCAAAACTAGCAAACTATATTATAAATTTCTACAAAAATTCCTAAGGGATCCTAATTCAATTAAGAATGCCTCATACAAAAACCAGAGGTTGAATCATCCACCTAGTTGTACAAATAAAATCTAAACTACAAGGTATCAACCATAAACCCTAAAAATGGAGCTTCTAAAGGCTTCAACCTAACCTACCACTTATGTTCATCACAAAAATGTGAGAAAAATCTATGGGGAGCATGCATATCTATGCTAACTACTCACAAAAAATCAGGATCAAAATCATCATCAAATGATCACACAAAATTCCACAAAATCAACTATCAAGCATGACTATTTTAATATCAATTAAAATGTGAAAATTCCCATAAAATCAGAAAATGCATGAAATAACAATATTTTTTATTTTAAAAAATATTAGATTCTATCATGAATTCAATGCAAAAAGAATGGGGTCCATTGGATCATTTTTCCATTTTTTATGATTTTATCAAGAACCATGAATAAAATGAAAAAAATAAAGAAAATCAAAATAAAATAACCAAGCGCGCGGTGCAGATAGTAAAGAAAATCAGTTCATTCTGGAAATTGGGCCATGAGGGGGGTGTGGTTATCAGTTATTTCACAAAGCCCAAAAACCACTGATTAATGAAACGTTGTGTTTCATTAAGTCAGAGATCCTTCACAAAATGAGAGACATGCGTGGCCGTTGGATTACTTCTTCAGTCAAAGGTCCACCTATGATCTAATGGTCCTGGGGTCATCTTCCCCAATTTGAAAATCTGGAGGGAAGAACCTCCATTGATGAACAGCCAAGAACTTCATCTTCTCCAAATTCGTATCCCATCAAATCTCCACCAAAAATCAAAGTTGGAAACCCTAATCCACTCCATTTTCAACCCTGATTCTAACCATGCCAATCGTTCTTATTAAATCATCATCATTCTCAAAACACGATCAAAAACTCAGAAACTGACCAAGATCCAATCATCACTATTCTCCAAATTAAAGTGCCTAACATCATCACCATGTTATCCTGAGTTGATTCCACCATCTAGCTAGGGTTAACTCTCAAGAACCACCAAGATATGATCAAGAACAGAAATTGTGGCACCCAACTTAATGTCTCTAAACCTGACCAAATGCTACCAGAAAGCTTCACAGACTAACCTACAATCATTCTAACCTAACAAACCGTGCTAATTCTACCTAATTTATGCTGGAGGAAGAAGTTTACATACCTGTCAATTCTTGATGAACAGATGCACAAAATCTTCAAATCAAGCTCTCAAACCTTCCAGACACGATCAATGGATCATTTCCTTGCTTCTGTATGCACAAGAACTGGTTGAAACCTCCTGGAACTTGAAACCCGATAGTGAGTTGCAGGTTGAAAAATCCAAATGCTAACACTCAAATCCTCAATGCTTTTGCTATGATTTCACTCTGGGATCATTCAACAATGCAAATGGAAGCTATTGGGATCAAGAGAATGGATTGAAATGAACTCAATTGGAGTAACCGAATTCAGTTGCAAGATGGAAGTTTCAAAACTCACTCTCTCTTTTTCCTCTCAATTCTCACCAAAAAATGATCTGAACCACTTCTATTCAATATATAGAGTGTGTAGGGATGATCTAGAAAGCTCTAGATCCTTCCAATGAGAAATTCAATTTCTCATGTCACTTGAATTCTCATGATATGCCATGGTATGCACAACTCTGCTAGCAGCTTGAAATCATTCCTAATTCCTTCCAATTTCTCCCCTCATGACATTTTGGATGTGTTTGGCTTGCAAGGGACCTTGGTTATGCCTTGATTCTAGGTTTTGCAAATGTTACTTAAGATGTAAGTAACTACTTTTCAAAGCAATTCCACAAATTACACTTCAATTCAAAAATGTGGCTAAACCAATGTTCTTAAAATGTGTTTTAGAGTCAAAATGATATATTACATGCCTTGGTTTGGACATGTAGATCAAAAGTATCAATTTCCAACTTTGGTTCATTTAACTTATACCCTTATTTTAGGTCATTTTTGCAACTTTGAGCTACAAGCATTTCCAACATCTCATGACCTCTTGACTAGCCTTAAAACATCATTTTGAACAAGTTTGATGTTGAACATTTTGCCATTTGAAGCCTGGAAATAGGAGTTATGGCCTTATGGTTGAAATGACCTATAATCTCCAAATGACCAAAATGCCATTGACTTGTCAAAGCCATAACTTGAGTTCTACAAATCCTATCAAGTACTTCTAGTACTCTCTAGAAAGCTAATAGGATAAGGAACAAAATTCATGTTGACCAAGAGTTCATAGGAATCATCCTTCTAGGGAAAAGTGCCATGCAAGTTGGGTAACTCTCAAGCCCCCAAATTCACATACCTCAGATGACCTGTAACTTGTCAAAGCCATAACTTGAGTTCTACAAATCCTATCAAGGACTTCTAGCACTCAAATTAAAGCTAAGACCATGCTATACAACATTCATGTTGGGGGTAATGTGAGATGACAATCACATCTTGAGCTAAACTGCCTTGAAGATAGGGGTCAAACTAGGGGATTTTACACTGTCAAGTCTTAGAAACCCTAGCTTAAAACTTCTCAAACTCTTCAATCATGATGAGTTAACCTTGGAATCATCCTTATAGCATCTCAATTCATAAATCCATGATCACATGGCTCTTGGATTAGGTCTCAACCTTCTCCAAATCATCAGTTGACTTAGGGTTGACCCAGTCAAACCCTAATTGCACCACTCATGGCTGAGGCTTCTTATTCTTGCACAATGACCTGTCTAGGCCTCAAAGTGATCTTCAACACTTCTCATGAGCTTTCTCAAGACCTCAAGTCCATCTCCATGAACTCAGAATCATCTGATGGCTTCCCACAACTCTCAAGTTAGGATACCTACACATTTGGCTTCAATCACTCTCTCTGAGGATCTTTTAACTTCTCTGGCAAGGATGTCAACCCTTGAACATTTGAATAACCTTCTTAGCTAGCTTCATAGTCTTGTGTAGCCCTTGATTGGTACTCATACCTCTTGATCTCCTGCCTACATATCAATGAAATGCAAATGATAATGCTAATGTGGATGAAATGGAACATAAGCTAGGTAAAGAAAAGTTGGGCAAATTTTGGGGTGCAACAGCTGCCCCTATTCAAACGGCTTGAACCTGACTGGGTGAGAAGCGAACGGCTCTCAAACAATCAAGGTAAAAGGCGGTTGAATACCAACAAACCTGGAAATTTGCCAACTGCACAAGTATACGGTACTCTGAGGGGAACAAATCTCCGGAAACTGAAATATTAGCTGCACGGCAACTAGCTGGGGCATCGGTCACACGGTAACCGGTGACACAGGGTCGATCATGCCGTCAGGCATCAAGACTCCTTGGGACTCATCAGGTCATCCATCACGTTAATCACGCCATCGGGCGTTCAAAGAAATTTTCGGGCATCAGCCGGACTTCGTCACTAAGTCGGGAATAGAATTCTTAGTCAATCATGAACCAATTGGGGATATCCAAACTTCTGCCATCAGGCACTCCGCGTCAGCTGAGAGAACTGCTTCTTCAATACGGTTAGACTTCAATCATCAAGTCTTCGAGGGAAGTTTCAACTTCGCTGTTCGGAAACCTGCTGGGGATGACCCATCTTCGCTGGGGATTCTGGAGAACTATCAAGTAACTCTGCTTCGGGGATCCAGCAATCATTCTGGGTGAATCATCTCTGCTGAGGTAATCAAGAATCATCTTGAACAAACAACGTCGTCGGGTGCTTCAAGAATCATCCTGAACCGATAACTCTGCTGGCGATTTTAGGAATCATCCTGAGCAAATGCTCTGCCGGGGACTCTAAGCATCAACTTGAGCAACCAACTCTTGCGACTTCACTGGGGGATTCAAGAATCATCTTGGGCAAACGACTTTTGCTGGGGGGTTTCAAGAATCATCTTGAGCAAGCGACTCTGTGGAGGAACACCTGCAAAACAAATGCTGAAGGGAGGATCCTCCTGTCCAGGAGAAAGAACCACTCTGGTGCACGAAGGAATCATCCTGCCGAGGAGAAGAGGTCACACCAATCTCAATTGGATTCCGCATGGGGAAACGAACTTCAGTCGACTGCTGCCGGGGAACAAAGTTCTACGAGAACCTAAACCCGCTCAACTAGGTATTCAAACCACAACTGCGGAGGAAAACGATGTCAATCGCAGAAGTAAACTGCACAGCCTTCGCGGTAAAACTTTCCTGGAGGTATCGACTCCGCTGGGGAAATACAGCATCAGCTACTCAGCACTCTACTGGGGGAAAACCAATCATGGCCTGAACGGCTTCCAAGTACTCGGCTCTCTTGGGGATCTGCAAACTCGGCTGGGGAAGAAGGAAACGTCCTGCTTACTGGGGAGAATACGATTCTGTGGGGAATTTTAATTCTCCTAGAGACTTCAGTCTGGAACTATCAATTGCTGCACACTTCAGTATATGACTCAGCTGGGGAGATGACGTTCCTTCAGGATACATCTGATTGGGGAAAGAATCTTCTCTGCCTGGGGAGACATATCAATGTTTTTCGATCTCAAGTTTAGACTCTGTGGGGAGAGGCTGTTGAACTTTGCTGGAGAAGAAGGAATCATCTGGCCTGGGGACGCACACGGCGTACTGCCTGGTATATACTACACCTGCAACAATACAAACAAACAGACAAGATACCCTTCTCAAAGGGACCTGTCAAGGTTATCATCTTGTGACCATGTTCAAGTAATTCATTGTTTCAACAATCAGTGGCCTAGGCCAGTAAGTTTATGTATGCGCATTTTATCAAAAACATCGGCGTTCTTTTTCGCAAACAAAACAGGTAAATGCTAAACAGACAAACATAATTGCTGAATAGTATACATTTTATTAATAACGAACCCCTGAATGGGCCAAAATGTTTTACAACAGAGGCAAGCTCCTGGAATGAGGAAGCCGCGCAAATATAAAACATAAATATACATCAGTATATACACATGTCGACAACGAGGCGTAGACGAACACCATGAGTTGATCCCTCTATGACCCAATCGACTTCGATACTTCTCCGACACTTCAGCTTCAGAAGAGATTGATTCAGATAAACGGCCCTCAGGTCCTCCAAACCACTAAACAAAGAAAGTCCACACGTGGAACGCAGTCATTTGCTTTACAAATCCCTAACTTTTGCCTGAATCGCCCTCTAGGGTTTTCAATTCGCCGGGATACCCTTTTTTGCCAAAGTCGCCCATCCGGGTTTTCGACTTTGCGGGTGTACATTCTTTTCTTTATATCCCTAATTTTTGCCCGAACCTTTTTCCTTTTTTATGGTTCGCCGGGATGCCCCATTTTTGCCTGGATATTCTTTTTCTTTCCAGCGGGTCATTTTTTAAACAAAGTATTTTTTAACTGCGTCTGCGTTCACCGGGGATGCAAAATCTTCGCCATCCATCATGGATAACAACAAAGCTCCTCCCGAGAAGACCTTGCTGACGACGTACGGACCTTCATAATTGGGAGTCCACTTGCCCCGGTGATCGGAGTGTGGAGGAAGAATCTTCTTCAGGACGAGATCACCCGTCTGAAAGCTTCTAGGACGCACCTTCTTATCATAAGCTTTCTTCATTCGGCTTTGGTACAGACGACCATATGCAATCGATGCTAAACTCTTCTCGTCCATCAGGCTGAGTTGGTTTAGTCGGTTCTTAATCCATTCTGCCTCATTGAGTTTCACGTTAACCAAAACTCGTAAAGAAGGGATCTCGACTTCTAACGGTAGGACAGCTTCCATGTCGTACACTAGTGAGAAAGGAGTTGCCCCGGTTGATGTACGTACCGTTGTACGATAACCGTGCAATGTGAATGGCAACATCTCGTGCCAGTCCTTGTAGATCACAACCATCTTCTGTACAATCTTCTTGATGTTTTTATTGGCCGCTTCAACGGCGCCATTCATCTTCGGCCGGTAAGGAGATGTGTTATGGTGTTCAATCTTGAAACTATGGCATAGCTCCTTCATCATCTTGTTATTCAGGTTCGAACCATTATCAGTAATGATCCGCTCGGGAATTCCGTAACGACAGATGATGTCCCTCTTTATGAATTTAGCCACCACCTGCTTGGTCACATTAGCATATGAGGCTGCCTCCACCCACTTGGTGAAGTAGTCGATAGCTACTAGAATGAAGCGATGACCATTAGATGTGGTGGGCTCGATCTTGCCTATCATGTCGATGCCCCACATGGATAACGGCCACGGGGAGGACATGACATTTAACGGGCACGGCGGCACATGAATCTTATCAGCATAAATCTAGCATTTATGACATCTCTTCGCGAATTTAAAGCAATCTGATTCCATCGTCAGCCAGTAGTATCCTGCTCTCAGGATCTTTCTCGTCATAGCATGCCCGCTGGCGTGCGTACCAAATGTGCCTTCATGGACTTCTTCCATGAGCATACTCGCTTCTTTCTCATCTACACATCTGAGTAGCACGAGATCGTGGTTTCTTTTATACAAAACTCCATCAGGATTGAGATAAAAATTTCCAGACAGCCTCCTTAGAGTCTTTTTATCCTGGGTTGACGCTCCCGCAGGATACTCCTTAGTCATAAGGAAGGTCTGGATGTCGTGGAACCATGGCTTGCCGTCGGAGGCTTCCTCGATCGCAAAGACGAATGCAGGTCTATCAAGACGAGAAAGGACAATTCTTGGAGCTTCATTCCAAAAATTGACTTTATACATCGAAGCCAACGTGCCTAAGGCATCAGCCATCTGATTCTCGGCCCTGGGCACATGATGGAGTTCCACTCGATCAAAGAACGGAAGCAGTCTTCTGGCGTAGTTCATGTATGGCACCAAATTTGATTGACGAGTCTCTCACTCCCCTTTGATCTGGTTAATCACAAGCGCCGAGTCACCATATACATCTAGGTTCTTGATTCTCAAATCAATTGCTTCTTCTAGCCCCATGATGCATGCTTCGTACTCCGCCTCGTTATTGGTGACCGGAAACGTCAGTCTCGCGGTGAACGGGATGTGGGATCCATGGGGAGTTGTGATGATTGCCCCTATGCCACTTCCGTAAGAATTAACCGCCCCGTCAAATATTAATTGCCACTGGGATTTCCTATCCGGACCCTCGTCGGGCAACGGTTCATCGCACTCTTTCGCTTTGAGAAACATGATATCCTCATCAGGGAATTCAAATTTCATCGGCTGATAATCCTCGATCGGCTGTTCGGCAAGGTACTCAAACAATACGCTTCCCTTGATGGCCTTCTGGGAAACGTACTGAATGTCATATTCCGTCAACACCATTTGCCATCTGGAAATCCTGCCCGAAAGCGCTTGCTTCTCGAAGACGTACTTGATCGGATCCATCTTCGAAATTAGCATGGTGGTGTGATTGAGCATGTACTGTCGTAAACGTTTGGCAGCCCAGGCTAGTGCACAACACGTCTTTTCCAGCATCGAGTAACGAGATTCACAGTCTGTGAACTTTTTACTCAAGTAGTAAATGGCATGCTCCTTTCTGCCCGTCTGGTCGTGCTGACCGAGAACACACCCCATACTATTCTCAAGAACTGTCAAGTACATGATTAAAGGTCGTCCGTCCACTGGGGGTATCAAGATCGGAGGTTCCTGCAGATACTGTTTTATCTTATCAAATGCCCTCTGGAAATCCTCGTTCCAGATAATCGCCTGATCTTTCTTCAGTAGTTTGAACATCGGTTCACACGTGGCCGTGAGCCGAGAAATAAACCTTTCAATGTAGCTTATTCTGCCCAGGAAACCACGAGCTTCTTTTTCAGTTTTTGGCGCTGGCATTTCTTGTATTGCTTTTATCTTCGTAGGATCAACCTCAATGCCTCTTTCACTCACGATAAACCCCAGTAGTTTTCCAGACCGTACTCCGAAAGTACACTTGTTAGGTCTCAGCCTCAACCTGAACTTCCTAAGCCTCTCAAAAAGCTTCAGCAAATTGACCAGATGTCCCTCCTCTGTTTGGGACTTCGCGATCATGTCATCAACATAGACTTCAATCTCATGATGAATCATGTCATGAAACAAAGTAACCATTGCTCGTTGGTAAGTGGCCCCTGCGTTCTTCAGACCGAAAGGCATTACCTTGTAGCAAAACGTTCCCCAAGGTGTAATAAACGTAGTTTTCTCCATGTCCTCCGGCGCCATCTTGATATGATTGTAGCCAGAGAAGCCATCCATGAACGAAAATACGGAGAACTGAGCTGTATTGTCGACCAACACATCGATATGAGGGAGCGGGAAATCATCTTTAGGGCTCGCCCTATTCAAATCCCGATAATCGACGCACATTCGCACCTTACCGTCCTTCTTCGGTACAGGCACTATGTTGGCGACCCACGGAGGGTAAGTAGTGACCGCTAAGAAGCCAGCATCAAGCTGCTTTTGCACTTCTTCTTTGATCTTAACGGCCATATCTGTTCGTGTCCTTCTAAGCTTCTGCTTGACGGGAGGAAAGTCTTCTCGCAGCGGCAAGTGGTGGACCACGATGTTAGTGTCAAGTCCGGGCATATCTTCGTATGACCAAGCAAAGATGTCACTATACTCTCTCAGCATCTCGACCAGTCTCTGCTTGACATCACTCTGCAATGCATCCCCTATCCTGACGTTCCTGACTAGTTCTTCAGAACCCAGATTCACGATCTCAATCTCTTCTTCGTGAGGCAGAATAACTTTCTCTTCTTGTTTCAACAAGCGGGCCAACTCTTCGGGAAGGTCTTCGTCTTCATCAATCTCTTCTTCGGCTTGATAGATCGGGCAATCGAAGTCGAAGTGAGTCGTAGAAGGTCCAGAGTCGATGTCATCTACTATGTGGATCCTGCAATAACAAGGGTTAAGCTTAAGACAAGAATATGCAGGTTAGCACAAACCCCATTGCCATTTTGTTGTTTTTCAAAACAAATATAAAACAGGAATAACAGAGATCACAATATTTGAATACAAAGAAAAACGCCTTTTGATTTATTGGTAAAATGCCTGTACATAATCAAACGAGGCCCTGACAATAAAACCACTATGCCCCGGGTAGGACATAGGGTTGTACAATGATTGGAAAAAGTAAATCATTACTCTTTGCTTGTCATCTGGATGATATCCCTAACGGACCAGTTGTTGAGGCTCTCGCCTGGTCTGCTTGGCTGGATCCAAGAGTCTAAGTCACAGTCGCTATCTCCGCTGTCTTCAGACACTGCGTTGACGCTTTCAAATACCACCCCGCCGCTGGTAAACTGGATCGGCCCTTTACCTCGCGACGCACTGCTAGAAGAAGAGGAGGCTTCAGCCGCGGGAGAATACCCTAACCCGAACTTGTCTTGCTTGTTAGGTATCTCCAAAATTCGCCCCCAGCCTGGGGTAGATCCGGCTTGGACAACGGCCCGGGCTTCCTTGAAGGATGAGAGAGTCATCTCTGGCTTTTCAGTGATCGCAGGAGCTACGTTCTTGACTTTAACAGCTTTGAACGCTTGACATAGGGTTTCGTGGATTTCCCCATCCATCTCAACATACTTGAAGGATGACAAATGGCTCACCATTATGTCTTCCTCGCCACACACAGTCACGATGCTACCTCCGACAGCGTACTTGAGCTTCTGGTGCAACGTGGAGGTCACGGCTCCAACAGAATGGATCCATGGCCGGCCCAAGAGACAGCTGTAGGCAGGCATGATGTCCATAATGTAAAAGACCGCATCGAATGTTTCCGGCCCGACTTGGATTGGTAGGGTCACCTCCCCGAAAACATGTCGTTTGGTTCCATCGAACGCTTTCACAACCAGATCACTGGGTGTGCAAATCAATCCGCGAGTGTCTAACTTCATTAATGCCTTCTTCGGAAGAACATTGAGCGACGACCCCGTGTCCACCAACACGTGAGACATAATCGTTCCCCTACACTCTATCGAGATGTGTAGGGCGCTATTATGGTTCCTCCCTTTCGGCGTCAGCTCCAGGTCAGTAAACCCTAACCCATTTCCAGCATTCACGTGGGCTACGACCCCTTCCAACTGGTTTACCGATATTTCCTGCGGTACATACGTGGCATTCAAAACCTTTAGCAGCGCGTTGCGATGTGCCTCAGAACACAGCAACAAATTCAGGATGGAAATTTTCGAGGGTGTTTGATGGAGGTGATCCACGATCTTGTAATCACTCTTCTTAATCAACCTCATGAACTCTTCGGCGTTTTAACAAGTAAATCTTTTTCTACCCCACGAGGGATCTCTTCAACGACTTTACTCTTCCCTTTATCAGTTGCGTCAGCTCTATCCGCTTTGTCCGCCACGACCCCAGGTGGTGCAAACACTCTCCCGCTACGGGTAATTCCGCTAACGCCCACTAGGTTCCCCACAGACGACCCTGAGGGTTCTAGTTCCACTTTTTGTCCGTTGCAGTAGACCTCTGCCCCGTAATGCCATGGTACAACATTAGTTCTTTCGAAAGGTATCGGTCCAGCTTTGGTGATGGTAATTGTGGGCGGTCTGGGTGCAGAAATAGTTATCGTCTGGCGAGGGATGGTGATGGTGGCAACCTCATCATCCTGCTTCAGCATTACCTCTCCCGATCCGCTTTCGGCCCTTCGGCTGAACTGCAGGATTCCTTCGGTCATCAGACTTTGAATCCCCTCTACCAGCTGTTCACATCCATCAGGACTAGTCGTGCAGCCCATACATAGTTCTCCACAACCTGGAAAGAAACCCCTTTTCATCAGCTTAGCTTTAACGAAGCTAAGCGGTGTCTTCAGATCTCTGACGTCAGTCAACAAATCCAAACTCTCGTCTTCAATAATGGCATTTACTCCACCTCCCCTATGATTCGGCATAGGGTTCTTCGTGACGTTTGGCACATTATCTGAGAAGTTGATGATCTTAGCGTCCACCATGTCTTGCACCTTGTGCTTGAAGGCTTTGCAATTCTCTATTGTATGACCTGGTGCCCCTGAGTGAAATCCGCAAGTTGCATTCGCATCATAACCTGGCGGAGGTGCCCCTGTCAAGGGAGCCAGGGTTCTCTTCTGGATCAACTGTAGCTGGAGCAGAGTCTGTAACAGCTGAGCATAGGACATGGGCAGTGTCTCGAGGTGACGGCTCGACAGAGGTGCCCTGTTCTGATACTTTCTGTACCCTTGTTGATTCGGCTGCTGTGGCTGGGGTTGTTGGACAGCGGGGATGGTTATGCTGGCCACCTTCTGGTGAGGGCCTTTACCCTTCCTTCGAGCATTGGACACGGCGCTCGTCTCTCCTTCCCGCCTTTTGCCACCATAAGGTTTCTTTCCGCCTCCTCCAACTGAGGATGAATCACCTTGAATTTTCCCCAGTTTGATCCCATTCTCAATGTGCTCACCCGTGATAATGAGATCTGAGAAGGTTCCAGACATACTGCTGACCAATTTCTCATAATAAACCCCTGGGAGGGTGGCTACGAACATTTCCACAAGCTCACGTTCAACCATCGGCGGCTGAACCCTGGCTGCCAATTCACGCCACCGCTGGGCGTATTCCTTGAACCCTTCGTTGTTCCTTTGCGACAGGTTCTGCAGTTGGACTCGGTTCGGGGCCAAGTCACTGTTATATTGGTAGTGGTGCACGAATGCTTCAGCAAGTTCCTTCCACGTGCGCACACTGGTAGGTTCCAAACTCATGTACCATTCGAGGGAGGGTCCGGACAGACTGTCCTGAAAGAAGTGCATCAGCAACTTCTCGTCCTCAGAATGAGCGGACATCTTTCTGTAGTATGATCTCAGGTGGACGCGAGGGCAGGTGGTGCCCTTGTACTTTTCAAAGTCAGGTACCTTGAACTTGGAAGGCACCTTGAAATCAGCAATCAGTCCCAACTTGGACATATCAACACCCATGGTGTTCTGGTTCTCGATATTCCTCATCTTATCCTCGAGTGCCTTGAACCTAAGCCGTGCTTCAGCAGTCAGCTCCCCTTCAGCACCTCTCTGAGAGAACACATCATCTTGACGGTCTTCTAACCAGGGCTGAGGCCCAAGCAGATTTCCAACACCCGCAATGCCGTTGCCAAGCCCAATATTGACGTTAGCTTCAAAATTCCCATTACCGACGCCCGTCGTATTGCCGTTGAGTCCCATGTTAGCTATCACATTACCGTTGGCACTGCCATTCCCCCCGGTCACGGGGACGCCATTCTGAGGAGTTTCAACAGGTGGAGGGGTTGGCACAGTCCCACCATGGAGTACCCCATTGCTATCAACTCTTGAAATCAGAGGCTGAACCAAGGTTCTGAGCTGATCCTGGCCATTGGCGACCGCTTGCATGAGCTCCATGAAGCGGTCCATCCTTTCGCGGAGTTCCTGAACATCAGTTTGCACTTGCTCCATAATTCTGGTTTGGTTTGCTCTGGTCGGATAGCGGTGGATAGGTCTCTGATCAATCCTAGAACACCCTGAAACAACCCGTCAAACACAAAAGGGTTAGAAAAACAACAGAGTGCTCGTTATGCAGATGCTTCATGCAAATGCAAACGTGTGTCTGTGCGTTAGGGATATTTCCCCCGATCCTAGTGCCTGAGTGCCAGTGCTGATAATAAGAAGTCTGAGTCCAATCATGGAAATAACATCTCATATATATGAAGAAAGTCCATCAAGGCAGTACATAACATCACTGAGTACAAGCAAAATCAATAGCATGACCTCGACCAACAAGCTTGGTGATGGTCAACATACAACAATGATCAACACAAAAGGATTACAAATACAGTCAAGTACGGCCACGGGCGCGAAACTCTTCTAACAACCCCTTCGTTTCTGGATGATTAGGTCGAGTGAGCAACCCTTCGACGAGTAACTCCCTCTGCATAATGGTGTACTGAAGACCTTCGACCGAATCTTCCCATGCTCCTTCGCCGAAACAATCTTCTAGCTTCCGCTTCTTGGACTCAAACGTCAGTTTGCGCTCCTTCAGGTTAGCGAGAGCCCTATTGAGTTGGCCTTCGGCGGCATATCTGCGAGTGGTTTCTTCATCAAACCTCTTCTCACTAGTCTTCACCTGGGCTTTCAGCTTGGAGATCTGTTGCATCAGCTTATCCTCCTGCTCTTTCCTGTTGGCTAGGGTGGCCTTCCAATGCTGATTAAACTTGGATATCCTCCGATACGCTTCATCCAAGTGCTGCTTCTTAGTGGCCAGTACATCATTGACAGCTTTGAAGTCTCGACCCATGCGCTCACGCTTAGCTATCTGCTTAGTCAAATATGTCCCTAACTGGTTCACCAGCTCGGTCTGCCTCTTGAAGGAATGAACGGCTTCGCTTCTCTCGCTTCTGAGCTGAGCCAATTCTTTCTCCAGTTCTTCATTTTCCTTCTTCAGCCCGTCTCTTTCTGCTAACACCTGATTGTGCTGCTGAATAGGCACGGTGGTAGGCTCTTCAATCACTAGAGGGCTTTCTGGCCGGGCAGGAAGAAACGGCATCCCTATGGCATCTGCTCTGGCTCTGATCCAAGTCACATATGGGGTGTAGGCCTGGCTATTACTTTTCCCCAGCAATGGTTTTCCTCGCTTACTGATACCATTCCAAGCGTGCTGAAGCTTAGATAACATATCCCCTTCTAGAAGACCAATGAAGTACAGAGATTCCTGTACCTCTTCATCCTTCGGCGGAGCTCTCAAAGCATAAGCAAACTGTCGGACCAGCAGAGATGGATTATAGTTTATACAGCCCTTCCTGCCTATCAAAGGCACGTTCGGAAACCCACTGCAGCTGAAGATGATCTCGGTACCCAATCTATCTCTGTCAAACCAGGCAATATCCTCTGCAGATAGACTCATCAGACGCTCGGGCCACTCGGCTGTGGCTGCAGACGAAGCAAAGGGACCCTTCTTAGGTAGATGACTATCAAGCCATCTGTAGAGCAGGGGTACGCAGCACGAGACGTTCTTGCCCCTTCTGTTCTCGTTTTTGTAGTGGACGGAATGATAGACATCTCCTATCAAGGTAGGGACTAGATTCCCTGATGAAAAGATGTGGAAGGCGTCGAAGTCTACAAATTCGGGCATATTGGGGAACAGAATGATGCCATATATGCACAGAGCGAGGATGGCATTGAACACGACCCAACATCCGTCTTTGGCGCACTGCTGAGCCTTTCCCACTAGGAACTGCAAGGAGAAACCGGGAACCTTGTTCCAACTAGACAATACCAACTCGGAGGCATCCAGATGCAGTGAAGGGGCTAGACTAGCCAGGTCAGGCTCGGCATCCATATGAACAAAGGGCATCCGACTCTTGATAGGCACACCTAACAGATCAACATACTCCTCTAGCGTGGGCGCGAGAACAAAACCCTGGAAAGTAAAGCATCTCCACGGCGGATCGTAGAACTACAGCAGAGCGTGCAATCCATTCAAATCAAACACAGAGGGTTTACGAACCAAACTGAGCAGTTTACCGTAAGACTTTCTGAATTCATCTCTCACAGAATCATCTGTTAAGGCAATCAAACCAGTCAGCTGAACAACATCAGGAGTGGGGAGCTTGTAAGCCACGGTCTTCCTCAGAGAACCCATAATAGCACAATAGAAGGCCAGAAATCCTGAATCGGGGGAAACGGTACCTACAACACAGACACACGTTAATGAAATGCAAATGAGTATGCAAAGCAATGAAAAATGCAGTCATGCAGCAGGAGATCAAGGCAACTGCGCTGTGGAGATTCTGTATCAACAAAACCATAATCTTGCTCTATCAAGAACAACCACTATATCTGGTAAGAAGAAAACCCTGGTATCGGACCACAAATCTGCTCTGTCAAGAACACACATATCTGATAATAAGGACCTCTGATACAGGACCATAAATCTGCTCTGTCAAGAACAAACATATTTCTGAAAATAAGGACCTCTGATATAGGACCGTAACTCTGCTCTGTCAAGAACAAACATACATCTGCTGATGAGATCCTCTGATCCCAATCAAAAACCTGCTCTATCAAGAACAATACACATCTGCTGATGAGATCCTCTGATCCCAATCAAAAACCTGCTCTGTCAAGAACAAACGTACACCTTTGAAGATAAGGTCCTCTGGTACAGGACCATAACTCTGCTCTGTCAAGAACAATCATCTGATGATGAGAACCTCTGATACCAACAAAATTGATTCACTATCAAGAAAACCAGGAAGTCTGAAGGTTAAGGTTTCCTGCAACAAACCCAACCCTGCTCACAGGTATGGACCTAAACTGACACAAGTTCGGCATCCTATGCGGTCATCAGCGTCACAGACATTCAAGAGGGGTGATACGATACCCAGAAGGTGTGGCATCACCAGCTCCTGAAGCGGCCTCACTCGGCTGAATCCCAAATGATCGGTCCCCAGAGTCGACAATCCTCCAAACCAACAACCCCCTCAACCCAAAGGGTTGAAAAAGAAGTCAACCGGGAGAACCTCGTCTGAGCGTGGATTTCATGAGACACTAGTGCCTGCCAAGAAAGCACGCGCCCACTAATTTCCACAACTAATGCTAGGTTCACTCAAGCCTGGGTCTGGCTTCTCACACATCAGAATGCCCCTCCCACAACAGCACAGATAATCATATCATACTGAAAATAAAATGCGGGAAATAAAATGTGATAAATAAACACAACCCAACAAGTAATCATACAAGCGCTAGGATTGACTCTCGCAGGGGACGTTGGATCCCCAAACTGACTCGCATACGGGACGTTGGATCCCAGGAAACTATCAAGTCCCCAGCAGAGTCGCCAGCTGTCGCTTCCGCGAAAATAAGGTGCCGGCAAAACAGAAGAGTCGCCACCTTTCGTTATTTATCCCTCAGAACGGGAAAGGAAACGATCGGAAAAACCTGACGAAAAAGGTATAAGACAAGGTCATCGCAACCATTGTCTGGGTTCGGGAGTCGGTTACGCAAGGGGAAGGTATTAGCACCCCTCACATCCATCGTACTCGATGGGATCCACGCTTGTTGTGTTTACTGGACGAGTTGGTTTTATCTATCTACCTATCAAGGTTGGCTTAAAAAGAAAAGAAAATGACTCGGCAAAGCGTCACACTTTATGCCTACATATTCTCATCAGAGAATGAGAAATCAGAGTCAACGTAGTTCGGCTAACTACGGGTTACGAGGAAGGTGGCTCGCCAATACATCAGTATTGTGCCTACGTACTCTCAACAGGTATGAGAGATCAGAGCTTACGTAGTTCGGGATAATACGAATTACGGGAAGTTCAGATTCATCTGTTTTATCGAGTAGGGTTAACAAACAGTTCCAGCAATTTGGCGTATGCCGCTCGACCCTTGGAGACTCAGGCGTTACCGTTTGCGGTAGAACTGGGAGTTAACGACACTCTTTTCTTCAGAAAAGATTCCTTTGATTTATGGGCCCACGGGGCAAAAAGGTTTGACGTTTATTTTCTGTCTTTTACGGAAGAACTGTTTTTTATGGTTGTTTGCAACTAGTATCGCACTAGAGACTATGACCTGAGAGTGAATGCGTCGCATGTCACCCAAAGGGTGCCATACTAAACATCCAGACTGTTGAAAAGAAACTCTCCAACAATCCTTTCTCAAATGGCTTAAGGCTCATAACGTACGACGTCAGTTAACCTTTATTACTGTATTTTAATTTGTTTTGAGATGAGAAAAGAGAACGAACAGGTTCAACTAAGGGGAGACTATCAAGTCCTAATGTTGTCATGTTAAGGATTCATCCTATGGTTGAGGTTTGAAACAGGGAACTCCTAGAAGTTATCATGCATAGGTTTCAACCTAAATTTCTAATCATCACTTCCTTATCAAGGGGAGTGAGATTCCTAGGGGATAATGTCAATGATAAACAAAAACAGATAAAGCGTCAGCTTAAACAGTAAACAGTAAATGACTGTAAAATGCATGCAATGCAAGTGAGGGAGGAAATGTGTGTGGGGCATCAGCCTCCACAAGCTCATCTCAACCTCAAGTCAAATATGAATAACTTCAGTCATACAGAAGAAATGAAATAAAATGCCATCAAGCAAAACACAAACCACATAGGCAAGGGAGCTGGGCTCTACCGAATACCCGCAAGCAAAGCCAGACAGTAAAAATACAAGCAGAGGGAGCAACTCAACCTCTAGTGCAATCATGCTCCTAGTTTACATCAGTCTAGAGATGAACTTATTCTAATGCATCAAGCAAATCAAACAAGTCACATCAATACAGTTGCACAGAAAGCAAGCAGACAAGAAAGGAAACAGATCAACAACTCCTACAACTAAACCAACTTTTAACAGCAGTTCAGTCATCAGACTTCAATTGCTCTTCAAGACTATCATCCTCAATAACAAGTATCAACTTGCTTCTCCAAGGTTTCAATACATCAAACATAAGTATCCACTTGTTCTTTCTCCAAGCCTCAGCTCTTCAGTCAATTCCACCTTCAGGCTTCACTCCTAACTACAAGTATCAACTTGACTCCTTCAGGCTCTCAATGCATCAATGTAAGTGTCAACTTATCCTTTATTCCTCAAGCCTCAGCTCTTCACTCAATCTCAATTGGATCTTCTTCACCAGTGTCAACTTGTTCTTCAAGCTTCAGCTTCTCAAGGTAATCTTCAATCACATGGAAGTATCAATTTCATCCTTCAAACTCTTCAAGCAAGGAACTCCATCCTCAAACAAGGGAGAAAGATTCATCTATCCAGAGCAAAGTTTGGATGATTGGTAGCAGAGTGAAGACCAAAGGTCACCACTGAGCATCCTGTCATCAGAGAAAGGGACCCTCAAAGGTTCTACCAACTTGCAAGGAGCCACACATCCTACCAAAGGAGGGATGAGGCCTTTACAAAGGGACCTTACATCATAGGGAAGAATGGAATTGATTAACATATTCCATGTTTATGAAAGAAGAGAATCTATCTAGAAGCTCTGCCTACAAAACCCTAATCTTAATACCTAACCAAAACTACACCAAAAGAAGGGAAGATCTTCAAATCCAAGCTTCTTCAAGCAATCCAATGCATCTTCAACTTGCCTCCAACATCATCCAAGAGCAAGCAAAGCAAAACCCTAATCTAAGGGAACCAAAGATGTTAATCTAGTTGAATTAGTGCCTCAGAATCATCTAAAACTAGCACTTAAACTAAAATCAATCAAAAATAGCAAACTATATTATAAATTTCTACAAAAATTCCTAAGGGATCCTAATTCAATTAAGAATGCCTCATACAAAAACCAGAGGTTGAATCATCCACCTAGTTGTAAAAATAAAATCTAAACTACAAGGTATCAACCATAAACCCTAAAAATGGAGCTTCTAAAGGCTTCAACCTAACCTACCACTTATGTTCATCACAAAAATGTGAGAAAAATCTATGGGGAGCATGCATATCTATGCTAACTACTCACAAAAAATCAGGATCAAAATCATCATCAAATGATCACACAAAATTCCACAAAATCAACTATCAAGCATGACTATTTTAATATCAATTAAAATGTGAAAATTCCCATAAAATCAGAAAATGCATGAAATAACAATATTTTTTATTTTAAAAAATACTAGATTCTATCATGAATTCAATGCAAAAAGAATGGGGTCCATTGGATCATTTTTCCATTTTTTATGATTTTATCAAGAACCATGAATAAAATGAAAAAAATAAAGAAAATCAAAATAAAATAACCAAGCGCGCGGTGCAGATAGTAAAGAAAATCAGTTCATTCTAGAAATTGGGCCATGAGGGGGGTGTGGTTATCAGTTATTTCACAAAGCCCAAAAACCACTGATTAATGAAACGTTGTGTTTCATTAAGTCAGAGATCCTTCACAAAATGAGAGACATGCGTGGTCGTTGGATTACTTCTTCAGTCAAAGGTCCACCTATGATCTAATGGTCCTGGGGTCATCTTCCCCAATTTGAAAATCTGGAGGGAAGAACCTCCATTGATGAACAGCCAAGAACTTCATCTTCTCCAAATTCGTATCCCATCAAATCTCCACCAAAAATCAAAGTTGGAAACCCTAATCCACTCCATTTTCCACCCTGATTCTAACCATGCCAATCATTCTTATTAAATCATCATCATTCTCAAAACACGATCAAAAACTCAGAAACTGACCAAGATCCAATCATCACCATTCTCCAAATTAAAGTGCCTAACATCATCACCATGTTATCCTGAGTTGATTCCACCGTCTAGCTAGGGTTAACTCTCAAGAACCACCAAGATATGATCAAGAACAGAAATTGTGGCACCCAACTTAATATCTCTAAACCTGACCAAATGCTACCAGAAAGCTTCACAGACTAACCTACAATCATTCTAACCTAACAAATCGTGCTAATTCTACCTAATTTATGCTGGAGGAAGAAGTTTACATACCTGTCAATTCTTGATGAACAGATGCACAAAATCTTCAAATCAAGCTCTCAAACCTTCCAGACACGATCAATGGATCATTTCCTTGCTTCTGTATGCACAAGAACTGGTTGAAACCTCCTGGAACTTGAAACCCGATAGTGAGTTGCAGGTTGAAAAATCCAAATGCTAACACTCAAATCCTCAATGCTTTTGATATGATTTCACTCTGGGATCATTCAACAATGCAAATGGAAGCTATTTGGATCAAGAGAATGGATTGAAATGAACTCAATTGGAGTAACCGAATTCAGTTGCAAGATGGAAGTTTCAAAACTCACTCTCTCTTTTTCCTCTCAATTCTCACCAAAAAATGATCTGAACCACTTCTATGCAATATATAGAGTGTGTAGGGATGATCTAGAAAGCTCTAGATCCTTCCAATGAGAAATTCAATTTCTCATGTCACTTGAATTCTCATGATATGCCATGGTATGCACAACTCTGCTAGCAGCTTGAAATCATTCCCAATTCCTTCCAATTTCTCCCCTCATGACATTTTGGATGTGTTTGGCTTGCAAGGGACTTGGTTATGCCTTGATTCTAGGTTTTGCAAATGTTACTTAAGATGTAAGTAACTACTTTTCAAAGCAAGTCCACAAATTACACTTCAATTCAAAAATGTGGATAAACAAATGTTCTTAAAATGTGTTTTAGAGTCAAAATGATATATTACATGCCTTGGTTTGGACATGTAGATCAAAAATATCAATTTCCAACTTTGGTTCATTTAACTTATACCCTTATTTTAGGTCATTTTTGCAACTTTGAGCTACAAGCATTTCCAACATCTCATGACCTCTTGACTAGCCTTAAAACACCATTTTGAACAAGTTTGATGTTGAACATTTTCCCATTTGAAGCCTGGAAATAGGATTTATGGTCTTATGGTTGAAATGACCTATAATCTCCAAATGACCAAAATGCCCTTGACTTGTCAAAGCCATAACTTGAGTTATTCAAATCCTATCAAGGACTTCTAGTACTCTCTAGAAAGCTAAGAGGATAAGGAACAACATTAATGTTGACCAAGAGTTCATAGGAATCATCCTTCTAGGGCAAAAGTGCCATGCAAGTTGGGCAACTCTCAAGCCCCCAAATTCACATACCTCAGATGACCTGTAACTTGTCAAAGCCATAACTTGAGTTCTACAAATCCTATCAAGGACTTCTAGCACTCAAATTAAATCTAAGACCATGATCTACAACATTCATGTTGGGGGTAAGATGAGATGACAATCATATCTTGAGCTAAACTGCCTTGAAGATAGGGGTCAAACTAGGGGATTTTACACTGTCAAGTCTTAGAAACCCTAGCTTAAAACTTCTCAAACTCTTCAATCATGATGAGTTAACCTTGGAATCATCCTTATAGCATCTCAATGCATAAATCCATGATCACATGGCTCTTGGATTAGGTCTCAACCTTCTTCAAATCATCAGTTGACTTAGGGTTGACCCAGTCAAACCCTAATTGCACCACTCATGGCTGAGGCTTCTTATTCTTGCACAATGACCTGTCTAGGCCTCAAAGTGATATTCAACACTTCTCATGAGCTCTCTCAAGACCTCAAGTCCATCTCCATGAACTCAGAATCATCTGATGGCTTCCCACAACTCTCAAGTTAGGATACCTACACATTTGGCTTCAATCACTCCCTCTGAGGATCTTTTAACTTCTCTGGCAAGGATGTCAACCCTTGAACATTTGAATAACCTTCTTAGCTAGCTTCATAGTCTTGTGTAGCCCTTGATTGGTACTCATACCTCTTGATCTCCTGCCTACATGTCAATGAAATGCAAATGATAATGCTAATGTGGATGAAATGGAACATAAGCTAGGTAAAGAAAAGTTGGGCAAATTTTGGGGTGCAACACATATACCACATCATAATCCAGACTTTCATGCAATGATCCACTCCAGTCTTGTATAATACATTTACATCATACTCCAAGACAGTCCCTTTACCTCATCATTCTCTTGTATGACAAGATAGATTACTTCTTAGTCAAGATGTGAATCACAAGTTCCACAACAGATCTTCAAGACCAGCTAACAAAATGATGTTCTGACATTAGTTAGGACTTCCTAACATATCACAGACACAACATCCAATGGTTCTTGATATGCCCACAACTGGACTTGCTACTACCTAGTAATCCAAATGAAGATCTTCAGAGAACACAGCTACACCCGCTTGATCAAAAACATCTCCAAAAGAGGGTAATCTTCCATATGCAACTTACGGCTTCTACCACAAGCTCCAATATATGAATAGAATCAGAACCTTCTTTGGTCTTCAAACAACTACCCTTCTGCACAAGAGTAATTTTCTTTAAGCACACTTTTTTAAATAACCAAATGTTATTGTTTGGTTACTCAGCTGCTTCCAGAGCTCTAGAAAATCTTTTGATCCACCAAGTAAACTTGATCTTCAAGTTACATATCCTACTTGCTTCATAGCAAGATATCTTAGATACACCAAGACTTGGACCTGTAACATCTACTTCTTCTCACAGCTCCTACAAACTGAATTTTTTGCTTGATGTCACAACATCTGATCAGACATCCTGCTGGAGAGTTTAGGCTTTCATTCTGCCACTTAGAATAACCTTCTCCACATAATAGAAAAAGAGTTCCATGTTCTCATAGACTTGATTAATGATATCAGGTTTGAGTAGACAATTTCTCCAATAGCTACCTTCGAAATGCATTTGCTCCAGAAAACTCCTCTTTAGAGAAACCAAACATGCCAAAGATTGATTCTTCAGAGAAGACTAGTCACAATAGATCATTACAGAAGGAATCCCGCTTTCCTTAAGTAGAGACTTCTTCAAAAAGTTAGAGATAACTGCCACTTATCCTTGACCTCCAAGATGAGCAAGGTCACATGCTCCTATGTACTTAGATCAGAAATAAACTGACCCAAGCAGTGCTATCACCAGCACCATATTCTAGACAAGTTTCTTGCTAGGAAACTTTCTAGATAAATATCAGATGCTTCTAGTAGAGACTAGAACACACCTGCTGGACTCCAATAAACTAATCCAAGAAGGAATGTCTTCAACTTCACTTCCATCAACACTACCTTCTAGCCTTAGTTTCTTGTCAAGAACCTTACTAGAGTAATGACAGATTCTACCACACATGTGTATGGTACCAAGATCATCAACTATATCTCCTTTGATCTAGTGATTCACTCCTTGAATCAACAGAATTCTGCATAATCTCTACTGATGGAATGTCTCAACATCTGGTTGAACATCAGATCCTCAAATAGATCAAGGGCCTGATACTTGTGCTACAACTGATGAGACAACTTGACCATCAACTAAGGATAATCCATTAAATATTTGAGAATATCTCAAATATCAATGAATATTAAAACCTTATAATAAATCCTTCTCTAAACTTCATGGATAACCAATTAAATACGTGTGTAGTCCACAAATAGCAACTGATCTTAGATCCACACAACTTGTTGAGAAGACCATCTGATATATATTTACACTTCACTAATACCAGAAGTATTCTTTAGTATAAGTATCTTTAATATTGAAACAACAAGGCTGCCACCCTTGACTCAACCTGCCTATGACTTCCTCTTTCTAATAGAGCTCTTGCAAAACATGAATGGTGAAAATAAATCACCTCCTATTATATCATTTATCAGCACCAGAGACCTTCAGAAATCCTTTTTTAGCATGAGAACCAGATTATCTCCCTGAAAGAGCTCTTCTCTTCAAATTGACTTCAAGGTACAAGAAAAGACCAATCTTCCAAGTACGAAATCAGCAATAACATATATCAACAAACAAATCTCTTCATTCCAATGCTCCTGACGTTGGAATGACTAGAGCTTTCAGAAACGTTGATATCAGAGTTCTTCCATCAGAAAAATATGCAGCGGAACTACCAAAAGACCCTCTTCAACGCGCCCTAAACAAGATGTCAAACCATCTTATAGGACACCATACAGAGGAAGAAGCCACTCCTCCTTGAGTATATTATCTGATCTATCCAAGAAGAACATTCAACAAATCACAGAGGCTCCTTTATCAGAGAGCACAACAGCAGATACACTAAATCTTTCACAAACAGGAGCAAACACAAACTCCCCTTTGACTCCATAAGCAGCAGCTCAGACATTTAGCAAGATCAGCAAATCAGCTACCACATCTCCTTGTTCAAAACACCAGAAAGTATGTCCCAGGATCTCATCCAGAACTAACAGGATGCCTGCTCTGATACCAATTGAAATTCTGGTATGCAGATTTCAGATGTCCCAAGCGATGTTAAGACATTGATCTCTGCCAAAACAGAACAAAGATAGTACATGACCATTTTAAATTCCTTTAAAAATTAACAATGTCATGACATCAGTTGTAACATCTGCAGAATGACAGAACTGTTTATCTAACAATTTAAATTGTGCAGAATTATAAATGCAGTATCAGACAGTCAATGTTACAGTGGATGTCATGACATCCACTTCTGGACAGACTATTAAACTTAGCAGTAAACAAGTCACGAAAGCAATAAATAACACAGGAAATTGTTAACCCAGTTTGGTGCAACATCACCTAAATCTGGGAGCTACCAAGCCAGGAAGGAAATCCACTATTAGCAGAATTAATTTAGAGCTAAACTCCCAGTTTACAACTCCTCACTTAATCTCTACCCAATGCAATTTCTCCCTAGAACCCACTAGACAAGAGACACCTCTCACTCCCCACAATCACAACAGTGATAAACAATTCAATACAAAAGGAAGACTTAAGAAGACACTCTTCAAAGTCACAATACTTGATTTTGCTTAACAGCTTCAATCAAGAACAATACGCTCTTGCTTAAAATCTTTGAGTGAACAATTAACACTATACAAATAACAGCCTAAATATGTCTACCACGATCCATCCAAAGATACAAAGGGTGACTTACAAAGTTACACACAAGAGACTCTCAAGATCCTAAAACACAAAAACACACGTGAAGATTAAGTTACACCAACAAAACTCTTCACGACACAATCTCTCAGTCTCTGTCTAAAAGCTCTAACAAATTAGGATTGCTACTTCTGTATATATAAGCAGCATACAGTCCTAGGGCCTAGGTGTAGAAATTAGGTTTACCCAAGATAAACCTCTCTTCATGAAGCTGCGCACATCCAATTAGGTCAGGGGAATTCCATGTTATCCTCAACAATGCCTGACATGTCGCCTGAGATAACTAGGCTTCCTAAAATGTTTCCTGAAGTATAGCATGAGCTAATACCAGAAAACTTAAACCCGCGCCCTGATGTCATATGCTTGATGTCACAACATCCAGCATGACATCCAACTTAACTTGCTCTTAGCTATCCCAACTTACCCTGCAGAACACTCTTGCAGAATCTTCTTCGTAAAATTAGAAACAAATATATTATAGTTTCCTAAAAAGTCTCAAAGATCCTTTTTATGAAATCCAATTAAATCTGTACTTTGTTCCTAATCAATCTCTTTGACCTACACATACTGATGAGGTACCTCTGTCAAAATAGAAGCTCATGCTGTACCAGACAAGGATGTCATGACATCTTGATTAAGACGCATGACAGCAGTTCTGTTACCTCAGCAGATGGATGTCACGACATCTGTCTTGACATCTTGATTAAAACATATGACAGCAGTTCTGCCACCACAGCAGATGGAGATGTTATAACATTTTGCTTAACATCAGTGCAGAATCATGTTTTACCAAAATTTAGCCAATCATGGACACTCATAGAATCATGGAACTTACAAATGTGAGTACTGAAACTGTAGCTCAAGTTCAACCTGTCCAAGCTGTGAGTTGCGAGGTTTGCAATGGACCCCATTTTACTGCACATTGTCTTGCTACTTCTTAACAAATTGAAGAGATAAAATATTTGAGGCAGAACAATCCATATTCTCAGACTTATAATCTAGGATGGAAGAATCATCCTAACTTTTCCTGGAAAGATTCGAGTCAACCTCCATATCCGCAACAACAACAACAGAATCCTCAAAAAGCAGAATGGGAGATAGCTATTGAAAAAATGGCAGCTCAAAATGTACAATTCCAAGAAGAGACCCGTAATATTCAAAAGAATAACACAACTTCCATCAAAAATATTGAGTCGCAAATGGGGCAGATAGCCCAACACCTCTCAACACACACTCAAGGAACCCTCCCGAGTGCGACAGTACCGAATCCAAAAAATCAAGAGTGTATTAACACTGTCACAACAAGAAATCAGAAAATGATAGAAGAAGAGGGAAAAAATGAGTATGAATGCATCGTTGTTATCGTAGTGTTTTTAAGGCTTTTCTTACCTAACAAATAAGGGTTTGATTTACGGTTAACCTTAGGTTTGGAAAAATGATTGTTAATGCGTTTATACGATAATACTATGATTAGAAAGCAGTGAAATCACTAATTCAAAGAAAACAAGGTCATAACAGAGTCAATTCAAGGACACCCCCTAACATTGGGGGGTTTAGCTACTCATAACATTTAAAATAAAATCTACAATTGACCGAACATTACAAGATAAAAGGGTTGCCTGGATCTTCAATTGCTTCCGCTCATGAACACCTTTAGTTTCCCCAATCCTTGATTGCTGCAATCTTGATCGTCAAAATTCTTTTCTGTCTAAAAGTCCTCTTTTCTTTCTCAAAACACGTCTTAAGTAGTTTAGGTTCAATCCAGCACTAGGAAAATACCCAGAATTCCCTCATGGATCACAAAGGTTTTTGTTTAAAACCTTTATTTTACTCTTTTTACCTTTTGTATTTTATTTTTACAAATTAAAACCTTTGAAACCCCAAGGTTTTTGTTTAACTAACATAAAACCAGAACTGTATATCGTCAAGCAGTCCTTGAGATCGACATTTGGGAAATTTTCCGTTATTACTCAATTGGCAAAATAGTACTTTTGCTATTTTTCTGATCAGAAGCCCATCAAGCAAACTCCAAGGTGTTTCACACCTAAAGTTATCTGAAAGATCAAAGAGGAGGTCGAAAGACTTCTAAGATGCAAATTCATCTGTACGACCAAGAATGTCAAATGGATTGCTAATATTGTTCCAGTTATTAAGAAGAATATTACTTTAAGGGTATACATAGGTTTTAGAGACTTAAATGCTGCAGCCCCAAAAGATGAGTACCCAATGCCTATGGCGGAAATGCTATTCGATTCTACTGTAGGCCATGAGTATCTACGTATGCTTGACAGGTATTCTGGATATAATCAGATTTTTGTTGCTGAGGAAGATGTGTCAAAAACAGCGTTTCGATGCCCAGGAGCCTTAGGCACTTTCGAATGGGTAGTAATGCCCTTTGGCCTAAAAAACGCTGGGGCAACTTATCAACGAGCAACAAATCTGATATTTCATGACTTTATTGAGACTTTCATGCAGATTTATATTGATGATATTGTAGTTAAGTTAGTTTCAGGAAGAAGTCATATAGACCATCTTCGACAATCATTCAAAAGAATGAGGAAGCATGGTCTAAAGATGAACCCTCTCAAGTGTGCTTTATGTGTGTAGAAGGGGGATTTTCTAGGCTTTATGGTCCACAAGAAAGGAATAAAGATAAATTAGAACAAGACCAAGGCCATCATGAAGGCAAAATTTCCTTCAACGAAGAAGGAACTACAGTCATTGCTAAGAAAGATCAACTTCCTAAGGAGGTTCATCTCCAACCTAAGTGACAAGACTCAAGCCTTATCACCTCTACTTCGACTCAAGCAAGAAGGATTTGAATGGGAGCAAGCACAACAAGAAGCACTCAACAAGATTAAAGAATACCTTGCTCACTCTTTAATTTGGGCGCCTCCTTAAAGGGATAAGAGTATGAGATTGTACATAGCTGCGTCTGATAAAACTTTAGGGAGCATGTTGGCTCAAGAGGATGAAAATGGAATTAAAAGAGCCATTTACTACCTTAGTAGAGTCTTGAATGATGCATAAACTAGATATAGTATAGTCAAAAAATTATGTTTATGTCTATACTACTCTTATATAAAATTAAAGCATTATATAAATCCAGTTGAAGTTTATGTTTCATCTCATTTCGATATTATTAAACGTCTCCTTTTTAAACAAATTTAACATAGTCGAATTGGAAAATGGGCACTGACATTAACTGAATATTCCTTAACTTTTATGCCTCTAAAAGTTTTTAAGGGACAAGTGGTGGCAAACTCTATAGTCGACCATTCTATAGTCGAAAGCTCCCAAGACTATGTGGAGTTTGAACCTTGGAAGTTGTAATTCGAAGTATATAGTCATAAGGACGGAACGGGTGTGAGCATAGTTGTAAAAACTGGATCAGACAGGTCGGTCGGACCGTTTGAACCAGGAATCGGGCTAGTAACCGGTCTGGTTCAATAATTGGATTGCCTTTGTCATCAAACCAGTCAAAACTGGTGCAAATCGGGTTGGACCTGGAAAAACCAAAAAATCAGCGATTTCTGTAAACCGGCGGTTCTAATGCTTTTTTTTTAATTAAAGTTTAAATGCAAACAATGTCATTTTGAGTTATAAAAATTAAAAAAATAAATAAATTTTTTGTTATCATTGTTTTGAAATAATTTTACCTCCTTAGAATAATTTTATCTCCTTGGAACTAAACTTAAGTAGACATTGGAGTTATTTTGTTATAAATTATTCAATTATATTATGTTGCAATTAGACTTTATTTGCAATTAGAATTTGTAATTTTGTACTATTTTATTGTATTTGATACTTATGTTTAAAATTTGAATTTAAATTATGAACTTGAGAATTTATGATATGATATTTTTTTAAAAATTAAGTGCTAGTTATATTTTTTTAGAGACTGAATTATCCAGTTCAACCAGTTTTATACCTATATGATTTTGTTATGATGACAGGTCTATTCAACTGAGTTATTCGGTTTAATTCGGTTTAGTCATGCGGTTCGACCAGTGACCCAGTGGTTCAACCGATAAACCAGTGACCTAATACTCTCACTGGTTCGATGATCGGTCCGGTTTTTAAAACATTGGGTGTGAGAGCATTAATTATTTCTCCTAGCAAAATTCCAAAAAAATTTAAGTACAGGGTTAAAGGCCTTTGTTCAAACAACAAAGCTGAGTACGAGGCTTTAATTGTTGGACTTGAATTCTTGTTGGAAGTGGGGCCAACTCGAGTCGAAATAATGGGTGACTTAGAGTTGGTTATAAAGCAAATTACCGAAAAGTATAAATGTGTTAAGGAAATTCTTATCATGTATTTTGTGATAGCCAATAGGTTGTTACGAAGATTCGAAGTGGTAAATATTTGACACATACCTCGACTTGAGAATTAAGAGGCTAATGACTTGGCCCAGATTGCTTCTGGATACAAAATTTTGCAAGAAAAATTACTAGATGCAACCGAAGTCAGAGGAAGAGTTGCATCTACTAGATTGTCCCCAAAGGACTTGGAAGCAATGAAGCTAGGATATGTTGACAATGAGAGTTTTGATATGTTTTCTATAGATAGTTTGACAGACGAAGATTGGATGAAGCCAATAGTAGGGTACTAGCAGATCCCAAAAGCCTTTGTCGAACGAAAGGTCAAATATTGTGCTTTAAGTTATGTTCTGATGGGGAACGAACTATTCAAAAAGACGCCTGAAGGTGTCTTGCTCAAATCCCTTAGTGAGTCTGAGGTATATTTAGCTCTTTCTAATGTCCATAGCGAGGCATGTGGAGCACATCAGGCGAGCCATAAAATGAAATGGTTACTATTTCGATAAGGGATGTATTGGCCTACCATGCTGAAGGATTGTGTTGAATTCGCTAAAGGTTGTCAAGAATTCCAAATACATGCAGGAATTCAACATGTTCCTGCAAGCAAATTACATTCTATAGTGAAGCCTTAGGCCTTCAGAGGATGGGCTTTAGATTTAGTTAGGGAAATTCAACCAACATCTTCCAAGAGTCAAAAATACATTCTAGTGGGAATAGACTATTTCACTAAGTGGATTGAGGCTATACCATTGGTAAATGTGGATCAAGATGCATGGATCGAATTCATCCAAAAACATATTATTTATAGTTTTGGGATCCCATAAACTATTACAACAGACCAAGGATCAATTTTTACTGGTCGAAAGATGCAAGAATTTGCTAAAGAAATGAGGTTCAAAATTTTGACCTCCACACCTTATCATGCTCAGGCTAATGGTCAATTCAAAGCATCAAATAAAGTAGTGATTGGGTTAATTAAGAAGCATGTGGGAAAGAAGCCAAGAAATTGGAATAAGACATTGGACCAAGTTCTATGGGCTTGTCGAACCTCCCCTAAAGATACTACAAATGCTACACCCTTTCGACTAACATATGGTCATGATGCAGTATTACCAATCAAAATCTACCTACAGCCAACCAGAATTCAAAGGCAACATGAGATACTTTCTAAATCCTATAGGAACATGATGTTGGAGGAACTAGTTGACTTAGATGAAGAAAGGCTGAATACCTTAGAGTTATTGAAAAGGCAAAAGAAAAGAGTGGAGAAGTCATATAATAAAAAGGTGAAAGTTAAGTTATTTTTGACTACGGATTTAGTTTGGAAAGTAATGTTGCCCATGGATTAGAAGGATAAAACTCTGAGTAAGTGGTCTCCTAAGTGGGAAGACCCTTTTCAAATTATTCAAGTTTTTTCCAATGGCACATATGAAGTCAAATAGTTAAATGAGGATAGAAGAATCTTGAAAGTAATTGGCAAGTATTTAAAGAAATATAAGCCTATACTGCAAAAAGTAAAAATATGTAAGGAATAACTCATGCATAGATAGTCAAAAGTTCTTCAATCTCTTTTCCAAGTTTTGAGCCATCTCAATGTGGTACACACTGACTTGAAGTTCTTTGGCCGCTTCTTCGTGATTAAACTTTAGAAGTCTGACTTTGTGCTTCTTGGCCTGAGAGATTTTGGTTTACAATTCTTTGATCTGCTGCTCCCAAGCTTTGACATTCTTGTCACAGGTTTCAATTTCCTTCTTATTTTATTCAGAGCCCTTTTGCAACTCTACAACCTTTGCAGTGGATTCAGTGGATGCATCTCGTTCAGCCAGTTGGGTCTCTGATTTGTTCTGTATCTTATTCGAGAAATATTTGAGGCAGTTGAAATCAGCGACAATGAGGTCAATCAGCGAGCCCAATTCCATTATGACATCTGAAACTTTTGGAGAAACCTCCAAGACATTGACTTATTTTAAGAGATTTTTGATCCCAAAACAAGTTGAAGAGTGTTTCTCTAAAAGTTGAAACAAGTCAGCATCGAAGATCTTTTATTTAATTTGGGGGAGTAAGTCATCCTCAAGTTTGTTAGCAGATTGATCACCTGATGCAGTCGAAGTACTAGTGCTTTTTTCAGTCCAACTGTATCTGGTACTAATCATAACATTTAGGTACTCAAATGGTTTTTGCACCTTCAAGGATTCTAGCTCCTCATGAGAGAGGCTGGTAGTGGTTATTCCATTCGAAGCATTAGGTTTTGGGTCAACTTTTGGCTGGCCATCTTGTTGCTCTTCGCCCTTCTCATTGTCATCTTTATCATCTATTTCTTCTTCCTCTTCTTCCACAACAATTTATGTTCCATAGTCAAACACGGAGCGATCTTTTTCCTCCTCCTCTTCCTTTTCCTCTTCGTTTCTTTCACCGCCAACACCCTGTTGTGCGTTGATTAGGGAGTCATCTCCAGATTTGTCTTCGACAATCTTTTCTGCATATGGCATTTTTGTGTCACCTTCTGCATCAACTGGGGCCTTTTCCTTTGGTGGACTCTTCTCAGGATCAGAGTCATTAGTTTATGAAAGCTTAGTTGTAACCTTTGGCGGTGATTTCTTTTGACTCACTTTGTCTGTGGATCCTTTGGTGGAATCCTTAAGAGAAGCTTGTTGTTAAGAGGGAGCACTCGTAGGATGGTAAGAAGGATCACTGCTGGTTGTTGGAACAATTTGTTGGACGAGGGGTTATCCTTTATCATCGTTAGCACCCTGGAAAAATCAAGAGAAAAGGACAAGTGAGTAAATTGAAGTAAGAAAAGAATCATCAACTAAGAAAGGATTTATGTACCTTAGTAACCTCAGCATCAGGGCTGGAGTTGTCACTCTCCACTTGATCTGGGTTTGTCTTGGTAGTTGGTTGTTTAGTATTATGGGTGGTATCGATCTCGACAACTTGTGGAGTGGAATGTTTCTTCACATGAGCTTTAGTTGTTTTTGGTTGGGGCCGAAAACTGGCATCAGAGATTTTTGTCTGTTTCTTATTTTTCTTGGGTTTTTTGGAGTGGTCTGGAGAAAGATCCCCATCGTGTGATTCAATTATTTGAACCTCAATTTCCTTTTGATTTCTCTTTTTTGGTGACAGAGGTGGTCTTTGACTTCCCTATAAAAATA
Organism: Lathyrus sativus; assembly: GCA_963859935.3. Taxonomy (NCBI): domain Eukaryota; kingdom Viridiplantae; phylum Streptophyta; class Magnoliopsida; order Fabales; family Fabaceae; genus Lathyrus; species Lathyrus sativus. Next base: position 134,742,071 of record OZ012739.1, read on the forward strand.
ATGCATTTCAGATGTTAGAATGGAAAAGCAATACATAACAAAAATAATCACAAAGTTTACCTTTGTTGTTGTTTTCTTGGTGTTGTCTTCTCCTTCTTCTTTGACGAATTCCTTCTCAATAATAGCAGGTTTCTTAGCTGCAATTCTTACAGCTGCAAAGAAAATTAATGCAAGTACAAAATATAAAAAAGGAAAAATGGATAGGAGAAGTGGTGTCGGAGAACCTCTCATTCCACACCTTCATATATTAGAGACTCCACACGAACATATTATATACCAATATGAAGGTGGAAATTGGAATTGTCCAGAGTATACTTAGTCAGAATCACTTGTTTAACATGTTTTCGTGATTCTTGTTAGAGGATTTTCACAAAATCCCCACAGACGAACCAGCTTAGAAATGGAGTGCTAAAAGCCACACCAAACTTAGTACTAGGCAGTCGAGGGAATTTTAGAGGGTATAAATTAAAAGCTAGCTTGTACCATTGATCAGTTCTAACGCACGAAGGTAGTTTTAAATCCTCTAATTTCTTTGTAAATTTTTCTTTCAAAGTAATTGTTGCATCACGAATGGTTCGACTAAGGTCATCGGGTCAGTAAACAGTTTCAAAGTACTTCTGGAATGCTTGGATCTCTTTGATATGTGTCAAAGTACCTTTCTTTACTTTTTCATGCACAAGGGCAAAGGCACGAGTTAGATGTAGGTTAAAGGCAATTACATCAAAAAATTCTGCAGTATAGTACTCTCTCCACCAAGTGTCAAACTCTTTGGTGTAAAGAAAAGATGGTTTGAAAGCCACAGGAAGGAATTCTGTAAGTTCAGTGTATTTAGCCAGTAATTTAGTACACCCTGCTTCATTATGATCATGTTGTAATGAATCAAGGAACCTTTTTTGGGGAAGAGTGGTTTTAGTTTGATTTGGATGAGACCAAACTGTCGAGCAACGAGGTTTGGTTGGCAACTAACAAGAGTAAATCGAAGTCTAGAGGGATTGAGGCTTATGGCCAACAATCTTGGTGTAAGAAAATATTCCCAGATATCAAGAGATTTTGCTTCTTGTTATTTCGACCGAGCAGGAAATCTTCTGGTGAACCATTCAGGGTGTACCTTCCTATCTACAAAAGGGATCATGCTGGGTGAGAAATTGTAGCGTTTTGCAAACATCATCACATAGCTGGTGAAGGTTTGCTGAAGGTTTAGTCCTTCGTCACTAGGAGTTAACAAAACAAGCCTTGTACCTTCGACCCTCTTGTTCTTCACTTCGGCAGATTCTGCGTTGATGGGATTATGAGCAGAGAGAGATGCTTTAAATCTGACATTTAGCCAAATTTGTAACAGCCAAAAGGGTCGAGAGAGAATAGGTTTCCTCTTGACTTAATTATTTTCAGTGCTGTAACACCTTCCCCAAGGGATTCATAAAGGTTGGCTAAAATCATTTCACTAAGACAAATATCATGCCCATCGTGTAATTGGTTGGCCATTATCAAGTATCTCTTCGCCTCCTGAAGGGACCTTAAACAAAAAAACGCAGCTAGAAAGGAAAAGATCCAGAAATGCAACATGCTCTTAATCATAAACTTCCTCAGTTTCTTTATCGTGGTGGTAAGCTATATAAGTGGTGAAAGTTGCCTCAGTTGTGTCGAAGCCTATGGAGTCATCAGCTAAGAGGTTAAGATCATAATCTTCTCCAATAGGTTTAAGGTGTGTGATGGAAGCAACGTCGAAGAAGGTGGGAGTCATCACCCCACAAGAGAGTCAAAAGTTGTTATGAGTATTATCCTAGAAATATAGGGAAGCAATTAGCATGGATGGGCAATAACCAGGCCCCACCTTCGACAATTGAATCATGTCGAAGATGCCCATGTCTTTCCAAACTTGGGATTTTTCTTTCTCTACTTTCTCTAACCAAGAGAGATAATCAGAGGGGTCTTTAAATAAGGGGCATGACCTAAATACCCTAAAACTATTAATTTCCTTTGATTGTCAACTTTCAATCTCTCATCAACTTTAATTTCCTCACTAGTCCTAGGTTTTTTACCAATGGCTATGGGCTTATAATGATGGTAAGCAGGAAATAATTCCTTAAACTTAGCAGGATCAGCAATAAGGTTAGGAAGAGGACCTAATATGGCGTGTGTCTTACCAGAAATAGAGGCGGGAATAAGTACCTAGGATTCATAGATCTTGTGCTTCTCTTTTTTAAGAGATGACTCATGGATGTATTGCTGGTTACCTACCATATTGGGACCCAAAAATTTGTAGACTAGAGCAAGTTATCTTTGGAGAAATTGGTTGAAGAAGCCATTGATGGAGTGAGTTTGGAGAAAATAAATTTGAAAGAGATGAAGAATTGAAAAAGTGCGCTCAAGGAAGTTCAGAGAGTGAAAAGTTTAAAAAAAATGGTGATTTTCACTATATAAAGATGGATGAAGTGCAAACGGTTACTATATGCATTAATGGTGACAAAAATCATGGGACGTGTGTCATGCAGAGGTTGTGTGATGAGACGATAGCAATTAATGTTAGACGATGGCGCGGATCTAGAAGGGGGGTTAAATAGATCCCTTGATTAAAAAGAGTCGGCGCTACCAATAAAATTGGTTTTAAAAATTTGTTTAATTTTCGGAAGCGGCCCTGGAAAAATACCGTCTATAAAGAACGGTTACTAGAAAACCGGATATGCTTTTTAGCCGATGGAATCAGATAACGAGTAATGAAAATCACTACGCTAGTCACACTATCAATTTGGTTTAGCTCACGATGTGGTATGACTAGTTCCAATGCCTTAAAATATTACCACAATAAATGGACAACACACAAGGCTTTTGGTTCAGACAATTTATCAAACACTTGGCGTGCAGAGCACTACAAGTGAGTTCCGCTTTGAGTAATTTGCTCTAGTTTTCTTGTACAATCAACGATTGTACTAGAGTCAAAATCAGTTTAGCACTTACTCAAAACAGCCCTAGATTTGATATAATTGTTTGCACTAAAACCACACATTATTAAGCAATGTAAAAAAGTAAGACAAAAGGCACAAGAATTTGTTGAGGCAGTTCCCCAATTGTCCTCGCTTCAGGGTGCGTCTCCCCTCAATCTAACAATAGAATTGAGACCTTATAATATAAATTTAACCTATTGTAGAATCGTATATACAAGAATTGAAAGCAATCAAACAAACAAACACCCTTGTTGTTGTAGATGCAATCTCCTCTTGCCCCTTGATTTGAGTCGAATCAAGTCCTTCGACAGCTCGTGAGTGAACCTCCGATTACAACTCTATGTTTGAACAACCTTCCATCTTCAAACCCCAGTCTGGCTGATCTCAAACACTCGCGTGTCAAACCCGAAACTCTCCTTCACAATCCTCCACTTACCATTATTAGATCAATGGAACCCACAGCTACTCGATCACCTTCACTCGGCTGAATATGTGTTGAGAAGAATCGTGCAAAAAACCCCAAATTTAGAGAATCTTGGAGGACAAAACCCTATAGGTTTTATTCAAGAATAACGTTATCACCTTTAACAATCCATAATGCACAACAAAGATTATTGTGTGTGATTGTTGTGGTATGAAATGTATAAGATGAAGATGATGAGAACTTGAATTGACACCTCTTTCACTTTTCTTGTTTTTCTGAATGATTCAATGTATATGAAGTGAAAAGAGCAACTGAATATTTATACTAGACAAAACTGTTATAACTGATAAAACCACTTTTCAAAAATAATAGACAAATCAAAAAATATGCATAAAACAGCGAGCGGTCGACCCATGCAGAGGGCAGGGTCGACCTGAGCTAACCCGAGGAAACAGATTATGCAAAACACACAGCCATGTGTCAACTGGAACAAGGCATGCGTCGACGCATAGCCTGAATTTTTTGACAAATGGAAATACCAACAGTATGCGTCAACCGGTAGGTCGACCATACCTAACCCGAGAAAAATGCATTTTAAGACACATATCATAAGTCGACCGAAGCAGAGTTTTGGTCGACTCAAAGACCTGAAAATTAAAAAAAAAAGGCCTAAATTCATATATTTGATTCTCTTAGATGATACCTATGATAGACCAATGAAATTTAACTTGTATGACACATATTTCGACAACACTATATGCAATACTCGAGAGATTTTATGCAATCAAACAAATCATGAGAAATAAGGTATGCTCATGCAACATAGTGATAATGCCAAACATCTATCTTCCATGCGGCTAAGTTTTGATATCATCGAAACACGCATATCTAGTATATGAGGCTTTTCCCTCACAGTTAAGTCTGACCCACGATCTCCTAGGGACTAGATGTTGATGATGAAAAAAGATTCACGCATGGGTTTAAAGAGACGTTTTGAAAAAATTGTCATGATGATAGTGACATCATAGAAGACTAAAGGTTTCTTGCGTCGAATGGGAACTTCAAAAAATGTCCTTTTCTCCATTCAGTAAAAAAATGACATTTTTATGGGGCAATTTGTTGGCTAGAAATTTCGACGCCAGACTTTTGTTTAAAGACACTAAATGAAAATCAAGTTTCTTGAATTTTGCTGACTTCGACAGGAACTTGTGTGAGAAGTCTGATCGAAGTAGTTTTCATGAAGGAGACATGTCTGGACAATACTTAGAAATATTTTCTAAGTATGGAAAGCGACTTCGACGGAGGATGTTTGAAGCCTTCCTTCGACAGAAGTTTTGAAATTCAAAATACGGACAAATAACTATCTTTTTTCCTTTTCTATTTTCAAGAAAGACGTGTGGAAAGCCAAGGCGAAATGAAGGCATGCAGAGTGAAACATGTCAATTTGTGGAGAAATGTCCGTTGAAGACAGTTATGTCGACTTGTTATAAATAGGAGTCTTAGTGTTAGGATTTTTGTGTGTTCATTGTTGTACAAATACTCAAAAAATCATTCAAAATATCTAAGTCAAGTGAGAAAAGAGTTTCATTGAGAAATATATGTGTGAAACACCTTATTTATTTCAATAGAAATTTACTTTCAATTTACCATTTATCTCTTTACTGCACTTTTACTTGGAAGCTTATCTTTATTGCAATCTTTACAATTTTTGAAAGTTTATCTTCTCAAAACTTTTAAACAATCTTTCAAAGTATGAGCATTGTCGAAGTGTTCTTGACATTTTCAGAAATTATATTAACAATAGCTATGTCCTTAGGATTCACTGGTTGATCCTGCAAGTAAATCATTTTTGGAAGACCAGCGGTTGCTTACCAATTTTCACGGTAAACACCATGAAATTAAGAAAAGTAATCATTTTATCCTTCCAATAATCATATTTGGTATCATTCAAGATAGGTGGCCTATTGACTAACCCTCCTTCCTTAGTATTGTCCATTTGCACAGAAAATACTTTCTCTGGAGCTCATCCAAATAGAATAGGGTTGTTGCTCTAATACCAATTAAAATTCTATTCAACGCGGGACAAATGTTGGACACAATGTCTTAGACAATGTGTACCACAGGAAACAATTTAAAACTGACTAAGGAATTTAAAGCAAAAACCAATACAGAACACAGGAGAATTGTTAACCTAGTTTAGTGCAACATTACCTACATCTGAGGGGTTTCCAATCTAAGAAAGGAAAATCACTCTCAATAGTATTAGTACAATTAGTCTTAAATGAACAAATCTTGTTCAATGCCTACTGCCTAATACTATCCGTGTCTTTCAATTTTAGACTCCCCATAAATATGAGAACCTTCTAAATTTCTCTCAATCATTAACCTAATGATATATGCTTTCAACATATTAAAGATGTTGAATTACAACTTAACTAACAATCAACCTTTATGCCTTGAATATTCAATTTAGACTTTAGAAATTTACAATAATTAACAAGAATACAAAGACTCAAAGAACAGAGCACTAGCACACTAGATCTCCAATACTTTTGTGTCTTCAAAGGTAGGAATGAGTCTCTTTAAATATAAAATATTTGCTAGGCTTTTTTCCAATGGACATTAGATTTGAGAACAATCAGATTTGATTTAGATGTAGAATTTGCATATCAAAGATATCCATAAAAATATTTGTTTTGATTTGATCTTCATTCATATTGAATCTTAATTTAATTGGTTTTGATCTTATTAGACATTTTTAACATCTCTTACTAAATAACATATTGTTAAAATATACAATATCAAATCGTCTTTGAATCAAATTGAATTTCGCTCAGAAAAACTCATAAACCTTCACTTGCATATTAAGGCCAAATATTACACACATGATAGAATATATTGTCCTACATATTGCATTTTCACCAAAAATACATCTTGAATAACCTATATTATTTTACCTGTAGCATCCAATAAAAAAAACAAAACTATAAAAAAAATCATTCTTTAATAAAAGAGGTTGAATTGAATAAGTTAATTATCAATCTAATTCATCTCGGGATAAATATCATCAATTTCTCAATGCTCATACATTTATCCTAGTACTTAGTTATCCTATAACTAAAGCGCATCTATATACAAGGTATGCTTTAAAGTAATTAATTTCTCATCCATCCACTACTAAAAAAAAAATTGAGAAAATATTTTTACATAGAGTATTCACTCGAAAGCGATGTAAAATGTGAAACTATAAACACGGTGACAGTATCATAAATAATTAAAAAAAAAATATTAGGTCTTTTACATCGGGCCAATTAATCCACCGATATAAAAAATTGAAAAAAATTATTAAAAGGGTTTTAAATCGGATATCTTTCCAACCGATTTAAAAAACAATGTTAAAAAAATTGAAAAATATTATTTAAAGGGTTTTTAAATCGGGTATAGTTCCAACCAATTTAAAAAACAATATTAAAAAAAATTTAAAAAAATTATTTAAAGAATTTTTAAATCGGGTACGGAACCAACCGATTTAAAAAGCCCTCAACAAATTGAAAAAAACTAAAAAAAAATTATTTAAAGGGTTTTTAAATCGGTTGTATTTGCAACCGATATAAAAAACAATATTAAAAAAAATTGAAAAAAATTATTTTTAGATCGGGTACATTATGTGTACATGCATTTCTACCAAAAACAGTTACAAAATTTAGTTTTATAGTAGTCAATCCTCAATTTCGATTATTCTTTTCATTTTAGGTCTTAATGTCACAATTGGTTTAGTGTAATTAAAAATATGAACAAGTACAAAAACAAGGTACAATATTTTATCCAAAGTGTAACTAGTATTTCTCCTACTCTAGTTAATTAAATGGGATACTTCCAAATTCTAATATCTATTAAACTTAGTCGATTTTCTAATGATATAATTTTAACTCCTAAAAAACTTGTGGAGAGTGAGTTATAAATAAAATACTAACAGTATATCAAATATTTGAGCTGCAGAATTCTGATATAGTTGTTGAACATAAAACTCGGTTTTCTTAGTTATACAACAAATAAAATGACCCAATTTAAAATCAATTTTGTGATAAATTTTATCTATCTAGTTTCTAATGGTATAAGTTTTACTACTAATTCATATTTGTCCCATGATTTACGAACAAAATATTAACAGTATATCAAATATTTTACACTAGTGGAAAAAAGACTTTTTAAATCGGTTAAAAATGACTTCTTAAGTCGGGTCCGAGTCCGACCTAAGAATTAACGACATAAGAAGTTTTGACTTCTTAAGTCGGTTGTGGACCTGACTTAACAAACTATTATTAGGTTGGTTAGACAGAACCCGACTTAATAAGTCTAGCCTGCAGAAACCATTTATACCCGACCTAAGAACTTACTTTCTTAAATCGGGTATAATTAACCGACCTAAGAAGTTTTTTTTTTTTTGTAATATATATATATATATATATATATATATATATATATATATATATATATATATATATATATATATATATATATATATATATATATATATATATATATATATATATATATATATATATATATATATATATATATATATATATATATATATATATATATATATATATATATATATATATATATATATATATATATATATATATATATATATATATATATATATATATATATTAAAGAATCGGTTAACAATCAAAATATTTTAAAGATTGGAAGGTTGGAAGTTCATAACAATATAAAGCCAGTATTGCTAAATTTGATTTATTAACCAAATTAAATGTTTTTACAAATTGCAAGTTGTATCCGAAATTTACAGCTTGGAAACGCGACTCAATTATGAAAATTTCTAAAGCTAAGTTGTTACATGAGAAACAAGCCATTACGTAAATCCTACGAAATCCATAGAAACACAAGCGACCATTTGTTTGAATTGGCTTATTAAACCATGTTACCATGCGACAAAGAGCAAACCTCTTATCAAGACTATAGGCTCTAGATTTCTCAAACTTCTCTTGGCTGATTACTCCTTCTAAAGACTTAGGAAGAGAAGGAAGTTTGTGTGCCGAGTGTTGTCGCAAATCCAAGTACGTTTCAAAAATGTACATCAATATCATAAACCCTGAAAACAAAACATATCAGCTACACAATCACAACTATATAGGTATTTCATTTCAACCTATACTAAACTAGAACAAGAAAAGACAAAACATGGTAAAAAAATGAAACAAGACAACATAAACAGTAGGAAACCAAATAAATTTCCACTTTCAAATAAAACTCCAATCATCATACAATAACAAAAACAGAAATGGGTACTAGTTTCAACCTAAAACATGGGCCAGATAAGCACACCATTTTCAATTCGAACATCAAACAAAAGGGCCAAATTTTACACTGAACCCAGAATTCAGAAGCTAACTATAAACCCTAAACCCTAAAATGAGATGTGCGATCTCTCACCGCTTTCATGCTCTTATTAAGTTGTAGTATATTAGATTCAAAGGAAATTTCAATGGAAGGAATTAACTAAAAACTCACACTTTTATTAATAGAGATTTAAAATACATTTGGCCTAAAAAAACTATTGCTTATACTACTTCACATCCTAAACATAAGCACTACAATAAAACCCATTGCCTCTAGAACCAACATCATAATATGTAGATTATCTCAGTATGTTAGATGCTATAACTAATCAATGACTTACACAATTGTAAATTAAATTCTATGACGATTTTTCCTCAAATATGGTTGATAATGTCAAATTTTGAACAAAAGCTGCCTTTAACCCTTGCTCTTGTTGATCCTGCTCAACACCATCAGTCTAGCACCTACAGAGACAAAACCAGTAACAACCATTCAATAACAGATTTCTAAAACTTTTTCATTGGTGGTTCAACACTTAACTATAATCAAGAAATGTCACTAACCCAACACTAAGATATTGAAGTTAATTTTTGCTAAAGGACTACTCGAGATGCAGTACAAATAGATCAAATAATGGCTACTGAGATATTGAGTTGGTCCATGCAACTGTTACAAAGGTACTTGTGAAAAGATACTTGTTACTAAGATATTGAGTTGGTCCATGCAACTGTTGTTTACAAAGTAATTGTGTAACACACTTACATTCAACAAATTTTATTCACTTGTATAACTTTCTAAAAAAACAAATAAACTATGTCTAGGAATTTCTGCATTAAAGATTGACCTCAAAAAGGTCCATATCCAAACTATCCATTACCATCGAGCAACAATGTCAGATGATTTCCATCATCTGGCATCTAAAGAAATAAGATTGTGCTAATTATATTTTCTACCAGTTCCAACCCGGAATGCTAAAGTGTATCACGGAAAGCCAAAATTTAATTCGACAAAATACCTGTGGATGGGATACCAGGTATTTGCCAGCTTTGGCTACATGTAGTGGAAGATCATAAGTAGCACAAGCTTGGGAAGCCACAATCACATTTTCCAGAGGAGAAAGGAAACCGCGGTTCCTCGCTGACAAAACCGAACAGGTAAAATCCAGTACACATATATCAGTGCATATCCCACAAACCAAAACTTGTAACAAACAAAAAACCAGCACCTAACAATCTCAACCAAGAATCTACAAACCAAACAAATACTGATAACACCAGAAGTACAATACTTACTTGCTTTATCTGATTACTTTTCACCCAATCAATAAACACATTAGACCCATCTTTCTCATAAGAACCAATAAATCCATCAATACAGTCTTTGCACTTGAGCGTTGCATTTGGCTCATTTTCTAACCACAGTAGTTCTTCATTTCAGAGAAAACCAAATCCAAATCAGCTCAAAAACACAACACAATAAACATAAATACTTAATCCAAACATCAATTTTAAAACTACATAGTTAAATCAATTCATGAAACATATTTTATTAACTTGTTCATCTGGTTCTTTTGGCGCCTACCATAATAACAATAATAAAACACAAAATTTAATTTAATTTATAATGAAAATGACAACGAAACAGACAAAAGTTAGATACATGATTATAGAAAATAGAGTAAGTTAAAACAAAAAAATAGTATAATTACGAAATTACGAAATCGATTATAAAAAGCAACGTATAAAGATATATTAGATACCTCCAGCTGTGCGGCTGCCTCTTTGTATTGACGTTTTGAAGCCATCACTTGAAGTTGTTCAATAGCAGAGACTGCCATATAATAGGTAAGCCGGTTTAATTATAGGTTTAAGGATGTCTATGCATTTTAAAAACTGACAGCTTCTATGTTGGACCGGCATTTGAAATCACCCAAACTCCATGTTCCCGCGACTGAGAAAAAAGAGATGGGAAAGGATTGAATTGGATGCTTCTAAGAATCAGTTTGTTAATCCATAAAGATATATTTGTGTTTCTCACTGAAACATTTGTTTAATCTGTATGAACATTTGTTATTATGAGGCAGAACATTAGAAAACATTTAGGAGAATAAATGATGAATATGTATTCATATGCCACAGTATGAAACTCACCACTTGCAGAAGACTTAAACATGTCCCCTAGCAATAACTGTTGTTTAATTTTAGAAAGGCTTATACAAAGCCCAAGTGCCTTGGTTGGTGGAGTTGATAATGTGTCATTGTTTTTCATTAACTTCCCAAAGAGCTTTGTCTTCTTATCAGTAGTGAAGACTTCAACAAACATTTCAACATCAGAAGTAAAGCATGTCAAATGACCAAACCTGAGAACAAACAAGTTTCACATTTACAAAAACACTTTAAATATATGTGGAATAAATTTTTTTAAAATAAATTATTAAAGCTAGCCAATCTAGAGTTACAATTATGTTAAAAGCCTACTGGAAAACTGCCATAGAATTCAAATATTTATGTAACATATCAGGTAGATTCCCATGTAGAAAAGAAGAAGGTGGAGGGTCTTTAATACCTTGCATTTGGAGCTTCTTTCTAACCCTTTGAGAGTTATACCACAAATTGCCATAAACATAAAGTATCCAGCTGAAAATACCTACAGCAGCAAGTGAAGAACCTAGTTTCATACCAAAGGAAAACACTTCCTTCATCTCTATTCCTTTCCCTTCTCTCTCTTTGACTCTAATACAGTGTTAATTTGCAATATAGTAAAAGAGAACAAGAAAGTGAAGTAGTGAAAACAAAAGTAATTTAAAGAAACATACTTCATGACGTCCTTGTAACGAGCAACGAGATGCTTTTTTGCTGCTATAACCAATTGCTGAACATCATCATCCATCAAGACAGTATAAGAGGTTATAGTTTGTACCACTTATTCACACGAGAAGTATTGGTCCAGCAATCTGTCAAAATAATTAGTGATTTCTTATAAATTAGCATTGATACAAAATGGCTTATAACTAGCACGTTGCGAGAAGAAAGTCAAGCATACCAACCTGTATTCACTTCATCACCACCCAAGTGAAATAGTTCAGGGAATATTTTTCTCATATCTGTAAATTTAGAAGAAAATAGTTAGAAAAGTAAAACGACAAAATTTCATTTACAAGGTTAGTGTACGTAGAGCTTGAGTACAGTCTATCATTTCAATCAGTTGCTCAATAAAGAGAACTAAAAGTGAAAGCTCTTACAAAATACTAAGCAAGTTGTTGAAACTTGAAACAGGTGTAGCTTTCAAAAATGAACTAGAAACAAAACAATATAGTTCTTCAAAATACCGAGTCAAAACAAGTCTCAAATAAAGATATCAACTATATACCTCTCTATTGGTTCTTCAAGTATAACCTTGTCTCCAAAGTGTGTAACCTGCATACAATATGAAGTTCAGATGAGAATATTGCAAAAAGCACAACCACAAATAACAACTACAAGATAGTGAGAAAAATATAGAATCAAGTACATTTAATCTATTACTTCCTAAACCTCAATTAGGGTGACATGAGTTTAAAATGGATATAAAATTCTAAAATTGCACAACAAAGTACGTTACTATTAATCACAATGAATTACAACAGATATTGTCCTTGTCCCTTTCCGCTAGTAAATGTAAATAACATAAACAAAAAACAAAGAAGGGAAGGAAATAATCATACTTGAGCCTCACAACAAACCACTGCCATCACACGATTATTGTATTCTTCAATACCAAGGGGAGGAAACAAAAAGTGCCTACGAGCATATAGCTGCAAGTTTCAGAAAGAAAAAAAAACATAATAAGATATGAATAAACCATCAATTTAATCTCTAAACTAATACTCTCTCTTGAATTTCGTCTCTGTAAACTATATCAATATAGTATATGAAACAACTAGTCCCTAAAGTATACGAAAATCGGTCAATAGGTATGTTAAATTTTATCAAAATCATAAGAAATTGTAAGATTTTTTTTTAATGAATGCAATTTACATTAGCAACTATGCAAATCTTAGACCTAATTTCATAAAAAAAACACAAAATCTAGAAAATTAAAATGACCTCATAAATGTCATCACCAATATATGCTAAGGCAGTAGCATTAAACACCGAACGAGGCTTAACGACTTTGGGGGGAGTTGGAAGTCATCTTTCATAACCTAAATAGGTTTCGCTTTCTTCTTCTTCTTCGATTTTCCCTGCAAGCAAAATGTTAATTGAAAACAAATGAAGCTAATTAAACAATGAAAAAGAAGATAGTGGAACAGTTAGTTCCCGGAGGTGGGAAGAGGAGTGTCGCGTTTGAGAAGATCGGTAATGTACTGATCCTTGCGCGTAGAAAGTGGCGGTGGTGGTGGTGGTGTGGTGAGAGGAAGAGGTTGTGATTTAGGAGTGTTAGGGTTATAAGGGAGTCTCTGTTGTGTGTCGTATGCGGCTTTTACTACTTTTATTATAATTGTTTTATTTCACTAAAATGTATTAAGTAGGAATCGAACCGGGGTTTTGTAAGAACTTCTTAGGTCAGGTAATAAACACGTGACTTAATAAATAAACTTGTTAAGTCATTTCGGTAAAAGAACCGACTTAAGAAATTTAATGTAAATTACATTTTTTTTATTTAATCTTTGTTAGGTCGGTTAAACATAGACACGACATAACAAAGTTTCAAATATTTACGGATTTGCCACCGTGTGGCTTCTTAAGTCGGGTTATTGATGAACTGACTTAAAAATCTCTCCTAAGAAAGTATTTTTACACTAGTGTAATTAGCTGCAGAATTTTGAAATGGCAGTGGAACTTACAGATCAGTTTTCTAAGTTGTACCACAACCAAAATAATCCAAAACAAAGTATATTTCATGTTAATTTTTATCTAGTTTATAATGGTTCTAGTTTCACTCTTAAAAGACCGCTGCAACTAAAGTTATATACAAATCACTCTTAGGGTATCTCACTCATAAGTTGCCGAATTTTAATATTATCTCTTTTCTCACTAATCCCATATAAGCTGCAACTAAAGTTATATTATCTCTTTCGCGTCTTTCTTCATTCAATCTCAATCACATCTTGCTCTTTCATCCATCATATATGTAGTAGCTCTTTCTCAATTGGTAGCTTTAACTTGCAATGGAAATAAAAAGTTATAGCTTATATAAGAGGATAATTATGAAGTAAGGTTTCTTACCTTGCATGTGCTAGAGGGTCAAACAGATAAAACTTCATTATTCTCCTTCATATGATTCTAGGCTTGGGTAGGGTTTTTCACCATGAGTGGTGAAATGACTTTCTTCTTCTTTAGTATTTGTAAATTGAGAATAGTAGTATAAGTTTGAAAACTTGATTCTTGCTTGCAAAATGTAAGGCAAATTTCTCTAGTTTGCATGCAGGGAAAGTGATTTTGTGAACTCTTTTTCGTTCTTCATTCTTTCACCATCTTGTAACTCTTCTAAAACTCTAATAAAATATGAACTTTAATTTCCATATGGCATTCATTGTCTCAAAGTGCAAAAAGACCACAATTCCTACCTTTCATGATATAATTCCTATTTGGTCCTTTATTCACTAATTGTGATTTTAGTAAAATAAAATTATTGTTTCTCTTTTTAAGATTCAACTAATTATCAATTATGTTTAGGATGCCATGTAATTTTGTAAATTGACCCATTTATACTTATATGGTAAAATGTTTATTTTACCCTTTGTTCACATAATACCATTAATCTATGAGACATTTAATTTTTTAAAAGCTTAAATGTATTTTTAGTCTCTTTAATTTGATGTTTTTTAATTTTTAATCCATCTATTTTAAAAATTAGTTTTTTTCCCTGTTTTTAATTTTTTTAATCCCTTTATTTTAAAAATCAGTTTTTTACCTCATTAGTTTTGCATAAGTGACATTGGTGATTAGGATAAAAGATTTAATTTGACTGATATGACAATTATGATTAAGATTATTTAATTTTTTATTGTTTTTTACATAATTAATTTTAATTAATTAATATTTTCACATAAAAAATTAATTAACTGGAATTAATTATTTGAAATTTAATTAACTGAAATTTTAAATTAAAATGAGTTTGCGCCCAAATCAGAGGCATATTTCTAATTAACAAAAAGTAGAGTAATTGTAACCTATATAAACATCAATATTGTTTAGAAAAAAAACGTTGTGGGGTTTTTGTTAGACAAAGAAGTGTTTCCATGTATTTCCATATTGTATGTAAAGTATCACCTTTTGCGTCGCGCAAGAACATAACGTCAAGGTTGTGGTTTCACGAAAATCTCCTACTCCTTTCTCTGCCAATCTTTGGCCATGTAAGGGTTTGTTCTTATTCTATTATACTTTAGTATTCATTTTCCTATATTTTAATTGAAATTCATACTATTGTTTTGTTTGATTAAAGAATTCGTTTTTCCTCTACCCTTTTAGGTTATTAAATGAAGCTTATAGCATATTTATTTGGATGATTAATTTTCTGCCAATTTATCTGGATTTAGCTGTAAATTAGCCCCTTTTCAATTCTGAATTAGGCTTTATGATTTTTGTTTGTTTGATAATTATGGGTATCTGCAATACTCATTTGATGCTTGCAGGTATTGTTGAACCTTAATTTTTGAACTAGAATTTGGAATTGGGTGTGTTTTTTAGTTTAACCTGTTTCTATTCATTTATTGTGTTTAGTCTAAGTTGAAATAGTTTGCTGCAATTTTAACAGATTCATTATTCCAACTTTAGTGAATTTACTATCCCAACATTTCTGTAAGTGGATTGTTTAAATGTTGTGTTGACTTCCTGGTTATGCGTATTAGGTTGTGAGTTGCTTTGAGATCATGAAACATTCCATACTGCGTATTAGGTTGTGGCCATGCGTATTGGGTTTGTGTTCAAGTGTCCTATACCAAGTGCATTTTATGCAGTTTTTGATGGACATGAAGGGCCTGAGGCTACTGCATTTGTTAAGAGGAATGTTATGAGATTATTTTTTGAATATGCTGATATGCTACAATCGTATGATATTGATTCGTCTTTTTCTAGAGAAGTTGGAGGAGTACTTTGCAAGAGAGGCAATTGTTTAAGAAAGTCTTAAAAAACATTGGTGTTTATATAGGTCACAACTACCCCATATATTGTATTTTTGTGGATTGAAAATATGCTTACGTGATTTGGGGCCCAAGATCCATAAAGTTTAGTTTAAAATATCAGTTAATTAAATTACAAATAATTAATTCCACATAATTAATTTATTATGTAAAAATATTAATTAATTATGTAAAAAATCATTAAAAAATAAACCATCCTAATCATCATTGTCATGTCATTAAAATTAATTTTTTTTAATCATAATCTTCAATGTCACATATGCAAACCTAGAGGAGGACCATGGAAATTACGAGGAATGTAAACTTCAGAAATCAAAAAATTAATTTTTTGAATAGAGGGACTAAAAGTTAAAAAAAAACATTAAACTGGGAGCTCAAAAGTGCATTTATGCCTTTTTTTAAATTAATAGTTTAAGTCGGGATATTAAAGTCCCGCACATGGTCATTGTGCACTTATATGTGATTTTGTGTGTCAGGCTTATTATATATATATATATATATATATATATATATATATATATATATATATATATATATATATATATATATATATATATATATATATATATATATATATATATATATATATATATATATATATATATATATATATATATATATATATATATATATATATATATATATATATATATATATATATATATATTCTTTAATCATTAGTTGGTAGTTTTTAATTCACAAGTAGTTCATTCAAGACAATAACAAGTGAAAGAAAGAGTTAGATTTTTTTGAAGATAAAGAATTGAAGGAAGAATGCATTATAAGTGGCCCACCACCCAATCCACCTAATGAAAGTTTGATAAATATGTTTGAGACTTTAGAAATAATTGCCAAAATGACTAAAGAAAATGTGCTATATGGAATTTGCTTAGATTACAAAAAAATTTAACAAAGGCATAAGGAAGGATCACTTTCCCCATCTTCATTGATCAAATAATGGATAGGTTTGCTGAGAAGGAATATTACTGTTTCCATGATGGTTATCTTAGATATAACCAAATTTTCATAGCACTAGATAATTGATTGTTGACGTAAGCGATCAAAATTAATTTAAAATGTAGTAACAAAGCAGTTAAACCTTAAACATTTTAAGAGTATCTAATTTGATAAATACTTCAATAATTAAACTTTCGCACTCCGTCAGGTTCAGAACTCATACAAAAACTAAAAACAAGGCATGATGCAATTTTAGAAAATCTTAAAAATGCAAAGCTGCAAATAAGTATACATCCTAAATTTTAAGGAGCATGGAAGTATTGGGTAATATCAAACGAAGTTCATAGAAGTATTGGGTAATATCAAATGGAGTTCATAGAGAATAAGAGAGAAAACCAACCAAAGAGTTCATCTATAAGTGATATAATCTTTGGAAGATAGAGATAAAGTACTCTTAATCACTCAATTGATTATGTTATTGTTAACACCCGAATAACAACGTGAAAATTAGAACTATTATAAGTTTGACAAATCTTTAACTTCCGCACTAGACACACATGCATATATTGATCAAAAGGTTTTTATTAAGATTGTAATTTAGGTAAGGTTAGGTGAGATGGTTCTAAGAATAATTAAGCTATAAAATCAAAGATGATAAAGGAGAAATGAAAATCATTATAAATTTGGAAGACATTTTATCTTTAAGATATTTTTTCAATTATCATTCTTCCACTTTCACACGCATTGCCTTTAACTATAATTTTTTTTCTTTTTCTTTTCTATTAATTTTTTATAACCTTTCCTTTTTATGTACTTTTCACATTTCCCTCAAATGATATAATTTCCACGTATTCAAAATAAATTCCACAATCCAAGTTTTCCACACTTATGCAATAATAATTTCTAAGAAAAAAAATCCTTAAAATTGGGTCATATCGTTGTTTTTCAATTTTTGCTTTGTAATGAACTATAAAAAAGAAAGAATAAAATAAATCGACTCAAAGGAATTTAACAAAGAATAATTGCAAGATATACCTATTTGACTAGTAGCTTTAAAAGAACAAAAGATTGTCTATATTTCTTGAATAAATGCTTACGAATATGCATTTCAAAAAGTGTCAAGTGAAGTTTTAGAGTAACTAAAAATCATGAGTAAAATCAAACAACTTGTATATATCTCACGATATGCCTTCATTATCACTATGATTACCATCCTGCAAGGAAAACTCAATTACAAAGCATAAGTAACATAATTCAACATCCTTGTAATTTGATGGTGGACTAATTCTATTTATTCACACATTTTTTCCAAGTCTTGACGGGATGCATATATTCTTTGTTGGAATTAAAGTGTATCGGTTTCCATTTGTTTAACGTGATCTTCTAAAGAGAGAGTGTTGTAACTACTACATTCAATTCATTACATCCTGAAAACTCTTCATCTTGGTCGAATTGCTGATATAGCCAAATAGATTGATCTTCTAGATATGAATTTTGTATCCAATAGTTCTGTTCTTGAAGATCACTAATAGTAATGACTATTAATTTGAAATTCAACCATTTTTTTTTCATGATTTGATTAATTTATGAAACTTTTGATTTTAATGTGATAATATGGGGTAGGAACACGAAATTATGTTTAATATTGAAGTTGGGAAAGAATTGAAATAAAGTAATCTTAAAAAAGAAATAGATGAAAAATGATAGAAATAAGGCGCCACCCTTTCCCTATAAAATAGAAATTATGATAAGCATGAGTTAAAATCACCATAAAAAATTTGCTTTTTTGATAAGATAAAAAATTTGGTTCAATGTAAGCCAAAAGAGTAAAGCTCTCAATTTCATACAATATGTTTATTTAAAACAATTCAACTTGATTTTCAATTAGGCAAATATGCTCTTCGATTGAGAACAATATGATTTTTAATTTCTCTTATAGGTGGTAATCTACTTGGCACTTCTATCCGAAACAATTTTTTAAATTCCTGCAAAAGAGACTTAACACAACTTGACAATTTTTTTCATTAGAAATGGGGAAGTTTTACCCCATACCCCTACACTTATACCTATACCTCTACATTAAAAAATTTTGGACCAAAATATCCTCGTATAAAAATTTATTATTTTTTAATTTTTTTATATTTTTTTATTTGTTTACCGGAAGACTTTTTGGAAGTCTTCCGGTTCACATTTTTTTAGTATGTTTACCGGAAGACTTTTTGGAAGTCTTCCGGTACATATTTTTTTCGTTTGTTTACCGGAAGACTTTTTGGAAGTCTTCCGGTTCATGTTTTTTTTTTAATTTGTAATTAATATTTACGATTTATTAATTTTATATAAAGACCAATTTAGTAAATTTTTGAATATTATACTTAAAATATAAAAATTCTATAAATAGAGAATCATTTTCAGAATATTTTCTATTTACTATAATTATTAGAATACTAGGATTAAAATCATTTATTTTAAATGATCATAATAGTAGAATTTTCTCAAATATCTTATTAATCTTAAACATTAATAGATAAAATAAATTTAAATATAAGATATAAGTTTACATTATTCAATATATTTAATCAAATGAAAACATATGTGATAAATAAATAATGCATTTTAACTTAAAATGATCACAATAAGTTAACTTGCAAAATAATATAAGTAATAAATTAATAATGTATTTTATTTAAAATAATCACAATAATAAAATACGCAAATAATGTGTTTTATTTATAGGACTGATATAGTTTTATTGATTATTTAATTTTGAATACTACTATGAATATAGTATTTAATCTATACTTTAGAACTCACATAATTATAAATATAAAAAATATTGTTTTATTACCCATATTTTTATTTAATTAAAAAAAATAAGAATATAAATTTATTATTTGTTTTTCATTTTTGTTTGATCTTTTTAATTATTTCACTTTATTTAATATTTTTAATAAAATAAATAATATATTTTATTTAAAGTAAGCATAGTATAGAATATGCAAAAAATTTATAAATAAAAAAAAGATCAAACGAAAATGAAAAACAAATAATAAATTTATATTCTTATTTTTTTTAATTAAATAAAAATGTGGGTAATAAAACAATATTTTTTATATTTATAATTATGTGAGTTCTAAAGTATAGATTAAATACTATATTCATAGTAGTATTTAAAATTAAATAATCAATAAAACTATATCAGTCCTATAAATAAAACACATTATTTGCGTATTCTATTATTGTGATTATTTTAAATAAAATACATTATTAATTTATTACTTATATTATTTTGCAAGTTAACTTATTGTGATCATTTTAAGTTAAAATACATTATTTATTTATCACATATGTTTTCATTTGATTAAATATATTGAATAATGTAAACTTATCCTATATTTAAATTTATTTTATTTATTAATGTTTAAGATTAATAAGATATTTGAGAAAATTTTACTATTATGATCATTTAAAATAAATGATTTTAATCTCATTGTATTCTAATAATTATAGCAAATAGAAAATATTCTGAAAATAATTCTCTATTTATAGAATTTTTATATTTTAAGTATAATATTCAAAAATTCACTAAATTGGTCTTTATATAAAGTTAATAAATTTTAAATATTAATTACAAATTAAAAAAAAAATATGAACCGAAGACTTCCAAAAAGTCTTCCGGTAAACAAACGAAAAAATATGAACCGGAAGACTTCCAAAAAGTCTTCCGGTAAACATACGAAAAAAAGTGAACAGGAAGACTTCCAAAAAGTCTTCCGGTAAACAAATAAAAAAATATAAAAAAATTAAAAAATAATAAATTTTTATACGAGGATATTTTGGTCCAAAAATTTTTAATGTAGGGGTATAGGTACAAGTGTAGGGGTATGAGGTAAAACTTCCTAGAAATGGTGGTCAGTAAATGCACATCCTTGCTAAAGAACAAGTATAAGGCTGGTGTGACAAAATTACTTTCTTCACATCTTTCTTTCTTTTTTTCTTTTTTTTTTTTAATTTTTAATTAAAATTTGTTTCTTTTCTTTTTTATCATTCATTTTGTTTTCATTTTTTTCCTTTTTTTTTTCCTTTTCATTCTTTTTTTAATTCTTTTCTTTTTCATTCTTTTCTTTTTCTTTTCTTTCTTGATCATTTTTCCTCTCATTTTTTTTTATTTTCTCTCACCTCACTAGAATTTAATGGTACAATATTGATCTTTTTACCATGACGCATTAAATTATACTTTTTGAAATCTCCATCATGATTGACTTTTTTATCAAATTGTCAATGTCTCCCTAATAACAAATAACTAGCTTTCATTCGTAATACATCACACAACACCACATCCTCATATTTTACAATTTTAAAATAGACCTTAAATTGTTTAGTAATAAACCTTTCTACACTTTCATTTATCCGTTGGAGCTTATAAGGATTAGTGTGAGGTTTTGTTTCTAAATTAAGTTTAGAAACCATACGTGTGATAGCAACATTAGTATAACTTCCTCAATCAATAATCAAAGAACATACATTTTCTTGTACTAAACATCTCGTGTGAAATTTTTTTTTCTCTTTGACTTTTATCCTTCTTTAATTTGACTTCCCAACATTATCCTCACTGTGAGTAACTCTCCACTAGATATTTCTCCTTTGTTTACTTCAAACTCCTCATAATAATCATCCTCCCCCTCTTCAAGAATTTCTTAATTTTCCTCCATAAGCATAGTTCTCTTTATTGGACATTGAGAAGAAATGTGTCATTGACCTTGACACTTGAAATACTTAACACTTTTGTTAGTTGAAACACTCAAAGAAGGAGTAATAGATTTATCTTTGTTTTCAATCGTGGCTTCCTTAGCTGATGAAACACCTTCCTTCTTTGATTTGTCCTTCCAACTTTGAGAATTGAAAGTGGTGGTTCTTCTCATTTATAGGCCCTTGCTTTTGAGTTGTTGTTCTACCTTGATAGTTTGATGCACCAAATCATCTACTTTCACATAGTCATAAATCTTCACTATGTCACTCATGTCACGATTTATGCCATGAAGAAATCCTTTTTTTTCTTTATTAACTTCCTCCACATTGGCTTTTATCTTTGTGTTGGCAATTCTGACAAGTGTACTAGTCTCGTCGAAGTAATAAAAAAAATTTAATGACATGGATTGTGAATTTTAACAAGGTAACTATGTGCAAATTAAGTAAATAACAATGGGGGAAGGGGAGTTTCAAGGTTGATTTGGTTCACAAATAAAACAAGAAAAACTAGGAATCAAATTCAATAACTAAAGTAGATTAGATCTTCTTTTCAATCCTCTACTCGTACTTGTTGATGAACTGTGCATCAATCAAATTTATACTATGTTAAAGTATTACGGTGAATTGACACAAACATTGCACCCAACTCATTGGTGTACATCTCACAAATCTACACAATAGCTTCCAAATTCATTAGGTCAATTCATAGATAAAGTAGGTGTCCTACGTTCGTTTATACAAAATCCACAACTTATAGTTACCTATTTCTAGGTAATTACTAAGTTGAAAAATTACCCTAGATCGGATTCGTAGACTAATAATCACAAATCCATACTCATCTGATATCAATTCATGAATTCGTCAATATATAAAAAGAATTAAGATTAAGAACGATTAAATAATAACATTAACATAAAATAATTCAATTAACATTAAATATCCATTTGATCCAAAAAGTACCAGAAGATTTGTCTAAAAAGACGTAATCTAAGGAATCTAGCTACTCATAGTGAATACAACAAATAACATGAGTGTAGATGGAGAGAACATGAAAACCAAGGAATATAAAGGTCTTCAATGGCTTCCAAAACCCTCAAAATCAGCATTTTGGTTTCCTAAGTTGTCACTTTCTCTATCCAATTCATAACCCTAAAAAAAGTAAACAAAAAATCCTATTTACAGCAGTTTATGCGTGTTAGAGTGGCACAACATCACGCCACAATGGCATGCATTGCGCCATAATGGTATGCATCACGCGCGCATGAATTCTAGGGGCTAAAGCTGCTTTTTTTCTTCTCTTTTTCTTCAGAACTTTTCAAGTCTCATATTTTCCACTCTTAGAAGTTTTTGCTCCATTCTTCACACTTTGGCATGACTTTTTCTCATTAGTTCAATGCTTTCATTCGAATTGCTAATAAAAATCACATAACAATGACTCTCATCATAACCTCAAACTTACTATGTTGCTTATCCTAAAGTAACCTGTCTACACACTGAACATTTCATCAAAATTAAAATGCTTATCCTTACTGATGAACGACCTTTTATTTTTCTGATCAACAGTTATATTCCCTGCTTCAATCCAAGTAACTCAGAAAAGTTCTTCCGAACATATAATACTCAACCTATCTCTCATCTCACATATATGCACTCAATTTGATAGGGTAATCACACAATCAATGTACAAAAGCATTTAACAATGAGTTTGTAAAGTATATTTTAGAAACAATCAAAGACATATTTAAATACACACTTTTAAGGTCATTTCAAGATTATAACTTGGTTTATGTCAGGGTACGATAGTTTGGGTTTGTAGGCTTAAGACTTTGGAATTAGGTACCTAATTTTCTTATTTTTACTAGAGTCATTCCATATAGCTCTTTCCTTATTCACTTTGTACTAGAGAATTTATTAAGTTGGTTTTTTTCTCTTTCTTTTTCACAAATTATTTTGAAAAAATTCCTTTTTATCTTCTTGTTTTCTTTTTGACCAATTTTCTCTAGTACTCTAACCCCAAACTTAAATGTTGCTAACTTTTGAGAGCAACCCCAAAGTTATTCTCTTTCATCAGACAATTAAAAAAAAATATTTCCACCTAGTTCCAAAGAGGGTGGAAAGACTTTATCTTTCAAGCCAAATGGCTACATAATAATGGTTATGTCACTGAAAGAATGACTATGGCTCAAATTGGTTAGCAAGGGATATAATAACGTTAAAATATAATGGTTTAAAAATAACAAAGATTTTTCACAAACAACTGCCCCAGTGTGTATTTATCAGACCAATAGACTCAAATTAGAAAAAAATTCAAATTATGGATACTTTATGGTGCATTAACATGATAAATTAACACGGTCATTACACCCAATTCCTTGGTGTATAACTCATTAATCTACATAATAATTCCCTAATTAATTTGGCCAATTCATAATTAAATGAGGCATTTTAATTTCATTAATTCAAAAGCCAAAAATTATAATTACCTAGTCCTAGTTAATAACTAAGTTGAAGAATTTTCCCAGATAGGATTGGTAGACTAACGGTCAGAAATCCCTACTCATCTGATATTAATTCATGCATTTTCAAAACATTATAATCATCCAGATCGAGAAAAATAAAATAATAACATTAATATAAAAATAATTCCGTTAAAATCAAACATCCATATGATCCAACAAGTACAAGAAAGCTCGTCTAAAAATACATAATCTAAGGAATCTAGCTACTAATAGTGAATATAATAAATACAATGAGTTTAGATGGAGAGAACATGACAACCAAGGAATATAAAGATATGTAATGATTTCCAAAACCCTCAAAGTCTTCACTTTGATATCTCAAACCATTGTTTTCTCTATCCAATTTGGAACTCTAAAAAAGTACACAAAAAACATATTTATAACAATTTTTGCGTTTCAAAGTGGCGCAGCATGTCGCCACGATGAGACATGCATCACACCATGATGGTATACATCATGCACACGTGAATTCCAGGGGCTTTATCTTCTTTTTTTCTTTTATTTTTCTTCAAAAAATTTCTAAGTCCCATATTTTCCATTTTTAGTACTTTTTGCTTCATTCTTCACACTTTGGCATTACTTTTGCTCATTATTTTAATGCTTTCATCTGAATTTGCTAATAAAACTCACATAATAACGACTGCCATCAATTTCCAACCTTCATCCCTTTACAATGTTCATCAACACTTTTAGAACCTTGAATGAGCCTTTACAATTTATCATGCAAGTCCCTATGGTAATTAGAAGGAAAAAATTTTCTCATAATTCTTTTTATCTCTTCCCAAGTGTTGATCGTTGGTTCTTCATATCTTCTCCTTTCTTTGGTAGTTTGATCCCACCACACCAAGGCATATTATGTAAATTCAAGGGTAGTAGCCTCCATTTCTTGAATATTTGTATAAGTGTTACAAGCAAAAATTTGTTCGAATTTTATTTCCCACTCTAAATAAGCCTCAAGATCATTTTTCTGTTTAAAGGTTGGAACTTTAATATGATTAATGGAAAAATGCTTTCAAAATAAAATATGGTTTATATGAGTGAATGGTTATGCCTTTTGGATTAACTAATGCACCTAATGCTTGCATGAGATTAGTGAACCATGTTTTAAGAGATTTTTTTAGAAAAATTTTTGTTGTGTATTTTTATGACATATTAATATATAGAAAAAAAATTTAGAGGAATGTTGCATTCACTTAAGGGTTGTTTTGCAAGTGCTAAAACAAGAAAACTTGTATGTAAATCTGGAAAAATGTGTCTTTTGCACCGATCATGTGATTTTCTTAGGTTTAATTATAAGCTCTAAATGTGTAGATGAAGAGAAAGTGAAATTAATTCAGAATGACCAACACCCAAAAATGTAGGTGAGGTAAGAAGTTTTTATGGCTTAGCTAGTTTCTATAGGAGGTTTGTGAAATATTTTAGTACATTTGTTGCACCTTTCAATGAAATTGTTAAAAAGGAAGTTGGTTTTAAATGGGGTGAGAAACAGGAGCATGCCTTTGCTGCCCACAAAGAAAATCTTGCACCAAGAAACAATTATGGCATTACCAATTTTTTCTAAATCTTTTGAAATTGAGTGTGATGCATCCAATATTAGAAATTGGGCTGTTTTGATGTAAGAAGGTTATCCAATTTTTTATTTTAATGAGAAATTAAAAGGGATTGCCTTTAACTACTCTACTTATGATAAGGAATTATATGACTTAGTTAGGGAATTACAAACTTGGTAACATTACCCACTATCCAAGGAATTTGTCATTTATAATCTTTGAAACATTTAAATGGGCAAGGTAAGTTAAACAAGAGACATGCCAAATGGGTTGAGTTCCTTGAACAATTCATATATTTAATAAAACACAAGAAAGGAAACACTAATGTGGCCGCAGATGCATTTTCACAAAGGTATGTTTTACATTCTACTCTTGAAACAAAAGTGTTTTGTCTTAAATATCTTAAATAATTGTACGAAAGTGATTATGATTTTTCTTCCAATTTTTTTTTTTAAAATATGTTGCCCATAATGGATACTTTAGGCATAATTATGTTTTATTTAAATAAAAAAAGCTGTGTGCCAAAAAGTTCCATTAGAGAATTACTTGTGAAAGAGGCACGTGAAGGGGGTTAATGGGCATTTTGGGGTTTCAAAGACTTTAGAAATGTTAAAAGAACAATTTTATTTGCCTCGTGTGAAAATTGATATGCACAGATTTTATGATAGGTGCATCGCGTGCAAAAAGTCAAAATTCAAAGTTACACCCCATGGTCTTTATACTCATTTTCCTACTCCTGATTTTCCCTAGATTAACATTTCCATGAACTTTATTTTGGGATTTCCTAGGACAAAAAATGGGAAATATTTTTGTGTGGTTGATAGGTTTTCTAAGATGGCACACTTTATACATTGCAAAAAGGTGGTAATGCTTGTCATATTACTGATTTTTTCTTTAAAATAATGCGCCTCCACGGCCTACCAAGGAACATAGTTTTTTATCGTGATACTAACTTTCTAAGCCATTTTTGGAGAACCTTTTGGGCTAAGGTGGTGACAAATCTACTTTTCTCCACCACTTGCCATCCCCAAATGCATGGACAAATTGAGCATAAGGATGGGAAGGCTATGGCCGATTTTGTGAGGAAAATGCATGAAAAAGTAAATATGCAAATTGAAAAGAAAAATGAGAACTATTCTAAATATGTCAACAAGGGAAGAAAGGGGATGATTCTTGAACCCGAAGATTTCGTTTGAGTGCATTTTAAGAGGGAAACATTTCCATTACAAAGGAAATCCAAACTTCAACCAATAGAAGATGACCTATTTCAAGTGTTGTCTAAGATAAATGATAATGCTTATAAGATAGCACTTCGTTGTGAGTATGGTGTAAGTGTTATTTTTAATATAACTTATTTGTCTCTTTTTTATGTAGGTGACAGATTTCAATTCAATGTCGAATTCATTTCAAGAGGGAAGGATGATGAGGACATTCCTAACAAGGGCACAAGTGAAGCACTCCAAGGACTAGGAGGATCAATGAAAAGGGCACGTGCTAGGAAAGCTAAGGTAGCCTTTGATTAAATGGTGATCACTATCATAGAAGGAATGCCTAACTTAGAAGTCATGGAGTCTAAACTAGTCAACTTTATTAATCTACATGGAGAGGACGTGGCAAAAAGATGTTGTCTATTTGATTTATTTTATTTAAATTATGTTATAATAAGATGTGTGGGCAGAACTTTGTTTAAATTAGGCTCAACGCTTAAGTTTATGTTATTTTCCATCAATCTTTTGATTGATTAGTGGGTAGTATGGTTTATGTGCTGCTCAGCCCAAGTTTTGTTTGTTTGGTAATCCAGGGAAGCATAATGAGCAAAAAAGAGAAAATCTTGAAGAGCAAGGAAGACATTTTTTTTTACGAAGAGCAAGAAGACATTACTTGATTAAAATGCATAATTGTTATTCAAAGAATATTGCTAATTTAATGCGTTATTGAGAAAGACTGCAAGGTTGATTATTTTCCTATAAATAGGCAATGCCTAAAGCAATGAAAATCAATGAAAATTTTGAGAAGTTACACTTTGTGTATTTGTGAGATTATGTCTCTTCTCGATTAAGGATTGAACCATTCTCTTTGATCTTATAAAAAAAAAACCGAATTTTGTTATGGCGATCATTCCCCAATGGCTTATCATTTCACTTCTCATTGGAAGCTTGAGGGTGGCGTCATCTCCC
This sequence comes from Lathyrus sativus, assembly GCA_963859935.3. Classification (NCBI taxonomy): domain Eukaryota; kingdom Viridiplantae; phylum Streptophyta; class Magnoliopsida; order Fabales; family Fabaceae; genus Lathyrus; species Lathyrus sativus. The sequence goes on from OZ012739.1 coordinate 134,769,879, forward strand.
TTCAATTTCTATATATTCTATATTTACATACTTCCATATTCTTTTTATTACTATCATTTATTATTATTTGTTCTTACAATTCTACATATTTCTATTTTCATTGTCAATTTTATTCTAGTATCCATAAATCACGTCCTAATCATTATTATTTTATATTATATGTTAAGAATTGCCAATGATATGCACATGGAATGACAAACCATTCAATTAGGTAATCATCAAACATACATATTGAGGCCCCTCCCATAGGTCTCAATGCAATTGAAATTTTTTTAAGTGTTTTTTTCACTACTTCAGCAAGTGGATTGAAGCTCAAGCCTTACGAAATATAACGGCCACTAACATCCATTAGTTATTTAAGAATGTCTTTAACTTGGTGCGAAGCTCAATTCACCGACATGAATTTGAGAAAATTCTTCAAAGATTTGGAGATCACGCACTGCTTCACATGAGTGAAACACCCTCAAACGAATAGTCAAGTAGAGACTGTCAACAGAGTCATGTTGAGAGGACTGAGAAGAATACTAGAAGGTCCAAGAAAAACTGGACAGAAAAGCTGCCAGACATCCTATGAAATTCCAGGATCTCCAATATTCAAGAAACATTGAGCGTTTGTATTTTCAAACATGTATAAATTAAAATATGTTGTTCAAAATATAATCTAAAAACACCTAATTTGAGGTTCCTAGAATCTAGTGAACATTACACTCAAAAAAAATCTTCAATAGAAAAAAAATATACATGTAAAACTAAAAATAGGTGTGAGAGATCAAGCATATATAGAACCTTCCATAAATGACTAAGTTTGTTGTGCAAGGTATCAAGGTATCATAAGAAATATTTTACATCTACGATTGTATATTTTTCTTGAGAAATCTTTAAAGCAACATCACCTTTAAAGTAAAGTGTAGGTGGAGACCGAAGAGTTTGATTATGGAATCACGTTGTTCTTATCACACGTGTTAAAAAAATACTGAGACTTTGAATTTCAACAAGGGGAGTAGTTCTTCGGTGACAATAAGGTTTGCATAAGACTGGAGAATCATATCAATAGACTAAGGCAATACAATGGCAGGTCGCAAGCAAACATAACCATGATTACGATCGAATAGCAACAAATCACAGCGGCCTCGAGCCATGGCAAAACAATAAGTTATACAGCGTCACAAATAACCAAAATGGGGGACGGGTTTCTACAATTATGCCCGCTCTGCTGCCAAGAAACAAAATTTAACAAAAAGAAAGAAGATTTCTTGAAACGGAAGGGGCAAAAGAAGCTGATAAATTTGGAAATTTTCAAGTTTCCAATTTGTCAATGATGGTCTCAGAATGTTCATGGCTTTTGTTTTGGTCTTTGCCATATGCAGCAATTAATAAAGCCTCTGCCCTTCCTACAAGACAATTTTTAAGAAAAAAAAATCAGAGCACATAAAATCTGTAGTAATTAACAGGAATCAATCAGCATATATATTCAGAAGTAGAGGGTTTATTTAGAAGATAAACTACAAATACAGCACTTGGATGTTTGAAGCTTGATAAGCCATTAACTATGAGTCTTCTGTAGATAGCATGCTGATCATAGTCATAATTAGAATTATCATCTTTAGATTAATATTTTTCTTATTGTGAGATATTCTTTCACTCTCTCTCACACATATATCAACTAGGTGATGGTATTTTCTTCCAGCTACACCATTGTGTCATAGTATTGTGTTAAAAATATGTTACCAGTATCGTATATAGTTAATTAAAATTGATATTATATTGATTATGTTGCTTTATTGTGTACATCTCACACCAGTGTGTGCCTCAGTTCTGTCATCCCGCATTCAATCACTAGTGTCCGCCACCACCTGGTTTGCTTCTCACAGGCAAATCCCTCCAAAAATATCATGTCTTTGTTCGCTTCCGCATGCACTCTCATGTGCGGCCCGCCTCCCGGTGCGTGAAACCCATGCACTCTACCACCAGATCTATTTTTTCTTCATTTTTTGGAGCTTGCAGCCCGTTCCACCACCAGGCGCACCAGTTTGCACATTTTCCACCTACCAACACTCATGTGTGATAACTCCGACTTTAATTTCATGTTTAAGCATACTAGTTAGATAATAGTAATTCATGTACACATAAAATTCTGCTCATCAAATGTGAAAATTTGACCGGGACAGCCACAATTGCGCCGCTTCTGTCAAGCTTTGGTTTCGAGGTCAAGGACGAAAAGGATATCGCCACCATTCACCGCACAAAATGAAAACAAGCTTTCACCACTCAATGATGTTTCAGAAAAGGCCAAGTCTACTCCAGCAATGTCCATTGTGTCTATAGTGTCATTCTTAGTTTCAACTCTCTAGAGCTGGAGAATACGGACAGGCAGAATTATCTCGGTAAGCTTGATCATTAAATGGTTGATTTTTAATCCCTAATGACTTTGACTAGTGACTTGATAGGAAGTCATTAATGATTAAGTATAGAAGCGTTACTCCCTCTGTCCCATATTATAAGCAAATTTTATTTTTTAGATTTATTGAATAATTAATGTTTCTGGTCTATATAGACCAAATACATTAATTATTCAATAAATCTAATAAGTAAAATTTGCTCATAATATGGGACGGAAAAAGTATTTCTTAAGCAAGTGGAGTATGGGTTATTCCAACATAAAACTTTGGATGAAGTGGGAATTTTCTTGTACCCATAACGGCAACCGCATGAGACTCTGACCAAGGGTAGAATCATTGAAAATTTCATGGCAGATTTTACAATGGATTAAAAGCTAATTATAAATTATAGGATTTGAGCAAGTTCCATAAGCATTCCCCTTGAAAAAGGCTTTGAAGATAGTTTATGATCATCAAACAGCAGAGTAATTGAATAATGGACTAAACAAAAGAAGTATGTACCATGATCTTTTTTCCTGCTTAACAGGGAACTCAGTGATGGAAATAATGTGGATGCAAGTTTCCTGCTATCATCCTGCAGTATAATAAAAAATCAAAAACAGCTGTAGCTAACAAATGAAATGAGTATCCTTGGTGAATAAGGTCATATAGTGAATGGAAACTGCATATGATAATTTGAAAACAAACACACTAATCTGTAGTGTCAGGACCAAACCAACCTTTGCAGTCTTGCTTCCAGAGAGTTCAAACTTAGCTTTCCAAGTAAAAGATGGCACTGGAACAACAGTAAATCCTGCGGAAACTAAAATCCCAATCCACAGCCCGTATGCAAATCCTCCACTCCACCAGCCCTTGAACACAAAAGATGGGGAAAATATTAGTTTGAGCTAAAATTATACATTGATGCATATTTTTCTAAATGTTAATAGGAGTAAATTAAAACATTATTTTAAAAAGAAACTGAAAATATAACGTAGTACATTGGATGTTCGTAACTAAAATATGTTTAGTCCCTCTAAACATAACAAGCATGTTTTAATTTCAGTTGGATTCATAAAAAAAAATTCTCCTTTTGATCCTTCATTTTTTTGACTGCTAGTCCCTGCCGTTAGTTGTCGTCTCTCCGATGAATGGATAACAGAAGGCCATATAAGCACAGCCGCATGTTAAAAAAGTTTGGGTGGCACGTCACCTCCTCATTCCTTTCATCTTCTTCGCTTCCTTTCCCAAACCTAACACTCTTCCCCTCTCCTTTTCCTTCTCCCTCTCATGTCACCCCCACCTCTCCCGTTACCTCCTTCAACCACTATCACCAACTAGTAGCGGGGAATCTCCAACAAGTAAAACGAATCATGGTGGTAAGATTTAACATCAAAGGCTCAAAGTCTTGACTAAGAAAATAAAGAGGGTTTAAAAGGAGGGAAAATATACAGGAACTAAACCAAAAACTATGTATACTTAGAGGAACAAAAAACATATCTAAGCCAATTTCCGCATTCCAATTTCAATCATAAATAACATATAAATTGGGCATAAAATTGAGTAAGCACCAAAATAAGCAGTAATAAATGAAGTATTTCACAAACTAATTTGAGTAAGCATAATAACCTGCTTCCCGTCTTTTGGAAAAGGAATTGACTGCTCTATATATGCAGTGGTTCCTAATCAAATCAAGAATCAGTTTGCAAATATCCAACCACAAACAGTATCAACCTTCAATACAAAAAAAGCCAGAATGATTTAAAAATTACTAGTGTAAAAAAACATATACCAATACGCAGTCCATTAACATTTTGCACAAAAACACAAGAATTGGATTATTAATCTTTCTGTCTACCCAACCTATAATGTAAATGGCACTATCAGTATGAATGTCTCGCCTCTCAACCTATTATAGTCGCGGTATCAATACATGGTAATATCGTAATCACAGTCGTAACATATCATAATAGTCTTGACTAGAAAGAAAACATAAAAGACTATAAGTAAAGAACTTTAGACTACCAGGTGGAGCATCAAAACTACTGATCAATTGAACGATAGAACTGGCATTTAAACGTCTTCGTGTTCTTTTACCAACAAGTAATTGCACATGAGGAGAATCAAATACCTGCATATGTTGGACTGATATACTCACATCTTTTGTCAATATATGGAGACAAAACTCTGAATAAAATCTAACCATTTGACCCAAAAACAAAAAGGAAAGAAATTTATCCTAAACAAGTGTGGTACCTGAGCAGAACAAACCGAATCATGGATTTTCAGCAACGCAACAGCGCCAGAAACATCTGGGTCGATTCCAATGAACCATCTGGTGGAGCCCTCAAATTTGTCTTCATTCAAAAGATGGGTATTTCCTGGAGTAGAGTAAGAGATTGAAGCCAGCCAATTCTCCTTGAGTTGGTCATTGGAAGAAGCCAAAGACCTACGCTTTCTGACAGGAACTGTGGTTTCAGGGTTGTTCAGATTCTGGGTTTGGGAAAGAGAAGAGGCGCAGAAGGATCTGATATCAATAGTGGGTTTGAGTTTGGAAGAAAATTTGTTCATGAAATGCAATTGGGTTTGGTGAAATTCTGGAGTTAATTGCATTTTCAGGGACTCCATGGTTATTATTTTATTACATGTTGATGGAAAAAGGAAGAAGAGTGTTTAGAGAAAGATAAAGGAAGGAAGAAAATTGATGAAAACTAAATCAAATTCAATTTATTTCGACTCTTCAATTCTTCGGTTTTCTTAATAGGTAAATTAAACATTTTGATTATACTTAAATTTATGCATAAAATATTTTAGCACGAGAATTCGAGTTAAGTTTCAAGTTTACATCGACAAATAAGAGGATTTTGTATATTTTATTACTGGTTGAGACCTTTTTCTCCGAAGCTCTTCTTGTGGTTAAAATGGGTAAAAGATATATTATGTGCAATCATTCTAGTTGTTAACTTAGGACTAGAAGGAAGGTAATCAACTAGCTTGGAAGAGTTTGTAACTTTCGCACTCTTGACGTCATTGTTAAAGTCTAATGGTGGGATACGCCTTATTGTTGTAGGTGTCTATCTAAGGTTTATATGAAAGGAGTTGGTAAAGATGTGGCATAATATCTCAATGACTTCTAAATTGAATCGGGATATCGAGTGGTACATAGGCTATTTTGCACAGTACAAACACGATGTTGAGCAAGCAACATGGCGATTGTTCTTTGGATATGCTCACAATATATTTCTTAAATGTTTTAAAAAAGATAGATCGTTCGACATTACTATCCAAGGTGATGGTGAGATGCACGTCTATTTCTTTATAGGTTGAGTTTCTTTATGGCCAGATAATGAGGTTGTACCTCGAGGGATGGGTATATTATGTTAGCCACTAGAGTGCAACAGAGATACCTCTTAAAACCACTCCTTTTTGTTCTTGTGGTATACTCTCTTGTACAAAAGATCATAGACAACTGCAAGTTTCTCCTTCATGTCTAGTATTTTAATGATGCGACCATCATAAGGGATTCATAAGAGGTTGTTAAAGTCCTTGAATCATTCGGAAGAATGGTATAGAATTGGGTTTTGAATTGAATATTCATAAGAATGAGATCGTTTGGCCTTCGTGTGATGTTATTAGTCAAATTTGTAGGAGAGTTGTTCCCTTCAAACAATATGAGGTTGGCGTTGTGTATGAAGTTAATTGGAGGGCCTGTTAGTCGAGATAGAGTTTTTATGGAAGGGTTGTCTATAAAGAGCGTTATCAGAGTTGTTAAATTAATGCATCTTCTCTCATAGTTAATGGATCCATAAAGTGGGCTTTTTCTACTTCGATCATGCATGGGTGTCACAAAACTATTTTTTTGCCTAAGAATGTATCAATCAATTCACATATAAGAGATAGTTATTTGGTCTGATAAATAGTTGTGAATGTGGTTGAAAATATCATGGTTGGTAAATGTTCTTCCTTTCGGAGACCATCAATGGATGGTGGCTTCTTTACCTATTAGAGTTGGAGGATTGAGTTTATACTTGGCAATTAAGGTTGCCGCGTAAACTTTTGTGGCTTCCAGGGTTCAATATTGGGTGTTGCAAAACCATATATTTAGAGATAGTGGGATATATAGTATGGATTCTAATTCTAAAATAGCTTTAAATGGTTTTAGTGGTACAATTCCATATTTTGTCTGTAGAAATTTTATTATAAAGGGCGTAGTCCCCCCTCCCCCTTAAGTCCAACATGCTTTGGCGAGAGCCCTTTTTAGTAATAGTGTTCAGAACATGGAAGTAAAGTTTGACATAACCACAAGATAAAAAGTAATTTTTAGGTCTTTGCTGAAGGGGTGAGAAACACAAGAAAGAGGGGTTTGAATTGGGTTTCACTAACTATGATATTTTGTGCAGAATTAAAACTCAATGCTAACAAAAGAAATAAAAATAAATAGATACAATTATTTTTGTCCTGGTTCACTATTAACAAAGTTACTACAATCCATCCACCAAGGTGATTTTTCCTTAGACAAAGACTTAACCCAATAATCTAGAAAGATTACAACCTCTAGGTGTTAGAAAACAACTTAGTCCTCTCAAGTATCCAGACTAACAACTTAGTCACTTAAGGAATCTACACTTTAAAAAGTGTTACAAGAGTGTGTACAAGAATTGCTTCTAAACAAGCAGATGACACAATTGAAGTGCAATAACACAAAAGTGTTTTTCTAGCAAGATATGAACAATAGCTCTTTACTGCCACACCTCGAAAATTCACAACGAGAAACGCGACCCTTGCGCTAGAGGCACGAAAATGTTGTTCGACAGAGTCGCCGTCGAACTTTATTTATCCCAAAGAGACGAAAAAGGAAAATATCAAGAAAACCTTTTAAAAATGAAAGGACAGGAATGATGGTCGTCGCAACCAATGTTCCGGGTTCGGGAGTCGGTTACGCAAGGGGAAGGTATTAGCACATGTTTACTGTGAATTTTGGTAAACAACCGTTGGTCTATCAATTTTAGAGTAAATTGACTAACTTGCAGGATTGACCATACTAAATCCTAGAACATGTGCTAAGCGTGTACCAAGTGGCCTTAAGCTAAACTCCACGTTCGACTATGAAAGCTAAAAAGGTTTTGACAATAAAGACAAGAATGTAAAGGGCAAAAGATTATAACCAAACTCCACGTTCGACTACAAACTCTTTGTAAAGTAAAAGGTGCTCGAAGATAAATGTACAAGAAAGTAAATTGCTTTGAAAATAACTCTAATCTGAACTCCACGTTCGATTAGGGGATCTTTAAGTAAAAGGTTGTAAAGTAAATGACTTTGAAATTAAACGTGCGAAAGACTCAAATGGGAACTCCACGTTCGACTTTGAAGTCTTTAAAGGTTAAATAGCGAGAAGATAAAGGACTTTGAAATTGATTGGGCGAAGGATTAAAGGTGCAGGAAAAGTAAATGGCTTTGAAAAGTAAAGTTGAAAGTAAATGGCTTTAAATTAACAACGGGAATGTAAAAGCGAAAAAAGACTACTTTCAAACTCCACGTTCGACGTACTTCCTTTGAAAACTTAAATGACTTTTGAGAATAAAGATGCGAGTAAGTAAATTGCTTGGAAAATAACTCTAATCAGAACTCCACGTTCGACTAGGGGGTCTTTGCAAAGTAAATGGGCAGAAAAGTGTAAAGGGCAGTTTTGAATATAAAAACTGAAAGTTAAAAATGGCAAGTGAATTGTAAAGACAAATTGCATTGATAAGAAAGGGTTTGGTGTTGTATCACGTACATTCTCGTTAACTCGTTTCTTTACACGCGGATACTTTGAGTTGTATGAACTAGTACAATAATGAATGAACACCCTTATTACATAAAATTTATGCATATTTATAGTGCTATAGAATAACTACTACATGGCAGTTGAGACTTCCTAGCATACTCTTTTGGCGCTTCTTTGTTCTTCTAACTGCTCACACGTTCTTTTCTACTTGATTTGAATTTTGAATATTTTGCAATTCCCTCCAATTTGGCGAAACCGTCTCCTTGCTCTCCTTAGCATAGTCTTCGTCGAGCATTCTCCAACACTTAGTGTTTTTTTGGCCCCTTGTTCATATTTCTTCGACTTGAAGTTTTTCTTGATTGGGTTGAAACCCTCCCATACACTGAGTATTGATATTTTTTACCTAAGATAGCTCTGGTCTCGACTAGCGTCAAAAATTAGGAGCCAACAAATTGCCCCCAAAAATTGTCCTTTCGCCAGTCTTGGATAGGAAGGTCAGTTTTTCATTTTTTTTTCTGACACGCGTCACTTTGCATGTCTCTGATTGAAATCCCACTATCTGTTTAGTGGCCTAACTATTCAATTCTTTCCTTCCATGCTCATGACATTATGCCATCATGATAAATCCTTAAACGTCTTTTCAGCCGTATTTATCATCACTTTGTCTTGAAAACATGCATTTGTAGTCTGACCATAACTGCTCACACACATCCTTTTCTTCAAACCAACACGTGTCCCACTACTTGATCATTTTTAACGGTGGATTTTGCCCCTTTTGGATTTTCAAACGTTTATAAATACCTCCCCTCACCGTTTCGTGAATATTTTCACGCTCCAGAATTTTAAATGTCCTACATCTTTCTTTAGCTTTCTTCATCGCGTTCAGAAAGAAAACCCATCTCATTTCCAAACACGAACAATGGCTTGTTCCCAATCCGCTGCTCAGGAGAAGAACACTCGGAAAGGACACGCTACCCAAACCAAACAAACCATTCCCCCTTTCATAAACCTGGCTAGCCCTCACTTGGTGGAGAATCATCCATGTGTTCCAGAACCCACCTCCGAGACCGCCAAAAGCATCTATCATTCCCAGGTAATGATTCCTCTGATTGTTTCAGGTAAACCCTACGCAATGTCAGGTCCTTTAGCACAAGTTTACCAGATAACTAGACCATTAGGGCAAAAAAGTTTCCCTGCCCCTTTTACCGGTACTGTTGACTCTACTCCATTGCCAACTTTTGACCTTGGCTACCGTGCTGATGGTACTCGTTTACTAAGAGTCGTGAGTCCCCTGAAGGATTTCGACCTCTGGATGGCCAAAGTAGAGAAAGTTAAGGCTGATCACTGGAAATATGTAGGGATTTATGATCTTTTAATGTTTTCAAAGACTCTGTTTCCATACTGTTTAAATTTACTGGTGGCCCTCGCTGTATTTCTGGGATAGTACCCATTATACATTTCACTTACGATGTGGGATGGTTTCTCCTACACTCTTCGACATAGCCGCTATCACCGGCCTTCGTCCTGATGGTGTCTCTTACCAACCTGATGTTGATGTTGAAGACTATGTCAACATCCCCACCTCTAAACTCACCTACACTCATTTCGTCAACCACCACTTCAACCAAACTCCTGAAAGTGTGTCTGACGAAGAGCATGTGGCATTCCTCGCCATGTGGCTGTCAAGATATGTATTCTGTACCAAGTCTCTATAGGTAGCCAAGAAATACCTACCTCTTACCAATCAACTACACCATAACAACGGTGTTTGCTTAAGCGAACTTATTCTGGTGACCCTTTATGAATCCTTGAGTGAAACGACTTCTCGACTGAAGCGTCTAAAAGCTCGTGAATCTGTATCTTTGGCTGCTTCAACTATAGTTGAATGCTACTTCCGATACCAGTTTTCCTAGAAGAGGACAAGTTGTCGAAATGCCTGCTAAGATTGAGGGGAGGCACGTCGAATGGCCTCGTTTGGTTCAACTCACCCCAACTGATGATGGCATAACTATCAGAGAAGCATTTACCATCTACATCTTGATGTTTGCCAAATGCTCTGAGTTTACTCCTAGCATGGCACCTTTTGTCTTAAGGAAGTTTGGCCCCTCATGGTTTAAACGACCATTTCCTACTCCTCAAGGACATGGTAGTGATGACTCTATTGCAATCTGGGAAGCCTTTTTGATTCCTAGATTCATTGTTAACAGGATCGACGTAGGGAAAGATTTAGCATCCTTGATTGGTATCAGCCTAATCTTGTATCTCACCAATTTGGGTTGATTCAGAGTTTTCCCAGATGCTTATATGACAAGAAAGGCCAAGTGATCCTCCATATTGCCAGTTTCTATGAAGGTACCATTACTAACATCTTTGTTGAATCTAGCCATAAGACGGGCATTTTCTCGCCCGTGTTTTTTGAACCTTCTTTTTTATGCACTTCTTCTTTCCACCATTGGTGGTCGAAACATTATGCTGAGTATTTCCTTGATTTTTCTAATTTTTTTTCAATACTTGATCAGGCTTTCCTTGCTGTGCAGGACAAGTCAAAGAAAAGTAAGCTTACTCACATTTAAGAAATTCAAGCTTTCCAGAAGTACTTTGAAACTGTTTATCGACCAGATGATCTTAGTCGAACCATCCATGAGGCTGTTGTTACCTTAAAAAGAAACTTTTTCCAAAAATTGGATAACTTAAAAATTCCTCCTAATGTTCCTCATGAGAAACGTTATGAGGTAGCTTTTAAACTTTTTCCTCCTAAGTTCCCTCGCTTGCCTACTGCTGATTTTAGAGTGGCGCTTGCCCCTTCATTTCCAAATTGGTTTATGTGTGCTGAGGACCTAAAAGTCCTTCGACAGCAATCTCAACCAAAGGCTTGACGGGTGGTTACTTTAGACTGTTTCAAAGGACATCTTCATATAGGGATTCAAAATGTTCGGATCGAATCTGACATATATGAAGGTTTGATAACCTTCGCTTATGATTGTACCATTAATCTTTCACTATTTAACTGGCCATCATATATTGTTTTCCAACTATACCTAGGAAGGCCCCACCCATAAGGGCTACCACTTCTCAAAGTGGCAAAGAAATTGAAGGCAAAATGGTAGATACCATCTCCTTTGCCAAATTTTTTTGTGTGATTCTACTCTCACACTTGTATTGTCTCTTTCTATTTTATTAGACTAGGCGCAAATCTCCTACTCCTTCAAAGAAAGGAAAGAAGGATGCCCCTATTGTTGTTACTTCAGATGCTGATGAGTCTCCTGAAGACACTCTGGTCAAAAAGAGAAAGAAACCTGTGAAAGCATCTGGACCTACTGGCCCACCTCCAGCGAAGGTGGCCAAAATTCTTAGTTCGACATCCACTCCTGATGGTGTCGAAGGACAATTCCCCATGGCCACTGTGAAGCCAACTTCTAGTGGTCATGGGGATGACACTTCTAACCCCAGCGCTACTCTAGCTCAGGTATGCACATTATCATCTTGGTTATGTGCCCTTTATTGCGTAACATTTTAGCCTTATCCTCTTTACTTGTATTTTTAGGCTAATACCATCACTACTACTCCACCCCCAGTTTCTGATGCTTCTTCTACTTACTCCATCAATAGCCAAGGTGAGCCAACTTATCACCCTTCTTATGACCTTGGCTCTGGCTTAAGTGAAGTGAACCGACCTGTTGTTCCTTCTGCAAGAACTAAACCTCCTTCAGCACCCACTACTACGCAACAGGCCCATACCGAAGATTGCAATTCTGGAGACGACGACGCTTCTAGTCCTCCACCTCACACTCAACTTGACCCTATGGTCACTGATGATGTGGCTGGCGAAGAAGTTCCTGTTCCTCCAGGCCCAACAACAAATGACAAGCCCTGTCCAACTACGCATGAAGAGCCAAAGGCTGTGCCCCCTGAATCCCCTCCTCAACTAAACAACCCCCTTTCTGCTGGTAATGAAGATGAAGACATGAGAGTCGACGATGAAAAGGACCAGGATGAAGAAGAAGAAGAAGGACAAAGCGAAGGAGAATCTGACGAGGACGACGAAGAAAGCGGCGAGGCGGATGTCGAAGAAGAAAACCAAATTGGTCCTGATTCTGATCATACTTCGCCGGTGGTGAAAAAGACTCCCCCTCCCATTGCGACCCCTGAAGATCCTCTACTGTCTCTAAGATGGTCGAATCCCAGAGAATATGCTAAAAGGGTCCTTAGGCAAAAATGTGGATTTGCTTCTACCTCTTCGACTACTCCCACTCCTCTCACCGCAGATGACTTCGCCGGTCCGATCCTCCAAGCCATCAAGAAAAAGTTCTTCAAAGGGGACACCCAAATTCTAACTGCAGACCCTACACCTGTCATGTTTTTGAAAGACCAACTCAAAAAAATCGACCTCACTACTCTTAGTCCAGAAGTTCATGGCTTCTTACTGGACTTGACGGTTGTGGTGGATAATTTGTCTCCAGAGATTCTAAGACTCCCTTCTCCCGTGAAGACCATTGAAGCTACTACTGGTTGTGAAAGTGCAGCCTGGACTGGTGCACAAGAAGCTGAAGCGAGGGTCGAACAACTGGAGAACACCCACAAGCAACGTCAGGAAGAACTTACTTCCAACCAAAAAAAAACATTGATGCGTGGAAACAACAAATTAAGGACCTCCAGGCGAAGATTTCTGATGCCGAAAAGCGTAACCTCGAGCTAAAATCCTCTGTCGATCCTGACATCTCTCTAGAGCTGAAAAGTACCATTGTCTTTATCGATGCGGCCCAGAGGCTTGAAAAATTGCAGCAGCCACGTTAGACAAATCCCTGTGTGACGCTCGTCTCAATCATCACATGAATACTTTTGCTCAATTAAAGTCAAAACTTCCCTTTTGAGGCTTCTCGACCCTCATTTTGTAATCATCATTTTATCTTATGGCGCTGTCAAGCCTTTTGTAATGACAATATTTAATTTCTTTGTCGTAACTATTTATGTACCCTCTAATGTCCTTAGACATGTTGTTTTTATGATACATTGTTACGACATTACTCCCTATGGCCTCACATTTTGAGTCCAATTCGTATTTAATGTTTTTCTTTTCTCTAAAAAGCAGCGCCTTTTCCTAGTTTATTTATTGCTCCAACGACATAGGCTTTTAGTTTTACCATGGTATTTAAGGCGTAGCTTTTTAGGTATCCTCTCAAAACTAATCCCTTAGTACTCCACTGTTTTGACTGGCCAATCCACACCCAATCTTCCCCTATAAAACCTTTTTCTCTTCTGAACCAGGTTCTATACTCCATCAAAGCAAGTATGAACTCCCATCCAGAAAAGTCCTCCCTTAAAACCCAGGCAAAATATTCAAAGGAGCTGGTGGTGGCAACGACAACTAAACCAGCCACCAAACCTGAGGCTTCCCATGGAGCACCTCCTCGTGCGAAGACAACAGAAACCAATATGAAAATGTCCAAGAAAGGACGCCCTCGTAACCACCACTCTGATGATGAAGTTGATGAGGATTACATGGAATACCTCAAGTCCATTGATTTGAGAGATTTTGATTGATCCCTGTTTTTAAGTTATGAGTCACTGTATTGGTTTCTTTTGTTTTGATTTCTTGTTTGCCATGTTAACCTTCTTGGCCTATTTTGGCTATTATGTTTTTTAATGAAATCTAGATTTTGATATGAACTTCTTGCAAGATAGGCCTATACTTTTTCAAATATTTGCCATTTACTTTCAAGATTCTTTTATCTTCGTCTACATCCTCGATCTCATAGGCTCCATTAGAGAATACTTGTATGATTTGAAATGGGCCTTCCCATTTAGGAGACCATTTGCCTAAGGTTCTATCCCTTCGATCCATAGGTAAAATTACCTTCCATACGAGATCTCCACTTAGAAAAGACTTAGATTTAACCCTTTTGTTATAGGAACCCTCGACCCTTTGTTTTTGTCTTCTTAATACTTCCAAGGATTTAAGCCTTTCTTCGTCCAAGTCTACCAATTCATCCATCATCATTGCCTAATAAGATTGAGAAGGGATCTTATGATGTCTCTGGATTCTCACGGATTGTAAGCATATTTCGATAGGTAACACTGCGTCATGCCCAAAATTAACCTAAATGGCGTGGCATTAATAGCTTCTTTTGGTGACGTTCGACATGCCCAAAAGACTTGGTCCAACATCTGGTGCCAACTTCGAGGCTTTTTCCCTACATGCCTCTTAATTAGTCAAATTACTACTTTATTAGCAGCTTCGACTTGCCCATTTGCCTAGGCATAATAGGGTGTCGAGGTTAATAATTTAAAACCTATTTTATTGGCGAATTCCTGCATCTTCCGACCAGTAAACATTGATCTCTGATCTGTTGTGATTGTTTCTGGAATGCCAAATCTGTATATAATGTGGTTTTAGATAAAATTAATAACGTCTTCCTGACCCATGTTTACTAATGGTATTGCTTCGATCCATTTTGTAAAGTAGTCAATTCCAACCAAGATATATTTCTGGTTTTTTGACGATGCTGGTCGAATTTCTCCTATTATATCCAAAGCCCAACCTCTAAAGGGCCATGGTTTTACTATCAAGTGCAACTCACTTGCGGGGATATGCTGGATGCCAGTATGAATCTGACACTCTTGGCATCCTCTAGCAAACTCTATGCAATCTTTTAACATAGTGGACCAATACAGGCCTTGTCGAAACAATAGCCATTTCATTTAATGTCCAACTTGGTGTGCTCCACAAGCTCCACTATACGCTGTCGAGAGCGCGACATATGCCTCTCCTTCACTAAGGCATTTCAACAAAACCCCCTCAGGGGTCTTTTTAAACAACTCATTACCCACAAGTGTATAACTCTAAGCTTGATACTTGATCTTTTGCTCTGTCGAACCTGTTGGATTTTGCAGATACTCGACTATGGTCTTTCTCCAATCTCTCTCTCTCTTAAACTATCTATGGCAAAAATTTTAAAATTTTCACCATCCAATAACCCAAGTTTAGTGGTTTTTAGATCTGATGGGCACAATCCAACATTCATTATCTTTCCTCTTGCCTCAATCACTTCTTGAAGTTTTTCTTTCGATACCTTATATCCGGAAGCGATTTGGGCCAAGTCATTAGCAACCTGGTTTTCTATCCTAGGTATATGTTAGATAGACACTACCTCAAACCTTTTTAACAATTTATTCGCCACCACAAAGTATACAATGAGATTTTCTTTAACACATTTATATTCCTTTGTGAGTTGCTTTACAACCAATTCTGAGTCTCCCATTATTTCGACTCTAGTTGCCCCCAATTCTAACAAAATTTCAAGGCCAACAATTAATGCTTCATATTCGGCCTCATTGTTAGAACATGGACCTTCGATCCTGAACTTAAATTTTGTTAGAATTTTCTTAGAAGAAATAATCAATATACCTACTCCCGTTCCATTTTTATGGCTTGATCCATCAAAGTACAATTTCCAGACCTTATTTCAACATAATTTAAATTAGTTTCGTTGATAGAATGGTCGACTAAAAAGTCAGCCACGATTTGGCCTTTCATAGCCTTTAAAGGTTGATAAGTTAACGAATATTCAGTTAAGGCTAAAGCCTATTTGCCAATTCGACTATGCAAGATAGGTTTAGATAACATATGTTTTATGACATCAAAATGAGACGAAACATACACATTAACAGGCTTTATATATTGCTTCAATTTAGTACAAGAGAAATACAAGCATAAACACAATTTTTCAATCATGTTATATCTAGTTTCTGCATCATTTAAAACTATACTTAGATAATAAATGGCTCTTTCGACTCCATTCTCATCTTCTTGAGCCAACATGCTCCCTAAGGTTTTATCTGATGCAGCTATATATAACCTCATACTTTTGTTTCTACATGGTGGAGATAAAATTGGTGGGTGACTCAAGTACTCCTTGATCTTGTCGAAAGCTCCTTGTTGTAATAGCCCCGCTCGAAATTATCTTTTTTGAAACGAAGCAATGGTAAAAAAGCTTGCGTCTTTCCACTCAGGTTGGAGATGAACCTTCTTAAGAAGTTGATTTTACCCAATAATGACTGCAACTCTTTTTTGGTTGATGGCGCTTTCGCTTCCATTATGGCTTTGGTTTTATTTTGATTGATTTTGATCCCTTTCTTGTGGACCACAAAGCCTAAGAAGTCTCCTGCCTGTACACAAAAAGCACACTTAAGAGGATTCATCTTAGGACCAAATTATCTCATCCTGAGAAATGAGCGTCTCAGATGGTCGAGATGATCTTGTCCAAAAAATAGATTTTATAACAATGTCATCAATATAGACTTGCATGAAAGTTTCTATAAAGTCATGAAAAATAGAACTCATTGCCCTTTGGTATGTAGCACCAGCATTTTTTAGACCAAAAGGCATCACTACCCACTCGTACGTGCCTAAAGCCCCGGGACATCTAAAAGCAGTTTTTAGAATATCTTCTTCAGCAATGAATATTTGGTTGTACCCAGAATACCCATCTAACATGCTAAGATATCTGTGTCCTACCGCAGAATCGACTAACATTTCTGCTACTGGCATTGAATATTCGTCTTTAGGAGTAGCAGCATTTAGATCTTTAAAATCTATGCAGACTCTTAAAGACCCATTTTTCTTAATAACAGGCACTATATTACCCAACCATTCAACATACATTGCTGTGTGAATGAATTTGCAATGAAGTAGTCTTTCGACCTCTTCTTTGATCTTTGACAATATTTCTGGGGCAAACCGTCTTGGACCTTGCTTGACACGTTTTCTCCCAAGTGTCAGAGGTAGCTTATGTTCGACCAACTCTCTGCTTAAACTAGGCATTTCGTCGTAGTCCCAAGCGAAACAGTCTTTGAATTCCTTCAGTAACTGTACCACTTTGGTTTTGATTTGGGGATCTATCTTGGCGCTGATATATGTTGGCCTTTTGAGTGCTCCTTCATTAAGATCAATTTCTTCTAAAGGGTCATGTGCTAGCATCTTGACAGGGTTTACTAATGGATCCTTTTCGAACCCCAAAGGTTCGTCGTCATAGATGGCGTCCAGTCGTTGGGCTTGTTCTCAATCTTGGTTTATTACGTCAAAATCCTCTCTAGGGATTTCTTGATGAAACTCACAAATGGCTTCATCAGCCATGTAATGATTAACAGCTTCCAGAGTCGTTTGTAATTTAGTTTCGGCCACGTAGGCCGAAATTCTCTTTAATGCTTCGTATTCAGTCATGATCACTGAATCCTTCTCCCCACCCAGTGGGATCTACTGAAGGCCCTGCCATGATTGGTAGCCTTTCTCCTGGTCTTTCACTATCCCATCTAAAGCCTTCGACGGGATGTAGGTACAATGAATGGAATGTTGTTTCGTTTGGGGCAAATTCAAACCCTGCTGGAGGACATGGAGCAATATTCGCCAGATCCTTATCAAATTGGTTCCCATCGACATAATTAACGGGGATTTTGAAATATCCTTGATCAGCTTCAATGTTTTCCACAATTCCATCTGGCCGCCAAATAACAATCCTCTGGTGCATTGAAGATGGCACATCACCTACACCGTGAATCCATTCTCTGCCTAAAAGCAAGTTGTAACTAGCTTTAGTTTCGACAACCATGAACACCGTAGGTCTTGTAATTGTCCCTACTGTGAGGTCAACTTGAATGACTCCCAAAGTCGAACCTACTTTTCCTTCATAGTTTGATAAAACCATGTTGTGGGGTTTTGTATCATTGTCATCCTTCCCGATCTTGCTTAACAATGATCGAGGCATCAAGTTCACCGTCGCACCATAATCGACCAATATTTTGTTGATAGGCACATTTTCTACCTTTCCGGTGATGTAAAGAGGTTTTAAGTGATTCTTCATCTCCTTTGTGGGACGTTCAAAAAACACATTTTATTCTTCGACACACACATTATTCATTATGTAATAACATACAGGTTTGTGTGCCATCATCTCTAATTCAGCATTCGGGTCTATGTCTTCCACTTCTGTAACTTGACTGAACTCTCTGGGCAATTACAAACACCATGTTTACTATAATGTCCAAAGAGGTAGTGGATTCACTATCAAAATTGTCCGTCATATTCTCGTCATATTCGACTAGACCAACTGGCTCATTGTTCTGATCCCCAAACAACCTCCTTTTTATAGGCAGTTTTTCAGCGACTTCACCTTGATTGTCATTGTTCGTACTGAACTCCCCCTGCTTTAAACCCTAGACTTCCCTAGCAACTTTTCTTCTGCGTTGCTCCCTTCGCCATTGGGATCTGGTCATAGGATTCTTCCCTTTGTAATTCGCAGATACATACGCTGACTTGTTGGTCGTATGGTTTTCTTTGAGATACTCAAACGAAGAGCCTCTCTCTACATCAAACTTCCTCCACTTTTTGTCTCCCTGTCCTTCGACAAGTTTAACCCATTTCCCTGTAGGTACATTATCCACCGGCTTGAACGTATTGGGTTTTGCTGGTGTTTTTACCCCTACTGGAGGTTTTTTGGGTTCCATATTTCTAGGGCCTTGACTCTTTTTCTGCCCCCAACCTTCATTGGTTTTCTTAATCTCCTCTAACTCTCGAGCAACCGTCTCGTCGAAAATAGCACTGCATCTAGGGCAGAACATCACTCCTGATCCACCTTTCTAACAATGTTGCAAAAAATCAACAATGTTTTCTTCTTATTCAGGGTATGCCATTTTGTTAGGTTCTTCTGCTCTTTCCACTTCAACTAATTCCTTAATTTTCTGGTTGTTAATCTCGACCATGTTGATGTTGACATCATCTTCAAGCTGCATCTTGGACAAATGAGTTTCCAAATTTTCAACATCTTCGAAATTTCTAACTGAAGTTGAATTCTCGACATTAAATCTCTCAACCTCAGGAGAATTCTTGAAGTATCATTCTGCTGCCAAGCATATCCAATTTTCCAAGAAACAACCATCTACTTCAGTCATTTCTCCTATCATCAGCATGCGCTCCATTTTCTGGCACATTTGTATTTTGGGAACACTTCTTCCTACCACTTCGTTGGTACCAATACTTTCAAGGTTAGTATCAGACTTTTCACCAATTTCGACTATATTGACACCCTCAGCGGTGTTTTGTCCCAATACTCCTCCTAACGCATCTAATTCTTTGGTAGCATTATCGACCTGTACGAAAAAATCTGCAGTATTCTTGGTCACCAGCATCAGCTTACGACTATCAATTTTTTCTGGACTGTGTGACACTGGTTTGCAGCCCTCTATTGCCTTGGCCGCCTCAAGTTGAGTATCGAAGTTCTTAGTGACTTCTCCCATTTCGACTAGAGACTTCTCAATAGCTTCAACCATCTGAACTTCAGGTCCTGTGTAGTTGGCTTCCACATTTTGCAATGGGTCAGAATCAATCTTCATTTGAGTCTTTCCTTTGTCTCCAAACTTTAGCCTTCCTTCTTGGATGGTGTTCTGCACCAAATCCCTGAAAAGAAAACATTGATAAGTCTTATGACCCAATAAATTATGGTACTTACAAAAACCTCTTTTCTTTCTTTGTTCTAAAGGAGGCACTTTAGCATCAGCGGGTACTATTATTTGTCCATCCTTAACTAACAAGTCAAAGATTTCGTCACACTTAGTGACGTCGAAAGTATATGTTCTTTTAGGAAACTTATCATTAGACTCAGTGGGATTTTTCCCATTGGAAGGAGCTAAAAATTTACAAGCATAAGGTGGACCTTGCTTTAATTCAGCAACGTCTACCTCATTTTCATCAAAATAAAGTGTTTCATCACACATATTTTCAAAATCTTCTTAACATTTGACGAAGGCTACTTTCTTACTCTTGCTAAACCTAGCCTTCTCTTCTTTCAACCTTTCCAAGCGGAAAACTCGATCAGCCAACTGTGCCATATCTCTAAGATACTGGGTATCTAACTTTTTCTAATTGAATAATCTAGACCCCCTGCAGCCATTTCGACCAATTCGTGTTCTGGTACTTAGGTAAAGCATCTGGCTTTGAGAAGTCGAAACCTATTCAAGTATTCGTCGTTTGGCTTCGTAACTTTACATTTAATACTAGCCAATTCTTTCAAACTAATCTTGGTTTGTCCCATGTAGAACTGTTCATGAAATAACCATTTCAACTGGGCCCAATTATAAACTGAGTTAGGAGGTAATGTAGTAAACCAAGTAAAGGCGTTCTTTGTGAGAGAACTTGGGAAATATTTGATCCTAAGACTTTCGTCTCCCGCTATCTCTCTGGCTTTGATCATGTACCTAGCTACGTGTTCAAAGGTTGACTCAGTCGTGTCTCCTGCAAAATTACTAAATTTTGGGACTTTCGTCCTTGGAGGTAACTCAGCCTGCAAGATATAATCCACTATAGGTGAAGTATAATTTGGCCTGGTAAAGCCAAAGTTTGCACCATTTCTGGTTATTATCCTTTCGACCATAGCTGCAAGGTTGTTCTCTTCTGCCGTGTCATGACGTCGAACCTGTCTAAGTATTTGGTTAGCATTTTGATGCATGTTCACCATGACTACCCTTGGCTCTTCCTCCATATGAGCTGGTACCTGATTCCTTGGTGGTTCGACTCTGAAATGTTCGCCTATTTCATGATCCTCCATATTTACCTCGTGAAAGTTTTGTTGCTGATAGCGTGGAACGTTCTTGGCAACTCCTGCTCTTTGTTCAAACGCCGGTACTCCCATGAAATCAGCTATACGGGCTAATTGTGTTACCACCTGCTGGTTGGTTTGAGTAGTATTTTAGATTAGAGGTTGAAAGATTTCTCCCATTGTCTACGATAAAGTATGTATCATTTGCATGTTAGATTCATCCATTTGTTGTCTTAAGAAATTTATGGAGGTAGTAGTAAGAATCGGTGCTTGTCCAGAGTAACCAACGCCTATGCTCTGATTGTTTCGACCACCTAACCCAGCTCCTTGTACTGGCGAAGACACCACATTTTATGAAAATATGGATGGAGCAGTCTGCATATTTTGCATTAGTGACGTAGGCATAACATATGGTTGGTTCCTTAGCAATTGTTGGGAAAAATCTGGAGGAGGAATTGGCCTGTACATCGAACTTCCCGGAGGTGTGGGGGAATTGGGACTTTGTGGTCCTATATATTCCAACACCGGTTGAGTGTACATTCGTACACATGTTGATCCTGGACTGGGCTGCGTTTGTTCAGACACCACAATTGGTGGTGACGCCTGTCCCCCTGTCGAAGAGACTGGGTATGGAGTAGTTTGAGACCCCATGCTTGACTGAGTGTTCGAAATGCTCCCTTGAGGATCAACTTGTTGATTAGCATTTGTTACCATTCTCTTATTGTAAATTCATTTTGGTACTTCTTCTTGTCTGGTGGCTATCTTTCCACTCCCTAATAACATATAACGAAGTTTTCACCCAAACGATTAATGTAAACTGAGAAATGCTTAGCACTGGTTCCCACCAGGTGTGCCAATTTGTTTACTATGAATTTTGGTAAACAACCGCTGGTCTATCAATTTTAGAGTAAATTGACTAACTTGCAGGATCGACCATGCTAAATCCTAGAACATGTGCTAAGCGTGTGCCAAGTGGCCCTAAGTTAAACTCCACATTCGACTATGAAAGCTAAAAAGGTTTTGACAATAAAGACAAGAATGTAAAGGGCGAAAGATTATAACCAAATCCACGTTCGACTACAAACTCTTTGTAAAGTAAAAGGTGCTCAAAGATAAATGTGCAAGAAAGTAAATTTCTTTGAAAATAACTCTAATCTGTACTCCACGTTCGACTAGAGGATCTTTAAGAAAAAGGTTGTAAAGTAAATGACTTTGAAATTAAACGTGCGAAAGACTCAAACGGGAACTCCATGTTCAACTTTGAAGTCTTTAAAGGTTAAATAGCGAGAAGATAAAGGACTTTGAAAATGATTGGGAGAAGGATTAAAGGTGTAGGAAAAGTAAATGGCTTTGAAAAGTAAAGTTAAAAGTAAATGGCTTTAAATTAACATCTGGAATGTAAAGGGAGAAAGATTATAACCAAATCCACGTTCGACTACAAACTCTTTGTAAAGTAAAAGGTGCTCAAAGATAAATGTGCAAGAAAGTAAATTTCTTTGAAAATAACTCTAATCTGTACTCCACGTTCGACTAGAGGATCTTTAAGAAAAAGGTTGTAAAGTAAATGACTTTGAAATTAAACGTGCGAAAGACTCAAACGGGAACTCCATGTTCAACTTTGAAGTCTTTAAAGGTTAAATAGCGAGAAGATAAAGGACTTTGAAAATGATTGGGAGAAGGATTAAAGGTGTAGGAAAAGTAAATGGCTTTGAAAAGTAAATGGCTTTAAATTAACATCTGAAATGTAAAGGCGAAAAAAGACTACTGTCAAACTCCATGTTCGATGTACTTCCTTTGAAAACTTAAATGACTTTTGAGAATAAAGATGCGAGTAAGGAAATTGCTTGGAAAATAACTCTAATCAGAACTCTACGTTCGACTAGGGGGTCTTTGCAAAGTAAATGGGCAGAAAAGTGTAAAGGGCAGTTTTGAATATAAAAACTGTAAGTTAAAAATGGCAAGTGAATTGTAAAGACAAATTGCATTGATAAGAAAGGGTTTGGTGTTGTATCACGTACATTCTCGTTAACTCGTTTCTCTACACGCGGATACTTTGAGTTGTATGAACTAGTACAATAATGAATGAACACCCTTATTACATAAAATTTATGCCTATTTATAGTGCTATAGAATAACTACTACATGGCGGTTGAGACTTCCTAGCATACTCTTTTGGCGCTTCTTTGTTCTTCTAACCGCTCACACGTTCTTTTCTACTTGATTTGAATTTTGAATATTTTGCAATTCCCTCCAATTTGGTGAAACCGTCTCGTTGCTCTCCTTAGCATAGTCTTCGTCGAGCATTCTCCAACACTTAGTGTTTTTTTGGCCCCTTGTTCATCTTTATTCGACTTGAAGTTTTCCTTGATTGGGTCAAAACCCTTCCATACACCGAGTATTGATATTTTTGACCTAAGATAGCTCTGGTCTCGACTAGCATCGAAAATTAGGAGCCAACAGCACCGCTCACGTCTGTTGTACTCAACGGGAACCTCTTAATTCGAATTGTGATGAACGTTATCTAAGCTTACTTGTTTTCTTCTCAACAATAAATGCGAAACTATTGGATAAAATGATAAAGACGCTAAGGGGAAATGGCTGGTTTATAGGATAGGATGCTCGACAAGGATATAGGCTCTTGTGCCTACGTATGCTCATCCGGACGAGAATGAGAAACCAGAGTTGTCGTAGTTCGACTATAGGAAAGGATAGGGGGAAACAGAAGATGGAGGGAAGGTAGCGGAGCGAAGGAGAAAGATGGAAGTGTGCTCGCCAAGATCATCACAATCTTGTGCCTACGTATCTTACATTTAGACGAGAATGAAGAATCAGAGCATCCGTAGTTCATGGAGACGACCATGAAAAGTGATAGGTGTTGAAGGGTTGATGTTTTAGGTTGGATGATGATTACTCGAAGCTTAAGAAAGGCTCCTCGAGTCCAAGTAATCGGGAGAATGAGTCAAAGACTTGGCTCTCTCTCTTTTTCATCTTGAAAAGAGGTTGTGTTTAAATGGTGTTTGAATGATGAGTGGTTTGGAAGATAGGTTGAATGTTGTCGAGTTAAGATTGTTTTAGAGGCGTCAATTGCTCACACACGAGTAAGAAAACTCGCATCCAAACAACTGAAGGGAGATCAAAGGCTCAATCCCCCTCTTTTCACCTTGAAAAGAATTGAATAGTTGTTAATTATTTTGATAGTTTATTGAGAAAATCCGCTTGACGTTGAATCAAGGGTTTGACTTATATTTGCATGCAAAAACTGTGGTGGAATGAAAGTTAGTTTGAAAATGGCTCGACGACGAGTCGAGGGTTTGGTTGCAAGTGGATTCGGCTTGACGAAGAATCTAGGGTTAGGTTGTGAGAAACAGTACTAGTCATTGAGGGTGCTCCTAATAACAAAACCACGATGAAATGTGAAAGTGTGTACAATAGGTTGATGGCGAATGCGGACGAGAACTCGACTTACAGAGGGTGTTTGAAAATGGCTCAATGACGAATTGAGAATTAGTTTGAAAACGGTTTAGTCTACGCTAGTCCCTAAAGGTGCTCCTAGAAGATAAACCACAATCAAAGATATACGAATGCGTACATCGAAATGGGAGAGGGGTACATGTAAGTTACACGGGATTGCATGAAATAAAAGGGTTCATTGTTAGGTATCCCAAGAGGAAGTCACGTGTGTGCGATGTGTCCTAAACTATGCCTTGAACAAAAGTCGGACAAAACTCGAAGCTAGGAGTATATTGAATGGAAGTAAATCAAGGATATGTTGACGGAAAGTAAAGTTAGTTGCTAGTTTTATTTGTGAATTGAATCGGGACGAAATGTAGCGCTAAACCGTCGTAGCTCGATCTATGACAAAGATCAAGCTATAGGAGGTCACACAAGTTAATATCCGTGCTAAAAACACGATGGAAGAATGATATTGAGGATCATTTTGCAATGTAATCATGTCACACAGACCGAAAAGGGGTTGATCTCGTCTTAATCACAAACTAGTGTTAATTAATCGAAGGTAACCTATCACGATGCCGAAGTATAGAAAATGACCCCAATGATCATTTTCTATAGATTCAACATAATGAAGGTAATCAACCTCGATAAAGCAATGTTTATGAATCTAAGACTTCATCGATCGAGAAATTGAATAAAATAAAGATGAAAAGAAAATGGAAATCTAAAAAAGGAAGTGTAGTAAAATTAATTGAGAAAACATTAAAAAAAAGTTTAGACAAAAACATACTAAGGATTAACAATTTCGAAAATAAAATATTAAAAGAGATCGAAAACCAAATTAAATTAATTAAAAAAACAAAACAAAGAGGGAGGGGTGCTGATATGAAAAGGGTGTGTGTGATGAGGATGCGGAGTCATATGGGCCTTAGCCCATCCTCCCTTCATGTGGTCCATCCAAGAAGCAAGATGATGAAATAATAATAAAGAAAAAACCGACATAGGAAAAAAATGCACCATGAAGCGTAAATAACACTCCCAAGGACCATTAATGCATCAGGTTACATGGTCAAAATAAGGAAACGAACGGTGTGAAATTCTGGCAAGCACACGATGAATGTTATCACGGATGTTATAACATCCACTATAACACAGACTATTGGAATAATTAAAAAGCTATAAAGAGAAGTAGTAAATAACACAGTAATTGTTTACCCAGTTCAGTGTCACCAACACTTACATCTGGGGGCTACCAAGCCAGAGAGGAAATTCACTATCAGCAGAATTAATTCAGAGCCAAACAATCCCAGTTTGCACTCCTCACTTAAGACCTACCCAATGACACTTCAACCTAGAGACACCATAGACCTGAGTATTCCCACTCACTCCCCCTCAATCACACCACAGTGATACCAATACACAATTACTAATGATAATTGAAGTTTATACTTCAAACACACCTTGATTAAGCTTCACAGCTTTGATCAAGAACACACCACTCTTGCTTAACAGCTTTGAGTGTCACACCAACTTAGAAACTACCTAACCAATGCAATTATACAACAAATAATTGCTTGGTGAACAAGTATTCCTAAGCCACAATACACACGTGAAGAACAATCTTCTTCACTCACAAGGACTCTCTATACGCACTCTCTAATCTTCTGTCAAGAGCTACTCTTCTAGGATTGCTCCTTATGTTATTTATAGCAGCAATCAGTCCTTGGGCCTTGGTGCAGAAATTAAGTTTACCCAAACCTCTCTTCAAAACGCTGCACTTACCACTTTGTTCAGGTACATTTAATTTCGCCAGGGCTTCTAAAATGTTTCCTGAATTCCAACTTGAGCTTCTATAAAGTTTCCTAAATTCTAGCCTGAGCTTCCTCATTCTGAATACCAGAAAAACAAACTCTGTGCGCCTGATGTCATACGATCAGTGTCATGACATTCAGCATTACTTACTCATAGCTTTCCTTGCATAACACTCTTCATGTATGTCCTAACATCAGTTATAACATTTACTCATACATTAATGTTTTGCCATAAAATGCAGTCAATCAAAAGCACTTACAAACTCCCCCTTTGGCTAATTTTTGGCTAAAACACCCTGTTAACATATCAGAGTTTACAAGCAGCAGAAGTCTTAACCTACCATGCAGGAAAGCTACAAAATCAGTGTTGTCTACACACACTTACACTGTTAGCTCTCAGCTTCTCAGGATCAACCTGCCACACACTATAACCATATGTTAGTCAGCACTACAGATGTCACAATTTGTTGAGTAATGTCGCTACTGCGAAAATCGGCGCCGGCTGACAGAAGAGTCGCCACCGTGCGTTATTTATCCCTCAGAGCGGGAAAGGAAACGATCGGAGAAACCTGACGAAAAAAGGGTAAGACAAGGTCATCGCAACCATTGTCTGGGTTCGGGAGTCGGTTACGCAAGGGGAAGGTATTAGCACCCCTCACGTCCGTCGTACTCGACGGGATCCTCGCTTGTTTGTTTACTTGGACGGGTTGGTTATAATCTATCTACCTATCAAGGCTGGCTGAAAAAGAAAAGAAAAATGACTCGGCAAAGCATCGCGCTTTATGCCTACGTATTCCCGTCTGGAACGAGAAATCAGAGTCAACGTAGTTCGGCTAACTATGGGTGAAGGTGGGGAAGGTTGCTCGCTAGGACGTCGCATCCTATGCCTACGTACTTCCATCTGGTATGAAAGATCAGAGCAAACGTAGTTCGGGAAACTACGGGTTATCTCCTAAAAGAAGTGTTTTTTATTGTGTTTGCGATTTCGACCGCACTAGAGACTATGACCTGAGAGTGAATGCGTCGCATGTCACCCAAAGGGTACCATACTAAACATCCAGACTGTGGAAAAGAAACTCTCCCACAATCCTTTCTCAGATAGCTTAAGGCTCGTAACGTACGAGAGAAATCATTCATGATTACTGTATCTTAAACTGCTTTGAGATGAGAATAGAACAGGCCCAACTAGGAGGGAGACTATCAAGTCCTACTGTTATCATGCCATGGATTCATCCTATGGTTGAGGTTTGAACAGGGAACTCCTAGATGTTGTCATGCATAGGTTTCAACCTAAAAGTCTATCATCAAATCCTCATCAGAGGAAATGAGAGTCCTAAGGGATCATGTCAATGATACACCGAAACAGACAAAAGCATCAGCTTTAACAGTAAAATGCATGCAATGCAAGTGAGGGAGGAAATGTGTGTGGGGCTTCAGCCTCCACAAGCTCGTCTCAACCTCAAGCCAGTCATGAAATAACAGTAATCATACTGAAATAAACAACATGCTATCAAGCAAAAAACAGTAAACTGTAATCATACAGACAAAAGAACTGAAATGCTATCAAGCAAAATAAACACATGGGCAAGGGAGCTGGGCTCTACCGAATACCCGCAAGCAAAGCCAAGCAATAACAATACAATCAGATGCACTCATGCTCTTAGACTGAACTTATTCTAAATGGGCTTAGTCTAATGCAACAGACAAATCAGACAAAACACACAATACATCAAAGAAAACAGAAGAAAGCCTCAGCTCCTCCAGCAGAAACCCAGTCTTCAGACTTCAGAGATCACTTGCTTTCCAGGTATCAACCCTACAACATGAGTATCAACTCATCTTCTCCCTTGAGCTCAGCTCCTTTGATCAGCTCCATCTTCAGGCTTCACTATCTTCAGGGATCTTCAGGCATCAGCTTGATCTTCACAAAGTCTTCAGACTTCAATAATCTTCAAGGAATCATCCTCTTCAAGGCCTTAACTTCTATCTTCAATGGCTCCAATGCTCCAGCAAACAAGATTCAGTCAACAAGATGAGGTGAGGATGTTACAGTACTCACTGACTTCCAAAGGATGCCATTGAGGACTTAACATCAAAGGAAAGGCTCTCTCAAAGTTCTACCTTATAGGGCAAGGTCACTAATCCCTCCAAAGGAGAGAGGTGAATACCCTTAAGGGACTCTATGTCACAGAGAAGGAAGGAGGTGAACAAGACACTCCTTGTTTATTGAACAAAATATTCTATCTAGGGCTCTGCCTATGCACCTATAAACCTATAAACCAAACAACAAAAGTTATGCTAAACTCCTCTGCAAGGTCTTCAAAGCTTCCATGATGATCCGCAAGGTCTTCAACTCAATCTTCAAAGCTCACACACTCAAAAGAGAAGAAAAACAAACACAACAATACAACTTATGCCTTTAAGCAACACACATACTATCCATACATTCAAAAATCAATGAAAAATACTAAAACACCATGCAATATTCTAGTAAAATTCTAGGGGATCCTATACATACTTACCCTTAACCCATATATTCCCCATACACTAATTTGTCCTATAAACCCCCAAAATAAAATGTTGAAGTTCAAGTACACAACCTAAAACCCTAATTAGAGCACCTAAATGTCTAACTATCAAACTACATCAAATTTAATTTCTAAAATCAAGAGATAAATCCTACATGAAACTAGGGTTCAATATCTAATCACACAAAAAAGAATGAATCAAAAAACCCTAAGGGAAGGTCCTAAAACAATCCTTGCAAGATAAGGTACAAACTAAAAGAAATAAAATACCCTATTTAAAAGAAAATACCACCATTAATTCCACATTAAAAATAAAATTTCATTTTTATTTTTATATTTTTCTACACAAAATTATCTAAAACTAGAAAAAAGAATGAGTAAAAAATCATCATTTATCATTTTTTTATGAATTTTATAAGGTGGCTAAAATATAAAACAAATAAAAACAATATAAAAGGGAGGGGGTGGCAATAGAAGGGATAGGCAGTTCATTTCATTTGGGCTGAATCAAGGGGGGGTGCGCGTAGCACATTGGACCCATCAAGCCCAGACGCGTTCACTAATTGAAACGGCGTCGTCTGGCTGTTTGAACTTTCCCTCTGTTTCTGCGTTTAAACCATGACCGTTCGATTAACATTTCAGTCAAATTCCTTGACTTGATCCAACGACAGATAGTTGTCTTCTTCCTCACGCCTGGTTAGGGTTTCACATGGCCATGCACGACTCTCCCATGCAGCCATCTTCCATCAGCCCGTTCTCTCTCGTTTCTCAGCCAAACTCCCTCATGTAAAAAGCAATCTTGCTCAGCTTTCCTCCCTAAACACAACCGTACCCTTAGCTCACACTGAAACAGCCCCAAACTGCAAACCCGAAGCTCAACCTCCATTAAAGCTCAAGGTTCTCACCCTCACGAAACCTCAAATTCTTGGTACTAAACTAATCTTCACGCATCACTGATCAACCTAAACTAAAGCATTAATGCTAAGACTCAATAACCAGCCAGTTCTTGATCTTCAAAGTATGATGTCCAATTCTTAAATTCCATAGAATGAGCCCTAGCTTATCAGGATCCCTCCCTAATGGTTGCTAGTCATAATTACCCTAACCACATGATCTAAGACTATGCAAACAGAGAGAATTGAATGAATTTACCAACCTGCAACTTGGTGATGGCAGCAATGGTTATACTCCTCTCCAATGCTTGAAACTGTCTAAAACCAATCTTTTCTTGATGATGATCTTTCTGTATGCAAAAGATCTTGTGTAGCATGCTTGAATCTTGAGATCCACTTGAAATTGCAATTTGTGTCTTGATGAAGAAAGTGCACTAAACTGAACCAATTGCAATCCAAACTTGGCTGAATTCTAATCCATGATGATGGCTGAATATGATGAAATCAGTATTGGTGATGATTCAATGAAGGTTTTGTGGAATTTGGAATCAAAGTGCAATGAGAAAGAATGAGAGAATTTGTGAGGTACTTGCCAAAAAATGAAAATCCAACCCTTGCTCAATGTTCCTTTCATGGTTATATAGCACTCAATGGAAGTTTCCAGCACCATCTTACACTTTCCCTTGCATTCCAAGCTTGATCCAACTTGGTTATGTTTCTTTAATCATAAGCAACCTTAAGTAACTTTTATTTTTTTCCACTAAACTCAAAAATGTACTTGAACCATTGTCTTTATAATGGTTTTTCCAATCAAAATGATATATTGGATGACCCCATTTGGATTCCTAAATCTTCCAAACCAATTTCCAATTCCAACTTCTTAAACTTATATGCCATTTTTAGTTCAAATTTAACCAATCATGCAAATCCATGCTATGAGCTTTTCCAACAATTTGTGACCTTCTTTCTAGACTTAAAATCACATTTTGAACAACTTTCATGTTTTGAGTTTTTCCATTTGAGGCTTGGAAATAGGAGTTTTAGGCATTGGCTAAAATGACCTATAACTGACAAATGACCAAAATACCCCTGTCTTGTTCAAACCATAAGTTGAGTTCCACAAATCCTATCAAGGACTTCTACAACTCAAATTAAAGCTAAGAAGATTCCCTCCAACATTCATGTTGACCAAGAAATCATAGGAATCATCCTACTAGGGCAAAAGTTGTCTGCAATTTGGGTGACTTTCAAGGACCCAGATTCACACACCTCAGCTGACCTGTAATTTGTCAAAACCATAACTTGAGCTCTGTAACTCCTATCAAGGACTTCCACCACTCAAATTAAAGCTAAGAACAAGCTCTACAACATTCATGTTGTGGGGAAGATGATATATCAATCACATCTAGAGCTAAAACTGCCTGGAAGATAGGGATCAAACTAGGGTTTTTTCACTGACAATCCTTGGAACCCCTGACTTGAAACTTCTCAAACTCCTCAATCATGATGAGTTGGTCTAGGAATCATCCTTATAACATCTCTATGCATCATTCCATGATCTCATGGCCCTTGGATTAGGTCTCAACCTTCTCCAAATCTTCAGCTGATCTAGGGTTGACCCAGTCAAAACCCTAATTCTACCATTCATGGTTGAATCTTCTGAACTCTTGCATAGTGACTTCTCTGGGCTTCATGATGGCTATCAAGACATCTCATAGGCTTTCTCAAAACATCAAGTTCATTCTCAAAGTCTCAGAATCATCTGAGGAGCACCCACAACTCTCAAGCTATGAAGCACACAACCCTGGTTTCAACCCACTCCTCTGAGGATCTCTTGAACTTTCTGATGAAGGTATCCACCTTCAAACACTCAATGGATAAATAAATGTTGGTCAAATTTTGGGGTGCAACAAGTAACATATCAGAAGTTACTCCCCCTCAACTGATGCATGTCACACCAGTTGTACAGAACCTGCAGACACCCTGCAGTCACAAACATCCAACCTGTTCTACATGTCCAAACATTCAGAATAACATTCTGAAGTCACACCAATATCCAGGTCTCTCTGGATGTTAAGACATTCAGGATAACTTCCTGAAGTACACTATTTCCACAGCATAATGTTACACCCAAAATTTTGACCCCTTAAATCTTCATCATCATTCTAGGATCATTTTCATCTGATTATTTAACCTTAACCTACTTCAAGTTTGTCTTTGTTAAGTTACAGGTGAACCAGGGTTCCGTACAGTCGGAAATCGAGGTTTCCACGGTTTAATCAGTCAATGTATTGGATTTATTCTCCATGAAACAAGCCTCTACATCATAAAAGATACTTCGTTGGGTCAAACAAGAGTCCAATTTGAGGATGTCACACAAAGATCAGGAGCAGTGCAGTTCAGGATCCCTGATTAGGGTTTCTGATCAGGAAAAGTCAACCGTGGTTTGACTTTTGACTTAAAAGGTGCTCCAATGATGGGATCATGGTCCATGAAGCTCATATGGCTTAATTAAGCCCACTCAAGGAGTTTCAAAACCTCAGAAGACCCAGAACCTCAACAGAGATCCGATAGTTATCGATCGATCGTTCGTTTGACTGAAAAGTCAACTCCTTGACCCAAAGGATTTTGACCCCAAAGTTGAAATAAAAAATGTTCCTAATGCCTTATTACACTTATCCATGAACTTTCATAACCATTGGATCAAGGATGGAGGAGTAATCGGAAAAATCGGGAATTAGGGTTTCGAAAGGGGCAAGACCATAACTTCCTAACCACACATCCAATTGAAGTGGTTCAAAGCTTTTTGGAAAGCTCTTGGCAATTCCTACAAAATTCTCACAGATGTTCATGTGCAAAAATGCATAGATTTGGAGTTATAGCCAAAATCATCACAAGAGGGAGAAAACACTTAGAAAATTTCTAAGTTTCTGGCCTTTCAAATCATGTTTTCAGCCAACTTTGAGGAGTTGTTTGACCTAGTTCCACTTGGAATCTGAAGATCATGAAAACATGAAAGTTGTAGAGCTCCATGAGAGCTTTCCAAAAAGTACTAGAAATCCTCTATAGCCCTTGTGAGATGAGAGTTATAAATTGAGAAAGTTGGGCCTGTGCACTAGTTTGTCAACTTGTCAAAACCCAACATGAACTTGATTTCCAACTATGTACTTCATCTTTAACCATGGAATAACCTCTGATATGAGGTGTTATAGGGTGAAATAAGCTAAGTCAGAAAAGAAACAAAGTAAATCCAAAGAATCATCCAAGATCCATTTGTTTATCAAAGAAAAGTACAAAAGGTACACATGATAGAGAGTGTTTGGGGACTGCATTATGGGAGGGTGTCCTTGTACACTCTTTGGTCACTTCTTACAGCTCACTTTTAGCTAGTTTTGAGGGCTAAACCCCTTGTAAGTAAGCAAAGCCTGCTGAACAAAAACCACTACATGGATTTTATTAGATTTTCACTACAAATCTCCCTCCAAGGCCAAGACTTCAAATATGCCCCAAACTCTTCTCTAGCCTATGAATAGAGGCTTCATCCCATTATATACAACAGACCAGAGCCATCAAAAGCACAAGGAACACACAACTCTCCCTCTTTCCCTCTTTGCTTGAAAGTGAAGAAATTCACAAAATCACCAAAAATGGCCACTTTGCATTTTTCACACCAGCATCATTTCCAGCCATGAAACCATCATAAAAACCATATACACAAACCTAAAATCACCATTTGAAGCTATTCCAATAGTTAGTTTCATAAAAAAAAAACCATAGATAAAAAATTCAACTGTCCACACACTATAGTTTGACTTTTATGCACATTTCAAGCCAAATCACCACACAAACCATTTCCTACCATCACAACCCTTGGAATACTTCATATTTATGATGTATTAGTTGTTCATAGTCTCAAATAATAACTAGAATCTCATTTGCTCCAACTGTCCATTAAGGTTTCTTATTTCTTCAAGAGGAAGTAACCTTCATAAGTGTGCTCAAAAGGGAAGGATCTATGGTTTTCTTGGCTACTAGCTTTTGTGAGGGATCTACAAGAGGTATGTAGCCCTAAACCTTCTCATTATTGGGCATCATATATATATTGGTTGGTTGTTTGAATGATTTAGACATTGTTATGTTTAAGTTTCACTATGCTGTCAAAAAACTGTCTTGGAGTTTGTTAACTTCCACTTAAAATATGGATGTGATATTGTTATGTCAAGCTTGCTTTTGTTGCAAAATTTTCATGTTTGTTCTATTAGTGCTAGAGGTTTTTGGGTTATGGAATTGTTGATCCTTTTTGAGCTCATATTCATTGCTGCCAAAACCTATTTCTCATTACCAAAACCTGTGTAGAATCAATAACTTGCAGATGAAGAAGTGAGGCTAATTTTGAACTCTGTTATATATGGTAACTATCATTTTTAGTTAGTAACTGTTATAGAGGCCATTGGCTTAAGGCATGATGATTGAAAACAAGAATGCCTTATTCATTTCCTTATTGTATGTCTTGCTGTCCAAGGGCTGCTGGTTGTTGAAAGTTGTGATAAGCATCAGTTGGCACTTGAGGACATGTTTAGAAATGTTGTTTATGCTTACTCTATCCTTGACTTGCTCCTAGTTGGGTCTGTTTAGCTTGCATAGTGTGTATTTTGTGTTTGTCTTTAGAATTCTTCTTAGCATGGCTGTCATTTCTGTGTATGATACTGTTTTACTTTTTTTTTAAAACATGTCAAGCTTGTAAGGAGATCTCAGTTGGCTGGTATGATCCTATCCATGTCCTAGTTACTGCCTAGTTCAGTTGAAGTTAGGATTGGTATATTGGTGACCATGTAAAGCTGTGATTCTGACTCTGTCAGCTTCTTACTCCAAGGTTACTTAATCTTGATGCCTTCAAAGCTTTATGCTATGTGTGTGCTTAATCAGTGCAGACGGGGTTATTGAATATTGCATCGTCCTTGAGTCCTTTGTTTTCACATTGTACATGTGCCAAGTTCACTTTTACACAAATTTTATCATTTTGCAACTCACATATCACTTCCAGGTTTAGAGATCTTTTGAGTGAACCTCTTGTTAGAACTTACTCAATATCACATTTCAAACATGTGCTGACCCTCACCTGTTCTTAAACTCATCTGTTTTGATCCTTGAAACTCAAAATGCATCCCAAAGCTTTAAATTGCATTTTCATTTGAATTTTATTGTGTATATATATTTTGAAAATTTGAATGGTACCATCATGTTTCTCTTGAAAAAACAAGTGATTTAGACTTTTATTTCATGAAAATTGGTTGAGTTTTGATTGATTTGGATTGAACTCGTTTTTGACACTTTCACTTGCCTTGCCATGTTCTTTGCCTAGATAACACGCCTTTTAGGTTTATGTTAATTTGGGGTGGCTTGATATAATGGATAGATCTCCACCCCAGTGGTTATTGCCTTGCCCATAAGAACTTTGCCATGCGCGTGAATCTGTGTTCGACCCTCAGTGAGGGCATTTTGCCTATTTTCATTATTTTTCACTAGTTTTAATATTTTATTTTCCATTTCCATTTTTTGTTCATATGTGTGAATTAGTTTGTGTGGTTTGGTTTTGAGCCTATGACCCCAAGGTGTTGGGTTCAAAAGCCTTGGGTGATGCATTTCTTTATTTTTCAGCACTTGGTTTATTTTATTTTACTTTAATTTCATTTAATTTTCAATTTTACATAACTTCTTCATTTTTACTCTTTTTTAAGTGATTCTTTTTTTCAAATTCTTGTTTTAATGTGTATTTTCATATGATGATTAAAGAATTTTAAAATTCTTATTTTAGAAACACTTTTCATTATGGGAAAATTATAAATCATTTTAGGGTTTTCACCCTCCTACCTCGTATTCCGTCATTTTCAAAACTTTGGACTTCATTCTTCTTTGAGTTTTATTTGAGGATGAATTGAACTTGTATTGTTGGTTTCCTTGTACATTTAAGTATTGAATTTCACCTTTGCTTGTACGCGTTTAAGTGGTTCACCTTTAAAAAACTGTTGAGTATCCCCATGAGATTTTGAGCCGTTTTGTTTACATCATTGTCACATTGTTGATTTATGTATGATATCCTTTAACTTTTACCCTTTATCCCAACCTTAGGATTTGAGTCGCCGTACTCACCTTTAGTTGTCCCGCCGTGGATATCCTTTACCTTTACCCTTTATCCTAGCCTTAGGATTTGAGTCGTCGTACTCATGTTTAGCGTCCCGCCGTGGACATTCTCTACCATAATAATCTCAACGTAGATTCAGGAGTCACCGCACTCCATGTAAGTACTTCCCTATGAATGCTTACATCCCCCTGGAACCTTGACCACAGTCAAGAGTTCCTTACCCCTAGTTAGGGGAACTATGGTTGCTCTGATTCCATTCCCGTCAGGATACGTAGGCACGAGATGCGATGTCTTTGCGAGCAAACTTTGTACATACTTTATATATACTTTAGATATTTACCTTAGCACTTTTCCTTTAGCAAGCAAACTCTAGCAAACACAAATACTAATAAGAGGTTCCTGTAGAGTACTACAGATGTTTAGGATGTGAAATACCTACCCTATGCATAACCAACTCTCGAACCTTTAGATCTCCCTTTGCTCAGCTTTAGGCCTTGCCTTTTGCTTTGCATTTTTATAGGTTTTTATTTCTTTAAACCTTTCCTTTTTGGATAAATTAAAGATCGGTTGTGAATTTAAGAATTAAAGATTCAAGTTAATCAATAGCTTGGTATCACAATTCTCACCGCAACAGAAATGGCGACTTCACTGGGGACATCCCCTAAGAGGATTAAGCCCGTCTTGTTTATATTTGTGTTTGCTATATGTTTGCTTGCTTGTATATTTGTACATATATCTGTTTGTGCCTGGATTTTTTGCCGTGTGTAGGGTTGGGTGCCTTGAGTGGTGATATAAATCCTAACTCGGATTTGAGTGACACATGAGATAGGATTGTGATAAGATCAATAGTTGGGTTGTTGGGAGTAGTCCCAATATGTCTGACATATGATGTAATCACGCTCAGTGGAGACTCTTTGAAATGGTTAGTAATGAATGAGTAGTCGTGTATTCACTAATTGTTTCAACATGAGTCTGCGAAGCTGAGGACCTTTAGTAACACATTTACCCCACTTGGTCTTTTAGGACGTAGCGCGGAAATTGTTAGGGAGTAGTCCCTCAATAGTTGTCACGCGATGCTACACTCAGACGAGTTTATCTTGAGAATATTGTTGACTCACATAAGTAGTTGCGTTAGTTGGCAATATCCGAAGGATTTACTATGACTCTGGGAACTTTGATAGAACCCGTTGTGCATGTGCTTTACCCCAGTACACACCCTATGGTTGGTTCTTTACCCAGACTCCATACTGTGATCTTGAACCTTTGATCCTATTATGTGTGTTTTGCATCCTGTCTTGCATAGCAATGCATTGCATTTGCATCTTTGCATGGTTCGTTGCATACCATCTGTTTGTCCAGTCGCTCATCTCCAGCTGTCTTCATCATTCTGTGTGCCTTTGAGTCGTCAAGCTGATTCCTTGACACCGATATCGGACTAGAGCTAATTACAAATGCAAGTGTCAGAGCAATAAGTGTATAATGTAGAGGTCCAAATGGAAATCGTTGATTTGAAATCAGACAGGACAACTCATCCTTGTTATTGATTAATCACTAAGCCATGTTTCTTGTTGTTTGCACTTTCCTTATTTTGTACTAGTTGTTTGCCTTCAAATTATGTTTGTACTTTTATATTAATGAAATGAGCATTGCAACTTTTGATTCAATTCATTTTGTCCAGTATTTGCATCTTTATGCTTTATCTTTTAAAAATATGCACCTTTTGTTCAAACTTTTAATATGCAAATATTTGAGGGAGGATGATGAAAACGTTATACCCATAACTGCTATCAGTATGCTTTCAATCAAACTTTGTTGATGATGTAAGGCATTGTTTCAACTCCCAAACACTGGAGAAATAAGGAAGATAATCCCTCGTTAACCCCTTCGAGCCTAGAAGTTGAAGTTTCTTTCTTTACAAAAACCCACAATTTTAACCTTGGGATGGGTAGTTCTCAGCTAACTTGGTTGTATGTTCATGCGAGGCACCTTTCATATAAAGTTTGCAACCATAATTTATTTTCCTTCACACACAACAAACAAGTGTCGAAGATTTTTTTCAAGCCAAAAAGCCGATGATGGTTCACAGTAATCGTTAAAGCCAGACAATCACTCTCTTTCTTTCAAAAAAAAAATCAAAAGAAAAAGCCCGCTGAGTCAAAACCTATGAAGGAGACTTAGGCAAAACTGGGGAATGCCGCTGACTGTAGGCTTTAAAAGAAACAGTTCAGGCAAAATTTAGGGATAATAAAAAGAAGAGATCTTTAAATCTTTCACCCTGAAAATCCTCAATGGCAAAAAACAACCAAATGTTGTAAAGAAGTAGGGACTGCCGTCTTGAGAGTCCTTGGACTTCTGAACCATCATTATGGCTATAATCAGTGCAGTTCCTATAAGAACCTGAGTGTATATTCTGAGTTAGCTGAGCATAGGACTCAAGATCATCACGTAGATTGGGTGGGCACAAATAAACTTTGAGCCTTTATCCTTTGTTTCTTAAACCGTGAACCAGGCCACGCTACAACCCTCAAAAGACCTAACTAAAACAAGGTTATTTTGAAAGCATACTACAGGAAGGTTGCATAAACTAACTCCAAAAGATCTTTGCAGATCATTTGTTTTGCCACCATACCTTTCGCTTTACCTTTCACTTTTGAGTGTCTTGAACCACCGTGTTCTAACCAATGACTCATTTATTTTTCAAATGATTTTTATTTCAAAAGTTGTATGAACTTTACATTACCATGTTTGTATGAATACTTTTGTTTGCAAACTGGCTTTCCTCTCAAGGAATTTTCAAACAATGAGAAACTTGGTCGGTGATCCTATCAGGGGCAAGTTCCTTTTACATCCTGTCTAAGAATCAATTTAAGATTTGTTCAAGGCAAGGTCTTCTCAGATTTTAGTTTATCCAGAAGATATTTCAAGACTTAGACTGGGGCAAGCTTTCCAAGCGCACAGTGGATCGGTCATCTTCAACATCAGACAAGCTGAAGCAATTATCAGTTCATGTACAACAGGCAGCTAATCGTGGGCAGTTTACTTGAAGAATCCCCAAGCAGCTTTTCATCCTTCCTACAAGGATCATCAGCTTGACACAGTTTACCAGTGTGGCAGAAATGTGCTCAG
This sequence comes from Lathyrus sativus, assembly GCA_963859935.3. Taxonomy (NCBI): domain Eukaryota; kingdom Viridiplantae; phylum Streptophyta; class Magnoliopsida; order Fabales; family Fabaceae; genus Lathyrus; species Lathyrus sativus. The sequence goes on from OZ012739.1 coordinate 134,808,564, forward strand.
CAGTAACATCTTTAGTCCCCAAGCAGATTGAAAGTGATCTTCGTATTGAGGAATCAGTCTTCCAGTCTTATCTTCTCACCAAAAGAGTCGAGCCTTGTCGTTGGTGTCTGTATTTGCATTCGATCATATATCATCTGCATAATTCATATACATAAGCATAACATGGGTGTTTCATCCTCATTTGCATTTCTCCCGAGGTCGTGTTTTATCCACGTCTTACCTTGTGGTCAAAGTCCAACTCACTTGGCACCTACCAAACAGTTTTTTGTGTCGTGTCTATCTGATGGTTTTCCAGATACTTCCCTTGATTCTGATGTTTTTCCAGAATCTATCCAATGTTTTTCCGGATATGTTTCTTTCTCTGATGTTTTTCCAAATTGAGTCTTTGTTCTGATGTTTTTACAGAACTTATCTGATGGTTTTCTAGATATTTACCTTGATTCTGATGTTTTTCCAGAATCTATCCGATGTTTTTCCGGATATGTTTCTCTCTCTAATGTTTTTCCAGATTGAGTCTTTGTTCTGGTGTTTTTTCAGAACTTATCTGTTGGTTTTCCAGATATTTACCTTGATTCTGATGTTTTTCCAGAATCTATCTAATGTTTTTCCGGATATGTTTCTCTCTCTGATGTTTTTCCAGTTTGAGTCTTTGTTCTGATATTTTTCCAGAACTTATCTTATGGTTTTCCAGATATTTACCTTGGATCTGATGTTTTTCCAGAGTCTATCCGATGTTTTTCTGGATATGTTTCTCTCCCTGATGTTTTTCCAGTTTGAGTCTTTGTTATGATGTTTTTCCAGATACTCCCTTTAAATTCTGTTGTTTTTCCAAAATCTTTCCGTTGTTTTTCCGGATATATATATCTTTTGTTCTGATATTGCTTATCTGATGTTCTACCAGATATGTCTCCAAACCTCATACCGTATATTTTAATACCCTTCTAAAATGTTTCAGATGTACCTTCCAAATATATGTATTCATTGTGCTTCTTTGGATATGTTCTGAAGTTTATTCGATGTTTTTCCGAGTATCTCTGGTGTATTTCAGAGTTTATTCGATGTTCTTCTGAATGTCTCTGATGTTTGTTTATGTGTCCCTGTTATATTTCCTAGATTTCTCCTCACCTCATTCATTGATATTTTGAATGTTGTGACTCTTTTCCATCCAGTTCCGTTCATGGATGATGTCTGTTTTTTCCCTAGTGTGTCGGGTCCCCTGTGAGTAATTACTCGTCGTATTTCCGTTCTTTAGTTTTTGCTCGTATGTCTGCATTTGTCTTGCATCCAAGCATCATAAAGCATCATTTAGTATTCATTGCATTTCAGCATTTTTCCTTTTGCATACCATCCAATCTAAGGGACAAACTTTCTGGTTTGCTATATTTAAATACCTTTCACTACGATTCTATGAGGATTATCATCTCTCATTGCCATCTGGTGAAGATATTAAAATAGGGGCATCTGTTGCACCCCAAATTTTGACCCCTTAAATCTTAATCATCATTCTAGGATCATTTTCATCTGATTATTTAACCTTAACCTACTTCAAGTTTGTCTTTGTTAAGTTACAGGTGAACCAGGGTTCCGTACAGTCGGAAATCGAGGTTTCCATGGTTTAATCAGTCAATGTATTGGATTTATTCTCCATGAAACAAACCTCTACATCATAAAATATACTCCGTTGGGTCAAACATGAGTCCAATTTGAGGATGTCACACAAAGCTCAGGAGCAGTGCAGTTCAGGATCCCCGATTAGGGTTTCTGATTAGGAAAAATCAACTGTGGTTTGACTTTTGATTTAAAAGGTGCTCCAATGATGGGATCATGGTCCATGAAGCTCATATGGCTTAATTAAGCCCACTCAAGGAGTTTCAAGACCTCAGAAGACCCAGAACCTCAACAGACGATCCGATAGTTATTGATTGATCGTTCGTTTGACTAAAAAGTCAACTCCTTGACCCAAAGGATTCTGACCCCAAAATTGAAAGCAAAAATGTTTCTAATGCCTTATTACACTTATCCATGAAGTTTTATGACCATTGGATCAAGGATGGAGGAGTAATCGGAAAAATCGGGAATTAGGGTTTCGAAAGGGGCAAGACCATAACTTCCTAACCACACATCCAATTGAAGTGGTTCAAAGCTTTTTGGAAAGCTCTTGACAATTCCTACAAAAGTCTCACAGATGTCCATGTGCAAAAAATGCATAGATTTGGAGTTATAGCCAAAATCATCACAAGAGGGAGAAAACACTTAGAAAATTTCTAAGTTTCTGACCTTTCAAATCATGTTTTCAGCCAACTTTGAGGAGTTTTTTGACCTAGTTCCACTTGGAATCTGAAGATCATGAAAACATGAAAGTTGTAGAGCTCCATGAGAGCTTTCCAAATAATACTAGAACTCCTCTATAGCCCTTGTGAGTTGAGAGTTATAAATTGAGAAAGTTGGGCCTGTGCACCAGTTTGTCAACTTGTCAAAACCCAACATGAACTTGATTTCCAACTATGAACTTCATCTCTAACCATGGAATAACCTCTGATATGATGTGTTATACGGTTTAATGAGCTAAGTCAGAAAAGAAACAAAGTAAATCCAAAGAATCATCCAAGATCCATTTGTTTATCAAAGAAAAGTACAAAAGGTACAAATGAGAGAGAGTGTTTGGGGACTGCCGCATGGGAGGGTGTCCTTGTACACTCTTTGGTCACTTCTTACAACTCACTTTTAGCTAGTTTTAAGGGCTAACCTCTTGCAAGTAAGCAAAGCCTCCTGAACAAAAACCACTACATGGATTTCATGAGATTTTCACTACAAATCTCCCTCCAAGGCCAAGACTTCAAATCTGCCCCAAACTCTTCTCTAGCCTATGAATAGAGGCTTCATCCCATTGTATACAACAAACTAGAGCCATCCAAAACACAAGGAACACACAACTCTCCCTCTTTCCCTCTTTGCTTGAAAGTGAAGAAATTCACAAAATCACCAAAAATGGCCACTTTGCATTTTTCACACCAGCATCATTTCCAGCCATGAAACCATCATAAAAACCATATACACAAACCTAAAATCACCATTTGAAGCTATTCCAATAGTTAGTTTCATCAAAAAAAACCATGTATCAAAAAGTCAACGATCCACACACTATAGTTTGACTTTTATGCACATTTCAAGCCAAATCACCACACAAACCATTTCCTACCATCACAACCCTTGGAATACTTCATATCTATGATGCATTAGCTGTTCATAGTCTCAAACAACAACTAGAATCTCATTTGCTCCAACTGTCCATTAAGGTTGCTTATTTCTTCAAGAGGAAGTAACCTTCATAAGTGTGCTCAAAAGGGAAGGATCTCTGGTTTTCTTGGTTACTAGCTTTTGTGAGGGATCTACAAGAGGTATGTAGCCCTAAACCTTCTCATTATTGGGCATCATGTATATATTGGTTGGTTGTTTGAATGATTTAGACATTGTTATGTTTAAGTTTCACTATGCTGTCAAAAAACTGTCTTGGAGTTTGTTAACTTCCACTTAAAATATGGATGTGATATTGTTATGTCAAGCTTGCTTTTGTTGCAAAATTTTCATGTTTGTTCTATTAGTGCTAGAGGTTTTTGGGTTATGGAATTGTTGATCCTTTTTGAGCTCATATTCATTGCTGCCAAAACCTATTTCTCATTACCAAAACCTGTGTAGAATCAATAACTTGCAGATGAAGAAGTGAGGCTAATTTTGAACTCTGTTATATATGGTAACTATAATTTTTAGTTAGTAACTGTTATAAAGGCCATTGGCTTAAGGCATGATGATTGAAAACAATAATGCCTTATTCATTTCCTTATTGTATATCTTGCTGTCCAAGGGCTGCTTGTTGTTGAAAGTTGTGATAAGCATCAGTTGGCACTTGAGGACATGTTTAGAACTGTTGTTTATGCTTACTTTATCCTTGACTTGCTCCTAGCTGGGTCTGTTTAGCTTGCATAGTGTGTATTTTGTGATTATATTTAGAATTTTTCTTAGCATGGCTGTCATTTCTGTGTATGATATTGTTTTACTTTTTAAAAAAAACATGTCAAGCTTGTAAGGAGATCTTAGTTGGCTGGTATGATCCTATCCATGTCCTAATTACTGCCTAGTTCAGTTGAAGTTAGGAGTGGTATATTGGTGACTATGTGAAGCTATGATTCTGACTCTGTCAGCTTCTTACTCCAAGGTTACTTAATCTTGATGCCTTCAAAGCTTTATCCTATGTGTGTGCTTAATCAGTGCAGATGGGGTTATTGAATATTGCATCGTCCTTGAGTCCTTTGTTTTCACATTGTCCATGTGCCAAGTTCACTTTTACACAAATTTTTATCATTTTGCAGCTCACATATCACTTCCAGGTTTAGAGATCTTTTGAGTGAACCTCTTGTTAGAACTTACTCAATATCACATTTCAAACATGTGCTGACCCTCACCTGTTCTTAAACTCATATGTTTTGATCCTTGAAACTCAAAATGCATCCAAAAGCTTTAAATTGCATTTTCATTCGAATTTTATTGTGTATATATATTTTGAAAATTTGAATGGTACCATCATGTTTCTCTTGAAAAAACAAGTGATTTAGACTTTTATTTCATGAAAATTGGTTGAGTTTTGATTGATTTGGATTGAACTCGTTTTTGGCACTTTCACTTGCCTTGCCATGTTCTTTGCCCAAATAACACACCTTTTAGGTTTATGTTAATTTGGGGTGGCTTGATATAATGGATTGATCTCCACCCCAGTGGTTATTGCCTTGCCCATAAGAACTTTGCCATGCGCGTGAACCTGTGTTCGACCCTCAGTGAGAGCGTTTTGCCTATTTTCATTATTTTTCACTAGTTTTAATATTTTATTTTCCATTTCCATTTTCGTTCATACGTGTGAATTAGTTGGTTTGGTTTGGTTTTGAGCCTATGACCCCAAGGTCTTGGGTTCAAAAGCCTTGGGTGAGGCATTTCTTTATTTTTCAGCACTTGGTTTATTTTATTTTCTTTAATTTCATTTAATTTTCAATTTTACATAACTTCTTCATTTTTACTCTTTTTTAAGTGATTCTTTTTTTCAAATTCTTGTTTTAATGTGTATTTTCATATGATGATTAAAGAATTCTAAAATTCTTAATTTAGAAACACTTTTCATTATGGGAAAATTATAAATCATTTTAGGGTTTTCACCCTCCTACCTCGTATTCCGTCATTTTCAAAACTTTGGACTTGATTCTTCTTTGAGTTTTATTTGAGGATGACTTGAACTTGGATTGTTGGTTTCCTTGTACATTTAAGTATTGAAATTCACCTTTTCTTGTACGCGCTTAAGTGGTTCACCTTTAAAAAACTGTTGAGTATCCCCCATGAGATTTTGAACCGTTTTGTCTACATCATTGTCACATTGTTGGTTTATGTATGATATCCTTTAACTTTTACCCTTTATCCTAACCTTAGAATTTGAGTCGCCGTACTCACATTTAGTTGTCCCGCCGTGGATATCCTTTACCTTTACCCTTTATCCTAGCATTAGGATCTGAGTTGCCGAACTCATGTTTAGTGTCCCGCCGTGGACATTCTCTACCATAAAAATCTCAACGTAGATTCAGGAGTAGCCGCACTCCATGTAAGTACTTTCCTATGAATGCTTACATCCCCCTGGAACCTTGACCACAGTCAAGAGTTCCTCATCCTTAGTTAGGGGAACTACGGTTGCTCTGATTCCATTCTCGTCAGGATACGTAGACACGAGATGGGATGTCTTCGCGAGCAAACGTTGTACATACTTTGTATATACTTTAGATATTTACCTTAGCACTTTTCCTTTAGCAAGCCAACTCTAGCAAACACAAATACTAACAAGAGGTTCCTGTAGAGTACTACAGATGTTTAGGATGTGAAATACCTACCCTATGCATAACCAACCCCCGAACCTTTAGATCTCTCTTTGCTCAGCTTTAGGCCTTACCTTTTGCTTTGCACTTTTAAGGTTTTTCTTTCTTTAGACCTTTTCTTTGGATAAATTAAAGATAGGTTGTGAATTTGATGGATTAAGATTCAATTTAATCAATAGCTTGGTATCACGATTCTCACCGCAACACATAACACTATCACCTGTTAGCCTAGACTACAGATGTCTCACCTTTCTGTGGACTATCCTGTGCTACTCCCCCTGAAGAGATGCACAACACTTACAATCTGCTAACATAATGCAGATATACACACAACTCCTAAAAACTTTCTAGGATCACACAAGTTAGCAGCTTCAGTAAACATACACATAGTAGTTCTAACATTCCTACTCCTACTAGGAAGTTATACAACCGCAACCATGTTTACTGCATAACCTGCACATTAGCAGCAACACACCTGCATACCACACAAACACTCCTAATACTATTAGGATCAACCAGCAAGATCAGCATCCTGCATATATCAACACAGCTGAAGCATAGCATCGGCTCAAGCAGGAGCTCTTCAAACTCAGTAACTCAACCAAGTTTTCTACTTGATCTCTTACACCTGCTCAACACTGTTAACAGCCAAGTCTTCCACCTGTGAGAATCATAATGCTAACATAATTCTAACCTGTTGTTACCTAACATCTCTCCCCCCTTTTTTTAGCCACAAATTAAGATCAAACTAATAACATAGTATAGACCATAATGAGTAACATTACATCTGTTTGGGGTTTTGCACATTACTGCTCATGAAGAGCATCACAAGTTCATGCCGGAAAAAAAACATAAGACTATTACAAACACTGTCTCAAATCAGCAGCTCACAACACCAACTCAGCAACTAGTAGTCTGAGCCACCCACTAGTAGCACATCTTGGCATAAGTCTTCCTCCTCTTTACTGGTACTGGAACTAATGTCATTGACATTGGTTGAGACATTCTTACTTCTGTCATCAGACTCTTCACTTGACATGGTTGCTCCATCAATATCATCCGTATCTCTTTGAAGTCTTTGGATAAGAGATTCCAGCTTAATTTTACGTGTCGTTGCTGTACTGATGGTTTCTCCTAACTCCCTACATGCATCCTTCAATTCTGTTATTATCATTCTTTTGGAGATCTTGACCTTCTTAGTAGAAGTAAACACCATATCTGGAATATGTCTTCCTTTGAATAGTTTAAAATGAAGTGACAGTCCAGGCTCCCTTTTGCTGGCAGTATCACTTGACTTCAGGATCCCAAGATATTGATTGAGAATGATTTCACAAATGAGAGAGGGAAAGGCAATTGGCAGCTTTATGGCATTGGTTGTTGAGTGCTTAACAACCTGATAAAAAATGTATAGACCAAAGTCAAAGTTAACTTTGGTACCTATGGCATGAATAATCTTGCCCAGTGTAATACCCCAAATTTTACCCTCAGATTAGTCTATTCATGTCGCATAGCATCTCATTTTTGCATCAGCTAACTACTAACGGGTTATGTAGTCTGTTTGTGTTGCAGGAATTACGTTTGGTACATTTTAGCTGTTGAAGGGCGAAATTGTCATTTATTTTTTGTTTGCTGACAGTTCATGAAGCTGGATCATCGCTATGAATCCATTGAGTATTTATAACTTCCATTTCCGAGTTTTCTTTGAAGATGAACAGAAGTTCACGGTAATTTTGGCATCAGGATTTCTAAGATACGATAATTAATTCAACGGGCCGAGACTTTGTCGGCAGTGGAATTCAGGACCGCTGTCTAAATACATGGGGCTGATTATGTTGAGATGTCAGTTTGTTCGGTTTAAATCAGTGCGAAATTCACTCTGTGGAATTTATTTTAATAGACGCTTATTTTTCTGTTCTTCTACTATCTGCCGGTCAAATTCTAAGGAAAAGCAGTGGAAGTTTCGACTCGTGGGTGGATTTGTTACATCTGTTTAATTGTGATTTTTGGCCGAGTCGGTTCAGGGAATTGGATTTAACCATTGAAGCCACAAGTTGAATTTTTCAGTGCGGAGGATATTTGGTTTTTACTGTTAGTCGGATTTCTCTACTTCATTCGTTCAAAGACGTTTACCGTTTCTATTATCAGGCACTATTTAATTTGAAAAGGGTTTGTCTAGACTCAATTGCGTCAGGTTTAAGTCGAGCAGCATGTTTCGGGACCGATGGAGTTGATTTGAGTAATTCTTTGTTTTTTATTTGATGAAGCTAGTCCTTTTGTATAAGTTTAATCAGTTAAATTGTAATTGATTAAATTTATTCAGAGACACTTAATTGTTGAAATTTATCGGACATTCTTTGAAGAGAGTTGATTGGTTTACGATGAAATTACGGAAAGAAGAATCAGACAAATTTGGATAGAAATATTTGTGAATTTTATTCATAATAATTTTTATTACAAATTACAAGAGAAAATACATTTGATTTTCCTAAGTCCTAAATTCCTAGAAATGGTCTTCATGCCAACTCTTCATGTTGTTTCTTCATGTTTCTTCACCCGATTCTTTTCCCGTACCTGCACAAGCAAAATCAGAAACAAAGTAAACAGAGAATAAGTTAGAAAATTATTTTTGACACCCTCAGAGCAATTTCATCATTGGGTGTCGGGAGGGCAACGACAAATGCCGAAGCCAACTCCCAAACCGATTTCGACCTTGGTACCGATAGGCAACATCTGTTCTCTTTCGAGACAGCCGAGAAGAAGAGAAAAAGAAGTTTTTTTTACCAAAGTGATTATTTGGATAAGCGCTTATTTTGAGGAAGTGATTTTCCATCCAAACAGATTTCTATCCAAATCCAGGTTCTATCAAGTAAATTTTCTGGATATCTAATATCACAAAATCCATATCCATTTTCCATCATGTAAATCCATGGATATTTGATAAATCAGATCCAGATCTGTGTGAAATCAAAGAAGCAGTTATCCAGAAGTACCAAACCAGATACGGATTTAAGCCAAATCTGTTAAAACAAATCACCTGAAAAATCCAATCAATGTTAGAAAGGCAATCCATAACAGAAAGCAAATCCATATCAGGAACAAAAATCGGAATCAAATCAGATCCAAATAAAATCAAATCTCAGTTCCTTTCAAGCATAAAAATAACACAATATCCAGGCCTAAAAGAGAGATATAAAATCCATCAGAAGAAAATCAAAACAGGGACGAAACCTTAACAGTGACAAGGAAAAAACGGCGCATACCCTAATCACATAAACATAGAACAAACTCACTAGAAAACAGCGGCAGAAAAACCATAACGACGAAATCTCTGTTATTCTTTAGGCACTGAAATCTCTCACGGTCAGAAATCATCATCTGACAAACCGTACCAGACATACGAATTCGTCGTCACCAACAGACGACGCGAATCGGTCATCAAGCGGGTCACCAAAATTGCCACTCAGCCTCAATTATCATCATCACCGGCCGGAGCAATTCATCACCACGAATCCACTATCAACAAGCCCTCAAGAAACGTAAGCCGTCTAGAAGGAGATTCACGTTTTGTTGCTTTGTTTCAGGAAAAAACGGGAATGCATGAAGAGAAAGATGGAGGTACGAACGAGAGAAAGCGAAGAGCGATAGAAGTGAGGCCGCCGCAGATTCAGAAAGGGGAAATAGGGCTCCTTGCATGTGCCCTCGCCCTTTTTACTTAAGATGAACCGGGTTGGGTCCGAGAAGTGGTGACCCGGCCCAACCGCTTTTGGTTTGTTTTTGTTTTTTATTATTTTTTTGATTTGTGTTTCAATCAATTTAACTAGAACTAGAAAATAAAAATGTAAATAGAATTTTGTTTTAATATTTTTCCTTAATACTAAAAAAATAAATAAATAACTTTTTTGTTAGTTTGAAATATCCTTTTTTAGTTAAGTTAACCTTTTTTCAAAAAATAATAATAAGAAGAATTAACCCTCTTTTATTATTGAATTTCTGTTTTCATTTAAAAAGTTAACCTTTTTTTTAAAAATATTTTTCTAAACAAATTTAATTTTTCTAATAAAAAAAATGTTCTTTTTCGTAAAAAGCCACAAAAACTTTTATTAAAAATTTGCTAACTTCTTTTAGATTTTAGTTCTTAACACTTTCACGCTCCAAGTGTTCTCGACGTCGTTCCGTTTAAATCTCTCCGTCTAATCTTGGGATGATTTTGTTCACTAACCTTTTGTTTTGCTTTTTCTCTTTTTCAGGATTTTGTAATTTATTTAATAATACTGTTTGTATTTTTATTATCGTCCACCTTTGTATATTTTATTTTTCAACATCGTCTGTAATTCATTTATCTTGCATTACTCTTATTTTACCGTAATTTCTCATTCCAAAGGATTAGGTATAGCAATTTGACCATCGAGTCAATAACCCTAACCTTTGACGTTTTCAAACCCTAACACTTTTAGGCGTCCCGCCGTGGACGAAAATACCATTTACCCTAGCTTTAGGTCAAAGAGTCGCCGTACTCTGTTTTAGGGTTTCCCGTCGTGGAATCCCTAATTTAACCCTTATTTCAATCAACATTTCAACGTAGAGATTGGAGTCTCCGCACTCCACGTAAGTGTGTCCTTAAGATACGTTTATTCCCATTTAAACCTTGACCACGGTCAAGAAGTTTCTAACCTCCCTTTCAAAGGGAACTACGATTACTCTGATTCCATTCCCTATCCAGGATACGTAGGCACAAGATACGAATCTTGCCGAGTAAACTTAGGACTAACCCTTAGGTCTTCTTCTTTAACTCTTAACCCTTTGTATATACCCTAAAGCAAATAATTAAAGTAAATAGTAAAAATAAACAAAAGGTTCCTGTAGAGTACTACAGAAGTTTAGGGTGCTAATAATTTCCCTAAGCTTAACCAACCCCTTACCTAGATCGCTCCCCGCATTGTGTTAACGATGCAAAAATAGGTTTTTCCTCTTTTCACCTTTTCCTTTGGATAAATCAAAGAGTGGTTGTGAATTAAGGATGCGATTCAAATTAATTAATAATTTGATATCCAATTTCCACCGCAACACCCAGCCCAACAACAATAGTGGAAGTATGATTGGTAGGCACCCAATTAGTAGCCCCAATTCTATGCAAAATTGCATACTTTACACTTAGCTGTGCTGAAGACAACTTTCCTTTGGATGGCCAGGTAGTGACTTGATTTGCAGTGATCACTTTGCACGCCTAATTGTCTGAGGCAACCAATTTTGTTGCACCATCATTTGCTCGTCCCAAGTATCTGTTGATTACAGAAGGTGAGAACTGAACACACTGTCCTCTGACAAACATTTTCATGAATTCCTTGTTGTTTCTCTTTGAAATTGTGTCAGGGATGTTAACAATAAACTCTTTTACCACTCCTTCATAGCAGTTTGAAAAACCAGTAACAGTCTTGATTAGACCGGCCTTGTGTATTAGATCCATTACTTCCTTGATCTCTAGGGCATCTTTCCCCAATTCTCTCTCAAGGGCTATTCTCCTTTGGTATACATATCTCCATTTTGTTACATTGTGAATGGAATGGAATGAGACATTGTCTAGAGGAGCAGCTGGCATGGGTTTGAGAGGTCTCTTACCCAAAGATTTCTTGACATTGAAGATGTTAGGAACATCTCTTATAACATCCCCTTCAGAATCAGAGCTACTCACCTCAACTTTTCTTTTCTTGGTGGCAGTTGATATCTTGCTCCAAGGTTTGGAAGGCCCAGCATAAGTCCTTTCTCCTTGGTTCTTGGAAGGAAAGGTTTTTCCTTTCCTGGTTGCTAGTTTTTCGGCTAAACTAGGAGCAGCATTCTTGATGAGATCATCGTCTTCAATATTTACCTTATTGCAGGGTGCTTCATCCATGACCTTCTCATTTTTTGAGTGTTTGGTTTTCTTATGTTGGTCATCACCCATACCTTCCTCCTGTACCACAGAATTAGCCAGATTTTCTAGGTTCTCAGTGTTAGGGTTAGAATTAACAGAGAGACACTCAAAATCTTCCTCATGGCTTACATTGTGATGTGGAGATGGATCTACCCTAGACAGGAGAATGGTTATCCCTTGTACTTTATAACCTTCATGGAACAGTTTGGAGACCAGTTCATCTACATACCTGTCCTCATGTGTGGAGTTATTGTTGTTCATGTGGGTTCCAGAATTCTTACCATTTTGCTCTGCATGTGAAGGAGCTGAAGTTTGGCCTCCACTACTTTTTCCAAAACTCATACTTAGAGGAATGACCTCCATCACATCATCTGGAGAGATACTCTTGTGCTGAGCAGAGTCGAGCTTGGTAGGGATGGATGTATGATGTTGAGACATTGTGGAAGACTTAGGCTGTATCAGAAATGGTTTTCTTTTGAGAGAATGCGAGGTAAGGAAGGAGACAAATTTGCAGACGCACACGAGGTTAGAAGGGTTGGGTAGAAGCAGTGGAGGGAATTTAATATTTTGACCAATCAGACTATGATTAATTTTCAAAATATAATTCCCTATTAGTTGCTATAATCTCTGACTATGCCACCTTTCCAAGATGCTTCTTTTACTTAGGATAGTCTGGTGATCCCTTGTAACACCTTTAGCCCTTTGTTGCTCAGAATCATCAAGTTTCACACAAGCCTTTTTAAATTGATACCTATTATCCCTGTGCACGACTCTCTTGAACTGAACTGAATTCATGTTGATGTTCCTCTTAATGTCACAGAACAGAGTCATGACTTCCTAAGTGACATTGCTTCCTTTATGCTGGCCATTGTTCATGGACTCCATAAAATTCCAATATAGCATGTCTAGATTTCTGTATACCTTCTTTGGATAAGATTTCTTGGAGTGTCTGCCTACCCAATAGTTACCATAGCCTGTTCTCCCATCTAGAGGAAGCTTTGGAGTTCCTCTTGCTAATTCCTTGGTTATGGTCTTCTTCATCTTTTGCGGATGTCTACCTTTCTCCAACCATATTTGATCCTTCTTTTCTTCATTGACCAAGACATTGAAGTTTCTTCTAGGCTCCCATAGATAGCAGTTGTTCTTGGCTCTAGATCCCCTCATAACTTCCTTACCTTCTTCATTGGTGACAGCACATTCATCTTTAGTGAATTTTACACTGAAACCTTGGTCACAGAGCTGACTGATACTGATGAGATTAACAGTGAGTCCTCTAACCATCAAGACATCATCCAACCTTGGAACACTAGTGCAATCTAGTTTTCCAGCACCTTTGATTTTTCCTCTAGCTCCATCACCAAATGTTACATGACTTGAGGAATGAGGCTTTATGTTTACCAAGATATTCTCTCTTCCAGTCATGTGTCTAGATCAACCACTATCAAAATACCAGTCTCCTTTGGTAGGCATCCTAAGAGAAGTGTGGGCAGCTAAAGCCATATTCTTGGCAACCCATTGCCTTTTCTTGTTAGGGGCTTCCTTCTTAGGTTTGGCATGATGCTTTTTCTTGCTATGAGCACCCTTTTTGGATTTGCCTTGATGATTGTGACTGGGAAATCCATCTAGCCAATAACAGACGGCTTGTATATGACCTAACCTTCCACATTAGTAACACCTTTTCCTTTGAAAGTTCCTCTGGTTCTGGTGTGTACTTCTGTGACCCTGATGTTATGACATTGGTCGTGACATCAGGTTAGTCCTCTGAAATTTTGGCTTTGGCTTCTTGAACCCCAAGCTAGGCTTTTGTTCACTAACAAATCCCAGTCCAGACCTGTTAACTGATGTTTGACCACTCTGTAGAATTTATTCTAGAGTGTCAGTCCCAGGATTCAACATCCTTATGGATTTTGACATCTGCTCCATTTTAGATTCCAACAGGTTGACCTCACTTTTGAGTGAGTCTATTGTTACTAGCTGCTCTAACTTCTCAGCCTCTAATTCTCTTAAGCACTTCTTCTGTTGCTCTCCTTGATGATACAATTCAGTACTTCTCAAGCACAAGTTCTTATATGAATATGCAAGTTCATCATAAGTTAGCTCATCTTCACTTGAATCACCATCAAATATACATACACTGTTCAGAGCAGTGAGATGCTTAGCACATTCTTCTTCTGATCCACTTTCTGAATCTCCATCTGACCAAGTGACAGTTAGGCCTTTTCCCTTCTTTTGAGGTAGGTGGGACATTCCTTTCTAATGTGCCCATATCCTTCACATTCATGGCATTGTAGTCCTTTGCTTTGGCTGGATGTTTCTTCAGACTTATCCCTTCTACTGATGTCAGAAGGCATGTTCTTGGCATAAGGTTTAGACTTGTAGTCTATCCTTTTGATCAGTTTATTGAATTGTTTTCTAAGCAAGGCAATTGCTTCTGACAGGTTCTCCTCATTTTCACCATCTTCTCCTTCTGAGTCATCTGCAGTGTTTAAAATAAGAGCTATGCTTTTGTTCTTTTTCTCCACAGCCTGATCACACAATCCCATCTCAAAGGTTTGGAGAGAACCAATGATTTCATCCACCTTCATGTGGCATATGTCTTGGGCTTCTTCAATGGCAGTGACCTTCATTGCAAACCTTCTAGGTAAGGACCTAAGAATCTTCCTCAGTGGTTTCTCTTCATGCATCTTTTCTCCCAAGGCTCCTGAGGTGTTTGCAAGTTCAAGAATGTTCATGTAAAACTCATGAATGGTCTCATCCTCTTTCATCCTTAGACTTTCAAATTTTGTGGTCAACATTTGGAGTCTTGACATCTTGACTTTGGAGGTTCCTTCATGTGTTTTTTTGAGGGTGTCCTAAACCTCCTTAGCCAGTTCACAATGGTGTACCAGTCTAAATATGTTTTTATCTATACCATTGAATAATGCATTCAAAGCTTTATAATTCCCAAGAGCCAAGGCTTTTTGCTCTTTGGTCCATTCTTCTTCAGGTATAAGCACAAACAGTCTATCTTTATCAGTCTTCACTGGATGTGCCCAGCCTGAGTTTGCAGCTCTCCATGCCTTGTTGTCTAAAGACTTTAAGAAGGCAATGATCATAGGTTTCCAATAGTCATAATTAGAGCCATCCTATGTCTTAATCCAAAGTACCAGAATTTATGTTCTCTAGATCTCACCCTGAAATAACAGGCAGGGTGCCTGCTCTGATGCCAATTGAAATTATGGCAAGCACACGATGGATGTTATCACAGATGTTATAACATCCACTGTAACACAGGCTATTAGAATAATTAAAAAGTTGTAAAGAGAAGCAGTAAATAACACAGTAATTGTTTACCTAGGTCAGTGTCACCAACACTTACATCTGGGGGCTACCAAGCCAGGGAGGAAATTCATTATCAGCAGAATTAATTCAGAGCCAAACAATCCCAGTTTGCACTCCTCACTTAAGACCTACCCAATGACACTTCAACCTAGAGACACTATAGACCTGAGTATTCCCACTCACTCCCCCTCAATCACACCACAGTGATATCAATACACAATTACTAATGACAGTTGAAGTTTATACTTCAAACACACCTTGATCGTGCTTCACAGCTTTGATCAAGAACACACCACTCTTGCTTAACAGCTTTGAGTGTCACACCAGCTTATACAATAGACAATTGCTTGGTGAACAAGTATTCCTAAGCCACAATACACACGTGAAGAACAATCTTCTTCACTCACAAGGACTCTCTATACGCACTCTCTAATCTTCTGGCAAGAGCTGCTCTTCTAGAATTGCTCCTTCTGTTATTTATAGCAGCAGTCAGTCCTTGGGCCTTGGTGCAGAAATTAGGTTTACCCAAACCTCTCTTCAAAATGCTGCACTTACCACTTTGTTCAGGTACATTTAATTTCACCAGGGCTTCTAAAATGTTTCCTGAATTCCAACTTGAGCTTCTATAAAGTTTCCTAAATTCTAGCCTGAGCTTCCTCATTCTGAATACCAGAAAAACAAACTCTGCGCGCCTGATGTCATACGATCAGTGTCATGACATTCAGCTTTACTTACTCATAGATTTCCTTGCATAACACTCTTCATGTATGTCCTAACATCAGTTATGACATTTACTCATACATTAATGTTTTGCCATAAAATGCAGCCAATTAAAAGCACTTACACGGTGTAATAATGGAACATCACATTGGGAAACGACAAAACATGAATAAAAACAAAACCAACAAAAGGCAAGAAATCAATAATGATCTCTCACACGACGGAAGACGACGACAATATCGAAGGAAGTCACAGCTCAAACTTCTCAACGGTCTTTCTTGCCTCCGTCTCTTTTGGCTTCCGCTCGTACGATTCAGGTTCGTTGAATTCGTGTTTGGATCAGTTTCATATAAAACCTTCTTCAACTCTATCTTCTCTTCTATGTTTCGATTTTGGGCATATTCTGAATTAATGGTGATATCTCCCTTTTTCCTTGTGGATTTAGGATGGGTTTTATGAAGATTTGTGTAAGAAGTTCAAAGTTTATTGTTATGGTTTATGGACGAAAGTCGTGGTTGAATACAAAGGAGGGAGGGAACCGAAAGGTTCTGTGTTTTTTTCTTTTTTTCTTTTCTAATTTCAGTTTTGTTTCCTAATCTTCTTCTTCTCACTCTTTGGTTCTGTGATTTGAGAGGTTGTAAGTTCAAAGGTTGTGGTGCTTTTAAAACTGTAGGAAGGTTTGATTGAGAGTCTGAAGAAGTTAATGAAGGTTTAGAAGAAGACGAGGGTTGAGGTCAAGTTGTTGAAGGGATTTGTTGTTTGTGTGTGAGTTGAATATGGAAGAAGAGGTAATTTGTTGTGATTTAGAAATTGGAGAAGATGTAAGGAATTATTGTGTTGTTGTCATGAAAAGAAAAGAGCCGCCGGTTTTTTTTCCTTTTGCAAATGAAAGTTTGTAGTGTAATATACAGTTGAGATATGCGCTAGTGTAGTACGAGTTGTAGGTTTCGGGTGGAATCGTTTGCAAGTTGTGGGGAAATTGGTTGTGAGGTGCCTTGTAGTATACCATTGTACGGTTTTGATTGTGTATTGCGTCTCGCGTGGAGGCTGCAGCATTTGTGGGGTTGTTGTAAATGACTTGCTTTATAGAGTTGGTTGGTTGTGCTGTTTTGCTCGAGTCTCATTTGGCTGGGCTCGCAGGTTTTGTTGATGTTTGGTGCAGGCTCATGTATATGCAGAGGCTTGGTTGTTGTATGCCTCATGTACTCTTTTTTTTTTTGTAATTTTGTGGTTTAGGCCAAACCTTGTATGTATTGGGCTTTGAACTAACTTTTTTTTGTCAAAATTCTTGTATAATGGACTTCTTGTGAAAAAATAAGAATGGGCTTTAAATCTTTGATCCAATGTATTTTTGTAGAGTTTTTTTTGGATGATAAAGTGGACTCTTAGAATTGTAATGGATTTCTTGTTTTTGCACCCTCCCTTAGCACACTTGAACCATGCTTATGAGAATTCCTTGAAATTGATTTAAAATATCATGACAATTAAAATTAAAATGAATTAAAACCTGAATCGGTCCTTGAGAAACAAAATCGAGCATAACTCAATCTTGACCTTGAATGGATTGGAATTTTGAACCCAAGAAAATCAATCTTTTGAATTAATCATGTACTGAAAATTAACTAATGCCTTGAATTAGTGAGTCTTCCTGAATACCAATAAATCCAAGACTTCGTTATGAACACTCGTGACCAAGAATCATGCGTTGAGATCAGAGGGATTATGAAATAGGATATGAGCTTCAAATGTTGCACAAAACCCTCATAGAATCCTTGTGATTCTCAATCATGAAGCACTAACAACATGATCCACACACTGATAACCTGAATTTCCATAGAAACCCTAATTGAAACTTCACAAATATTCCATTTGAATCATTATAAACCTGGATTTGATTTTGAAACACCCTTTTGCCTGACCAAACATATTAGGTCAAAATCACTAAACTATACTCAACACTTGCCTGAGTCACATTGAATTTGACATTGCACGACCTTGAACAACAAGCAGAAACAACATTTTTTTTGAATTTGTCTGAATAACGTTAGTGGAGAGATGCGTAGATGAAAGTAATATACAGGTAGGACAAATTTGGGGTATGATAGATGCCCCTATCTAATTTGATTAAACCTAGTAAGATGAACTGTTTCGGCGTTCATTCTTTCGGGGTAGAAGACAATTAGATATGAAGAAGACTCTGAATTTGTCCGAAAAGAAAGGAAATGCTTGGGAAGTGAAATAACAGATCAATGTCGACCCTCGAGTGGACACTAAGTAATTTGAAAATGTCGTTATCACCAAGAGGATGATAATAGAGACCATCTGACACCAAAAGGATGACTGGCCTATCACCAAAAAGATGATAGTAAACACACAATTCCAATATCCGAAACCAAAAGGATGACAGACCTACCACCAAAAGGATGATAGTTAACACACGCACAATCTGGCACCAAAAGGATGACAGGCCTATCACCCAAAAGGATTATAGATACTCACACACACACACACAACCCTAACACCAAAAGGATATAGGGGTCCATTACCAAAAGGATAATGGAGAACACTCGCACAATCTGGCACCAAAAGGATGACAGACCCATCACCAAAAGAATGATAGAGTGGAACACACACACAACCCTAACACCAAAAGGATGCAGGGGTCCATTACCAAAAGGATAATGGAAAACACTCGCACAATCTGGCATCAAAAAGATGACAGACCCATCATCAAAGAGATGATGAAGCAACACACGCACACAACCCTGACACCAAAAGGATGTATGGGTCCATTACCAAAAGGATAATGGAAAACACTCGTACAATCTGTCACCAAAAGGATGATAGACCCATCACTAAAAGGATGATGGAGCGACACACACACACACACAACCCTAACACCAAAAGGATGTAGGGATCAATTACCAAAAGGATAATGGAGAATACTCGCATAATCTAGCACCAAAAGGATGACAGACCCATCACCAAAAGAATGTGTTACACCCTAATTTTTGACCTTAAGACCCCACCTCCTCATTTTTTTCTGTTTTTATTGCAGATCATCTAAGGCCGTCATCCATGCACAACTAACAGTTTTACCTAGTTTATGTTCATTTTGTAGACTTGTGGCAGAAGATTCAGAAGTCATGAAGACTCTATGTCTATAATTATCAAAAAATTTATCCTCTGAAGATCATGTTGAATACCAGTTGAGATGAAAGAAATAATATTAATTCCAAAATGCGTAAACTTCATGTTGCACTACTACAAATGGCCTTTGCTTTCAAATTGCTAAGCCCAATATCGTCATCAAATCTTTTGGTCATCAGAGATGGGTTTATTGTGGAAATTGATATATTTTGAGAGGGTGAAACAACCAGTGCATCTTGAACCAAAGTTTACCAAGAAACTCCTATTAAGTCTTTAGTTTGCTCATCAAAGGAAAAGTCATTTTGAGTACTATGGCAAGATCCTACGTGTGCTGCATGGTCTGTCTAGGCGTTGTTTTTATAATGCTCTAGCCATATTCAGGTGATGATGATGGATACTACTAAACCAATATGCTATGTTAGGGCCCCACTCAATTGGAAGACATTGTATTAAGGTGCTTTATATTATTTAAATTCAAAACAGCCTGTATAGAGCAAGTTCAAGGTTCAAACCTTCCTATGCTAAACTTCACACAATCCAGCGCATACAAGATTTAATAATGCAGTGTCAATATAGTTTTAGTCACTAAAAAAGGGGGCATTACATATAATGGTCTTGACGAGTACATAATTCCACCAAAGGAAATTTTAACCGCTGACGTTTGAACTTGGAGAAGCTTGTGAGACGAGTCAGTTTATTATATGGAGAGCATGAGTATAGCGCAACACGAACGCTTGTTGACATCTTTGTGAATTACAACTGTGATCTTGAGGCGCCAAACTTGTTGGAATGATTGGTTACAACTCTGTCCAAAAATAGCTCCAGGGACTCAAAATATTAATCCAAGTTCGCTTGCCGCTTCTCAAACAGCTTCAGTTAAAGGTCCATCACTTCGAAGTTTGATTCCGCATTTGTGATAGCTTGCGTCTATGATGCTCTCTTTCTATTTCTACTTTGCGCCGACTATGCTCCAAGCAGTTTTACAAGTTATTACCTGCATAACGAGAAGAAAGCATTAAGTTAACAACCACATTTAATTCAAGAACAGAGACAAGCAACGCATAGAAAAAACGATAGCTAATTGAACCTTCAAGCAACCAAATTTGAAACTTTCTCGAAATAGCACAAATCAGTGTCATTAATCACACTAAGCCTTGTTCTTGCTATGTTTCATTGATAGCATACATTAATGTAAGGTTAGCTCGAAATTTCGTTGAACGAGTAAGTTTGGAGGCTTACTCTAAGAGACGAAGGCCGCGGTGTCGGTGCCACCAGCTATAAAAGAAGAAAACTCGAGGTCCTAGCCAACGGAGACACTCTCGGTGACGCCATCAACAACAGACCTATCCAGCCTTCCAACCAATTTGGGGGACGATTTAGTTCACCCGCTATCGCCAAAGGAATTCCTGCAATTCACATCTCAATTTATGTCAGCCTTCACCAGAGATTAATAGCCAAAGGTGAGCTTATTAACAAAGCAACAACTTGGAAATCACTCGTGAAAAGCATGTTAGACAAAACCAAATGGGAGGTTGGGAAGCTTGTTGAACAACAGTTCCCTTTTTCTCTTGCGAGTAAACCAACACAGATAATCAACATACATGATTAAAGGTCCAGTTCACCACTTGTTGGCTACCAGCATCGTTATCACGGTATTCCCACACCTACAGAATAACCAGCATATAGTCAACCACATCTGTTCTATCAAAACACCCATATGCACACTAGCAGGGGTGTCGTTACCTGTTCACCTCTTATGGATTACAGGCACCATCTCGCACGCACTCGTCAACAGTTTCAGCTTTCATCAGCACGTCCTAAACGTGTCTGCACAACCTACATACAACGAGAAATTTTGGTAAAAGCTTAGAGCAAACCATCCAGAAACATTGACCAATCTTGGAAATATGTATACATAGAATGGAACTTGGTGGCTGCTGCTTCATATTCCAAAGCTACACTAAGCGTAACCACGGGATTATCCGCACCTTATAACAACCGTGCTATAATCTATAAGCAACATGGAATTATGCAGATGCCATACCTTACTACATTGAGGTCCACCACATTAATCCCTTGACAGTCGTTGGCCCTGTAAACAGAAGCAACACGCATAAGAAGATTGGAAAAGTTAACGAACTATATACGCGCATTTACCGTCAGACCTACCATGGTTGAAGCTCATGATAATTCAGCTTCTTCCTATAAGGACAGTGGACATATGGAGGAATCCTGCTATGCTTCGAGCCCAAGTGACGGCACCGAGTGGAGACAATGTATTCAATTTGGAGCTGAGCATTCGGTGGATGTGTCGACCTTGACATCAAATAACTTACCGTTGTTGTCAGTTTCTCTTGGCATCTAAGGCTTCAGACATGTATAACCACTTCGCATCTTTGATTGGCATCTCAACTTTTATTTCGACCTGTTAATAAAGGAAACAAGAGTTACACAATGAGGTTGAATTCAGGTTCTGATCTCACAGATGAAGAGTTTTACTCTTCATATGCTAGAACTTTATTCCAAGCAACATATCTTTCCCTGAAATATTATCTAACACCGTCATTGAAGCCATTCCATGCTCACAGCAACCGAGGTTCTTTCCAAAACTTTCCCTTCCAAATGTTCAGGACCTGCAAGGAAACTGGCAAGGTTAGACCACCGCTGAACATTCATGACAATTGTTTTCGAAGGACATTCTATATACGCGTCAAGGAGGATTATTTACCGCTTCTACCATGAGCTAGTATCCGGCATATTGCTTCTAACTTCCACCCACCCTCTACGTACATCGTCTTCGACAAAAGATGACAGAAACTGAAGATGAAGTGGAAAAAGCTTCTCACGGTAATGATTGAGTTGACTTATGCAGCTGCACCCGGTCCTGATAAAGTTGAGTTGGAGGATGATGACAAGGAAGATGCATATGCACCAAATGAAACTGAGACATCAAACGCTTTGTTCATGTTTGGTCACTTTGCGTTTCCACCCAGTCGGCATGAATTTGCCATCGGAACCTGTTTATGGTGAGATTCAAAGTGAGTCTGGAGATAAAGATAATGCTTTTGAAGAGACTCGTGAAGAAGCTACCAGACCTAGTGGAAAAGAGGAAGAAAATTGACATTAGCATGGGTTGGATGTGTCAAAGGAGTTTGAGGGTATGCAATATTATGACAAGAAAATTAACGAATTAACCGTTCATGGACAACAGTTTGAGGAAAATACAACTCTACCGGATTTTGGTTTGACTGTAGAAGAGGAAAGTATGTACCACCCTGCAAAATACACTTCTTTCCCCAGTGAAACAGATAGTGGAACTTTGACAGCACATGGTGAAAGCATAGTTGAGTCTTAAACAACTGAATCAGCAGAGCTAGGGACGGATGTATCTCCTGATAATTTATCACTGTCAAAGAACCCTCCCCAAGGACGCAAACAACGCATCTCCATAGTTAAAAACATAGCAGGACACGTTTCAAAATCCAAATAGGTCAAGAATGCCAATAGCATTTACTCCTGCAATCAAATAATAAAACCACAACTTGAAACCTCAGACAAGTTTAATGCATTCTAAAGCAGGATAAGAGCATGTTGCCTTAAGAATAAAAAGTAATTTACCACTTTGTCTTTTGAGACCGAACATAGCAGACGAATACGGAAAGAAAGGATCAGCGCTTTAATTCCAGCCATCAATCCTGCACCCAGAGGATCCGCGTGTACCTATAAAGGACAAGAAATTGAGATGAAGGAGGGGATATCAGAACTCGATTCTTAACACAAAAATTCACAACAATTCACAGAAAGTTCCACAGAAAATCCCAAACTTCAAAAAAGGAAGAAAGCCTAAATCGCAGAATGAATTGAAGAAGAACTTATCTCTGTGTTCGTTTAAAACCCTCAAACCCTTGCGCCATCCGCAAATCGCTCACCACCTTCAAAACCACAAATCGCCCTCTTCGTCCACCGCGAGCCGAGAAATCACCCTTCATCGCAAGCCCACGCACGCCGCAATAAGCCTCCGTCCACATCAAGACCTCAACCCGGACCGCAAATCAACCACTCGCTTGCCGTCAAAACCTAAAAAAACATTGAATGTGAGAATCTTCGCTGATGTTTTAATTTGCTTGTTTGTTAATATACGCAGGAAATTAGAAGGAAGGAGAAGCTCAGAGCGAAGGGAGGAAAGCGGCGATCGAGAAAGAAGAAGAAACGATAACGGAAGCAAGAAAGAGAAGAGAAGAAAGGAGACGGAGAAGTTAGAAGGAGAAGAAGGATGGGCAATGGCGGAGACGGAGAAGCGAACGCGAATGGGGATTAGGGTTTCGTTATTTTTTTTCCAATTTTTTGTTTATATTGTTGCTATCATGTACATACACCCACAGACATACGGTGTACCCTCACTTTGCACCCACACGATCACTATCAGACCACGATCACATGTCTCAGATCGCACCTCAACATACACCCTCGTAAACCTACCATACCAGATCGCACGCCCTTCCCAATTAACTCTTAATTTCCCTCCTAATTAACCGTTAATTTCAACTAAACTATTAATTAACCATTAACCTGCCATTTAACCCATTTATTTATATCAGCTTTTAATTAATAAACCAGCTAATAAATCCGTTTAGTTAATTTAACCTTTTAAAAAATTAATTTGCTATTTATTTAATCAGCTCCCATTTTCTATTAAGTATTTCTCTAAATTACTATAATAATTTATCCTAGTCACTCAATTAATAATCTCAATTTATTAACTTAATATAATAAAATATATTTTATTCATGTTCTCAATGACATAACCAAAACTCTATTTTCTAAAATAACTCATATTTTGTTTAATAATGATGACAATTAAAATTATTTGTTTTTTTAAAACTATTTCCTAATTTAAGATGACTTCTACTTATTTAATAACAAAAACCATATACTAATAGCTTGTATTCATGCTCGAAAATCTTTTTAAAATAAACTAACAACCTTTTATTAATTATAATCAGTTTTATCTTTTTTATTTAATTATTTAATTAACCTACCTTTTAATTAATTCACCTTATTTAATAATTAATTATTTTTACCTTTTGTATAATAAATCCAATTAGTCGACCCTTATAAACTTTTATCTTAATAATTAAAAACTCTTTTTTAAAACCCTACTAATTCACATTTAAAATCTTTTTGCTAATTAAATTTAAATTAACTTTTTATATCAATTTAATAACTTTTAATCAAATAGTATTTATCCACTATAATATAAAATCTTTTATAAATAATTTACATTCACCAATTTATCTCTAATTAATAATAAAACCTAGTTAGTGTTTTAGAAATAAATAATGAAATTCTCTTTAACCTAATTCAACTCTTAATAGCCACAAAATTAAAATAAACCATTTTTAAGTTTTAAATCATCTAGCATATTATAATACTTTACTTAAAAACCTCGCCTTAAGGTCAATCTAATTCAACTTACTCAACTCCGCTTAAAAACAACTCACATCGTAAAATACAACTTAATCGTGCACCCCACGACACATACACTCTCACACACTTCAGCGCTTTCATGCGTTTGTGCATGGTTTACATTTCCGCAATTTATTGCAATTTACATTATCAATTTACATTCTCGCACTGCATTCCGTCCAAAGGAAGAATCTGCGCATGATCCCAACAATCGTGCGTATGCATTCACATTTGCATCATCCTCCCCTTGATCCTTGATCCCATTCAAGTCGATCTCCTAGGATAGATCCTACCCCATAGGAAGGATTGTTCTTTATTTTACAACATAGGAAAACAATACAACACAATACAATACAAACTTACTCAATACTATAACAATATTCAAACAATCAATTCAAAACAATATATTCAAACACAATAGAGAAAGATGTCAATCATCTTAAGCGAGATAGAATCTCCACCCCACAAACAATACAATCAAGCCGTAGGAACTTTGCCTTAAGAGAAATAAAGGCATACTCGTCAAACAATCCGAGTACTTAAGCCCTTTTCTTAAGACGATGCAAAGACTATTTTCCTACACCTTGTGGCGGTTACATCTCCCTTAAAATGAAGACACATCTCTTCTCCTAAAATCAATCAAACAACTACCCTAAACCCGTAGGAACTTTGACCATAGTCAAAGAACTCCTCTAACCCTTTAGGGGAACTACAAATACTCTGATTCCACTCCCGTAAGGATATGTATGCATAAGATGCGATATCTTATCGAGTATACTTAGAAATAAACCCCTAGGCTTTTTAAACTCTTAAGCAGATAAACACTTAGCAATAAACAAACATAAAACAAGAGGTTCCTGTAGAGTACTACAGAAACTTAGGATGCTAGTACCTTCCTTAAGTTTAACCGACCCCCGAACCTAAAACTCTCTAGCTTGCATTTGCATTGCATTGTGGGAATTTCGATCTTTATCCCTTCCTTTGGGCAAATCAAAGTTCGGTTGCAAAATGAATATGAGATTCAAACTAATCAATAGTTTGGTATCCGATTTTCACCGTGACAGAAATGACGACTTCACTGGGGAGACCTCAGTGGGTTTCCCTATCTTGCTTTATTTATTGCTTTATATCAGCCTATTTGCTTACTTGTTTATTTGAGTTCTTTATTTCCTTTGGGTTATTACCTTTGAGTGGTGAGACAAAGTCCTACACCCGGACTTGAGAGAAATTAAGATATGATAGTGATATGTTCAAAGAGGTTTATAGGGGGTGGAATTCCGACCAAGCTGACTTGAAAATCACACTCAATTGAGGCCCTCTCGAAAGATGTATTGTTGAACGAGTCTTTAATCGTGAAAACATGCACTATATTCGATGTTGGAGCCTATGATATTGAGGACCGTAGTTACCTTAACCCCACTTTAACCTTTATTAGGATGTAGTGCGGGACTATGAGGGGGTACCCCCCGAAATAGTGCTACGCGATGCTACGCTCAAAAGAAGTTCTCTTGAGAATATTATTAACCCCCGAGTACTTGGGAAGTTGATAATATCCGAAAGATGGGCTAATGACTTTGGGAACCTTATTAGAACCTTGCTCCGCAAGTACAATAACCTTTAGTCCACATCCTTTGGGAATGGGTACACCTTTGCTCCATGCTTGTTGCAAACCTAGGGTCCCCTTTGTTTGTTTATCCTTATGTTTCTATTTGCCTACTTGTGTTTGTTGCATTCATATAGCATCATATTACGTAGGGTTTCATGGGATTCCTAGTTATTTATAAACATTATAGAAACCAATAGGGATTACAAAAAATATTTTGAAATATTCTTTTAAGAGTCCTAACTCGGATGGCCTAAGGAAATAGGGAGCTCAGATTGAAGAAAACTCAAAGGACAAATACGAGAAGCTTCCCCCATCATGGAGGATCATTAGAAGTTCAAAGGACTCTCATTATCATTGAAGATCCAAGTGAACAAGGAATTCCCCCCTTACTTCCAACAAGAACGAAAGAAGGGATGGAGGATTTATTTTCCTCCATCAAACTAATCTTTAGACGTTGATCATGGAAAATTTATCTTCAAGAAGATCCAGTTAGAGAAGTATAGCATGATGAAGGACTTCCTTAGGGCTTTATTAGCTTTTATTTAGCTATTAAGTAAGGACTCTTATAAGAATGTTTCCCTGTAATCCATTATCAAAAAAAACAACAAATGAACTTTCTATGGTATTCTGTAACGTTTATAAGAACTTGAATTCCATGAAACCTTTCATTTCTCTGCATTCTGCATTCCTGCGTCAGCATCCTGCATTTAGCATTTTGCATATGCATGTGTCTCGCCTCTTTTGTGGCTCATCCGGTCTTCTGTCTTTGTCTTCCAGCTGACATCTCGACTGTCTGACCAAGCTCGAAGTATTACCGAAGGATAGTAAAGAGAATAAAGAATATGGATTCCATGACTAACTTCATAGTAATGACTAATCCGTTGTTCGATCTTCCCTCTGATAACAATGTTCAACAAGTGGATGCTCCTACACAACTTCAGCCTGTGCAAGACAACTTGGTTGTTCAAGCTTCCCATCCTCTACATAATGTACCAAATATTCAGAATTTTCATGCTAAGATGAAGATGGACGATCCTAGATTCATAGCAATGGAGAAAGAATTATGTGAATTTAAAGAACAATTGAAAATAGTGAAAAGAGCTGATGCATCTGACCTTGATGCTCGTGACCTATGTCTGGTTCCAGGTGTAATCATTCCTCCGAAGTTCAAGATGCCTGACTTTGAAGTGTACAAGGGTACTGTTTATCCAAGATATCATTTGACGATGTTTTGTCGCAAAATGGCCGCTTATGTTGACGATGACGAATTGATGATTCACTGTTTTCAAGAAAGCTTATCAGGGGCATCCTTGATATGGTACATGAAGCTACAAAGGAATCGAATCCAGTCTTGGAGAAACTTAGTCGATGCTTTCGTGAAGCAATACAATTATAATTTGGACGTGGCTCCAGGCAGTGATAAACTAGAAAGAATGGGTAAGAATGATGGTGAATCTTTCAGGGAATATGCTCAGCGATGGAAAGAGTTGGCAGCTCAAGTTCGTCCACCACTTCCAGAGAAAGATTTAACCAAGATGTTTTTAAGAACACTGCCAGACTCTTATTATGTTAGGATGGTAGGCGTTCGGCCGTTAGATTTCTCCAAAATTGTGGAAGTCGGAGTAAACATTGAGAACGCACTCAAAAGTGGAAGAATCCGTGATAACTTGAGTGGTCCAGTTAATGAAGAAATTTCAGTTGATGATTTCCTAGAGGAAAGAAGCATTGATGTTAATACAGTTTGGGATTCCTCTCAAATCCTGTCAGATCCAGTTCAAGTACCTTATCCTCAACATCAGTATGAAGTGCCTACTCAGCGCAAGCAGACATTATCTCATAAGCGAAGGTTGAATTCCCAAGATCAACATCAGAATCGACAGGTTCGAAGATGGTTTCAGAATCAGAAGGCACCTCTGAGTGTTCCAAAAGAAGAAACCCGTTGGTTTGATCTTATCCCAATGACTTACCGTCAGTTATGGTCTTATTTTGCTAGAAAATCGGTGATGACACTCAGAAAGACTAGAATCATGAAGTCTCATCCACCGTGGTTTAACTTGAATGCCAGCTGTGAATTTCATGATGAAGTGTTGGGGCATTCAATTGAAGAATACAAAGTTTTTCAAGAGAAAGTTCAAGAAATGATTGATGAGGAAGTGCTAACCTTCAAAGGAGAAAGACCAGCTGTGAATGGAATACCGTTACGCTGATATAAGTGAAAACTCCAGAAAATACTGAGGAAAGGGTCCATCAGCTGTTTATTGTGTTTGTTTATGTTAACTTTTCATTTCTTTGATTAAAAGCATAATTGGCATGTAAGAACATGTGATTTTGAATAAGTAGTGCAATAAGTGTTTGTCTTGAAGAAATCCATTCGTTTCACTCTTAAAATCTTTTTCATAATTTTTATAATGCCAACTTTATCCAATTTTTCTCACTTTGGTGAAGAATTGGAAGGAGGATGATGAAGTAAAACGCAAGATCCCCCTCGTGGTATGCTTTCGAATAAAACCTACTAATGATGTGAGGCATTGTTTCAAACCTCCTAAGCACCCAAAACATAAAGCGGTTATTTCCTCTTTAACCATTTTTTAACCTCATTTTTAGACTTTGGGCAAAAATTTTAATCAACTTGATTGAACACTTAAACCTTTCAAAAATAGTGAACCTTCAAAAATGGGTGGGTACAACTAATCTTTGACCCCTTTTTATTTATTTTTACAAACCGTAAACTAAACCTCTATATAACCTTCAAAAGTCCTTATTGAAGTAAGGTTACCTCGAAAGCATACTCAGTGAGATAACGTTTCCTGACTCCTATGAGCTATGCTCAATTTAATGATTGGCTTTATAAAATGATTTCATATCCTAACTAGTGATTTCGGTCACAAGTTATCGTAACATCTCTTTTGAAAACTTCAAGACAAACGTGTGTTGCATTAACAATTTCAAAATTAACATTTCTGACTCGCTGAGTTTGCTTGATATCTTAGGAAGATTATGTGAAGACATCACTGATTGAAATTTGAAGATTCTGTTAACCTGGGGCAAGTTATGTCTAAGTGGTTTGTCCTGTGCAAATGCAACTTCACCTGAAAAGCTATTTTTGAAGACTCGATTATAATACCATCAATCAGAGCCAGTTACGTCGAGATTCGACGAATCTCTCCAAGAGTTTGAAAACATTGGGGCAGTTGGACGCCAGTTTTCTGTAAAATCCTCTTGAAATGACTTCTTCTCATAACCACATGACTTGGGGCATCTGACAAGTAAAGATTATCTTATCCATTCACAACAAATTATTCAAATAGCGACTACCATACAGTCTTCAATACAAATTTTCAGCAGTCTTCATGTCCCCAGTAAATTTTATTTCTGGCGGCTATGACATTTCTCCAATGAATCTTTTCGATGCAAGAAATCTCTAGTTGGTAACCTGAGAATTCCCAGTGATCCGCTTAACTTCACTTCCCCGATGAAGTGGGTATTACTTTAATCCTCAACGAATCTCCTTGAACTTCACCTTCCCGATGAATTGGGCGTATTTCACTCCCTAGTGGACCTTCTACAACGTCAATCTTCTCCAGTGAGGTGGATATTTATTTTATCCCCTGTGAAACTTCAGTTTGGGTATTTCCATCTGCAGTTCTAGCAAGAATCTCTCCCATGAGTGTATATTTATTCATGGATTTTCTCCAGTCATGAGTTTGAGCCACCCCTAGTAGATCCTTACTCTCATTTCCAACATGATGATTGAGATCAAGACGTTACATCCCCAAGTGGAATGTTTTCCATTCCCCAAGAGAAGTTTCTGAAGCCCTGAAACAGGATTGTAGTCCCATATTTGGTTCTCCACCCATCCCCAGCAGTGCTTCTATCTTTGAAGATTGGTCGGATGTTTGCTCCGAGATGTTTATTTCGTCTCTGTTTGCCTTTGTTCTTTTGTTTTGTCAGCATAGCATACGCATGGCATATAAGTAAATAGCATGGCATAGGCATTTAACACCCTTATGTTTGGCTGTTCTGTCACTTTGATCGTGGTTATCCCCGAGTGGTGGGGCGCGTCTTCTCCTTTCAATTAGAATGGTCAGCCCTAGGCAAAAAGAGTGTCATATTTATATTTTCCCCATGAAGATTGATCCTCGTGGAAGACGGTTGTTTCAACATATCCCATTTGAGTTCATGCCTCAATGGTCAAGTCTTGCTTGACAGTTTCTCTTCAGTTATTTCCTGAATTAAACTTCGGTCCTTGACAATCACATTGTGGACCCCTCTAGGCTTTTCAATTTGGATTGGGCGTGCATTTATTTTGCACTTGGCTCCCCAAGAAAGGGTCACTATGAAGATAACTATTGAAGAATGATATTTCTTCAAAGATATTACAAGACTTTCTCAACAATTCTGCAAGCAGCTCTTTATTCGAGCAACTCATTTCAATCAGGTTTTATCTCCACAAGACAGTTTGTCCATCCCCAGTGATTATCAACTTGGTAAATGAAAAGCTTACATATATTTCTCTTTATTTGAGAATTCACACTTTTTACAACTACGATAAAGACACTCAACAGGAACGCATTCCCCAGTGAGTTCATCGCACAAGTTTATTTCCATCAAGTGACATTTCCTCGAAGAAGTCGAGGAAGTTTATCACGGTAGTCTCCCTTTATTCGAGAAGGCATACATCACAATTCAACCGGCTCACATCTCTTCCGAAAATCCCCGGTGAAGTTTTACAATATACAAATTACATCTACAAGTTCCACAACGAACAACATCTACAAGTTCTACAACGAACGACAACTACAGTCTACAACGACAATCATTCGAACATCTTACATTTCCTGGTTAATCTCGGCAGTAGATTACCAGTAGACCTCGGCAGTAGGTAGTTCCTGGTTAATCTCGGCAGTAGATTACCAGTAGACCTCGACAGTAGGTAGTTCCTAGTTAATCTCGGCAGTAGATTTCCAGAAGACCTCAGCAGTAGGTAGTTCCTGGTTAATCTCGGCAGTAGATTCCCAGAAGACCTCGGCAGTAGGTAGTTCCTGGTTAATCTCGGCAGTAGATTCCCAGAAGACCTCGACAGTAGGTAGATATCTTACAGTTCCTGGTTAATCTCGGTAGTAGATTTCCAGAAGACTTCGTCAAAAGTATTTCTCCAACAGACTTCAACACAGAATCTCGGCAGTAGATTCCTTACAGGTTTTCACAGTACATACTTTGGCAAAAGTATTCTCAATTAAAATTACAAATCTCGGCAGTAGACTTCTACAGATAATGTCTTGAATCAATTACATCTTGACATATACAGCAGATTCCACCAGGGAGTTTCTCTTCCAAATTCTCCACAACATATTTTACAGACACTTTGTGATTGTCATTTTTTCCCCCGTGGAGTCTCGCTTTGTTGAGCCTGTTTTTCCCATGTTTTGTGTGTAGACTTTTCCCCTGTGGCGTCTTGTTTCTATAGGACTGTTTGTCTTGCATTTCTCATATCATTGCATATCATGTGCATTCGGTGGCTTCTTATGGCCAAAAATTCGTGCAATGTTTGTATTTAAGTCCCTCCTATCTCGTCGAGACGAAGATTTCAATCTCCATATCTCCGAATAGGAGTAACTTAAATAGGGGCATCTGTTGCACCCTAATTTTTGACCTTAAGACCCCACCTCCTCGTTTTTTTCCTGTTTTTATTGCAGATCATCTAAGGCCGTCATCCATGCACAACTAACAGTTTTACCCAGTTTATGTTCATTTTGTAGACTTGTGGTAGAAGATTCAGAAGTCATGAAGACTCTGTGTCTATAATTATCAAAAAATTTATCCTCTGAAGATCATGTTGAATACCAGTTGAGATGAAAGAAAGAATATTAATTCCAAAATGCGTAAACTTCATGTTGCACTACTACAAATGGCCTTTGCTTTCAAATTGCTAAGCCCAATATCGTCATCAAATCTTTTGGTCATCAGAGATGGGTTTATTGTGGAAATTGATATATTTTGAGAGGGTGAAACAACCAGTGCATCTTGAACCAAAGTTTACCAAGAAACTCCTATTAAGTCTTTAGTTTGCTCATCAAAGGAAAAGTCATTTTGAGTACTATGGCAAGATCCTACGTGTGCTGCATGGTCTGTCTAGGCGTTGTTTTTATAATGCTCTAGCCATATTCAGGTGATGATGATGGATACTACTAAACCAATATGCTATGTTGGGGCCCCACTCAATTGGAAGACATTGTATTAAGGTGCTTTATATTATTTAAATTCAAAACAGCCTATATAGAGCAAGTTCAAGGTTCAAACCTTCCTATGCTAAACTTCACACAATCCATCACATACAAGATTTAATAATGCAGTGTCAATACAGTTTTAGTCACTAAAAAAAGGGGGCATTACATATAATGGTCTTGACGAGTACATAATTCCACCGAAGGAAATTTTAACCGCTGACGTTTGAACTTGGAGAAGCTTGTGAGACCGAGTCGGTTTATTATATGGAGAGCATGAGTATAGCGCAACACGAACGCTTGTTGACATCTTTGTGAATTACAACTGTGATCTTGAGGCGCCAAACTTGTTGGAATGATTGGTTACAACTCTGTCCAAAAATAGCTCCAGGGACTCAAAATATTAATCCAAGTTCGCTTGCCGCTTCTCAAACAGCTTCAGTTAAAGGTCCATCACTTCGAAGTTTGATTCCGCATTTGTGATAGCTTGCGTCTATGATGCGCTCTTTCTATTTCTACTTTGCGCCGACTATGCTCCAAGCAGTTTTACAAGTTATTACCTGCATAACGAGAAGAAAGCATGAAGTTAACAACCACATTTAATTCAAGAACAAAGACAAGCAACGCACAGAAAAAACGATAGCTAATTGAACCTTCATGCAACCGAATTTGAAACTTTCTCGAAATAGCCCAAATCAGTGTCATTAATCACACTAAGCCTTGTTCTCGCTATGTTTCATTGATAGCATACTTTAATGTAAGGTTAGCTCGAAATTTCGTTGAACGAGTAAGTTTGGAGGCTTACTCTAAGAGACGAAGGCCGCGGTGTCGGTGCCGCCAGGTATAAAAGAAGAAAACTCGAGGTCCTAGCCAGCGGAGACACTCTCGGTGACGCCATCAACAACAAACCTATCCAGCCTTCCAACCAATTTGGGGGACGATTTAGTTCACCCGCTATCGCCGAAGGAATTCCTGCAATTCACATCTCAATTTATGTCAGCCTTCACCAGAGTTTAATAGCCAAAGGTGAGATTATTAACAAAGCAACAACTTGGAAATCACTCGTGAAAAGCATGTTAGACAAAACCAAATGGGAGGCTGGGAAGCTTGTTGAAAAACAGTTCCCTTTTTCTCTTGCGAGTAAACCAACGCAGATCATCAACATACATGATTAAAGGTCCAGTTCACCACTTGTTGGCTACCAGCATCGTTATCACGGCATTCCCACACCTGCAGAATAACCAGCATATAGTCAACCACATCTGTTCTATCGAAACACCCATATGCACACTAGCAGGGGTGTCGTTACCTGTTCACCTCTTGTGGATTACCGACACCATCTCGCACGCACTCGTCAACAGTTTCAGCTTCCATCAGCACGTCCTGAACGTGTCTGCACAACCTACATACAACGAGAAATTTCGGTAAAAGCTTAGAGCAAACCATCCAGAAACATTGACCAATCTTGGAAACATGTATACATAGAATGGAACTTGGTGGCTGCTGCTTCATATTCCAAAGCTACACTAAGCGTAACCACGGGATTATCCGCACCTTATAACAACCGTGCTATAATCTATAAGCAATAGGGAATTATGCAGATGCCATACCTTACTACATTGAGGTCCACCACATTAATCCCTTGGCAGTCGTTGGCCCTGTAAACAGAAGCAACGCGCATAAGGAGATTGGAAAAGTTAACGAACTATATACGCGCATTTACCGTCAGACCTACCATGGTTGAAGCTCATGATAATTCGGCTTCTGCCTATAAGGACAGTGGACATGTGGAGGAATCCTGCTATGCTTCGAGCCTAAGTGACGGCACCGAGTGGAGACAATGTATTCAATTTGGAACTGAGCATTCGATGGATGTGTCGACCTTGACATCAAATAACTTATCGT
Source organism: Lathyrus sativus (assembly GCA_963859935.3). Classification (NCBI taxonomy): domain Eukaryota; kingdom Viridiplantae; phylum Streptophyta; class Magnoliopsida; order Fabales; family Fabaceae; genus Lathyrus; species Lathyrus sativus. Next base: position 134,842,770 of record OZ012739.1, read on the forward strand.
TGTAGTCAGTTTCTCTTGGCATCTAAGGCTTCAGACATGTATAACCACTTCGCATCTTTGATTGGCATCTCAACTTTTATTTCGACCTGTTAATAAAGGAAACAAGAGTTACACAATGAGGTTGAATTCAGGTTCTGATCTCACAGATGAAGAGTTTTACTCTTCATATACTAGAACTTTATTCCAAGCAACATCTCTTTCCCTGAAATATTATCTAACACCGTCATTGAAGCCATTCCATGCTCACAGCAACCAAGGTTCTTTCCAAAACTTTCCCTTCCAAATGTTCAGGACCTGCAAGGAAACTGGCAAGGTTAGACCACCGCTGAACATTCATGACAATTGTTTTCGAAGGACATTCTATATACGCGTCAAGGAGGATTATTTACCGCTTCTACCATGAGCTAGTATCCGGCATATTGCTTCTAACTTCCACCCACCCTCTACGTACATCGTCTTCGACAAAAGATGACAGAAACTGAAGATGAAGTGGAAAAAGCTTCTCACGGTAATGATTGAGTTGACTTATGCAGCTGCACCCGGTCCTGATAAAGTTGAGTTGGAGGATGATGACAAGGAAGATGCATATGCACCAAATGAAACTGAGACATCAAACGCTTTGTTCATGTTTGGTCACTTTGCGTTTCCACCCAGTCGGCATGAATTTGCCATCGGAACCTGTTTATGGTGAGATTCAAAGTGAGTCTGGAGATAAAGATAATGCTTTTGAAGAGACTCGTGAAGAAGCTACCAGACCTAGTGGAAAAGAGGAAGAAATTGACATTAGCATGGGTTGGATGTGTCAAAGGAGTTTGAGGGTATGCAATATTATGACAAGAAAATCAACGAATTATCCGTTCATGGAAAACAGTTTGAGGAAAATACAACTCTACCGGATTTTGGTTTGACTGTAGAAGAGGAAAGTATGTACCACCCTGCAAAATACACTTCTTTCCCCAGTGAAACAGATAGTGGAACTTTGACAGCACATGGTGAAAGCATAGTTGAGTCTGAAACAACTGAATCAGCAGAGCTAGGGACGGATGTATCTCCTGATAATTTATCACTGTCAAAGAACCCTCCCCAAGGACGCAAACAACGCATCTCCAGAGTTAAAAACATAGCAGGACACGTTTCAAAATCCAAATAGGTCAAGAATGCCAATAGCATTTACTCCTGCAATCAAACAATAAAACCATAATTTGAAACCTCAGACAAGTTTAATGCATTCTAAAGCAGGATAAGAGCATGTTGCCTTAAGAATAGAAAGTAATTTACCACTTTGTCTTTTGAGACCGAACATAGCAGACGAATACGGAAAGAAAGGATCAGCGCTTTAATTCCAGCCATCAATCCTACACCCAGAGGATCCGCGTGTACCTATAAAGGACAAGAAATTGAGATGAAAGAGGGGATATCAGAACTCGATTCTTAACACAAAAATTCACAACAATTCACAGAAAGTTCCACAGAAAATCCCAAACTTCAAAAAAGGAAGAAAGCCTAAATCGCAGAATGAATTGAAGAAGAACTTATCTCCGTGTTCGTTTAAAACCCTCAAACCCTTGCGCCATCCGCAAATCGCTCACCACCTTCAAAACCACAAATCGCCCTCTTCGTCCACCGCGAGCCGCGAAATCACCCTTCATCGCAAGCCCACGCACGCCGCAATAAGCCTCCGTCCACATCAAGACCTCAACCCGGACCGCAAATCAACCACTCGCTTGCCGTCAAAACCTAAAAAAACATTGAATGTGAGAATCTTCTCTGATGTTTTAATTTGCTTGTTTGTTAATATACGCAGGAAATTAGAAGGAATGAGAAGCTCAGAGCGAAGGGAGGAAAGCGGCGATCGAGAAAGAAGAAGAAACGATAACGGAAGCAAGAAAGAGAAGAGAAGAAAGGAGACGGAGAAGTTAGAAGGAGAAGAAGGATGGGCAATGGAGGAGACGGAGAAGCGAACGCGAATGGGGATTAGGGTTTCGTTGTTTTTTCCAATTTTTTGTTTATATTGTTGCTATCATGTACATACACCCACAGACATACGGTGTACCCTCACTTTGCACCCACACGATCACTATCAGACCACGATCACAGGTCTCAGATCGCACCTCACCATACACCCTCGTAAACCTACCATACCAGATCGCACGCCCTTCCCAATTAACTCTTAATTTCCCTCCTAATTAACCGTTAATTTCAACTAAACTATTAATTAACCATTAACCTGCCATTTAACCCATTTATTTATATCAGCTTTTAATTAATAAACCAGCTAATAAATCCGTTTAGTTAATTTAACCTTTTAAAAAATTAATTTGCTATTTATTTAATCAGTTTCCATTTTCTATTAAGTATTTCTCTAAATTACTATAATAATTTATCCTAGTCACTCAATTAATAATCTCAATTTATTAACTTAATATAATAAAATATATTTTATTCATGTTCTCAATAACATAACCAAAACTCTATTTTCTAAAATAACTCATATTTTGTTTAATAATGATGACAATTAAAATTATTTGTTTTTTTAAAACTATTTCCTAATTTAAGATGACTTCTACTTATTTAATAACAAAAACCATATACTAATAGCTTGTATTCATGCTTGAAAATCTTTTTAAAATAAACTAACAACCTTTTATTAATCATAATCAGTTTTATCTTTTTTATTTAATTATTTAATTAACCTACCTTTTAATTAATTCACCTTATTTAATAATTAATTATTTTTACCTTTTGTATAATAAATCCAATTAGTCGACCCTTATAAACTTTTATCTTAATAATTAAAAACTCTTTTTTAAAACCCTACTAATTCACATTTAAAATCTTTTTGCTAATTAAATTTAAATTAATTTTTTAAATCAACTTAATAACTTTTAATCAAATAGTATTTATTCACTATAATATAAAATCTTTTATAAATAATTTACATTCACCAATTTATCTCTAATTAATAATAAAACCTAGTTAGTGTTTTAGAAATAAATAATAAAATTCTCTTTAACCTAATTCAACTCTTAATAGCCACAAAATTAAAATAAACCATTTTTAAGTTTTAAATCATCTAGCATATTATAATACTTTACTTAAAAACCCCGCCTTAAGGTCAATCTAATTCAACTTACTCAACTCCGCTTAAAACCAACTCACATCGTAAAATACAACTTAATCGTGCACCCCACAACACATACACTCTCACACACTTCAACGCTTTCATGCGTTTGTGCATGGTTTACATTTCCGCAATTTATTGCAATTTACATTATCAATTTACATTATCGCACTGCATTCCGTCCAAAGGAAGAATCTGCGCATGATCCCAACAATCGTGCGTATGCATTCACATTTACATCATCCTCCCCTTGATCCTTGATCCCATTCAAGTCGATCTCCTAGGATAGATCCTACCCCATAGGAAGGACTGTTCTTTATTTTACAACATAGGAAAACAATACAACACAATACAATACAAACTCACTCAATACTACAACAATATTCAAACAATCAATTCAAAATAATATATTCAAACACAATAGAGAAAGATGTCAATCATTTTAAGCGAGATAGAATATCCACCCCACAAACAATACAATCAAGCCGTAGGAACTTTGCCTTAAGAGAAATAAAGGCATACTCGTCAAACAATCCGAGTACTTAAGCCCTTTTCTTAAGACGATGCAAAGACTATTTTCCTACACCTTGTGGCGGTTACATCTCCCTTAAAATGAAGACACATCTCTTCTCCTAAAATCAATCAAACAACTACCCTAAACCCGTAGGAACTTTGACCATAGTCAAAGAACTCCTCTAACCCTTTAGGGGAACTACAAATACTCTGATTCCACTCCTGTAAGGATATGTAGGCATAAGATGCGATATCTTATCGAGTATACTTAGAAATAAACCCCTAGGCTCTTTAAACTCTTAAGCAGATAAACACTTAGCAATAAACAAACATTAAACAAGAGGTTCCTATAGAGTACTACAGAAACTTAAGATGCTAGTACCTTCTCTAAGTTTAACCGACCCCCGAACCTAAAACTCTCTAGCTTGCATTTGCATTGCATTGTGGGAATTTCGATCTTTATCCCTTCCTTTGGGAAAATCAAAGTTCGGTTGCAAAATGAATATGAGATTCAAACTAATCAATAGTTTGGTATCTGATTTTCACCGCGACAGAATGATAGAGAAAACTCACACACAATCCCGACACCAAAAGGATGCAGGGCCTATCACCAAAAGGATGATAGAGAACATTCACACAATCTGGCACCAAAAGGATGACAGACCTACCATCAAAAGGATGATAGAGTGACACACACACAATCCCGACACCAAAAGGATGCAGGGGTCCATTACCAAAAGGATAATGGAGAACACTTGCACAATCTAGAAACAAAAGGATGACAGATCTATCACCAAAAGGATGATAGAGTGACACACGCATACAATCCCAACACCAAAAGGATACAAAGGTCCATTACCAAAAGGATAATGGAGAAAACTCGCACAATATAGCACCAAAAGGATGACAGACTTATCACCAAAAGGATGATAGAGCAAACTCACACACACAACCCTGACACCAAAAGGATGTAGGGGTCAATTACCAAAAGGATAATGGAGAACACTCGCACAATCTGGCACCAAAAGGATGACATACCCATCACCAAAAGGATGATGGAGCGACACACACACACACAAGTTGCTACCACCAAAAGGATGATAGAATGACATTCACACAATATGGCACCAAAAGGATGATAGAGAGAGACACACACACATGTGGCTACCACCAAAAGGATAATAGAACGACATTTGCACAATCTGGCACCAAAAGGATGGCAGACCCATCACCAAAAGGATGATAGAGCGGCACAAACACACAATCCCGACATAAAAAGGATGCAGGGGTCCATTACCAAAAGAATAATGGAGAACACAACCAACACAAGTTGCTACCATCAAAAGGATGATAGGAACTTCCCAAATTTGAAGGCTACCAACACCAAAAGGATGCAAGCTAAGTTGAATTGATAGGGTTTGGCTATCACCAAAAGGATGATAGTAAGGAAAATCAGACAAAAGGTCAAGTTTGCTGAAGATATGATGAGTGAGGCTTATCTGAGGATATCAATAAAAGGTTGAAGCAAAGAAGTCACTGAGGAACACCATCCTTATCAACAAAATGTTGGAAGGAGACAACTCACTAGGGAACGCCCAAGAGAAAGGTTGGATTGAAACAAATTAACGGGGAACACCCATTGACTTAAAGAAACGTTGTTGGCTGAGCTGGAGACCCCAACTTCAACAATAAAAGGTTGAGAACACAACTCAATGAGGGACGCCCGCTGAATTGCTTGGAGATCACAACTTCATCAATAAAAGGTTGGAAGTAACTTCATGAGGAACGCCCATGAACCTGAAGAGAATGCCCCTGACTGGGTTGAGATTTTCTTTGAGACTCTTGAACTTGACCAACAAAAGATTGATACAACTACGTGAGGTACGCCCACGGATTTACTAAAGATGCCCCTGGCTGGGCTAAATCATTCTTTGAAACCTCATCAATCATAAGGTTGAAACAAATTCACGGGGAATGCCCACAATCTTGAATAAATTGCCCCTGGTTGGGCTAAATATTAGCTTGGAAATCTTATCAACCACAAGGTTGAAACAACTTTGCGGGGAACACCCACGGTCTTGAAGAAGATGCCCCTGACTGGGCTGAAAACGGTCTTGGAAATCTCGAGATTGATCCTGGACCTTGACTTGCATATGTAGATGCTTGATGATTGAAATGACATTCCATAACAAATGGAAATACAAATGCAAATGCTGACGCATGAAGATGCAAGTGGTGGGGGAAGTATGATTAGGTTTTGGGTGTGTATATGATGCAAGACAGGTAATTGAAAATGCAGGTGCCGGCATGATGGACTTTTGGTAGTTGCCAATGCGGATTAGACTTTGGGTGGTGGGAGGGATTGATTTCCTTGACACGCAGTTCATTGAAGATGCCATGATTGAAGCAGACAAAAATGCTTTTGATGCCCCAAGTCTGAGTACTTGGGGGTTTGTTGTGAACTTGCTTCAGAGAAGGCCATAATTCTGCTTGATGGTCAGGATAACTTGTTCTTGCCCCAGTCTGAACATGGTAATGGTCTGCCCCTGATTAACCGGTTCTGATCTACGGAAGCTGAGCCTTGATGCTGTGAGATGGCTTACCCTTAATTGTGTTGTTGAAAGACTTGCCCCAGCCTGTGGGTTTTGAGGTAGCCTCACTTCGTGTCATCTACTGAAAGTTCAAGCTCCTCTTTGATTGCCCCTTATTGGAGTGCCTTGGATGTCAAGCACTGATTTGAAATTAAAATTCCATGTCCACAAGTGGTAATATTAATGCAAAGTTTATGCAAGTTTTGAAAAAGAATTGTTTTATTGAAGTGTCGTGATAGTGTGAAATGAATGAACCGTTAGCCCATACGTTGTGCTGATTTACTTAGTGTGTGAAAGATATAAAAATGACACTAATGCTGATGATTAGCAGATATGTGAGGAGTCAGTTTACGCAACCTTGCAATAGTATGCTTTCAGAATAAACCTTGCCTCAATTAGGTCTTTCAAGGGTTGTAACGTGGACTAGTTCATGGTTTATGAAACAAAGTATATTAGGCTCAAAGTATGATTTGTACCCACCCCTTCTTCATAATGATCTCCAGTCCTACGTTCAGTTAATTTTGCACATGCTTGTCTTCCAAAAGGGTTGACGATGTAAGCTTGACGATTCAAGGTTTGCTTGAGATGATAGTCACCTTATTTTGCTTTTTTGATGAACGTCAGTGCCCCTTTTGTTTTGATTTGGTGGCCACTAAATTTTATTTTGTTTTTGTCGAGGATTTTGAGCGCCTCTTTTGATTTTGTTTTTGATCCCTAACTTTTGCATGGCCTGATTTTGCTTGTTAGATCCACCGGGATTGCCTTGATTTTTGCCTAAGTCCCCTTTGAGGTGTTTGACTTAGCAGGCTTTCGATTTTTTGAATTTTTGTTAGGGGATTGTGACTGCCAAATCATGGGTTATTGATGAACAACCATCATGTCTTTTGGGTTTTGCTTTGTGATTTGAGTGCCTAATTGCGCTAACTGAACACTACCCTATCCCAAATTGATTGTAAGGGTTTGAATATCCGAAGAAAACTACTACTTCTAGGATCGAAGTGGTTAACTAGGGATTAACTCCTTGTCTCTCAAGTGTTTGGGGATTAAAACAATGCCTGCCCATCATCGATGAGATTTTATCTGAAAGCATATAATTTGCAATTATGGGTATTTCATTTTCATCATCCTCCCTCCAATTATGATAAACAACAGTCGATAAAGAGTGAAGTGGATAAAATATGTGTATGTGCTTTGTGATAAAAATGAGTGAATACAACATAACTAATTCGAAACATGCATAATCAATACATTAATAAAACCAAATATGAATGGAAATGTTTCAAAGCATACAATACTTAAACAAACAAAGACAAAATACAAGAGTGAAAATAATGAAATGGAAACATGAATGCCTTCTTCAAGAAGCTAAACTTGACTTGACTTGATTTGACTTTATGCTGGCACTAGCTTGGCAGCGACATAGGGTTGTTGATGATGTTTGGAGTCTTCCCATTAAAGTTGATAGCATTCCTATCAATCATGTCATGAACCTTGTGCTTGAAAGCTTTGCAGTTCTCGATTGTATTCCCTAGAGCGCCCTTATGAAACTCATAATAGGCGTTTGCATTATAGTCGGCAGGAATGACAGTTGAGGGAGCTAAGTCTCTCAAAGCAATTGCCTTTTTCTCCAGCAACTGAGCAAAGATATTAGCATATGACATTGGAAAACGGTCAAAAACTCTATCTAGCTTCCACGTTCTCTGTTGATTAGGCTGACACTGTTGTCGAGCAGCTTGTTGTTGTTGAGTAGCTTGCAGTTATTGATGCTGAGGAGGGTACTGATACCCTTGCTGATTATAGGATTGTTGCTGAGGAGCCTGCTGCTGAGGCATTTCAGCTTGAACAACATAAACAGCTGGGTGATAAGGAATTGGAGCGTATTGCACAACAGCAACATACATATATTGGTAATAGGGAACCTGATAAGGCATATGAGCGGGAGCTTGTTGAGGAGCTTACCCTCTCTACGCAGAGATGGCATTTGTTTCGCCTTCCTTGTTTTTGTATCCGTTGAAAGGCTTCTTGGCACCGGCTTGGCTGTTAGAACCTCCTTGGATCTTTCCACTTTTTAAACCCTATTCAATTCTCTCACCGACGATCACCAAGTCAGAGAAATCCAGCAGACACGCTACCAATCAGCTCCTCGTAGTACTAGCCTTGCAAGGTGCCCATGAAGATGTCAATCAGTTCACGATTGACTAAAGGTAGATGCACCCTTGCAGCTAGCTCTCTCCGTTGTTGCACGTACTCCTTGAAGGATTAAATGTCCTTTTGAGCCATACTCTAAGGTTGAGTACGGTTAGGAGCAAGATCGATATTGTATTTGTACTACTTGACCAATGCATCAGCTAGATCATCCCAAGTGCGCACACTGCTACGCTCCTGCTGCATATACCATTCGAGGGATGCTCCAAACAAGTTGTCTTAGAAGCCATGACTCATTAACTTTTCGTCTCTGGCATAAGCAGTCATCTTGCGACAGTACATCTTCAGATGAATGTTTGGGCAGCTGAGGCCTTTGTACTTTGGGAATTCTGACACTTTGAACTTCGTAGGAATGAAAACATCCAGTACTAAGCACAATTTCAGAGCACTGAGAGAGTTTGAATTGTGCCCCTCTATGACTCGGAGTTTCTCAACTAGACTAGGACACATTTTCATGGCTTCTGAATCCTGAGCAGCAACAGGACTGGCAATAGGGATAACAACATGATAGTTTTGAACATCATCGTACTGATCCAAAAAATTCTCTTCGGTATGAGGAATGGGGATCTGAATGACGGTAGGTTGGGCTTGCAGAATAGCTCTAATAGTAATTCCAAGTGCTAGGATTGGTTGATAAGTAGTTCCTTCACCTACAATAGCGAAGTTCATTGGCATCCTGTTGCACCCCAAATTTTTACCCTTTAGATTCTCATTATCATTTTAGGAGCATACTCATGAAATTTCTAACCTTAACCCAGTGCAAGACTGTCTTTGTCAAATTGCAGATGAATCAGGGTTTCGTGCAGTCAAAATCAAAACTTCAGGGTTTGTGATTAGTCAATGTTTTGGGCTCATTCAAATAGGAAACAAGGTCAAGGATATTACATAATGTCATTTGAGAAGCCAATGTGAGGTTGTTGCCCCAGAATTCAGAGCAGTACATTTCAGAGCACCCGATTAGGGTTTTGGACCAGTAAAAGTTAACCGTAGTTTGACTTTGATGTTGGAAGGTGTTTAAATGGTGGTATTGTGATTCATGAAGTTCATATAGCCTAATAAAGTTCATCCAAGAAGTTTCAAGGTCTCAGGAGGCCCAGAATGTCAACAGGCGACTCGGTAATCACCGATCGGTCGTACGGTTGACCGAAAAGTCAACTCTCCAAATTTTATGAATTGGACTTCAAGTTGTGAAACAAAGTTGTTCCTTATGTCATATTGGACTTGCATATCAATTTTCATGACCATCGGATCAAGGATGAAGGAGTAATCGAAAATCGGGAAATTAGGGTTTTTAAAATGGCTAAACCATAACTCCTTAACCACACATCCAATTGAGTTGGTTCAAAGCTCATTTGGAAGCTCTTGACAAGTACTACAAAAGTCCCTAAGTGGTCCATGATCAGAAAATGCATACTTTTTGAGTTAGAAGCAAAATCATTACAAGAAGGGAAAATAACTTAGAAAATTTCTAAGTTATTTCACCTTAAAAGCTTGTGTGCAGCCAACTTTGGAGGGCTTTTTGGCCAAGTTACTTTGAGAAATTGAAACTCATGAAAACTTGAATATTTTAGAGCTATGTGAGGGCTTTCTAAAAAGTACTAGCACATCTCAAGAGGAGTTTTGAGCAGAAAGTTATGGTCATGGCAAGTTAGGGGTTTCACACTTTAGTCCCACTTTGTCCATTTTTGAAAATTCACTTCTTTCATCAAATTTGCCAAATTTAATTGATCAAACATGTTTTATCTGATATGTGAGGAGTATGTGGCATGAGAAACCCAAGAGTTATGCAGAAAAATTCAAAGAAAGAGGCTTATGCATATTGCCTTACAAGTGGTGCAACTTGCATTTCAAAAGTAAAGTGAAGCATGAGGTGGAAAGTGAAATCTGAACCAACCTCACCCCTACACTCCTAGCCTGCATCTAGCTTCTGAAATCCATTAATTTCTTGACCTTTGAGGCCTAGATCTTCAGCCAAGAGAAAACCCTCCAAGGGAGGTTTCTTCCAAAATATCTAAACCTTTCTTCAAGATGAAGAAACCTTCAAAACAGCCCCTCACTCTCACTTGCCTATAAAAGGAGGCCTTCCTCACTTCATTTCCAACACAATACACCTTCTAAAAACCAGAAGAAGCTCTGTTCTTGGCTTGTACTCAAAGAAATCCCAAAATCTCAAAATCTCACTTTTCATCAAAAACCATCAAAAAGCTGTCTTGCTACCAAGGCTGCCCTATTCATTTCTATACACTCCAACACCCCAACAACCATCCATACACTCTCCAAATATGGTATAGAAGGTGTCTAGACCATTAAACCATCCAAAACCTTCACCAATCAAAAAGTCAATTTGTTCACCAAGTTACTTTGACCAAAAGCTACAAATTCTACCAAGTCTTGTTCTAAGAACTTCCTTGAGGTTTTAATTATTCATACACCTCACCTACATCATTTCTCATCTGTCTAAAGTGTTGGAGACCATTGGAAAAGCATATTTCTTCAATTGGCTCAAAGTGTGCATTTTACTTAAAAGTGAAGAAAAGACTCAAGACAAAGAAGGGAGATTGAAGTTCTCTGGGTTTCTTGATTGTTTTAACTTGTTCAACAAAGCATACTAGAGGTATGTAGCTTATAAGTATTGCCTCTTACATCATTTTCCATGTTTTTTCATTTTTTGAGCTTGTGGTAATATTGAAAAGTAACATTTCCACATCATATACCAAGATTCTGTTCTGAAGGTGATATGGCTAATTTTTGAGTTGAGTCATAACTAGTTGCTTGATTATGTTATGTGCAGGTGATTAGTATAACATGTTTCTATTTGTTCTTTTGCTCTTCATATTTAAATGCATCATTAGAGATCGCCTAGCTATTTCATTTGCAACTGGTGCCACTTCTGTTTCTAAACATGCCAAAATGATTAATTGTTTGTAAACACAAGCATATTTGGAATTTCTTGCTAAGAGTTGTTGAGTTTATTCATCAGTACATTACTATGCCAAAACTGAATTGTTGGACCAGGCCTAGTAATTCACCAAACTCTGAACCATCATGCCTCATTGCATTACTAACTTAATGTTGCACTATTCTTAAGCAAGCTGTTTTGTGCATTTGATCTTTCCCTTCTAAATTAACTCAGCAAATCATCCTAGGCCTTAGCATTTCTTTAAGTGAAAGTTCACAGACTGTGGTAAGTTTAAGTTTCAGAGGTTTAAATTCAAGATGTGTTTGTTCATGTTGAAATTCTGTTTTGAACTAGAAGGAGTATCATTTATCTGTTTGGGACCTAGACTTAGGCCTAGTGGCTGGGCAGTTTGCTTAACTGTTAAGATTGAGGGCCAATTCAATTTTAGAGGTAGTGCAACTGTGTTGCCCTCAAACCTGTGACAGTTGTTCACAAAGAAGTTTTGTAAAAGTTGGGCTTAATCTAAGGCTGCTTTCAAGGCTTGAGTTAGGCAACTCAGTCTTGCCTATGGTGACTTGTCCATTGAATCATGTGAACCTAACATGTTTGTGGCCTAGTGGTCTTTGTATCACTCCTTTTGCAATTTACTTCTCTGTTAAGCATTAGATTTGTTGACAAGAAATCATTGGAATTCCTCAAAAACCTGATCCCTATCCATTTGAGGGATTGGTTCTTTCCCCCTACTGTTGAAGGCTAGGAACAGGAGTAATTGACTTAAACTAATGAGTCTGCTGTCACAGCATGAGGGGATTTGGGGTATAGGGTAGGATTGTTGGATTTAGAGCACTTCAATAGTTGTCTTGAAAGCTTGAGATGCCAAAGTATGTTGGCCTGCTGTTCTTCTTTTTCACTTAAGTTTTGTAGCCAGAATCTAGTGTGGCTATCTTGAATTGGATGTTACAAAACATGTTGCTGCAACATAAAACACATCTTGCTCCATTTTATTCTGAAACTCAGCTTTGTGTAATTTCTGTTTGAACATTAAATTTGAGGCTTGTGTGTATTTTCTGTTTTGGCTAGAACATGTTTTGCACTAATGTTGTCTCCTTCACATACCACAAAACTCAGTTGCCACTCACATGTAAAGTCCTTTAAACAGTCTGAGTTAAGTTCCTTCTTTGGTTTGAAACTCACTTATTAATGCATCTCCAAGGTATATGTGTGATCTGCATTAGTTTATTACACATGAACTTGAACTTTACATTCTCAATGCATTTTTCAAAAACATCATCAAGCAAATGAAATGCTAATTTTTCACACAAGCTTGCTTGGCATCAAATTCATACTGAAATGCTTTATATTTGTCATTTGTGGGCTGTTGACATAGATTTCCTGCTGCAAAACTGGCTGTTATGAGATTTGATCTTTTCAAAATGCATTTTTCATGAAATCACTACATGACATACCATTTTTTGAACCTGCGTGCATTTAGTGATAGAATCATTTCTCATCATGTGTGTGAACTGTTAGTAGACTTGGTTTTGATTGAGAAAGATTTGGATCATACTTCAAATGCACTTCTTCAAGCACATCAAGCAACTCATATGCCACTTTTTGCATAAGAATATTTTTCCTCAAAACCATTATTCTAACACTTCATACACATCATTTGTGAACTGTTGACATGATTCTTTTGCATTAAAACTAGCTGTTGCAAGTGGCTCCTCTCAAACTGCATTTTCACACACTCTATTTGCAGTCAATGTGCCATTTTTAATTTTTAACCATATTTTGTTTGCACTAGCTATTGGAATGAATCAAGTGCATTATTTATAACATGTTCATACCATCCTTTGATTTCTACAAGAACTGATTCATGTGTTGGAACTCCAAATGCATTTTTCAACATATTGCCACTTGACATACCAATTCCACAATCTGTGTATATCAAGCTTATTTGGAGTGTTAGATTCATTCTACATGATTTAGGTGAAGTGTGTGTGCATTTAGTGTGTTTTAAAAATGATTGAAACAAGTTGCTAACATCAAAATGCATCACATAACTTCATAATGAACCTACCATCGGGTTTTTCACTAGAGGAAGAATTTGAAAAAACTAAAAGATCCATTTTATTCCTTGTTTAATTCTACCCCATTTACATATAAATTTTGTCAAAAAAGGTTAAGAATTGAGAGAGTTATGGTACAAAACGTAAATTCATGATTTGTGTGTTTTTGCCTAGCCATAGAAAGAAAGCATCCCTTATTAATTAAAGGGGTGGCATCAATCAATGGATGTATAGTCACCCCAGTGGTAAGCCCATATTGCCAAAAGTGCCTTTCACCCCATGTTCTTGAGTTCGACCCCTGAGGAGGGCAACTCTTTTGTATTTTTTTGCTATTTTTCATTCAAACTTCAAAAAATCGTATCTCTCTCATTTTTATCGTTTTTCGCCCGTTCTTTTTTCATCGTGTTCATATTTGTATCTACTTTCATGCCATGTATTTTATTATCATGTTTTCCTATTTTATCACCCCTTTTGACTGTGTACGATTTAAGTGCGTTTCGCGTCCGTTTACGCATTTGCAGATGAATTTTTATGTGGTTCCACTTGGATTTGTTTGTGAAATTTGTTTGTATTCATGTCCATACATGTTAGTTAACATGCTAGGATTTTTATTTTGAGTTATAACTATGTTTATTTCGCCCCACCTGTTGACTGTATTTGAATGTGATCTGTCGTTATAGTTCTCGTTATTTTCATCTGTGTTGATTATTATCAATGTGCTTTCATCCTTATCATTTCACATGTTTGTTTAATTGGTTGTTACCATGAAAATGTTTTATTATGTTTTACCTTTCCATTTTATTTTTCTTTCCCCAAGTGATGAAGCTTGTTAGCTTTCATCCAGTTGCCTCCCCAGTCTCCCTCCAAAGGAAGGTCTGCCCACTTGACCCTCATGTCAAGAATAATTCATTCATCCTCCCTTGACTTTGTTAAGTCAATTTAACCCTAGCTTAGAAACCATTAGACTTTGCTTTAAGTCTAAGGAACCCACCTATACTAGGAGTGTTCTTCAAATAGAACCCTAGGAAAGAGTTCGTCAACTCTGTGTAAGAATCATCGTCATGATCTCTTACTTTTCCCTTTTGTTACAACTTAGATTAGGGAGTTTTGTCAAACTCCATACAAACATTGTCATGTTTGTTTCCCCTTGAACCTTGATCATCATCAAGTGTTCTTTTCCCTTGTGAGGTGAACTACGATTGTTCTGATTCTATCCTAGTCAGGATACATAGGCAGAAGATGCGACGTCTTTGCGAGCAAACTTAGGAAACCACTTAGGCCTTTGTTTATTTTATTCCTTATCCCAAACCATAGCACAATTCACAAACTTAGCAATTAATCAAACAAAAGGTTCTTGTAGAGTACTACAGATATTTAGGGTGCTAACACCTTCCCTAGGTATAACCAACCCCCGATCCCCGAATCTCTTAGCGTTATTTTACATCGCGAAAAGGGTATTTCTTTCTTTAGACTTTTCCTTTGGATAAATTAAAGATCGGTTATAAAAGAAATAAGGTTCAAGTTAATTAATAGCTTGCTATCCAATTTTCACCGCAACACATCCCATAGGGATTGGAAACAGGAACTGAAAGCCTTGAGGTAGACGCTTGAACCTGACCGTTGTTGTTAATGACAACAGCTTCACGTAGTTCTTCCTCCTTTCTGGCTGTAGTTATTGCTTCGAGAATCTGGTTGATCTTTCCTTTGAGGGAATCTAACTCTTCTTTGAAGGCAGCTTGTTCTTTTTGAATCTTCTCCATCATTCGTCTTGTATTGGCTCTAGTTGTATACTAGTATCGAGTGTAATACCCCAAATTTTACCCTTTCTTTTTTATTTTTATTTTAAATTCTTATTAACCTAATAAATTAACCTTTTTTTTAGATCTTGTTTTTTTAACTAATAATAATTTAATTAACCTTTTTTATAACTTTACTAATGTTTGTTTATTAACTTTTTTCTATTTAGTTTATTTATTTAAATCATTTTAAGCTCTTCTTACTAACTTTTACGATTTAGATTAAAATTTAAATTTTTTTTTTCTTCTTTTCTTCAAGAGTAAATTTTTTATAACCTTTTTAATTAATTTCTAACACATTTTTTTAGTCAAATTCTATTACCTTTTTAAAATTAAATCTTTTTTCTGACTTTTTTTAAAAGATAAATCCTTTTTCTAACCCTTTTTTAAAGTTAAATCTATTTCTAACTTTTTTAAAGTTAAATCTTTTTTTCTAAATTTTTTTTAAAAAAAATCAAATCTTTTTTCTAACTTTTTTAAAAGTTAAATCCTTTTTCTAACTTTTTTAAAATTAAATCTTTTTTTACTCTAACTTCTTTTTAAAATTAAATCTTTTTTTTCTCTAACTTCTTTTTAAAATTAAATCTTTTTTTCTAACTATTTTAAAAATTAAATTTAACCTTTTTTTTATAAATTAAATCTATCCCTTTTTTTTTAAAATTAAATCTAAATCTTTTTTGGCACCATCCTTTTTCAAATTAAAATTCTAAATTCCTTTTAAAATTAAATTCTAATGCCATTTTATTTTCTTTTTTTTTTAAATTCTAAATTCCTTTTAAAATGAAATTTCAACCGTTTTTAAAATAATTCTAACACTTTTTTTTAATCAACATTCAAATGTTTTTTATTTTAAAATTCTAACTCATTTTTTTTAAACTTAAAACTCTAATTTTTATTTAACTTGAAACTCTAACTTTCTTTGCTAACATTTTTAAATTTAAATCCCAACACTTTTTTTTTTATCAAATCCAATCACAATAAATCACAGATGGAGCAAAATCAAATCAATCAGATCATATCATCATCATAAGAAAATCAGATCTAAATATCAACATCACCATCATTGAATCAAATCTGAAATCATCATAAAAATTCATTCAAATCAAATCAGAGATTGAAAAAGATTGAGATATTCAAATCAAATCTGAGATTGAAAAAGATTTAAAAAAATCAAGTATAAAAGGACCCTCAGGAGCAACAAAACGGGAGATCGCAAGCATCAAAGACTCTTGCAGTCTTCATCAAAAGTAACTAACTCTTCTTTTCTTAAAAAATTTCTAATCTTATTTTTGTTTTTTTCAAGAGTATTAACTTTTTTTCTTGAATTAAAATCTAACCTTTTCTTTTTTATTTTCAAAACTTTTTTTTCAAAAGCAAATTTCAAAGTTCTAATTTTTTGCTAACTTTTAATTCTAACTTTTTAATCACATTAAAGTTCTAACTTTTCCAAATCTCACACAAAAAAAAACCTAATTCCATTCTAACTCTTTTCTAATTACCTAAATTCTGATCGTCTCAAAACGTTCATCACTTAACTTTTAATTATCGTCAACTCCAATTTTCATCCTTCATTCCTAAGAGTATTCTTGATTATCCATGAACCTGTTCACTAATATTTATTTATTTATTTTTGTATTTATTTTTATATTTGTACATAATCTAACATCATCGTTGCTATTTCATATTCCATTATCACTTGTATATTATCATCATCTTCATTGCGTATCAATTTTTATTGTTTATTAATTTTTCGCTAACATCCTCATTTTTAAGATCCAAATTTCTAACTTTTTTCTTGTTTCGTTAAAATTATAATTTTCTACTTAAATTCCTAACATTCCCGTCTAATTTTTTGTCTAACCCCGTATAATAACAGTCTCTGTTTGTTTTGGTTTTTTGCAGTTGACTAAGTTCAATTGATTTTATTTTCAGTTTAAATATTCAATTATCATATTTGTAACTGCTTATGGGATGTAATTTTGCGAGACAATTGTCGCATTTATCTTTCCGCACTTTATTTTCTGCCGTTGTATGTATATTTAATTTCATCGCATCTTTATAATTAATTTCACTCCTCCGAAGGAATTAGGTCTAGCCGTTTGACCGCCGTGTCAATAGTCCTCAACCTCAAAACCTCAAAACTACACCCTTACAAACCCTAATTTTCCATAAATGTCTCGCCGCAGACAAAGTTACCATTTTACCCCTAGCACTAGGTCAAAGAGCCGCCGTGCTCATTTTAGGGTTTCCCGCCGCGGAATCCCTAACCTAACCCTAATTCACTTAACAATTTACAACGTAGATATTGGAGTTTCTACACTCCGCGTAAGCGTGTCCCTAAGATACGTTTATTCTCCATTGAAACCTTGGCCACAGTCAAGACGTTTCTAACCTCCCTTTTGAGGGGAACTACGATTACTCTGATTCCACTCCCGTAAGGATACGTAGGCACAAGATGCGATGTCTTGCCGAGTAAACTTAGAATTAACCCCTTAGGTTTATTTTCTCACTTTTAATCCCTTTGTACGTACACCTTAAGCAAATAAATAAAGCAAGTAGTAAACATCTGAACAAAAGGTTCTTGTAGAGTACTACAGAAGTTTAGGGTGCTAATACCTTCCCTAAATTTAACCAACCCCCGAACCCTAGATCTTCCCCCGCATTGTGTTTACGATGCAAAAAATAGGTTTTCCCTCTTTTGACCTTTTCCTTCGGATAAATCAAAGAGCGGTTGTGAATTGAATTGCGATTCAAACTCATTAATAGTTTGTGATCCTATTTCCACCGCAACAGAAAATGGCGACTTCACTGGGGAATTTCTAAACTTTTGAGGGTTATCCCTAATTTGTTCATATTTATTACTATTTGTTTTACTATTCATTTGCATGTATATATTGTACTTTGATTTTGGGATGGTTCCTTGTGTTGTGAGATAAGTCCTGCGCCCGGACTTAAGTGCCATTATTATAGGATGGGGATATATTCGATGAGGCTTATAGGGAGTTGAATCCCGACCAAGCTGATTCGAGAATCACCGCTCAGTTGAGACCTTTTTGAAAATGGTTCGGTTGAACGAGTAATCGTGAAAACTTTTTCCATGGTCGATTGGAGTCTGTGATATTGGGAACCGTAGTACCTTAACACCACCTCGGCCTTATTTAGGACGTAGTGCGGGAACTATGTGGGAGTAGTCCTACAATGGTTGCTACGCGATACTACACTCAAAAGAGGTTCTCTTGAGAATATTATTAACCCCGAGTCAGTCGGAAAGTTGATAATATCCGAAAGATGGGCTGATGACTTTGGGCACTTTTTAGAACCTTGTTCTGCAGGTACAACTAACCTATAGTACACTCCTTTTCGGGGATGGGTAGACCTTAACTCCGCTCACGTTCTTTTAACCTAGGACTTTATGTGTTTTCATGCATTGCATCCATAAAGCATCATATTACATTAAGACTTCATGGAATTCAAACTCTATTTATGAACATTGCAGGATACCATGGATCACTCTAGGAAGCATACTTTGAAATTTACTTTTAAGGGTTTTAATTTGGAAGCCCTAGAGAAGCTAAGAGATTTGGTTCAAGATCAAGAAAAGTTCCAAAACAGATATGGAAGG
The DNA here is from genome assembly GCA_963859935.3 of Lathyrus sativus. Classification (NCBI taxonomy): domain Eukaryota; kingdom Viridiplantae; phylum Streptophyta; class Magnoliopsida; order Fabales; family Fabaceae; genus Lathyrus; species Lathyrus sativus. Next base: position 134,861,586 of record OZ012739.1, read on the forward strand.
CTATTGTCTTTGTTGAAGATTCAAGTAAACGAAGGACTTCTTGCGACTTTGCTACAGTTTTATGATCCAGATTATCACTGCTTCACCTTTCCAGATTATCAGCTTTTACCTACCTTAGAAGAGTACTCTCAGTTGATGGGATTGCCGATCTTGGATAAGTCTCCATTCCCTTTCTTGGAGGAAGACCCTAAAGAACGAGATATTGCTAAAGCCATTTGTCTAAGGATATCCGATGTCAAGAACAATATGATCACTAAAGGGGGGATCTCCGGTTTTCCCAGGGACTTCCTAATTAAGAAAGCCCAATCTTATGCCGATCATAAAGACATGTTTGCCTTTGAGACCATATTTGCTTTGCTTATTTATGGGTTGCTGCTTTTTCCTAGTTTTGAGGGGTTTGTGGACCTTAATGCAATCAAGACCTTCATGAGAAGAAATCCAGTTCCAACACTATTGGGTAATACTTATCATTCAGTACATCTCCGAAACTTTCATGGTGGAGGAATGATTACATGTTGTGTACCATTACTATACAAGTGGTTTATTTCTCACTTACCCAAGTCCGGTCCGTTCTGGAAACCTAATCAAGAATGCTGGTCGCAAAAAGTTATGGCTTTAACTCACTCTGATATTGATTGGTATAATCGCATGTACGATGGGATATCGATCATTGATAGTTGTGGAAACTTCAACAATGTGCCTTTGCTCAGTTTCAATGGAGGAATTAGCTACAATCCAGCCTTAGCTCGCCGACAGTTGGGATATCCCTTGAAAGAACCGCCTAAAGGTATTCATGTGGAGAAAATCTTTTTCAAAGAAGACAAAAAGCTTCAAGATCAGATTCTATCTTGGAATCATCTGCATAGGAAAGGCAAAGAAAGTTTGGGAAGGCCTAATTGTGTATCCATGGAACCATACCTTCAATGGGTCCGAAGAAGAGCTATTGAGTTGAAGATGCCCTACTCTCGTCAAGATACTTTACCTCAAAGAGAAGAACCTGTCCAGTATTTCATGACTGAAGCTGAGACTTTGAAGATCGCTTTGAAGAGATCACAATGCGAAACAGAGTCATGGAAGAACAAATACCATGTGATGGTCAGCGAGTACGAAGAACTTCAAAAGCAGATTCAGTCGAATAATGATGAGATACAATCCTACAAGAAGAGAAGGCTCTACGAATATTTATTTTCTTCCGGATCTCCGTCTGCTCACTGAAGTTGTGGAAGATGCTTCTCTAGGATTTTCTAGGCTTTTATTTAGCTTGTTTTGGTTGCAAGAATATTATTTGTAATTTGTCTTCAATAAATTAACAAAAGTTTCCTGGGTATTCCGCAATATTCGTAAATATTTGAATTCCATGAAATCTTCATTTGCATTCACATTTTAGCATCATACCTTTGCATTGCATGTGTCTCCCGACTTCTCATACGCGGTTTTCTCACCTTCCAGTTTTGTCACCCTGAGTTCTCTGCATCAATACGACCCTTCAAAAGGATGGACGATCAAAACCAAGAGATCAACCGTGTCAGCCACGAACTCGAAGATCTTCGAGGAAGTGTGGGGCGGATTTTGGAGATGCTACAAGCTCTTAGTGTGAAGATGGATGCTCAGTCTACTGTTGTTTCTGTTACGGAATCTCCACCAGTTGTTACTGTCGAGAATGTACCTCCTCACAGTCTTCAATCCGGTTTGGTGCCTCCTAGTGCTCAACCAGTTCGACGAGCTACCCCTCCAAAGTGCAAAACTCCTAACTCCGACCATGGTAAAGGACATGCACGTTCGAGGAACCGCAAGATGGCTACTCCTCAATCTCGGCAACATCAGCAGAGTTATGTTCAAGGTTATCCGTTTCCATATGTCCAACAACCCTATGTAGCTACTGTTGCACCTCCTTTCGATCAGCAGTTTCCTGCATACCAGCCTGTGCAGTCAGCTCCGGTATATCAAGCACCGATTTATCAACAGCCTTTCGGTTATTCGCCCATGCAGGTTCCTGTCAACAGTCAACGAGTACCCAACGCTCCTGTTCAACAATCACAGAATCAGGTTCCTTATCCCCGTAAGAGGCAGTATAAGTCTTGTCCTCCAATTCCAATAACTTTCACTGAGTTATACCCCCACTTGGTACAACAAGGTCTGATTACCACCCGTGCTTTGGGTCCTCCGCCTAATCCGTTACCTGCAGGTTACAACGCTGCAGCTTATTGTTTATTTCATGAGGGTGCGCCCGACCATGATCTAGAGAATTGCTACGCTCTTAAGAATCTTGTCAGAAATTTGCTAGAAACAAAGAAATTGTCTTTTAGCGATGCTCAGCCGAAGATCGAGACTCCTCTCGGGGTTCCTCACTTGTCGAGTTCGAATTCTGCAAAGCATGCTACTCCTGTGGCAAATCAGTCGAATCCAGTAATTATTCAAAGGCCTAGCTCGCTTCATTTCAGTAACCCTCAAGATGATATGACCGGGATCAACAAAGAATTTGGGAAAGTTATTTTGAAGCAACGACTGAAAACTGTTGAAGATGTGACCAGCATAACTGGGGCAAGCCATGACGACTCACAGTGATCATAAACCAGACGTCCTTTCCATTGAGGCTCCACCGAAGGAAACTGTTACTCTTGAATGCAAGATCTCATAAACATTTAGAAGGATTTTTCCGACAGTTCATTTGTTTACACGTATTTCTCTTTGATTAAGCATATTTAGCATGTACGAACTTGTTTATCTTTGATTAATTAATGCAACGCATATGTTTGTCTTGAATAAACCCATTCGTTTCACTCACTCAAAAAAACGTTTTCATAAATTATAATGCCAACTTTACCCGATCTCTTGTTCTGACGGAGAATTGGGAGGAGGATGACGAACCCAAAACGTCAGATTTCTTGTCGTATGCTTTCAATTAAAACCTGCTGATGATGTAAGGCATTGTTTCAAATCCCAAACACTGGAGATATAAGGATGTTAATCCCTAGTCAACCTTTTTGAGCCTTGAAGTAGAGTTTTTTCTTTCCTTTTAAGAACCTTCATCCTAACCTGGGGCAGGGTAGGTTTCAGTTAAACCGATCGAGCGCTTAGATCCTCAAAAAGGAAGAGCAAACCTTCGAGAATTTATCCTTAGCATCTTAAAAAGTCCAATACAATGACTATCCCTCGGTTACCTAAGGAGTGGGGCAGTCACGAGCCTTTCAAAAGATTTACACGACTTGTGCATAAAGGAATATTCAAAAAAATAAGAGCCCGCTAAGTCAAAACCTATGAAGGAGACTTAGGCAAAACTGGGGCATCCCGCTGGACTCCAAAGTCAGATCAAAAGACGTTGTCCAGGCAAAAGTTAGGGAATAAAAGCCAAACAAGAGGGTACAATAAATAATCCCTAGTAAAGAACAAAATCGTGTGACCAATTGCCATTAGAAATAGGTGAGTGACTGCCATGTCCAAAGCCTTGATAAGTTCTCGACCATAGCAAATCCGCTTGAGATATGAGTGTTCGTATCCGATTAACTGAATTAGGATTGGAGAACATCACGAAGAAGGGGTGGGTACAAATATAACTCTGAGCCTTTATCCTTTTGTTTCTTAAACCGTGAACCGAGCCACGATACAACCTTTAAAAGACCTAATTGAAGTAGGACTTCGGTTGAAAGCATACTCGACAAGATCACGTTTCCTGACTCCTACGAGCTATGCTCAGAAAAAATTCATGTTGGCATTATAATTAAAACTTATATCCCGACTAGTGATTTCGGTCACAAGTTATTGCGATATCTTTTTCAAAACAAAAATTCAAGACAAATATATGTGTGCATTGACAAGCTCAGGATAGGCATTTCAGGCATGACGACTTTGCTTGATATCTTAGAGATTTATAACATAACCCATGGAACTTGAAGATCCTGCTAAACAGGGGCAGGCAGTTTCCCAGTTCGCTTACCAACACGTGTCTGACGCTCTTAAGGAGCTATTTCTCAAAGATTTCGTCGTAACACGATTAATTTGTGCCAGTTACGTCGAGACCTGACAAACCTCTCAAAGAGTTTGAAAACAGTGGGGCAACCAGACTCCGTGTTCTCTATAAAATCCTCTTGAGATGACCATACCTCACAACGCAAATATCCTGGGGCACCGTGTTTTAAAAAAAAAAGGAAACAAATGGCGACTACTACAAGGTCCTTCAAGATCAAAACCATGTGGTTTCACAACTTTTCTTCATGCACCCGATGGATTTTACTCACGGCGGCCTTCATTCCCCAGTAAATCTCAGTGTTGCAACAGGCTCCTAAACTATTACCTCATCACAGTCCCCAGCAAGACTATAAGCTGACAACTTTTTCTGGGGTAACTCGAAAGTGTCCCTCAGGTTTTCTTCTCCCCATGCGAAGACGTGATACTGTGCACCCAAACGAATTACTTTCTCCCCAGAAGAAGTTAGAATTTTGAAACCAGATTTGTTTCTACCATTGATCTTTCTTACCCATAATTGACGTCTTGGTTGCAGAGAACGCAGGGTATCTCCGTCGAGATGTTTATTTCATCTCTCGTCCCGTCTCTAGTCTGTTTCGTCAGCATACGCAGGGGCATAAGCATCACATGCCTATTTCGTACACATACTCATTACATACTCATTCCATTACATCCTGCATATTTAACTACATACACATCAACATACATTCACATTAACATACGCAGTAACATATGCGTTAGCATTCACAGGTTCTTTGTGTTTCGCCATCATTGGTTGTTACCGCCGAGTAACTGGGTTTGTCCATCCTCTTCGAATAGATTGTTAGCCCTGAGCATAAAATACATATGTGTTTCCAGTTTCCCCACAGAGCTCGATCCTCGTGGATGACGGTTACTTCAGCTATCTTTCCTCGCCAGGATAAGATATTTGCCCTTCGAGATCATTCCCTCGATGGAGTCTTGATTATCAGTTTTATTTCTAGCTCGATCCTAGATTGAATCTCAGTCTTGTCGGTCGCCGAGCCCAACCAGACGTGCATTTATTTTGCACCGTTTAAAAATTTTCACCATACCTTAGCAGATATGCGACTGTTCTCGCCTGAGAAGCTTATCACTGTACCCAGATGTGCATTTATTTTGCACTATCTATCAAGAAAATCAATCACAATCCTTCACAGATTCACGCCAGTTCACGCCTGGAAAATCTATCAGTACATCTTACAGCATCGGTATGCAACTGTTCTCGCCTGAGAAGCCTATCGATATAACAATCATACATGTTACAGCATCGGTATGCAACAGTTCTCACCAGAGAAGCTTATCACAACATTTTACAATCGATCAGCAACAGTTCTCACCAGAGAAGCTTATCACAACCTTACACAACAGGATACGCAACAGTTCTCGCCAAGAGAAGCTTATCACAACATTTTACAATCGATCAGCAACAGTTCTCGGTTAAGAAGCTTATCGTAACATTCTTCAGCAACGGTATGCAACAGTTCTCCGTCGAGAAGCTTATCATCATTATCTGTATCACCTCTACAAGCAGTTCTTACATGAGAAGCTTATTTTTTCCACTCTTGCAAATAAGCGACATTTCTCGCCTGAGAAGCTGATCCTATCTTCGTTATGACTTGCAGTAAATGGCCATCTCCATCGAGCAGTTGGGCTTCCATTTTCCTTGTCATCTTGAAGTACGGGGAGGTTTGAACCGAATCATATTCAGGAGAGCATGAATCTTGAAGTATGAGGAAGTTCAGTTTACCCTTTAGTAAAAGAAGGAGCAGAAGCATATTCAGGGAGCAACAAACCTTGAAATGAAGAAGTTCATTTACCCTTTAGTAAAAAAAGGAGCAGAATCATATTCAGGAGAGCATGAATCTTGAAGTATGAGGAAGTTCAGTTTACCCTTTAGCAAAAGAAGAAGCGGAATCATACCCGACGCGCTGTCCTCGGAAGTATGAAGAGGTTTATTTTATCCTTTAGTAAAAGAAGAATCTGAAGCGTATTCCAGGCACCGACCTTAAATACGAGGAGATTTGTATATCAGATAAGCAGCAACCTCTTTATTCGAGTGCTTATCCGTTTTGGCATGTAAGTCCCTTCCAACGATAAGTGACAGTTCTCCCTCGAGAAGCTTATCAGGGCATTTCCCATCAAAGCCCATTTATTTTGGCATACAGCCGGTTTTTACCCTGTATATCTGATATGGATTTCCGAAAAGTCCATTTGATCCCATCACGAAGGATAGTTTATAGAAGCTTGGATGTTATTCTTTGCTCAATGCTCCAACATTCTATAATTGATCTTGCAATCATGTAGATCCAGTTTTATTGTTAGATATTCCCAAGTGGAGGCCGTCTCATAGGCGCCATCTCCATTTAGGATCATGTTCTAACCACTTTAAGTCCATTTATTTTGGCATACAGCCGGTTCTTTTCACCCTGTATATTTGTTACGGATTCCCGAAAAGTCCGTTTGATCCTGTCACGAGGGATAGTTTACAGAAGCTTGGATGTTATTCTTTGCTCAATGCTCCAGCATTCTGTGATCGATCTTGCAATCGTACATGATCCAGTTTTACTTTTAGATTCCCCAGTGGAGGCCGTCTCATAGGTGCCATCTCCATTTGAGAATCTCGATCCTTTTCTAAAAAAGACAATTGGTCGTGTTCGCACCAGTTGATCATCATTTTAGAATTTCCCGGTGTTGTACTGTGTCCCAGCGCGTCGTTTTCCCCAGTGTGTTCTTCTCGTAGCGTTTGTCCCTGTGTCGTCGTATTCGTCAGCATTTTCGCATTCATCATTCCAGCATACACATCATATCATGTTCATGGCGCTGCCTGCATTAGTCTTGTTTGGTCCATATCATTGCATATCGCCACATATAAGGGCAAAATTTTTGGTTATCTATATTTAAATCCCTCCACCATGATTCCTCGAGTCTCCGCCACTCAAATCATCCGGTGTAGCTATTTAAATAGGGGCAACTGTAATACCCCAAATTTTACCCTTTCTTTTTTATTTTTATTTTAAATTCTTATTAACCTAATAAATTAACCTTTTTTTTAGATCTTGTTTTTTTAACTAATAATAATTTAATTAACCTTTTTTATAACTTTACTAATGTTTGTTTATTAACTTTTTTCTATTTAGTTTATTTATTTAAATCATTTTAAGCTCTTCTTACTAACTTTTACGATTTATATTAAAATTAAAATTTTTTTTTTCTTCTTTTCTTCAAGAGTAAATTTTTTATAACCTTTTTAATTAATTTCTAACACATTTTTTTAGTCAAATTCTATTACCTCTTTAAAATTAAATCTTTTTTCTGACTTTTTTTAAAAGATAAATCCTTTTTCTAACCCTTTTTTAAAGTTAAATCTATTTCTAACTTTTTTAAAGTTAAATCTTTTTTTCTAAATTTTTTTAAAAAAATCAAATCTTTTTTCTAACTTTTTTAAAAGTTAAATCCTTTTTCTAACTTTTTTAAAATTAAATCTTTTTTTTCTCTAACTTCTTTTTAAAATTAAATCTTTTTTTTCTCTAACTTCTTTTTAAAATTAAATCTTTTTTTCTCTAACTTCTTTTTAAAATTAAATCTTTTTTTCTAACTATTTTAAAAATTAAATCTAACCTTTTTTTTATAAATTAAATCTATCCTTTTTTTTTAAAAATTAAATCTAAATCTTTTTTGACACCATCCTTTTTCAAATTAAAATTCTAAATTCCTTTTAAAATTAAATTCTAATGCCATTTTATTTTCTTTTTTTTTTAATTCTAAATTCCTTTTAAAATGAAATTCCAACCGTTTTTAAAATAATTCTAACACTTTTTTTTTAATCAACATTCAAATGTTTTTTATTTTAAAATTCTAACTCATTTTTTTTAAACTTAAAACTCTAATTTTTATTTAACTTGAAACTCTAACTTTCTTTGCTAACATTTTTAAATTTAAATCCCAACACTTTTTTTTTTATCAAATCCAATCACAATAAATCACAGATGGAGCAAAATCAAATCAATCAGATCATATCATCATCATAAGAAAATCAGATCTAAATATCAACATCACCATCATTGAATCAAATCTGAAATCATCATAAAAATTCATTCAAATCAAATCAGAGATTGAAAAAGATTGAGATATTCAAATCAAATCTGAGATTGAAAAAGATTTTAAAAAATCAAGTATAAAAGGACCCTCAGGAGCAACAAAACGGGAGATCGGCAAGCATCAAAGACTCTTGCAGTCTTCATCAAAAGTAACTAACTCTTCTTTTCTTAAAAAATTTCTAATCTTATTTTTGTTTTTTTCAAGAGTATTAACTTTTTTTCTTGAATTAAAATCTAACCTTTTCTTTTTTATTTTCAAAACTTTTTTTTCAAAAGCAAATTTCAAAGTTATAATTTTTTGCTAACTTTTAATTCTAACTTTTTAATCACATTAAAGTTCTAACTTTTCCAAATCTCACACAAAAAAAAACCTAATTCCATTCTAACTCTTTTCTAATTACCTAAATTCTGATCGTCTCAAAACGTTCATCACTTAACTTTTAATTATCGTCAACTCCAATTTTCATCCTTCATTCCTAAGAGTATTCTTGATTATCCATGAACCTGTTCACTAATATTTATTTATTTATTTTTGTATTTATTTTTATATTTGTACATAATCTAACATCATCGTTGCTATTTCATATTCCATTATCACTTGTATATTATCATCATCTTCATTGCGTATCAATTTTTATTGTTTATTAATTTTTCGCTAACATCCTCATTTTTAAGATCCAAATTTCTAACTTTTTTCTTGTTTTGTTAAAATTATAATTTTCTACTTAAATTCCTAACATTCCCGTCTAATTTTTTGTCTAACCCCGTATAATAACAGTCTCTGTTTGTTTTGGTTTTTTGCAGTTGACTAAGTTCAATTGATTTTATTTTCAGTTTAAATATTCAATTATCATATTTGTAACTGCTTATGGGATGTAATTTTGCGAGACAATTGTCGCATTTATCTTTCCGCACTTTATTTTCTGCCGTTGTATGTATATTTAATTTCATCGCATCTTTATAATTAATTTCACTCCTCCGAAGGAATTAGGTCTAGCCGTTTGACCGCCGTGTCAATAGTCCTCAACCTCAAAACCTCAAAACTACACCCTTACAAACCCTAATTTTCCATAAATGTCTCGCTGCAGACAAAGTTACCATTTTACCCCTAGCACTAGGTCAAAGAGTCGTCGTGCTCATTTTAGGGTTTCCCGCCGCGGAATCCCTAACCTAACCCTAATTCACTTAACAATTTACAACGTAGATATTGGAGTTTCTACACTCCGCGTAAGCGTGTCCCTAAGATACGTTTATTCCCCATTGAAATCTTGGCCACAGTCAAGACGTTTCTAACCTCCCTTTTGAGGGGAACTACGATTACTCTGATTCCACTCCCGTAAGGATACGTAGGCACAAGATGCGATGTCTTGCCGAGTAAACTTAGAATTAACCCCTTAGGTTTATTTTCTCACTTTTAATCCCTTTGTACGTACACCTTAAGCAAATAAATAAAGCAAGTAGTAAACATCTGAACAAAAGGTTCCTGTAGAGTACTACAGAAGTTTAGGGTGCTAATACCTTCCCTAAATTTAACCAACCCCCGAACCCTAGATCTTCCCCCGCATTGTGTTTACGATGCAGAAAATAGGTTTTCCCTCTTTTGACCTTTTCCTTCGGATAAATCAAAGAGCGGTTGTGAATTGAATTGCGATTCAAACTCATTAATAGTTTGTGATCCTATTTCCACCGCAACATAGAGGAATCAACTTAATTTACTGGAGAGGAAGGAAGGAGAAGTGAGATTCTGCTGAAGGAATGAAAATGCAAGATGCATAACAAATACAATGTAATGCAAATAATATGTAATACAAGATGCAATGCAAGATGCAAGATCCAGGATCACAGAATCACAAGTTCAAACAGTTCTGAGGTTGGCCGGATGAACGGGTCAAGAACCACAGTCACTGCTCATAGAAACCCCACAGGTAGGATTCTAAAACGGGTAAGTGCCTAGAGTCATGGATATCTTTCAAAGATATTATAGCTATGACAAAGCGTCATCACGAAAATAATATCCTCGAAAGGATCTCCTCTAGGTGAGGTTTTCGTATCTTCCACACGAGAAAGACTTCTCGGAGGCGTCAACTACACAACCATAGACACACGAGTTCTAAAACAGGTTCTCAGAGTCATAGATCGAGGTTGAAAATATTACTGTCAGGAAGTAATCCAAAAGGAGTTAACACTACCAACCACCATGGATAGAACGGTTTAATGGTCCTTGGGGTCAACGATTCAGGCTCGAAAATATTATTGCTATGGCGAAGACTCACCACAACAACAACATCTCCAAAGGAATCTACTCCGAGTGGGGTTTTCGCTTCAGCTTTACGTGGAAGGATCCATGCAAGTCTCCACTACATAACTATCATCCTAATCCTAGGGCTTTACTCGGACTCGAGTATAGAGTCATCTCACAAAGTACCCATAAGTAGAGCAGCCCAACAATTTCACAATAATCAAAAGCAACAAAGATAAGGATAGGAGAGCAAATAAACAAGCGAGAAGAAAACAAATAATCGTAGCTAACAAGCTCTCAATTCGAACTAAGATAGGCTCGACTCTCCCTTGCATGGAGCAATAATCCCCAGCAGAGTCGCCAGCTGTCGCACCTCGAAAATTCACAACGAGAAACACGACCCTCGCGCTAAAGGCATAGAAATGTTGTTCGACAGAGTCGCCATCGAACTTTTTATCCCAAAGAGATGAGAAAGGAAAGTATCTAGAAAACCTTCTAAAAACGAAAGGACAAGAACGATGGCCGTTGCAACCAATGTTCTGGGTTCGGGAGTCGGTTACACAAGGGGAAAGTATTAGCACCCCTCACGTCCGTTGTACTCAATGGGAACCTCTTAATTTGAACTATGATGAATGTTAGCTAAGCTTACTTGTTTTCTTCTCAATGATAAATGTAAAACGATAGGATATAAGGATAAAGACGCTAAGGGGAAATGTACGGTTTATAGGATAGGATGCTCGGCAAGGATTGGGGCCCTTGTGCCTACGTATGCTCATTCAGACGAGAATGAGAAATCAGAGCTGTCGTAGTTCGACTACGGGAAAGGATAGGGGGAAACGGAAGATGGAGGGAAGGTAGCAGAACAACGGAAAAAGATGGAAGTGTGCTCGCCAAGATCATCGCAATCTTGTGCCTACGTATGTTACATTCAGACGAGAATGAAGAATCAGAGTGCCCGTAGTTCGTGGAGACGACCATGAAAAGAGATAAGTGTTGAAGGGTTGAATTTTTAGGTTTGATGATAATTACTCGAAGCTTATGAAAGGCTCCTCGGGCCCAAGTAATCGGGAGAATGAGTCAAAGAATTGGCTCTCTCTCTTTTTCATCTTGAAAAGAGGTTGTGTTTGAATGATTAGTGGTTTGGAAGATAGGATAAACGTTGTCGAGTTGAGATGTTTTTAGAGGCGTCAATAGCTCACACACGAGTAAGAAAACTCGCATCCAAACAACTAAAGGGAGATCAAAGGCTCAATCCCCCTCTTTTCACCTTGAAAAGAATTGAATAATTATTAATTATTTTGATAGTTTATTAAGAAAATCCGCTTGACATTGGATCAAGGGTTTGACTTATATTTGCATGCAAAATCGTGGTGAAATGAAAGTTAGTTTGAAAATGGCTCGACAACGAGTCAAGGGTTTGGTTGAAAATGGAACCGGCTTGACGAAGAATCAAGGGTTAGGTTGTGAGAAATGATACTAGTCCCTGAGGGTTCTCCTAATAACGAAACCACGATGAAATGTGAAAGTGTGTGCAATAGGTTGATGGCGAATGCGGACGAGCACTCGCTTGACGGAGGGTGTTTGAAAATGGCTTGATGATGAATCGAGAATTAGTTTGAAAATGGTTTAGTTTACGCTAGTCCCTAAGGGTGCTCCTAGAAGATAAACCATAATCAAAGAAATACGAATGCGTATATCAAAATGGGAGAGGGGTACATGTAAGTTACACGAGATTGCATGAAATAAAAGGGTTCATTGTCAGGTAGCCCAAGAGGAAGTCGTGTGTGTGTGTGAAGTGTCCTAAACTAAACCTTGAACAAAATTCGGACAAAACTCCAAGCTAGGGTTTCTGATAGAGTCCAAATTCCGTTGATCGAAAAAGTAACCAATAGTCCACCAATTTAGGATTTTATTGTTTTGATAATTGTTAAATGTTTTAAAAAATAATGTGAATAAGAGATGAACAAGATGAATATGAATATGAATATGAATATGCATATGAATAATATGAATATGAATATGTACAATATGAATAATATGACAATATGAATAATATGGCAAGATATATAACAATATAATCGAGATAATATTCACAATAGTATAATCAAGATAATATTAGCAAGTATATGAATAAGATAATATAAATCAAGATATAATGACTAAAAATAAAACAGGAGTATATTGACTGGAAGTAAATCAAGGATATGTCGACGGAAAGTAAAGTTAGTTGTTAGTTTGATTTGTGAATTGAATCGGGATGAAATGTAGCGTTAAACCATTGTAGCTCGATCTATGACAAAGATCAGGCTATAGGAGGTCACACAAGTTGATATTCGTGCTAAAAATACGATGGAAGAATGATATCGAGGATAATTTTCCAATGTAATCGTGCCACATGGAATGAAAAGGGGTTGATCTCGTCTTAATCACAAACTAGTGTTAATTAATCGAAGGTGTTGCGATGAGAATTGTGATACCAAGCTATTGATTAACTTGAATCTTAATTCTTAAATTCACAACCGTACTTTAATTTATCCAATGGAATGGTTTAAAGAAAGAAAAACCTTTTTGCGCTATGTAACAACAACGCTAAGAGATTCGGAGATCGGAGGTTGGTTATGCCTAGGGTAGGTATTTCATATCCTAAACATCTGTAGTACTCTATAGGAACCTCTTGTTAGTATTTGTGTTATGCTAAAGTTGCTTGCTAAAGGGAAATGTGTTAAGGTAAAGATCTAAAGTATATAAAGTATGCTCGCCAAGAAATCGCATCTCGTGCCTATGTATCCTGACGGGAATGGAATCAGAGCAACCGTAGTTCCCCTAACTAGGGTGAGGAACTCTTGACTGTGGTCAAGGTTCCAGGGGGCAAGTAAATGTTTGTGGTGAGACGCCTACATAGAGTGCGGCGATTCTAAACTAAGTTAAGTTAGAAAGGAAGGGAATATCCACGGCAGGACGACTAAATAGAGCACGACGACTCCAAACCTAAGGCAAAGATAAACATGGGAAATGTCCACGGCGGAACGACTACATGGAGCACGATGACTCCAATCCTAAGTTGTAAATGTTAACAGGAAGTTAGTTGTTAGTGAGCTCATCAAGAAATCGCATCTTGTGCCTACGTATTCTCAACGACAAATTAGAGCGTTCGTAGTTCCCCTAACTAGGGGTGAGGAACGCTTGACTGTGGTCAAGGTTCCAAAGGGATGTAAGCATTCATAGGGAAGTACTTACATGGAGTGCGACGACTCCTGAATCTACGTTGAGATTGTTATGGTAGAGAATTGTCCATGACAGGACGCTAAATATGAGTACGGCGACTCAGATCCTAAGGCTAGGATAAAGGGTAAAGGTAAAGGATATCATATGTAACCACATAAGCAAACATCATACATTTCATGATAATCAAGTATAGACAATCAAACATGTCACAATAATGTAAGCAAAAGGTTCAAAACTTCATGGGGATAATCAAAAGTTTTTAAAGGATGAATCACTTAAATGCTTACAGGCAAAGTTGAAATTCAAACTTAAATGCACAAGGAAGCCAACAATCCATGCTCATGTCATCTTCAAATAAAACTCAAAGAGGAATAAAGTCAAAGTTTTAAAATGAAGAAATGAGGGATAGGAGGGTAAAAACCCTAAAATGAATTAAAATTCTCTCACAATATAAAGTGTTTCTAAAATAGGATTTTTAGAATTCTTTAATTATCATGTCAAAATATACATTAACACAAAAATTTGGCAAAAAGAATCATTTAAAAATGATTAAAAATGAAGAAGTTATGGTAAATTAAAATTTAAATGAAATTAAATAATATTAAATAAACTATTGCTAAAAAATAAAGAAGTGTCTCACCCAAGGCTTAAACCCAAGACCTTGGGGTCATGGAAACAAAACTTTGCCAAACCAACCATTCCCACACGCATGCTAAGTAATGGAAATGGAAGCTAAAATATTGAAAATCAATGAAATCATGAAAATGAAGCAAAAATGCCCTCGCTGAGGGTCGAACAAGAGTTCAATAGCATGGCAAGGTACTTAAGGCAAGGCAAGCAACCACTGGGGTGGCGATACATCCATTGTATCACGCCACCCCATTGAAATATATACTTGACAAAGCAAAATTTCTGGGCATAGATGCAAGGCAAGGCAAGTGAAAATGCCAAAAACGATTTGATTCAATCTCACTCAAATCTCAATCATTTTTCATGAAATTAGAATCAAAACTGATTGTTTTTAAGAGAGGAAGAAGATGGTGCTGGCCAAAATTTAAAATAACCCCTACAATATAAAACCCGACTGGTCATGCAAGTAGAGGATTAAAAATACATTTGTGGAAGTAATGCCCAAGCCAGTTGCAAATTCATACAATTGAAGGTTTGTTCAAATTCTAAACATGATATAGAAAGAGTTTTAATAGAAAGTTTAAGTAAAAGAAGGTATGTAGGTTGTTTTCAAGAACATGAATTGGACCTAATTAAAACAAGGTGATAAGAAAGAACGTGAGTTCAAGACCAATATAGGTTTGCTCATGTCTGAAATAGGCTACTCAATGATTAACCTTAAAGAAAAGGCTCAGTTCCTCATCAGATCTAAGAGTGGACATCAAATTGCACATTAAGGAGATAGTTACGTCAAGTTTTATATCCAACCAAAATTGGAACAAAACTGTATGACATCAACTCTTGAACATCCTAGTTTGCAGCAAGTTATGAATTCCAACACATATAAATGGCAACAAGCCAAACTAAAACTTGAAGGTTAACAAACTCTAATGCAGCAACTGTCAGATAGTGAGCACTGACAGTTGAGAAAAACACAAATGCAAGTAGTGAATTGTGTATAAATTGGACAATTGACTCCAACATGGAAAACAATAACCAGTTCTTGGTATTTCATCCATTGATGAATTCCAATCATGGTGTTTTGACAAGGATGCAATCATAACAATGACTTAAGAAAAACAAAATCAAAGCTCAGATAAAAAATAATTGGTTTTGAGAAAAATAAGCTTTGTCATTGCAAAATGCAAGAGAGAACCAATGAAAGTCCAAAGTTTGTAGTACTGATAGTTATTGCTTTGGTATTTTAATCCATGTTGATGAATTCCAACCAGAGCAGCTCATAGCAAGATTTATCTAGCATGTGTGTTATGTAAACAGTGAAATCAACAATTTGATATGGTTAGAAAAACGGTTATCAAGTTGCAACTCATTGAGATGCCTTTAGAGGATACAATTAATATGAGGCTTTCTATGACAATAAAATGCAAGATAAAGGACTAGAAGTAGCAAAACACACCAAGATTAATAAACCAGACACAACAACTAGACTGAAGCTACTAAACCAACAATTGATCCTCAAGAGGCGCTTGACACAAACACTGAATATTAAGGCCACTGATGCTGACGAGCAAACTATAGCAGATCTAGAAAGATAACAGTGGCATAAGGCACTTGGTGTTTGAGAGAAAAATTATAAGTTACCAGAAGTTGGACCTATACACAACCACAGGGGTCAGCACTAAACAAGTCCAAATAATGTTCCCTAACATCAAGCATTAGTCAAGGTATAGAAACTTAACAAAGTTCTGATGGGAAATCAAATTGATCAATCTAACAAATTTGGACAGCATGCAAAGCAAAAGTGCAAAGGGTCTACCTATTGAAATCATCATATCCTAACATTAAATAGATCTGGAAGAACCAACTCTCTCCTTAATCCATCATAACAGTAGAGAAAACTCACTAAAATCTAAACTAAAACTGGCCTCTGCCAGCAATGACACCACTAGCTAGTAATAGGAGTCCAACACAAACCAAACTTAAACTCAGTTAACAGTCCTAAACAAAGAGGTCTAAAAACAGCCTCCTAAACAAAACTGAAATGAAACATAGACATATCAGCAGGATGCAGACAAACAACAACTTAAAGTCTTAATGCCCTTGACAATCCCCATACAGCCTTCCACTACAGCCCTCAAACAAAGAGCTCAAAACACAATCCTAATACAAGTTCTAAATATGCTAGACAGATATGAACTAATGCACTAAATTGGAGTTTGCAAACCAACAACATGACAATGTTAATCATAAACCTATAAAACTGGGCCTTAAACAAAGAAACCTAAAACAGTCCATAATTTAATCTCTAAAGACAGACCACAATGTAAACTATCTAAGATGAAACTGATCCAGAAATGAACAAGGTCAAGTCTCCAAATGAGAGGCACTAAACATAACAATGTTCATAATGCATCCCCATAATCTAGTTGACTAATCTAACATCAAATGCCCCAACAGGACCTACATATTCTGACCAAAATATGCTGCACACCAGCAGGTATATGTATCATGCTAAAACACACACATAGGTTAATTCTAATGAGCTAAACATGTCCAGGAACTATGCAAAAAGTTAGACCTTCCATGAGAAACATCAAACACAACAAAACTTAACATTAAGTCACTAAACCTAGGTTTCTCATGTTGACGGTCTTCTTTTAAAATAATTTGGTGGTCATTCAATACAATAAATTTTAACATCAAGAATCATCAAGTGTTCAACAGCATACTTCACAAAGACAAATACACCCTAATGGCACTCTAAACAGAAAATGCACATGATGGGTATCACACATACTTGACAACATGGTTATCAAACCAATGACAACGCATAAGCTTAAGTCAACAAAAACCAATTAACACATGATGCATAATGATGAGAATGTTACAAACTCCAAACCTCTTGTAGTCTTCCCACACTTAAGATAAATAGAAGCAAGAACTCCTTCCTTATATGCAAGCTTTGAGATTGTTACTTCTTCTTGAAGAAAAAAGAGGCAATCTTGTGGACACATCTCACAAATAGACTTCCAGCTGTTGTTTAAGGTTACGGATAGCTAATATAACATGAATATGAGGTGTTCAAAGTGTCAAAATGATGGAAATGGATCTATGTAGTGAATTGGTCCATTTCAAGCACAAAAGTCAAACTATGGTGTGAGAGAAGTTGACTTTTTGATTTATGGCTCTTTTGATGAAACTAATGGTGGGAATAGCTTCAAATGGTCATTTTAAGTTTGTGTATATGGTTTTTATGATGGTTTCATGGCTGGAAATGATGCTGGTGTGAAAAATGCAAATAGGCAATTTTTTGTCGTTTTGTGAATTTCTTCACTTTCAAGCAAAGAGGGAAAGAGTGAGAGATGTGTGTTCTTTGTGTTTTGGATAGCTCTGGTGTCTGGAATAGAGTGGGATGAAGCTTCTATTTATAGGCCATAAGAGGTGTTGGAGCAGATTTGAATTTTGGTCTTGGAGGGAGATTTTTTAGTGAAAATCTCATGAAATCCAGGTAATGGTTTTGGTTCAGCAGGATTTTCTTGCTTGTAAGGAGTTTAGCCCTCAAAAACTAGCTAGAAATGAGATGTGAGAAGTGACATTTGAGTGAGCAAGGACCCCACCTGCTGCAGCCACCAACACTCTCTCTCATGGTGTAACTTTTGCATTTTTTCCATTAAACTAATGTGTCTTGTCTAGCACTTGAGATTTGCTTGGATTCTTGTCTGATTTAGTCCAAATTTCACTCTAATACATCTCATCAGAGGTCATTCCATGGTTATAAAGGAAGTACATAGTTGGAAACTAAGTCTATGTTGAGTTTTGACAAGTTGACAAACTAGTGCACATGCTCAACTTGCTCAATTCGAAACTCTCAGCTCACAAGAGCTATGGAAGAGTTCTACTACTTTTTGGAAAGCCCTCATGGAGCTATACAACTTTCATGTTTACTAAAGTTCCAAACTCCATGTGGAACCAAGTCAAAAAATCCCTCAAAGTTGGCTGAAAACATACCCAAAATGGCCAGAAACTTAGAATTTTTCTGTGTTTTCTCCCTCTTGTGATGATTTTGGCTATAACTCCAAATCTATGAATTTTTTTCCATGGGTCAGTTTTACACTTTTGTAGGGCTTTCCAAGACCTTTCCAACAAGAATTGAACCACCTCATTTAGATGTGTGGTTAGGAAGTTATGGTCTTGCTCCTTTCAAAACCCTAATTCCCGACTTTTTCGATTACTCCCTAATCCTTGATCCAATGGTCATGAAACTTCATGGATAGGTGTAATATGTTATTAGGAACACTTTTGCTTCACACTTTTAGGTCAAATTACTTATGGGCAAAGAGTTGACGTTTTAGTCAACGAAACGATCGATCGATAACTACCGGATCGCCTGTTGACGTTCTGGGTCATCTGAGGCCTTGAAACTTCTTGAGTAGACTTCACTAAGCCATATGAACTTCATGGACCGGAATTACATCATTGGAACACCTTTTAAATTAGAAGTCAAACTACAGTTGACTTTTCCTAATCGGAAACCCTAATCTGGGATCCTGAACTGCACTGTCTTTAATCTTTGGGTGACAACCTCAAATCAGATTCATGCTTGACCCAATGGAGTATCTTTGATGATGTGGAGACTTGTTTCATGGAGAATCAATCCAATACATTGACTGATTAAACCATCGAAACCTCGATTCTTGACTGTACAGAACCCTAATTCACCTGTATCTTAACAAAGACAAACTTAAAATAGGTTATGGTTAGATAATCAAATGAAAATGATCCTAAAATGATGATGGATATCTAAGGGGTCAAAATTTGGGCTGCAACAGATGCCCCTATTTAAATATCTTCACTGAATGGCATTGAGAGATGATAATCCTCATAGCATCGTAGTGAAAGGTATTTAAATATAGCAAACCAGAAATTTTGTCCCTTAGATCGGATGGTGTGAAAAAGGACAAATGCTGAAATGCAATGAGTTAAATGATTATTTATGATGCTTGAGTGCAAGAAAAATGCAGACGCACGAGCAACAATAAAAGAACGGAAATACGACGAGTAATTACTCACAGGGGAAAGACAACAACACCGGGGAAGTAACAGTCATCATCCGTGAACGGAACTGGATGGAAAATAGTCAAAACATTCAGAAGATCAATGAATAAGGTGAGGAGAATCTGGGAGATATAAAAGGGACACATAAACAAACATCAGAGACATTCGGAAGAACATCGAATGAACTCTGAGACACACCAGAGATACTCGGAAAAACATCGAATAAACTCCGGGAGATATCCAGAAAAGCGAATTGAAGACATATATTTTGAAGGTACATTCCAAAAATTTTAGAAAAGCATTAAATGTACGGGAAAAGGTTTGAAGACATATCTGGGAGAACATCAGATAAGCAACAAAGGAGTTCTAGAAGAACATCAGAACAAAAAATATCTAGAAAAATATCGGATAGGTTGTGGAAAAATATCAGAATCAAAGGGAATATCTAGAAAAACATCAGATAAGTTCTGGAAGAACATCAGAACAAAGACTCCATCTAGAAAAACATCAGAGAGAGAAACGTATCCGTAAAAACATCGGATATATTCTGGAAAAACATCAGAATCAAAGGGAATATTTGGAAGAACATCAGATAAGTTCTGGAAGAACATCAGAACAAAGACTCAATCTGGAAAAACATCAGAGAGAGACAAACAAAGGTGACATCTAAGAATGGTGTTGGATAAAAAAGATTTCAGACATCCAATAATGGATTTGAATGAAAGGTATAATCATAATATCTAAGAATAATATTAGATGTATACAGGAACCGACATATCTGGAAGAATAATCGGATAAGAAAAATGTCATATGTGGAAGAATGTCAGATAGACACGACAAAAACTGTTTGGTAGGTGCCAAGTGAGTTGGACTTTGACCACAAGGTAAGAGTTTGTTAATGACACGACCTCGGGAGAAATGAAAATAAGGATGAAACACTCATGTTATGCATATGTATATGAATTATGCAGATGATAAAATGCAAATGCAAACGTAGACGACAAAGCTCGACTCTTTTGGTGAGAAGGTAAAACTAGAAGACTGATTCCTCAACACGGATATTACTACCATTCTACTTGGGGACTAAAGATGCTACTGCTGGACACATCTCTGCCACACTGGTAAAATGTATCAAGTTGACCATCCTTGTAGGAAGGATGAAGAGCTGCTTGGGGATTCTTCAAGTAAACTGCCCCAGATTAGCTGTCTGTTGTAGATGAACTGATAATTGCTTCAGCTTGTCTGACGTTGAAGGTGACTTATCCACTGTGCGCTTGGAAAGCTTGCCTCAGTCTAAGTCTTGAAATATCTTCTAGATAAACCAAATCTGAGAAGACCTTGCTCTGAACAAATATTGAACTGATTCTTCGACAGGATGTGAAAAGAACTTGCCCCTGATAGGATCATCGACCAAGTTTCTCAACTGTTTGAAAATTCCTTGAGAGGAAAGCCAGTTTGCAAACAAAAGTGCTCATACAAACATGGAAAATGCAAAGTTCATGCAACTTTTGAAATCAAAATCATTTTTGAAAGATGCAAAATAAATGAGTCATTGGTCAGAACACGGTGGTTCAAGACACTCAAAGTTTAGAGCGAAGGTGTACTACCAAAATGATTGATTTGCAAATATCTTTTGGAGTCAGTTTACGCAACCTTGTTGTAGTATGCTTTCAAAATAACCTTGCTTCAGTTAGGTCTTTTGCGGGTTGTCATGTGGTCTGGTTCACGGTTTAAGAAACAAAGGATAAATGCTCAAAGTTTATTTGTTCCCACCCAATCTACGTGATGATCTTCAGTCCTATGCTCAGCTAACTCAGAATATGCACTCAGGTTCCCAAAAGGTAGGAATTGTACTGATGATAGTGATGATGATGGTTCAGAAGTCCAAGGACTCTTGAGACGGCAGTCACTACTTGCTTATAACATTTGGTTGTTTTGACATTGGGGATTTCCAGGGTAAGGACTTAAAGATCTTTTCTTTTATTGTCCCTAACGTTTACCTGAACTGTTTCTTTTAAAGCCTGAGGATGCCCCAGTTTTGCCTAAGTCTCCTTCATAGGTTTTGACTTAGCGGGCTTATCTCTTGATTGATTTTTTTTGAAAGAAAGAGAGTGATTGTCTGGCTTTAATGATCACGGTGAACTATCATCGACTTTTTGGCTTGAAAAATATCTTCGACACTTGTTTGTTGTGTGCAAAGGAAAATAAATTATGGTTGTGACATTTATATGAAAGGTGTCTTGCATGGACATACAACCGAGTTAACTGAGAACTACCCAACCTAAGGTTAAGATTGCGGGTTTTTGTAAAGAAAGAAACTTCAACTTCTAGGCTCGAAGGGGTTGACTAGGGAATAACTTCCTTATTTTTCCAGTGTTTGGGAGTTGAAACAATGCCTTACATCGTCAACAAAGTTTGATTGAAAGCATATTGACAGTAGTTATGGGTATAACATTTTCATCATCCTCCCTCAAATATTTGCATATCAAAAGTTTGAACAAAAGGTGCATATTTTAAAAGATAAAGCATAACGATACAAATACTGGACAAAATGAATTGAATCAAAAGTTGCAATGCTCATTTCATTAACACAAAATTACAAACATAGTTTGAAGGCAAACAACTTAAACAAAATGAAGGAAAGTACAAACAATGAGAAACAAAAGGCCTAGTGACTAAATCAGAACAAGGATGAGTCGTCTTGTCTGAAACACTAGCGTTTAGTGTAACAGCCCAATTTTCAATAATTGATTAATTGTACTAATTAATTGGTTTATGTTAATTAATTGATTTATTGAAATTATTGGATGATTATTTAAAGGAATTGGTAGATATTTTGAGAGAAGAAATATATTGGAGAGAAATATAATGGAATAGAAAGATATATAAGAGAAAGTGGAAACAAAAGAAATAGAAGGAAAAAGAAGAGGAAGAAGAGAAAAGAGGAGAAAAAGGGGAAAAGCTTGGAATCATCAAGAACGACTTCTAGCTTCTGATTAATCAAGGTAAGGGTGTGAAATATCATTATCTTGACTATGTATATGATTATGTATGATTGGTTTGGATTGTTGGGTGTTTTTCTACATTTTCCATTCTAGGGCATAAATGGTTTAATCGGTAGAAATCGAGGTTTTTACGGTTAAAATCGAGAATAAGTGATATAATTTAGTCGAGTATTGTTAGACTAAGACTATTGGAACTGGTTTGGTGGAAATCGGTTGAGTTTGTGATGATTTAATGATGTTGGACAGTTGGGGTTTTGAACATCGCAGACGTTCGCTAGGCGAGCAGGTCGCGAGTGTTCGCTGTGCGAGCTAGTAGCGAATGGTCCCAGACATGGACATAATGAAATTGACCCTCTTCGCTGGTAGCGAGCGAGGTAGCGAGGGGTTCGCTGTAGCAAAGCCCCAGCGAGTAGGTAGCGAAGCCTTATAGTAGCTTCTGTTTGCCTTCACGAGCTTGTTCACTAGGCGAACAGGTAGCGAGTGTTCGCTAGGAGCTCGCTAGGCGAGTAAGCTAGCGAGCATGACAACATTTTCATTTCCTTGTATTTCCATCCAATGTTGATTGTTTGGAATCGATTGTGTTCAATCCTTATCGGAAATGAATGGTTTGCGTGCTGTTGTGTGATATGTTGTGGGTATCCGTATGGCGTAAATCCTAGATTATGGAATCGGTTGTGTTCAATCCTTATTGGAAATGAATGGTTTGCGTGCTGTTGTGTGATATGTTATGGGTAGCCGTATGGCGTGAATCCTAGATTATGGAATCGATTGTGAAATATGGTCTTTTGACAAATATATGCATTGTTTAAATTAATTAAAAGTGCATGATGAATGTGGTTGAGTTCGTTGCCGTTGGCGCGATATTGTGAAATGCATATTGATTGTATGCAATATTGTGAAGAATGCATGAGAACATATTGTGAATATGTGTGCATTGCTTGATAAAGGTGATGATGTTAAAAGTATGGATACTTTGATGAAATGTATTGTGTGTGGAATCATGATATAATTCTTGTGTGATGAATTATTTGAGTATGCATGAGATTAAGATGCGAGAACGGTCTTAAGTGCATATGATTGTTTTATGAAAATATGTATATGTGTAAGGTCGTACTCACTGGGGTAGAATGATAAGATATCGTTCCTAGTGGAGTAATCACTGGGGTAGAATGATAAGATATCGTTCCTAGTGGAGTAATCACCGGGGTAGAATAACTGAGATATTGTTCCTAGTGAGGTATAGTGACATGGTCGTATACACTGGGGTAGAATGACAAATGTTGTTCCTAGTGTTGGTGTACACTGGGGTAGAATGACTAAGATGTCGTTCCTAGTGGAATAATCACCAGGGTAGAATAACTAGATGTTGTTCCTGGTGGGGTGCTCCCTGGGGTAGAATAACTGAGATGTTGTTCCTGGTGGGGTGCTCCCTGGGGTAGAATAACTGAGATGTTGTTCCTAGTGGAGTATATGTGATACAGTCGTACGCACTGGGGTAGAATGACTATGATGTTGTTCCTAGTGTTGGTGTTCACTGGGGTAGAATGACTATGTGTCGTTCGTAGTGAAATGATCACCGGGGTAGAATGACCGAGATGTTATTCTTGGTGGGGTACAAGCGATGTACCCATAATCTCAAATGGAGATTGATGAGAAGTGATGAGTTGCATTGAGTCTCATGGCATAAATATATGATTGTTGTATGAAGTTATGCATATGTGTATGTACATGACTTGTGTAATTGAGAATGATGAATATGTGATTGTTGTATGAAAGTATGCATGTGTGCAATTGTGTATGACTTGTGAAATTGAGAGTTGTGAATAAACATGATTGTATATGTTTATATGAATTGTGGTGAATTAAACATAATGTGTATGTTTATGTGGATTGATTGAAACTATGGATGTGTGCATGATGAATATGCTTGGTGATTATCCATATTTGTTTATATATATATATATATATATATATATATATATATATATATATATATATATATATATATATATTGTGATGTAAATGATGAGTTATGATAAATTGTGGTGAGAAATGTGGAATAAGTGTATTCTATGCTTGTGTATATATTTATGATTATATGCATTGTTATTATGATAATATTTCTCACCCTTCTGTTGGAATAATGTCCTATCTGGCATCGTGCAGGTATCAAGAGTAGAGCTGCTTGTAGTTACGAAGTCGTTACTGGTGTAATTGTTTAGTAATTTAATTATGTTGGGTCGAGTCATGCTCTAGTCATGTAACACTAGGATTGCTTGGTTTATATTTTAGAGATGTATTAAGTACTCTATAATATGTGTTTATATTCATCGGAATATTATGATGTTGGCCTCAGTGCCTAAGTGATGTTGATTTATGTGATGAACGTGAATGTTTCCGTTAAGAGAATTATCTTATAAAATGAATCTGCTGCTACATGCAAAGTGAAAGTGTGAGAAGCATGATAATTTATTATAAGTGTTAATGAGCATGACATGTGGTTTTGATGTTTCGAAAGTTATGTGTGACGCCCTTTTTTGAATGCATGAAAATTTACTCTGATTATTCGTATATTTTTCGTGGGGTTTATAAGGGTGTTACATTTAGGACGACAACCTGCTGAAGTCAGTCTGAAGCTTCACTTTTGATGCACTGGAAAGAGATTGTTTTGGACATTCAAATGACCATCCTTAAAATCAAGGATTCCAGTTCTAATCAACTCACGCACTCTGGCTTTCAGTGCATAACAATGATCCAAATCATGGCCTAGGGCACCCTAATGAAAAGCATAATGGAGATCAGCTCTAAATCCAACTGGAGGAGGATTAGTAGGAGGTTGCAAAGTCTTTGTAGTGATCAGCCCTTGTTGAACTAGGTCAGGATAAAGTTTTTTGTATGTCATGGGAATAGGATCAAATTGATTCCTATTTCGATACTGGTTATGTCCAACAGTTGGATAATAAGGAATCTGAGCTGATCGTGGAGCAGTGACAGCAGCAACAGTAGGAGTAACGACAACAATAGCAGGGTGATTATACCTTGGTTGGGGACGAGGACTTATTACTTCAGTCGCGACAACGTTGGTTTAATCTTCTTTCTTCTTATGGAAGGTCCCAAAGGATTTCTTCGCACCATTAAAAGATTCAGCAGCTTTGGATACCTTACCATTTTTCAGTCATTCTTCTAACCTTTGGCCAATAGTCACCAGATCTGTAAAGCTTGAAGATACACTACCAATCATCATTTCCCAATAAAAAGGGGACAGAGTATCCATGAACATTCCAGTTAGCTCCTTCTCTGCTAGAGGGGGTTCAACTTGGGAAGCCAACTCTCTCCATCGCTGGGCATACTCTTTGAATGACTCTCTCTCATTCTGAGATATATTTTGAAGTTGACGGTGATCAGGAGCCATGTCCAGATTGTATTTGTATTGCCTCATAAAAGCGTTGGCGAGATCTTGGAAGTAGTGGATGATGTTATGCTCTAAGTTCATATACCATTTGAGAGAAGCACCACTCAAGCTATCCTGAAAGCAGTGGATGGGCAACTTCTGATTGTTGGTGTAAGCTGCCATCCTTCGGAAGTACATGAATATATGGGCTCTTGGACATGAGTGACCCTTATATTTCACGAACTCAGGAGTCTTAAACTTAGCAGGCATAACGAGGCCAGAAACTAAGCACATATTGTCTGCATCAACGTTGAAGAAATCAGTACCCTCGACGGCCTTGAGTCTCTTGTTTATGTTCTGAAACTGTTCACAGATAATCTTAGGCTCAACAAAATCTTCATGGTATTCCCCTTGAGCACTGACAACATTGTAGTCAAAGAAAGGAGTCTCAGAGGGAGCTCGGCCAGTCTGTGCAATAGTGTGGACCACGGGTCTAGGCTCAGCAAAGATGGGAGCTTGAAAAACTGGTTTAACAGTCTGACCAATCATAGCAGTAGATGCAATGGGTGGAGAGTAGTTGGGAGGTAAACCAAACTCTGGCCAAGTTGAAGGCGGTATTTGAATAGGAGGAGGATTAACACTAGAAACTTCCTGAATGACGATCCTCTGAGATGGCTCTCCTCTGGCAATCAATACTTGAAGCATCTCGATGAGCTTAGTCATGCCTGATTTCAACTCATCGATCTCCATTCGGATTTCTGCGTTATGTACTTCTTGCTCTGACATCTTGCGTCTATAGTTGGCTCTAGTCCGATATCGGTGTCGAGGAATCAGTTTGACGACTCAAAGTCACACTCTGGAAGATGAAGACAACTGAAGATGAGCGACTGGACAAACAGAGGTATGCAATGAAAGATGCAAATGCAATGCAATGCTATGCAAGACGGGATGCAAAACATACATAACAGGATCAAAGGTTCAAGATCACAGCATGAGGTGTGGGTAAAGAACTAAACATAGGGCGTGTACTATGGGTAAAGCACCTGCACAACGGGTTCTAACAAAGTTCCCAAAGTCATCGACCCATCTTTAGGATATTATCGACACACCAACTACTTGGAAATCAATAATATTCTCAAGAGAGTCTCATTTGAGTGTAGTATCACGTATCAACTACTTTGGGACTACTCCCTCATAGTCATCGCACTACGTCCTAAAAGGTCAAGTGGGGATAATAGGTAACCAACGGTCCTCAGTGTCACAGGCTCCTAGGTTTAAAGTAGTAATGTTTTTACGAATACTCGTTCAACAAAACTACTCCAAAGAGAGCCTCCACTGAGCGGTGGTTTCTCAAGTCAGCTTGGTTGGGAATCAACTCCCTATAAGCCTTCTTGAATATAACATCTTCATATCGTAAGTGCACTAAGTTCGGGTATAGGACTTTTATCCTCACCACTCAAAGTAACAACCCTGCACACAACAAAAACCCAGACACAAACAAATATATGTACAAATATATACAAATATACAAGCAAGCAAATATATAGCAAATACAAATATAAACAAGATGGGCTTAACCCTCTTAGGGGAGGTCCCCAGTGAAGTCGCCATTTCTGTTGCGGTGAGAATCGTGATACCAAGCTATTGATTAACTTGAATCTTAATTCTTAAATTCACAACCGGACTTTAATTTATCCAAAGGAAAGGTTTAAAGAAAGAAAAACCTTTTTGCGCTATGTAACAACAACACTAAGAGATTTGGAGATCGGGGGTTGGTTATGCCTAGGGTAGGTATTTCACATCCTAAACATCTGTAGTACTCTACAGGAACCTCTTGTTAGTATTTCTGTTATGCTAAAGTTGCTTGCTAAAGGGAAATGTGCTAAGGTAAAGATCTAAAGTATATAAAGTATGCTCGCCAAGAAATCGCATCTCATGCCTATGTATCCTGACGGGAATGGAATCAGAGCAGTCGTAGTTCCCCTAACTAGGGGTGAGGAACTCTTGACTGTGGTCAAGGTTCCAGGGGGAAAGTAAATGTCTGCGGTGAGACACCTACATAGAGTGAGGCGATTCTAAACTAAGTTAAGTTATCAAGGAAGGGAATGTCCACAGCGGGACGACTAAATAGAGCACGGCGACTTCAAACCTAAGGCAAAGATAAACATGGGAAATATCCATAGCGGGACGACTACATGGAGCACGACGACTCCAATCCTAAGTTGTAAATGTTAACAGGATGTTAGTTGTTAGTGAGCTCGCCAAGAAATCGCATCTTGTGCCTATGTATTCTCAACGAGAAATTAGAGCGTTCGTAGTTCCCCTAACTAGGAGTGAGGAACGGGTGACTGTGGTCAAGGTTCCAAAGGGATGTAAGCATTCATAGGGAAGTACTTACATGGAGTGCGACGACTCCTGAATCTACGTTGAGATTGTTATGGTAGAGAATTGTCCACGGCGGGACGCTAAACATGAGTACGGCGACTCAGATCCTAAGGCTAGGATAAAGGGTAAAGATAAAGGATATCATATGTAACCACATAAGCAAACATCATACATTTCATGATAATCAAGTATAGATAATCAAACAATGTCACAACAATGTAAGCAAAAGGTTGAAAACTTCATCGGGATAATCAAAAGTTTTTAAAGGATGAATCACTTAAATGCTTACAGGAAAAGTTGAAATTCAAACTTAAATGCACAAGGAAGCCAACAATCCATGCTTATGTCATCTTCAAATAAAACTCAAAGAGGAATAAAGTCAAAGTTTTGAAATGAAGAAATGAGAGATAGGAGGGTAAAAACCCTAAAATGAATTACAATTCTCTCACAATATGAAGTGTTTCTAAAATAGGATTTTTAGAATTCTTTAATTATCATGTCAAAATATACATTAACACAAAAATTTGGCAAAAAGAATCATTTAAAAATGAATAAAATGAAGAAGTTATGGTAAATTTAAATTTAAATGAAATTAAATAAAATTAAATAAACTATTGCTAAAAAATAAAGAAGTGTCTCACCCAAGGCTTGAACCCAAGACCTTGGTGTCATGGACGCAAAACTTTGCCAAACCAACCATTCCCACGCGCATGCTAAGTAATGGAAATGGAAGCTAAAATATTGAAAATCAATGAAATCATGAAAATGAAGCAAACATGCCCTCGCTGAGGGTCGAACACGAGTTCAATAGCATGGCAAGGTACTTAAGGCAAGGCAAGCAACCACTGGGGTGACGATACGTCCATTGTATCACTCCACCCCATTGAAATATATACTTGACAAAGCAAAATTCCTGGGCATAGATGCAAGGCAAGGCAAGTGAAAATGCCAAAAACGATTTGATTCAATCTCACTCAAATCTCAATCATTTTTCATGAAATTAGAGTCAAAACTGATTATTTTTAAGAGAGGAAGAAGATGGTGCTGACCAAAATTTAAAATAACCCCTACAATATAAAACCTGGCTGGTCATGCAAGTAGTGGTTTTAAAAATGCATTTGTGGAAGTAATGCCCAAGCCAGTTGCAAATTCATACAATTGAAGGTTTGTTCAAATTCTAAACATGATATAGAATGAGTTTTAACAAAAAGTTTAAGCAAAAGAAGGTATGTAGGTTGTTTTCAAGAACATGAATTGGACTAATCAAAACAAGGTGATAAGACAAAAGGTGAGTTCAAGAACAATATGGGTTTGCTCATGTCTGAAATAGGCTACTCAATGATTAACCTTAAAGAAAAAGCTCAGTTCCTCATCAAATCCAAGAGTGGACATCAAATCGCACATTAAGGAGATAGTTACATCAAGTTTTATATCCAACCAAAATTGGAACAAAACTGTATGACAACAACTCTTGAACATCCTAGTTTGCAGTAAGTTATGAATTCCAACACATATAAATGGCAATAAGCCAAACTAAAACTTGAAGGTTAACAACCTCTAATGCAACAACTGTTAGATAGTGAGCACTGACAGTTGAGAAAAACACAAATGCATGTAGTGAATTGTGTATAAATTGGACAATTAACTCCAACATGGAAAACAATAACCAGTTCTTGGTATTTCATCCATTGATTAATTCCAATCATGTTGTTTTGACAAGGATGCAATCATAACAATGACTTAAGAAAAGCAAAATCAAAGCTCAGATAAAAAACAATTGGTTTCAAGAAAAATAAGCTTTGTGATTGCAAAGTGCAAGAGAGAACCAATGACAGTCCAAAGTTTGTAGTACTGACAATTATTGCTTTGGTATTTTAATGCATGTTAATAAATTCCAACCAGAGCAGCTCATAGCAAGATTTATCACGCACGTGTGTTATGTAAACAGTGAAATCAAAAATTTGATATGGTTAGAAAAATGGTTATAAAGTTGCAACTCATTGAGATGCCTTTAGAGGATACAATTAATATGAGGCTTTCTATGACAATAAAATGCAAGATAAAAGACTGGCAGTAGCAAAACACGCCAAGATTAACAAACCAGACACAATAGCTAGACTGAAGCTACTAAACCAACAAGTGATCCTCAACAGGCGCTTGACACAAACACTGAATCTTAAGGCCACTGACGATGACCACCAGGTATAATTATCATGCTAAAACACACACATAGGTTAATTTTAATGAGCTAAACAGGTCCAGGAACTATGCACAAAGTTAGACCTTCCATGAGAAACATCAAACACAACAAAGCTTAAAATTAAGTCACTAAACCTAGGCTTTTCATGTTGACAGTCTTCTTTTAAAACAATTTGGTGGTCATTTCAATACAACAAATGTTAACATCAAGAATC
The DNA here is from genome assembly GCA_963859935.3 of Lathyrus sativus. Taxonomy (NCBI): domain Eukaryota; kingdom Viridiplantae; phylum Streptophyta; class Magnoliopsida; order Fabales; family Fabaceae; genus Lathyrus; species Lathyrus sativus. Next base: position 134,892,011 of record OZ012739.1, read on the forward strand.
ATCAAGTGTTCAACAGCACACTTCACAAAGACAAATACACCCTAATGGCACTCTAAACAGAAAATGCACATGATGGATATCACACATACAACATGGTTATCAAACTAATGACAATGCATAAGCTTAACTCAACAAAAACAAATCAACACATGATGCATAATGATGAGAATGTTCAAAACTACATACCTCTTGTAGTCTTCCCACACTTAAGATAAATAGAAGTAAGAACTCCTTCCTTATATGCAAGCTTTGAGATTGTTACTTCTTCTTGAAGAAAAAAGAGGCAATCTTATGGACAGATCTCACAAATAGACTTCCAGCTGTTGTTTGAGATTATGGATAGCTAATATAACATGAATATGAGGTGTTCAAAGTGTCAAAATGATGGAAATGGATCTATGTAGTGAATTGGTCCATTTCAAGCACAAAAGTCAAACTATGGTGTGAGAGAAGTTAACTTTTTGATTTATGGCTCTTTTGATGAAACTAATGGTGGGAATAGTTTCAAATGGTCATTTTAAGTTTGTGTATATGGTTTTTATGATGGTTTCATGGCTGGAAATGATGCTGGTGTGAAAAATGCAAAGAGGCAATTTTTTGTCATTTTGTGAATTTCTTCACTTTCAAGCAAAGAGGGAAAGAGTGAGAGATGTGTGTTCCTTATGTTTTTGATAGCTCTGGTGTCCGGAATAGAGTGGGATGAAGCTTCTATTTATAGGCCATGAGAGGTGTTGGAGCAGATTTGAATTTTGGTCTTGGAGGGAGATTTTTTAGTGAAAATCTCATGAAATCCATGTAATGGTTTTGGTTCAGCATGCTTTTCTTGCTTTCAAGGAGCTTAGCCCTAAAAAACTAGCTATAAATGAGATGTTAGAAGTTACATTTGAGTGAGCAAGGACCCCCCCACCTGCTGCAGCCACCAACACTCTCTCTCATGGTGTAACTTTTGCATTTTTCCATTAAACTAATGTGTCTTGTCTAGCACTTGAGATTTGCTTGGATTCTTGTCTGATTTAGTCCAGATTACACTCTAATACATCTCATCAGAGTTCATTCCATGGTTATAAAGGAAGTACATAGTTGGAAACCAAGTCTATGTTGAGTTTTGACAAGTTGACAAACTAGTGCATAGGCCCAACTTGCTCAATTCGAAACTCTCAGTTCACAAGAGCTATGGAAGAGTTATACTACTTTTTGGAAAGCCCTCATGGAGCTCTACAACTTCCATGTTTACTGAAGTTCCAAAATCCAAGTGGAACTAAGTCAAAAAAACCCCTCAAAGTTGGCTGAAAACATGCCCAAAATGGCCGGAAACATAGAATTTTTCTAAGTGTTTTCTCCCTCCTGTGATGATTTTGGCTATAACTCCAAATCTATGAATTTTTTGCCCATAGGTCAGTTTTACACTTTTGTAGGGCTTGCCAAGAACTTTCGAACAAGCTTTGAACCCCCTCATTTGGATGTGTGGTTAGGAAGTTATGGTCTTGCTGCTTTCAAAACCCTAATTCTCGACTTTTTCGATTACTGCCCAATCCTCGATCCAATGGTCATGAAAATTCATGGATAGGTGTAATATGTTATTAGGAACATTTTTGCTTCACACTTTGAGGTCAAGTTCCTTATGGTCAAAGAGTTGACTTTTTAGTCAACGTAACGATCGATCAATAACTACCGGATCGCCTATTGATGTTCTGGGTCTTCTGAGGCCTTGAAACTTCTTGAGTTGACTTCACTAAGCCATATGAACTTCATTAAACATAATTTCATCATTGGAACACCTTTTAAATCAGAAGTCAAACTACAGTTGACTTTTCCTGATCGAAAATCCTAATCGGGGATCCTGAACTGTACTGTCTTTAATCTTTTGGTGACAACCTCAAATTGGATTCATGCTTGACCCAATGGAGTATCTTTGATGATGTGGAGACTTGTTTCATGGAGAATCAATCCAATACATTGACTGATTAAACCATCGAAACCTCGATTCTTGACTATACGGAACCTTAATTCACTTGTATCTTAACAAAGACAAACTTGAAATAGGTTATGGTTAGATAATCAAATGAAAATGATCCTAAAATGATGATGGATATCTAAGGGGTCAAAATTTGGGGTGCAACAGAAGGTAACCTATCACAATCCCAAAGTATAGAAAATGACCCCCAATGATCATTTTCTACAGATTTGACATATGAAGGTTATCAACCTCGATAAAGAAACGTTTATGAATCTAAAGACTTAATCCCTTGAGAAATTTAAATAAAATAGAGATTAAAAGAAAATGAAAATATAAAAAGGAAATGGAGTAAAATTAATTAAGGAAACATTAAAAAAAAGTTTAGACAAAAACATACTAAGGATTAACAATTTCGAAAATAAAATATTAAAAGAGATCTGAAACCAAATTAAATTAATTAAAAAAACAAAACAAAGAGGGAGGGGTGCTGATATGAAAAGGGTGTGTCTAATGAGGATACAGAGTCATATGGGCCTTAGTCCATCCTCCCTTCATGCAGTCCATCCAAGAAGCAAGATGATGAAATAATAATAATAAAAAAAAACCGACATAGGAAAAAAACGCATCATGAAGCCCAAATAAGACTCCCAAGAACCATTAATGCATCAGCTTACATGGTTAAAATAAGGAAAACAAACGGTGTAAAAATGGAACATCACATTAGGAAACGACAAAACAGGAATAAAAATAAAACCAACTTTCATTTTCAGATCAAAACCAACAAAAGGAAAGAAATCAAGAATGATCTCTCACACGACGGAAGACAACGACAATATCGAAGGAAGTTGCAACTCAACCTTCTCAACGGTCTTTCTCGCCTCCGTCTCTTTTGGCTTCCGCTCTTACGATTCAGGTTCGTTGAATTCGTGTTTAGATATGTTTCATCTAAAACCTTCTTCTACTCTATCTTCTCTTCTATGTTTTGATTTTGCGCGTATTCTGAGTTAATGGTGATATCTCCCCTTTTCGTTGTGGATTTAGGATGGGTTTTTTTGAAGATTTCTAGAAGAAGTTCAAATTTTATTATTATGGTTGATGGACGAAAGTCGTGGTTGAATACGAAGGAGGGAGGGAATCGAAAGGTTCTGTGTCTTTTTCTTTTTTTCTTTTCTGATTTCAATTTTGTTTCCTAATATTCTTCTTCTCACTCTTTGGTTCTGTGATTTGAGAGGTTGTAAATCTGAAGGTTGATTGAGAGTTTGAAGAAGTTAATGAAGGTTGGGAAGAAGATAAGGGTTGAGGCCAAGTTGTTGAAGGGATTTGTTGTTTGTGTTCGAGTTGAATATGGAAGAAGAGGTAATCTGTTGTGATTTAGAAATTGGAAAAGACGATAAGGAATAATTTTGTTGTTGTCATGAAAAGAAAATGAAAGTTTGTAGTATAATATACAATTGAGATATGCGCTGGTGTGGTATGAGTTGTAGGTTTCGGTTGAAATTGTTTGCAAATTATGGTGAAATTGGTTGCAAAGTGCCTTGTAGTATGCCATTGAACGGTTTTGATTGTGTATTGCGTCTCGCGTGAAGACTGCGACATTTGTAGGGTTATTGTAAATGGCTTGCTTTGCAGAGTTTGTTGGTTGTGTCGTTTTGCTCGAGTCTCATTTGGTTGGGCTCACAGGTTATGTTGATGTTTATTGCAGACTCATGTATATGCAGAGGCTTGGTTGTTGTATGCCTTATGTACTCTTTTTTTTCTTTTTTTGTAATTTTGTGGTTTGGGCCAAACCTTGTATTATTGGGCTTTGAACTAACTTTTTTTCGCAAAATTCTTGTATAATGGACTTCTTGTGAAAAAATAAGAATGGGCTTTAAATCTTTGATCTAATGTATTTTTGTAGAGTTTTTTGTGTGATAAAATTGACTCTTAGAATTGAAATGGATTTCTTATTTTTGCACCCTCCCTTAGCACTCTTGAACCATGCTTATGAGAATTCCTTGAACTTGATTTAAAATATCATGACAATTAAAATTGAAATGAATTAAAACCTGAATCGGTCCTTGAGAAACAAAATCAAGCATAGCTCAATCTTGACCTTGAATAGATTAGAGTTTTGAACCCAAGAAAATCAATCTTTTGAATTAATCATGTACTAAAAATTAATTGATGCCTTGAATTAGTGAGTCTTCCTGAATACCAATAAACCCAAGACTTCATTATAAACATTTGTGACCAAGAATCATGCGTTGAGATCAGAGGGATTATGAAATAGGATATGAGCTTCAAATGTTGCACAAAACCCTAATAGAATCCTGGTGATTCTCAATCATGAAGCACTGACAACCTGATCTACACACGGATAACTTGAATTTCCATAAAAACCCTAATTGAAACCTCACAAATATTCCATTTGAATCATTACAACCCTGGATTTGATTTTGAAACACCATCTTGCCTGACCAAACATATTAGGTCAAAATTACTAAACTATACTCAACACTTGCCTGAGTCACCTTGAATTTGACATTGCATGACCTTGAACAACAAGCAGAAACAACATATATTTTTTTTAATTTTTCTGAATAACGTTAGTGGAAAGATGTGTAGGTGAAAGTAATATACAGGTAGGACAAATTTGGGGTATGACACTTACTAATTTACAAAACTATCTTAAGAATAATCTCCTAGAGATTTGCATCGTACCAGCATGAGTTTTGTAAGCTTAAAAGCTTCTTTTAATGCTTCTCTCATTTCTTGTAGAGCTACACTCTATTTTGGTTGAGCATTGAGCATCTTCTTCTTGAGCTTACAACTTGGTGCTTGCTTCCGCCTTTCACACATTCTCTTCTGTATTCTTCAGCCCTTTTTCTTCTTGTTCTAGTTACTCTCTCATGATTATCTCTTTGGCTCTTTAGGCATTTAGCACTTCGGCATTCAATATTTGTGCTCAGTATTCTAGCTCTTCTTCAAGCATTTTGATCTTCAATATATAGAGCTTGAGAATAGATCCGTTGGAGGGTATAATAGGAAACATATTCCAACTATAATATCCCAACATTCACTTACAGGAATGGTCACATCATAACATAAAAGAGTTGTCCTTGCGCCACCTTTTCTAGGTAGAGGTTACAAACTACTTTGTACTTGTATATTCATTAACATATGCAAACTATTCATAATCTTTTGTCTTTTAATCTTCAGAGGCTTCAAATGTTATAATTGATGAAGCATGTGTAGAGAGATCAATATATGCAACTTCAGAACCTAAGTCTTCATAATCTTAGATTTTCGTTCAGCAAAACTATCTTAAGAGTCTTCAGTACTTGGCCTTTAGGAGTGATGTCTTCAGAGACTTCAAAGCTTGTTCAGCAGAACCTCGTCTTTAGAATTTTCAGAACTTGTTCAGCACATATTTGTCTTTAGAGTCTTCAAAGCTTCATTCAACAAAACTTTGTCTTTTCAGAATCCTTAGAACTTGAACTTCATAAATGATGTCTTTAGAATCATCAGAATTCCGTTCAACAAAACCTTATCTTTCAGAAACTTTAAAACTTGTTTAGCACATATTTGTCTTCAGAGTCTTCAGAGCTTCGTTCAACAGAACCTTGTCTTCAGAATCCTCAGAACTTGAACTTCAAAAATGATGTCTTTAAAATCTTCAAAACTTTATCTTCAGAAACTTCATAACTAGAATAGGTAGAAGCACATCCCTTAGAAAGCCTTCAAGGCTTACTTAAAAAGTCATAATTAGAAGCTTTAGTACCAACGTTCTTCAGAACTGTTGTAGTAAAAGCATTCTTGAATTTTGACTTAAATCTTGTACACACTATATGTTTTCTTCCAGAGTGTTTAGATTAGAGTATGATGATGTCACACGTCTTTCAATCAGATTCAGATCTTATTTAGCAAAAGTTACACACTAGAGAGAAACCATAGAGTACTGAATTGTTCTCTAAGATGACATGTGCAATTATCATCAAAGAGAAACTATAGCCTTCATCTCAGAACCTGGCATTCTATCAGAACATGATTAACATACTCAGAACCTGATTAGTAATTTTCTTGATGCTTTGCATCATGTATCAGAGCTAGGTTCTTTTAATATCTTAAGCATATCACCAGAAGGTGCAGAAATCAACATGTGATCAGAAGGTTCAAAACTTGAACATTTCCTGAATGAACATTTCTTGATTTGATTATCCATAAAGTCCACAATCTTTGAAGTACTAGAGTCTAGCTACCATGCTTTTAGAGAGTTCACAAATTCTGACAAGCCTGAGGTATTATAGCACTCATAGACGTTCTTTCAAATTGTTCTTTTGCTTTTGATTAATAAGTGGTTAAGGCTAATTTTTTATTAAATAATGTATTATATCATAGTAAACTCATTTAGAGCATTTTTATTGCTTCTTGAACATATCTTCTGATCACCTGTTATAAGAGATAGTGAACTTTTACAAAGTTCCTGATCAAATATTAAATAAGGGTTAGTGGTAAAAGCATATTGAAATATGTAATTGAAGTATGTATTTGGGATCAAGACTCTTGGAATAAGGATATCAAAATCATTTCACTTTCTCCCCCATTATCAGAAATAAAAAAGGTGTATATATATATAATGAAAACATTAACAGAAATATTGATAAAGAATAAAAGACCAGATTCATAAAAAAAAGTTATTTATTATCAAGAAAAGAGTACAATCGAAGCACAACAATGTAATATAACAACTAAGAAAAATAACAACACGACCAAAAACTCTCAGGGTCTGAGGTTTGTAAACTCCCCATGTGTCAAATAGTCTTAGAGATATGGTTTGTAAGCTCCTCTTAAGTTCTATTTGTGAAGTCTAAGATGTGAAGTTAGTTTCTCTAAAGAAGAACACAAGACATATTCGAAACCAAAAACATATTCAAGAAGGAAATTAAAAGATAGTCAATAATATGAATAGTAAAATAAAGAAAGAGGAATTTTCATTCAACTTTTAAACAAAAAAATGGGGTAACCCTAATGTGCCTAAGGTTGGGAAGAAGAAGGTGTTCTAGAGATGAGTTGAATGAGCAAGTTCTGAATATTCTTGTTGAATTCTTCTTGCTTCTCAAGTCTAGTTCTTAGCAGCTTATGTTCCTTCTGAATATCTTTTAAGATGTTCATTAACTGAGAGAGAGATTAGCTTCAGAATGAAGTGATTGTTCAGAATTAACTGCATGACCCATAGAGGTTTCTGCAGATTCTTTTTCATTAATAACAGTTCCGGTAGCTTCTTTCTCCTTTTCATTAGACAGAACAGACATTGTAGCTTCTCTCTTTCTTTTTCTGCTTGAACTAGTTTCCATATTCTGTTCTTCAGGTGCCCCAATCACATTTATAATTAAGGACATATCTACCAGGTCTTTACCATGAAAAGGTTTTCCGAAAATGATTTTCGGTGCAGATCGAGGATTCAATAACTCCATAATCTTGCAATCAATCATAATTTCATAGATTATTCTTCCATAGGGAATCTAGGTTCTCAGATTTTTGGAAATTTTCTTAGCATGATTGATAGAGGAACAAAGATAGTAGAAAAGACATGTTGGCAAGTTGATTTTGTCTCCTTTAGCCAAATGAAACAACATGTACTTGGTGTTTATATCCACGTGATTGGAAGACTTAGATGAGAACATGTGATAGATATAACCAATGATGATCATGTACCAAACCCTTAGATTATCAAATAGATTTATTGCTGAAGTTGAGTCCTTTCCAATTTTGAAAATGGTAGGGGTGATCATTTCGGTAACCTCTTTATAGTTCATCGTGGATTTAAGAAGTATAGCAATATTCTGATCGTAACACCGAACACCTGAGTTGTCATGAAGAAGTAATTTAGCAATGTCAGCTTCACTTATGCATATAACATTTCACTTAATGTTTGAGTGAACCTTGTTGTCATCCGAGACATATCCATGTTCCCAAAATTCTTTGACAAGCTCTGGGTAAGTTGGCCCTTTTAGAAGGTTAAAGTAACTCTTCTAACCTTGGGTCTCCAGCATTTCCGAAAAATCAAAGCCATTAATAGATAGGTCCCTAAAGTGATTTGAGGAGTATCATTGCTTTGAAGGTTTTCCAAATGTTGTTGTTGTAGAGCCATAAGTTGATTATTGGACATGTAGTTGGCCATTTGTTCAAAGAGAGAAGGGAACACACACTGGGTTTTTAGGGTTAAGAGAATGAAATGATTGAAAGAGTAAAAATGTGGGAAGTTGTAGCGTAGGTGTGTGATGTGAAGTGAGTGAGTATAAATAAGAAATTTTGCAATGATTGTAAATAACTAGAGAAGAGAAAAAAAGTTTAACAATGAAAGAGTTGAAAAGGTTTATCGCATGATCCTAATAAAATCTTGACTCCTAAGGTGTCATGTTAAGCACGAAGCGACGTGAGAACTAAGTGTGGTTATCAAAAGACAACCGTCTTAAAATGACATCACAAACTCTTCACTTTTCTTGAAAATGTGTTAATAAAGTAAACTCTTCAGTTTCTAAAGGTCAAAAAATAAACTTAATAGAGCATCCTGACCTTGGATACTTCAGATACATGAGAACTTCACTTGTCAGAAGTCTCACATCTCAAAAGTAAAACGCTACAACTAAAATATAAAAACTTATTTTTCTATTATAGAGGACATACATATTCTTAGATACTTCTTTTCATTCTAGACATAGAACAGAGTTCACATGTAAAAATGAGAACAAGTTTATCTTCAGCAAGGAATTTGAATTAGATAATAGCCATAAGAAAGACTGTGTCAAAGGTTTCTAAATGAAATAGTTCCTTTCTGAACATAATCTCAAAATTTTAATCCTAGAATATAAAAATATATTCTTTGACAATTAAGTAAAAAGTAGTAAGAGTTAGAAAAACGTTACTCAATTATCTGGTAGACATCCAACTTACTTATGTATCTTGAAGATGTACGTGCTTCTTCATAATCACCACTCAATTTGCTTTTGCCATTAAGGATGTTTGATGATGTCTCTAGCTGGATCGCTAGACCATATTTTCCTTAGAAACTGTCTTCACAAAATCGTTTTTCTTCCTTTAGATCTTGAATAAGATGCAGAGGAATCTTTGAATTTTGTGTAGAGACAAGATCATCTTCATAGCTTATTTGGTTTTCTCATTCTGATGAATAAAACATCTCTCCTGATGTTTGTTGTATCTAGATCATCAAAGGAAACTGAGTTATCCTTTTAGTCTTCTGCTTTTGATCAACTGCTTCTGTCTTTACTAAGACTTGTTTCCAGAAAGCCAATTGATTCAATCAATTAATTCTTAATTCCAAATTTATAAAAAAACATAAACAATATGCTGAGAGAACTGGTTGAATTCCCCTTGCATCAATGGTGTACAATCTTTGACCAAACGCTCTTCTTCAACAGATGCATATATCATCATGAACATCAAACCATAAAATATTTCTTTGGAGGGCTTGAATGTTGATCTTGTTCTTACTAGCTTAGTCTTATCACCCAGAATCAGTCATTCAGAAAGTAAAGAATTATGTCTAAGCTTTTTCAGGGGAATAAGAATTGTGACGAATTCTAATTGAGCATCTTTTGATTTCTTCATCTTGTACTTCTTAAGCAGCTCTATTACCTTCAGCATCTGAAAAGGTAATTTCCAGATTTGCAATCTTCCAATAAGCTTCGACTTTTAACTACCAAGCTTATCATCAAATCTGACATCAAATTGATTTAATTGCATAAGTACTTCAACTCGAAGTACTTGTGAACTTTGAGCATTCTAATCATGATGCATCATAATAGATCTGAAAGGAGATCTATTCAGAATATCATGCTACAACTTCCTTAGAAATGCTTTGTCATGATAATTTCAAATATCATGAATTTATCCATTTCTCTTCAAGATCGTGTTCTTCCTTTTACATATGTATGTGGTTGTAAAGAACAAGGATATGAAGAACTCATTCTCATCAAATAGTTTCTCAAGTTGTTTGTTCTCAGTTTGTTGACCAAGATTATTTCTAACCTTTAACATTCTTAGACAATCACTTTGCTCTTAGAGAGAAGAGAAGACAAAAGGATTCATCCTTGTGTCAAGATCCTTCACCCATGTCTATTTTGTAGAAACTAATAGTAATTGAACCAATACTTCATATCATGGTATTTCATTGGTTCAAATATGCCAGTATACAGAAAGTTATGCAAGTAGTCAGAATCCTGGTAACAGGACCAGTGCTTTAACTACACTACTAAGAACTTCTACAACAGTAATAGTTTCTGCTAAATTAGAAACTACTTTATCTTCTGGAGTTATCTTCTTCATCATACATTTTAATGCTAGCCAACAGTGCTACGTTAGTTGGTTCTTCATCTTCATTATCTTCTGAGAACTCAGAATCATTCCATGTTGACAATTGATTGTCTAGGCATTTTAGATTTGTTTCCATGAGATCTTCTTCCATAAAGATCAACTCATCTTGGAGATGTGACAATACATCTTCTTTTGTATTGTTCGATCATTTAGACTTGAAGCCGCCTTGATCTTCTTCAGACAGAGATGTTGTTCAGATTTTTTGCAAACTTGAGATTAATTACCAAAAGTCTTTATCTAGACAGCGAGCTTCTGATAACTTTCTTCAAGTGATCTGATGAAGAGTAACCTTAGTTTAGAACCCAGAGTTCTGAAAATGAAGTCTTAAAAATTTGAGAACAACATCTCAACAGTTTCAACATTCTTCGTCTTTGAAGTCTTCATGCTTCTGAGTCAAAGCACGAGCAATTATTTTCTTAATTTAAAAGAGTTCTTAATGAGTTATTCTGAGAAAGTCAAATAGACATAGCAGTCTGGTTTTGAAAACATCTCATACTCAGTAAGAATCATCTTTCAGCAACCAAGAAACTTCTTGCTTTCTGATGATTCTTGTCATCCTTTTCCAACTGATCATTCAGATATGTTTTCAGCCTTTTACCAGCTTCATCTGAGGGAGATATGTAGTTATCAAATACCATATTTAATGATCAGTATCACCTTTTAGAAAGAACTTTCTATTACAACTTTCCAATACTCAATCTTTTCACAACAATGGTGGAAGATAAAAACTGAGAGTATTTGAGACTTGGAACAGCAGGTGGTGGAGTGGAATCCATCAAGTTGTTTCTCAAAGTTTGTTTGGATCTTTATCTGACACAGTTAAGTGTTTGATAAACATCAATACCAGAACTGGAGCTCTGATACTAATTAAAGGGGGTAAGAAACACAAGAAATGGGGGTTTGAATTGGGTTTCACAAACTATGATATTTTGTGCGGAATTAAAATTCAATGCTAACAAGAGAAATAAAAATAAATAGACACGATTATTTTTATCCTGGTTCACTGTTAAAAAAGTTACTCAAGTCCACCCACCAAGGTGATTTCTCCTTAGACAAGGACTTAATCCAATAATCTAGAAAGTTTACAACCTCTAAGTGTTAGAAAACAACTTAGTCCTCTAAAGTATCCAGACTAATGAATTAGTCACTTGAGGAATCTACACTTTGAAAAGTGTTACAGAGGGTGTACAATAATTGCTTCTAAACAAGATGATGACACAATTGAAGTGCAATAACACAAAAGTGTTTTTTCTAGCAAGATATGAATAACAACTCCTTGCTAATTTACGTATACTTATGATGATTACATTCATATTCAATTATGTTATAAATGATCTAAAATTGAGTTTGTCATACAGGTTGATAATCATAGAGGTGGTGATGACAAAGGCACTAATAACACAAACACTTGCAAGGATTATTTCAATAACATAAATGATATTGCAAATATAGACATCACATATTCCTTCATTGGCATTATTATCTCCAATAAGCAACCACTTGTTTTAGAGCTCAAACTCCTCCCTAAAAAATTGAAATTCGCTTATTAAGGGGACAATGAGAAAATGCATATGGTCATATCTTCTAATCTTAAAGGTGAATAAGAGACGAAGTTGTTGGAAATGTTGAGCAAACATAAGAAAGCCATAGGAGGGACCCTAGCCCGTATTCTTGAAATTAGCATGTCTGTGTAGATGCACATGATAATATTTGAGGATGGAGTGAAACTTTAGAGGCTGCCCCATAAGAGACTTAATACCTTGATCTTATGTTGTCAAAAAGGATATAACCAAATTTATACAAGCTAACATTTTATACCCATCTATGATAGACAGTGGATGAGTTTGGTGTAAGTAGTTAAGAAATTTAGACCCATAATGGTCAAGAATGAGAATAGTGAGCTTATCCCTACTAAAGTGCAAAATAGTTGGTGAGTGTGTGTCATACCCTAAATTTGTCCTACCTTTGTTTTCCAGAATTTTCGCGTTCGATTTTATTTTTAGTTTTTCATAGCCCGCATATCATCACGTCTTTTACCCTAAGTAAACCCTAGAGAACTAGTTAGCCAGAATGAATATTCGGACGCACAGACAGACTAGTCAAATCATTTCCCAAAGATACCCGGTCAATTTTTAAAACTCGACGTAATGCTGTATTTTTCTGAATCATTTATTTTTGCGCTAATCATTTCCTGTGCAGTCAATTTGTCTCATTTTTCAGCTAATTCTTGTTACCTTTTCATGAAAATATTTAGCATAATTAATTAAAATTTTCCATTTTAGCATTGTATTTTTTATCTTTTTTATTCAATAAGTTGTGAATTTCTATTAGTTTTAGTTAATTTAATTTTATTAAATTAATTAAAGTTTTTAGAAGGAGCAACATTAGCATTTTAAATTAAGTGTGTGTCTTTGATTAAATATGGATCATTAGATTCAAATTTAATCAAAGGTCCATGTACATTATCCTCATTTTTACTCACCAGCCAATTATAATTTACCATTTTTATTCTATTTTTGTTTTTAAAAAAATTAAAAAATAATTGTAGCATTTAATTGAGAGACACTTGTCCACTTTTAATTGGTCAATTTTGTAGAAATTTGTCACCTCACCCAATTATAGGTGGACACATGGACTTTATGAGTTGTTTTGTTTTATTAACAATAATCTTAACAATTTTAATTGAAAAAAAGAGGAGAAATATAGTCCTTAGCTCTAGACTCAGCGTGACATTGGGAAAGAAAAAAAAATCTCTAAAATCCATCTATCCACTAAGAGTCAATCGCGTCTCTAAGAGATGAAAGAATGAAAAACGCATCTTTAAAAGGGAGAGTTTCCTTTCATCTTCTTGCAGGGAATCATTTTCTTCTCGACCGGCTTCATCGCACCGCCATCATCCAACCACAAATCGTTATGATGCGAACCTCATTTTTGACTTGTTTCATTTCGGTTTCGGAAGTTCAAAAACGCAAGCTCAACACGACATCTGTTGCTTGAAGTTCTTCACCAATTCCGATCCGTTCTGCATTTTGTTCCGCCATCATTTCGACCCCACTAAGCCGCCACACCAACAGCTTTTCGCAGCGCAATGTTACCAAATTCAGATTCAGAGAAAAGCGACTTGCCGGTAATCTTTGAAACGATTTCAGTTGAAAGAATGTTTACTCCATAAGTTTTTTTTTCGTTTTCTCCTATCAAACTAGATTCTATTGCTCGTGTAGAGGTGTTTTTTTTTTGGCTTTAAATTAAAATTGGTGTTGTTTCGCTATAACTGATATGCGGTCGATTGCTGTTACAATGGGGTTCGAATCTGCTGCGGTTTCGATTGGTAATATTGTATTTATGCATCAAGATGCTGGTACAAGATATGGTGCTTTTGCCTCTATTTATCATAATCATGATCTTGTTTTGTTCTTAGCAAGTGGTTTTAAATTTAAGATTTACTGATATAGTTAATGTCAGTTTGTGGCCTGCTAAGCAATCTCATGTTCATTGGTTATCATTTTGAACACAATTACATGATATATGCTGCTGTTAGTCATGTATTCATTGCATTTTGCTTACTGTTTCGCCTTATTTCGCAAGGATTTTATCTAATGCGGGTTCTGTAGAAAATGATAGAATAGATAATATTCTTGCCATTAAATATAATTATTTTTGTAATTATTTATAATTATTTTCATTTATATCTGTCATTACTCATAGGTTTGAATAACCTATTATTATTGTATTATATATACTCTTGATCAGATGAATAAAACACAGACAATTATATTATAATAATATTCTCTCTTACATGGTATCACGAGAAAACGCATTTCCAGCGTGACCTTAGCGCCGCCGCCGCCGATTGTTCTACATTCTCACCAGGCCACCGCTGCCACCATCGGGCTTCACTAGCGCTACCCACTTCCGCGCTCACGCTGCGAACCATCACTCTGTCCTCTGTTCGCCGTCGCCGCCTTGATTCTGTTCTGCCAAAATCTATTCTGAACCTACATCCGTTCTGTTCTGATTCAATCATTCACTGTCAACATGTCTTCCGACACTTCCATGTCATTCTCCGCCGCCGCCTCTTCAAATGCTGCAATGTCTTCCTCTACTACTGCTCCAAGGAAATCCAATTTTCATCCGGCCCTTGCCGTCACCAATATCAAAAATAGCATTCCCTTTGTGCTAGAGATGGAGAAGGATCACTACACCATGTGGGCTGAATTGTTTGAGGTTCATGCTCGTGCCGACAAGGTTATCGACCACATCATTCCTCAACCCGGAAAAGAGACGCCCGCTTCCACTGATGCTAGTTTTGAAATGTAGACAATCCTTGATTCCACGGTTCTTCAATGGATTTATTCCACCATCTCTCTTGATCTTCTTACCACCATTATGGAAAAAGGATCCAATGCCATGGCTGCTTGGAATCGTTTGGCTGATATCTTTGAGGATAATCAAAACTCTCGTGCTGTTGCCCTTGAACAGGATTTTTCATCTACTCGCATGGAGGATTTTCCTAATGTTTCTACGTATTGTCAGCGTCTCAAGAAACTCTCTGATCAGTTGAAGAACGTTGGAGCACCAGTCAGTAGTCACCGATTGGTCCTTCAACTTGTGTCTGGACTATCTGAGCCATACCGTGGGGTTGCAACCTTGATTCGCCAGAGCAACCCTTTGCCATCATTTTTTCAGGCTCGCTCCATGCTCACCTTGGAAGAATCCGGTTTGGCAAAAATGCACAGCACTAGCTCTCCCACTGCATTGCACACCGCCATTCCACGGGACTCAGATGATTCCCCCAGGCAGTGCTCCAATCGTCATCAGAATAACCGCTCTGGTTCCGGCCGTAACCGCAACAATCAGACTCGCACAGGAGGGCGTGGACAGTGCGGTGGTTCCCGATATGATGGTCCCTCATGGACCCCTCAGCCATGGCAGCAGCCCCAGTATCCACCATGGTCTTCTTAGGGTTGGACCCCACCTCCTTGGGATGTACCTCCTTGCCCTTATCCTACATCTCAGTGGACTCATCCCACCGATCCTTCGAAGCAACCAGGCATCCTAGGCCAGCATCCCCAGGCTCACACTGCCACAGCTTCACCAACTCCCACTGACATTGCCGCTGCTATGCACACCATGTCTCTCACTCCTCTAGACATCACATGGTACATGGACACTGGAGCTTCATCCCATACAACGGCATCCCAAGGTAATCTCTCGTCTTATTCTAATTTGAGTCCTTTAAATCAGAAACTGATTGTTGGCAGTGGACAAGGCATTCCAATTCAAGGGTCCGGTCACACAAGCCTACCTATATCTCACAAACACAAAACCTTAAACCTTAACCATGTTTTACACACACCAAAAATTATTAAAAATTTGATTTCCGTGCGACAACTTACTACTGACAATAATGTCTCTGTTTCGTTTGATCCTTTTGGTTTCTCTGTATTTGACTTTCAGACAGGAATTCCTCTCATGATATGTGATAGTCATGGCGATCTCTACCCCGTTACCTCTCCCTATCACTTTGCTGGTCTTGCTTCCAGTATCTGGCACAATCGTCTCGGTCATCCCAGTTCTTCCACTTTGCAGTCTCTTCATAGAAATAAGTTTATTCGTAGTAAAAATTTGAGTAGTAAGACTATTTGCAATTCCTGTGTGTTTGGTAAACATATTAAGTTGCCCTTTGATTCATCCAAAAATGTTACTTTAATGCCTTTTGATATTTTACACAGTGATATCTGGACATCACCAATTTTAAGCTCATCTGGTCATCGGTATTATGTTTTATTTTTGGATGATTATTCTGATTTTCTATGGACGTTTCCGATAACTAACAAATCTCAAGTTTTTCAAATGTTCACTTTGCTTTCTAATCAAATTCACACACAATTTTCTCAAACCGTAAAATGTTTTCAATGTGATAATGGACGCGAATATAATAATACATTATTTCAGAAATATTGTGTTGATAATGGTCTTATTTTCCGTTTCTCTTGCCCTCACACTTCATCTCAAAATGGCAAAGCGGAACGTAAAATACGCACCATTAACAACGTGATTCACACTCTTCTCGCTCATTCGTCTGTTCCTCCCTCATTTTGGCATCATGCTCTTCAAATGGCTACTTATCTTCTTAATATCCTTTCCCGAAATAATTTGTCAAATCACTCTTCTACTCAACTTCTGTATCATCGTAATCCCTCCTACACACATCTTCGCGTTTTTGGCTGTCTTTGTTATCCTCTATTTCCATCCACCACTATCAACAAACTACAACCACGTTCGACCCCGTGTGTCTTCTTAGGGTATCCCACTAATCACAGAGGTTACAAATGTTTTGATTTGTCGCATAGAAAGATCATCATCTCTCGGCATGTCATATTTGATGAGACACAACTTCCCTTTGCTCACATGCCTTCTCCACCTCCCACCACCTATGATTATTTTACCGATGACCTGCAACCATCTATTGTCCATCAGTGGACCAATCCCACCTTGCAACCTCTTTCCGATGACCTTCCCAGTCCGTCACCCGCTATAGCTGACCCTCCATCTATCTCACCCGTCGGGTCCCAACATCCTCTTCCTCCTCTACGGATACACCCGATGCCTCCCCATCATCTACACCATTGGCCCAGCCTGCACCTCCCACTAGGACTATGGCCACCCGTAGCATGCGGGGTATCTACAAACCCTTTAACCTTTTTGTTACCATTGATGTTCCGACCATCTCACCTCTTCCCAAAACCCCCAAACTAGCCATATCTGACCCTAATTGGAAAGCCGCAATGCAGTATGAATTTAATGCTCTTATTAGAAATAATACGTGGGATTTGGTTCCACGAACTTGTGATGTTAATATTATTCGTTGTATGTGGATTTTTCGTCATAAAAAGAAATCTAATGGCTGTTTTGAGCGTTACAAAGCTCGTCTTATAGGTGATGGCAGGTCACAGATTGCAGGTGTGGATTGTGATGAGACATTCAGTCATGTAGTAAAACCGGCGACCATTCGCACCGTTCTCACAATTGCTCTGTCCAAATCTTGGCCCATTCATCAACTAGATGTCCAAAATGCATTTCTATATGGTGACCTTCATGAGACAGTTTACCTTCATGAGACAGTTTACATGCATCAACCACTTGGTTTTCGTGATCCTCATCGTCCAGATTATGTGTGCCGCTTGCGAAAATCACTCTATGGTCTGAAGCAAGCGCCTCGTGCCTGGTACCAGCGTTTCGCTGACTTTGTCTCTACCATTCGATTCTAACATAGCACTTCAGATCACTCCCTTTTCATCTACCGACGTGGCTCTGATTTGGCTTACATCTTGCTCTATGTTGATGACATCATCCTCATCACCTCCTCCCATGATCTTCGAAAATCCATTATGGCACTTCTTGCCTTTGAGTTTGCTATGAAAGATTTGGGTCCACTGAGTTACTTTTTGGGCATTGCCGTGACCAGACACGCCAATGGGCTCTTCCTTAGTCAGAGTAACTATGCTGGTAAAATTATTGCCCGAGCAGGCATGACCTTGTGCAAATCTTCTGCTACACCAGTTGACACCAAACAAAAACTCAGTACATCTGCTGGCACTCCGTACGACGATCCTACCTCATATCGAAGTCTTGCAGGAGCCTTGCAGTATCTCACTTTCACCCGTCCTGACATCTCTTATGCTCTTATGATGTTCAGCAGGTGTGCCTTCACATGCATGCTCCTTTCACCGGCCACATGCTTGCGCTCAAACACATCCTATGTTATGTTCAGGGCACCCTACATTATGGTTTGCATCTCTATCCATCCCCTATTGAGAAACTTATCTCCTATACTGATGCTGATTGGGGTGGATGTCCTGACACCCTCCGTTCTACCTCCGGCTATTGTGTGTTTCTTGGTGAAAACTTCATTTCCTGGTCTTCTAAGAGACAACCCACACTTTCTCGCTCCAGTGCAGAAGCTGAGTACAGGGGTGTTGCTAATGTGGTATCTGAATCTTGTTGGCTTCGCAACCTTCTCTTGGAGCTTCACTTTCCACTCTCTCAGGCTACTTTGGTGTACTGTGATAATGTTAGTGCCATCTACCTATCTGAAAATCCGGTACAACATCAACGCACTAAACATATTGTGATGGACATTCACTTTGTTCGGGAAAAGGTCACTCGTAGCCAGACACACATCCTTCATGTTCCCTCCCGTCACCAAATTGCCGACATCTTCACCAAAGGACTACCTCGTATTCTTTTTGATGATTTTCGGATCAGTCTAAGCGTCCGTGAACCTCCTGCTTCGACTGCGGGTGTGATAGAATAGATAATATTCTTGCCATTAAACATAATTATTTTTGTAATTATTTATAATTATTTTCATTTATATCTGTCATTACTCATAGGTTTGAATAACCTATTATTATTGTATTATATATACTCTTGATCAGATGAATAAAACACAGACAATTATATTATAATAATATTCTCTCTTACAGAAAATTCAATTTTGAACATTATGATGGTTTTGACTGATATCGTTTATAAATGTTGTTGATGTTGTTATGATGGGCTCTCGGTCGTAGATATCGCGGTATTAACATTCGGGTTTCATGGTAGAATGGAGTTAATTTGGTTTCCACGATTTTGTTTCTATTAAGCAAAATTTTGTTTAAATTTAGACTGTTTTTATGTTGTAGATCAAGATATTCTGATTTTTTAATTGTTTTCTGAGGCTTATGGGAGTACTGGGTATGTGCAGAACCGTTGATAAGTTTATAGCCCATTTTGTTTTTTCTCATGACTTATTGTGTGGATACATATATTAACTTGATGATGAATTGAAGGAGTATTAAAATAATGAAATGATGAGGTGTTCCATTGAATTTGAGCTATGACAGCCAACTACTCTTTCATAGCTTCTTTATTTGCTCTAGTCAATTTGTGTTTCTGATTGTAAATCCCCAACAACATGGATAAAGATGGTTATGGCAAAGCCATTCGCCTCACACATGTTCTTGCTGCCTCCTTGTAGTTGATTATAGAAGTAGTATAATGCTAACTTGATAGCTCAGGTGATCATTAAAGGGGACGCTGCCCCATGTGTACATGCTAGTCTTGCTTTTCCTTTGTTTACATAAAGTTAATACCAGTACATGTATTGGGAGTTTGTTTAGAGAGTAACAGGTTCACTTTTATCTATCCTGATCACCTTTTAATTAGTCCATTAAATAAGTAAAATAATAATAGAAAGATGTTATGTTGTTTAATTTTTTTTATTTTAAAAAACAAGTATTTAGTCTAATTACATAATTATCTTTAAATAGTAAAATTATTGTCTCATTTGTATCATTAGACTAATCGATATTTAAACATTGGTTATTTAAATAAGTAGAATAGGTAGTATATTCTTCACTTAACTCAATTAAAAGCATCCAATCGAATTCAACATTTTTTTTAATATGTCTTAACTAGTTTGAAATACTTGAATATACCTGTTCAAATCGTTTATCTTAATTAAATTATAAAAGAATTAAATTTTTGAAAGCACTTTTTGAGTTTTTGAATAACCACTATTGAGTTGTACGCTTTGGATAGTGTCATTCAACTTTTCATTTTTAAAATATGCTTCTTAGTCATTTAGACAAAAACACGTCGTTATGAGTCTAGCATTCTATATGGCATCGTCTTTGTTCAAGCAATATTTTGTAAATTAATCGAATGAAAAATGTGTCGTTGGGATCTAACATCTCAATAGTACCCCGATTAATTGATTGCAAAGCCGACGTCTCGTTTATCGAATAACCATCATTTCTCCTAAAACACTAAACCTCATAGTCACTGTTGCACCCTAAAATTTGACCAACATTTCTTTACTTAGCTTATGTTTCATTTCATTCACATTAGCATTATCATTTGCATTTCATTGACATGTGTGCAGGAGATCAGGAGGTATGATTACCAATCAAGAGCTATATGAGACTAGGAAGCTAGCTAAGAAGCTTATTCAAGTGTTCAAGGGTTGGTATCCTTGTCAGAGAAGTTAAAAGATCCTCAGAGAGATTGGTTGAAACCAAGGTTGTGTGCCTCCTAACTTGAGAGTTGTGGGAAGCTCATCAGATGATTCTGAAGCCAAGAATGTGGACTTGAAGCCTTGAGAGAGCTTATGAGATGTCTTGAAAGCCATCATGAAGCCTAGAGAGGTCATTGTGCAAGGATAAGAAGACTCAGCCATGAGTGGTGTAATTAGGGTTTGACTGGGTCAACCCTAGGTCAACTGATGATTTGAACAAGGTTGAGACCTAATTCAAAAGCCATGTGATCATGGATTGATGAATTGAGATGCTATAAGGATGATTCCAAGGTCAACTCATCATGATTGAAGAGTTTGAGAAGTTTCAAGCTAGGTTTTCTAAGGCTTGACAGTGTAAAATCCCCTAGTTTGACCCATATCTTCAAGACAATTTATCTCAATATGTGATTGCCATCTCATCTTGCCCCCAACATGAATGTTGTATAGCTTTTTCTTAGCTTTAATTTGATTACTAGAAGTCCTTGATAGGATTTGTATAACTCAAGTTATGACTTTGACAAGTTACAGGTCAGCTGAGGTATGTGAATCTGGGGCCTTGAAAGTCACCCAACTTGCATCCAACTTTTTCCCAAGAAGGATGATTCCTATGAACTTTTGGTCAACATTAATGTTGTTCCTTATCTTCTTAGCTTTCTAGAGAGTACTAGAAGTCCTTGATAGGATTTGTAGAACTCAAGTTATGGCTTTGACAAGTCAAGGGCATTTTGGTCATTTGGAGATTATAGGTCATTTCAAGCATAAGGCCATAACTCCTATTTCCAAGCTTCAAATGGAAAAATATTCAACATCAAACTTGCTTAAAATGATGCTTTAAGGCTAGTAAGGAGGTCATGAGATGTTGAAAAGGCTTGTAGCTCAAAGTGGTAAAAATGACCTAAAATGAAGGCATAAGTTAAATAAGTCAAAGTTGGAAATTGAAATTTTCAAGCTACACATCCAAACCATGGCATGTAATATATCATTTTGACTCTAGAAAACATTTTAAAGACAATGGTTTAGCCACATTTTTGATTTGAGGTCTAAATCATGGACTTGTTTTGGAAAATAGTTACTTGCATATTAAGCAACATTTGCAAAACTTAGAATTGAGGCATGGGCAAGGAGCTTGGGAAGCTAAACCCTTCCAAATTGTCACTAGGGGAGAAATTAAAGGAGATTGAGATGAATTTCAGGCTGCAAACAGAATCGAGCATGGTATGATAAGTGATTCAAAATCTCATGACATGAGATGTGTAAAATCTCATTGGAAGGATCTACAGGGTTCTAGATCATCCAAACTTCACCTATATATTGAGTAGAATGCATCCATGGCAAGGGTTGGTGATCATTGAAGGTTTGAGCATAGTTTGGAATTGAGTTCATAGATTGCAATTGAAATCGGTTTCATCAATTTCCTCCATTTCTTCCATTTTCTTGATTGGTTCTTCTTCCCTGAGTATCAAGGATTGGTTCCAGATCATTTCCAAGGAGAATTGGTGGCTAGATCGTGTGGGAGCAAGAGGTTTTCAGCACCTGCAACTCTTCATCGTGTTTCAAGATTGAAGCACTTTCCATTGAATCTTTTGCATACAGAAGCAAGGAGGAGGTTCAGTGATCGTGTCCAGAAGATTTGAGAGCTTGAAGTGGAGGTTTCGTGCATCTGTTATTCAAGAATTTCCAGGTTTGTAACCTTCTTCCTATAGCTTGATTTAGGTAGAATTAGGTTGAATTAGGGTGTTAGATTAGTTGTAGAATGGCCTAGGATGGTTTTCAGATGGTTAATTGTTGAATTAGAGACAAAATAGGAAGATCACCATTTTCGGTTGAGATTGGGAGATGTTGATTCTTGGGGTTTCAGAAGAAACTAATGGCATGATTGAGTTCGTGGCAAAATTTGGAGTGTGTTTCATGTTTTGACCATTTGCATTGGAGGCTCCTAGAGTGAACTAGGGTTGGGGAAGACGACCAGAGCTCCATCGGCGGTGGCCGGAGCTGGGCGCGAAGCTCAGAGCTTTGAATTGGAGAAGATGAAGTTCTCACCATTGGATCTTGGTCTGACCATTGACTAGAAGCTGATCCAACGGATGTGTTTTAATTCTGGCTTGTGAAGAGTTTCAAATGAAACGATGCGTTTCATTTATTTGGCGCTTTGGGCTTAGTAATCTGAGTATTATCCACACCCCCCAGCAAGCCCAACCCAGAGTTTTAATTGAAAATGATTTCTATTTGCACCGTGTCTTTATTCATTTTTGGTGGATTTCATTATTTTTTCATTTAATTCATGATTCTTGGAAAATTCATAACTAATTGAATATTAATCCAATTCAATCCATTCTTTTTGCATATTAATCATGATTGAGTCTATTATTTTTTAGAGAAAAAATATTTTCATTTCATGTAATTTCTGATTTAATTGGAATTTTGTATTTTAATTGATATTAAAATGTTTGTGTTTGATGCATATTTTTGTAGAATTTTGTGTGATCTCATAGTGATGATTCTTGGCCTAATTTTTTGTTTGTGATTAGGTTAGACATTTATGATCCCATAGTAATTTTCTCACATTTTTGTGATGAAAATAGGTATGCTTTCTATATTGATATTTAGAGACTTCCTTTTTAGGGTTTTAGGTTGATGCCTTAGAATGTAGATTTTAGTTCTAGGTCCAATTTGATGATTTGATCTTTGAAACTAATGTGATAGAGTCATGATTGACCTAGGTTCCCATAGTAATTTTTGTAGGATTTTACAATTGAGTTTAGTATTTTAGTTAGGACTAACTTTAGTGCTAGGTTTTAGGTGATCCTAATTTACTAATTCAACTAGTTTAACTCATTTAGTTCCCTTAGATTAGGGTTTGTGCTTGGGTTGCCTTTGGTTGAGATTGAAGACAAGTTGAAGACAAGGTGAGGATGCTTGAAGTTGCTTGAGGGTGCTTGAAGCTTTGAATTCTGTGGGTGCCTGAAGGTGTCTGATGAAGATTAGGAGATAGGACATAGGGAGAGCTTTATAGTTAGATTGATTTCTTTCACAAACATGGAAAGCATCTTGTGTTTCCATTCCTCCCAATGATTAAAAGTCCTTTCATGGTATTCACCTCCCTCCTTTGGAGGGATAAATGATGGTACCTAGGAAGTAGAACTTTTGAGGGAACCATTCTTCTGATGTTAAAACCTTATAGGCCTCCTTTGGTGGTCAATAAGCAGTTTAATATCCTAGCTTATCCAGTTAAGTGATTTCTTCTGGTTTGAGTATCTTGAAGGATGTTGAGCTTGAGTGTGAAGATGAAGACTTCATTGAAGAAGTGTGGTAGAGGATGATTACTTGAGCATTGCCATTGTAGCTGAAGCTTGAAGAGCAAGAGAAGCAAGTTGATACTTGAAGACCCAATGAAGATCCAGTAAAGATTGAAGGAAGAGCTGAGGATTGAGCAAGGTTGAAGGATGAAGTTGACACTACTAAGTGATTAAAGATTACTCTGAGAAGCTGAGGCTTGTAGATAAGGAAGACCAAGTTGATACTGGTAAAGCATAGAGAGCTGAAGCTTGAAGATCAGGTTGATACTTATGAAGAGGATTCAATTGAGATTGAGTGTAGAGCTGAGGCTTGGGGAATAAAGGATGAGTTGATACTTACATTGATGATTGAGAATCTGAAGGAATCAAGTTGACACTTGTAGTTAGGAGTGAAGCCTGAAGGTGGAATTGACTGAAAAGCTGGAAGCTTAGAGAAGTGAAGATTAAGTTGACACTTATGTTGATGGGTTGAAACCTGGAGAAGCAAGTTGATACTTGTCATGAAGGAGGATAGCCTTGAAAAGTGGTTGAAGTATGAAGGCTGGATTGATGTTAGAAGAGCTGAAGCTTGAATTGAGAGAGAGAGTTGTTGATCTGCTGCTTTCTTGTATGTATTCTTTTCTGTGTTGATGTGCCTCGTTTGACTTGCTTGATGCATTAGAATAAGTCCATGACTAGACTGACTTTAATCTAGGAGCATGATTGCACTAGAGGTTGAGTTGCTCCCTCTGCTTGTATTGTTACTGTGTGGCTTTGCTTGCGGGTATTCGGTAGAGCCCAGCTCCCTTACCCATGTGTTCTATTTTGCTTGATAGCATCTTATTTCTTCTGTATGATTACAGTCTCTTATATTCTGCTTGATAGCATGTTGTTACTTTTCTGTATGATTGCAATTATTCATATCTGGCTTGAGGTTGAGATGAGCTTGTGGAGGCTGCTGCCCCACACACATTTCCTCCCTCACTTGCATTGCATGCATTTTACTGTATTACTGTTTACTGTTTAAGCTGATGCTTTATCTGTGTCTGTTTATCATTGACATGATCCCTTAGGACTCTCACATTCTTTGATAAGGAAGTGATGATAGAACTTTAGGTTGAAACCTATGCATGATAACTTCTAGGAGTTCCCTGTTCAAACTTCAACCATAGGATGAATCCTTGGCATGACAACAGTAGGACTTGATAGTCTCCCCTTAGTTGAGCCTGTTCTCTTCTCATCTCAAAACAAATTAAGATACAGTAATCATGAATGATTTCTTTCGTACGTTACGAGCCTTAAGCTATCTGAGAAAGGATTGTTGGAGAGCTTCTTTTCAACAGTCTAGATGTTTAGTATGGCACCCTTTGGGTGACATGCGACACATTCACTCTCAGGTCATAGTCTTTAGTGCGATTGAAATTGCAAACACAATAAAAAACACTTTTTTCGTAAAAGACAGAAAACAAACTTCAAACTTTTTTCCCCGTGGGCCCATAATTCAAAGAAAGCTTTTCTAAAGAAAAGAGTGTCGTTAAATTTCAGCACTAACGCAAACAGGCTTTGTCCCTAACTGCTGGAACTGCTGTTTAACCCTACTCGTTAAAACAGATGAATTTGAATCCCCGTAATCCGTAGTATCCCGAACTACGTAAGCTCTGATCTCTCATACCCGTTGAGAGTACGTAGGCACAATACTGATATATTGGCGAGCCACCTTCCCCGTAACCCGTAGGTCGAACTACGTTGACTCTGATTTCTCATTCTCTGATGAGAATACGTAGGCATAAAGCGCGACGCTTTGCCGAGTCATTTTTCTTTTCTGTTTAAGCCAGCCTTGATAGGTAGATAGATAAACCAACTCGTCCAGTAAACACAACAAGCGTGGATCCCGTCGAGTACGACGGACGTGAGGGGTGCTAATACCTTCCCCTTGCGTAACTGACTCCCGAACCCAGACAACGGTTGCGATGACCTTGTCTTACCCTTTTTCGTCAGGTTTTTCCGATCGTTTCCTTTCCCGTTCTGAGGGATAAATAACGAAAGGTGGCGACTCTTCTGTTTTGCCGGCACCTTATTTTCGTGGAAGCGACAGCTGGCGACTCTGCTGGGGACCTAATAGTTTCCTGGGATCCAACGTCCCGTGTGCGAGTCAGTTTGGGGATCCGACGTCCCCTGCGAGAGTTAATCCTAGCGCTTGTATGATTATTTGTTAGGTTGTGTTTATTTATCGCATTTTATTTCCCGCATTTTATTTTCAGTATGATATGATTATCTGTGTTGTTGTGGGAGGGGCATTCTGATGAGTGAGAAGCCAGACCCAGGCTTTAGTAAACATAACATTAGTAGTGGAAATTAGTGGGCGCGTGCTTGCTTGGCAAGCACTAGTGTCTCATGAAATCCACGCTCAGACGAGGTTCTCCCATTTGGCTTATTTTTCAACCCTTTGGGTTGAGGGGGTTGTTGGTTTGGAGGATTGTCGACTCTGGGGACCGATCATTTGTGATTCAGCCGAGTGAGGCCGCTTCATGAGCTGGTGATGCCACACCTTCTGGGTATCGTATCACCCCTCTTGAATGTCTGTGACGCTGATGAACGCATATGATGCCGAACCTGAGTCAGTTTAGGTCCATACCTGTGAGCAGGGTTGGGTTTATTGCAGGAAACTTTGACCTTCAGACTACCTGGTTTTCTTGATAGTGAATCAGTTTTGTTGGTACCAGAGGTTCTCATCATCAGCTATATGATTGTTCTTGACAGAGCAGAGCTTTGGTCCTGTATCAGAGGACCTTATATTCAGAGATGTGTATTTGTTCTTGATAGAGTAGGTTGGGATCAGAGGTCCTTATTATCAGATGTTTGCTCTTGACAGAGCAGAGTGTCGGTCCTGTATCAGAGGTCCTGATCTTCAGATATGTTTGTTCTTGACAGAGCAGAGTTTTGGTCCTGTATCAGAGGACCTTGTCTTCAGATATATGTGTGTTCTTGACAGAACAGATTTATGATTGGGGTCTGAGGATCTCATCAGCAGATGTATGGTTGTTCTTGACAGAGCAGATTTTTGGTCCTGTATCAAAGGTCCTTATTATCAGATGTTTGTTCTTGATAGAGCAGATTTATGGTCCTATGTGTGTGTGTTCTTGATAGAGCAGATTTGTGGTCCGATACCAGGGTTTTCTTCTTATCAGAGATAGTGGTTGTTCTTGACAGAGCAGCATCATGGTTTTGTTGATACAAAATCTCTGCAGCACAGTTGCCTTGATCTCCTGCTGCATGATTGCATTTTACATTGCTTTGCATACTCATTTGCATTTCATTAACGTGTGTCTGTGTTGCAGGTACCGTTTTCCCCGATTCAGGATTTCTTGCCTCCTATTGTATTGTTATGGGTTCTCTGAGGAAGACCGTGGCCTACAAGTTCCCTGCCCCTGATGTGGTTCAGCTGACTGATTTGATTACTTTAGCAGATGATTCTGTGAGAGATGAGTTCAGAAAGTCGTACGACAAATTGCTCAGCTTGGTTCGTAAACCTTCTGCGTTCGAGTTGAATGGGTTGCACGCTCTGCTACAGTTCTACGACCCCCCGTTGAGATGCTTTACTTTCCAGGATTTTGTTCTCGCACCCACGCTAGAGGAATATGCAGATTTGTTAGGTGTGCCTATCAAGAGGCAGATGCCCTTGTTCATATGGATGTTGAGCCTGACCTGGCTAGTCTAGCTCCTTCACTCCATCTGGATGCCGCCGAGTTGGTATTGTCTAGTTGGAACAAGGTTCCTGGTTTCTCCTTGCAATTCTTAGTGGGTAAAGCTCAGCAGTGCGCCAAAAATGGATGTTGGGTCGTGTTCAACGCCATTCTCGCTCTGTGCATATATGGCGTCATTTTGTTCCCCAATATGCCCGACTTTATAGACTTCGATGCATTTCATATCTTTGCATCAGGGAATCCAGTCCCCACCTTGATAGGAGATGTCTACCATTCTGTCCACTACAAAAACGAGAACAGAAGGGGCAAGAATGTCTCGTGTTGTGTGCCCTTGCTTTATAAATGGCTTGATAGTCATCTGCCCAAGAGGGGTCCCTTTGTTTCGTCTGCAGCCACAGTTGAGTGGTCCGAGCGTCTGATGAGTTTATCTGCAGAGGATATTGACTGGTTTGACAGAGATAGGCTGGGTACCGAGATTATCTTCAACTGCAGCGGGTTTCCAAACGTGCCTTTGATAGGAAGGAAGGGCTGTATAAACTATAATTCGTCTTTGCTGGTCCGACAGTTCGCGTACGCTTTGAGAGCTCTGCTGAAGGATGAAGAGGTGCAGGAATCTCTGTACCTCACTGGTCTTCTAGAGGGGGATCTGTTATCTAGGCTTCAGCGCGCATGGAATGGTATCAGTAAGAGGGGAAAACCATTGTTGGGAAGAAGCAATAGTCAAGCATACCCTCCGTATGTGACTTGGATCAGAGCCAGAGCAGATGCTATAGGAATGCCGTTTCTTCCTGCCAAGCCAGAAAGCCCTCCAATGATTGAAGAGCCTACCACTGTGCCCATTCAGCAGCATAATCAGGTGTTAGTTGAGCGAGATGAATTGAAGCGGGCAAATGAAGAACTGGAGAAAGAATTGGCTCAGCTCTGAAGCGAGAGAAACGAAGCCGTTCATTCCTTCAAAAGGCAAACAGAGCTGGTGAACCGGATGGGGACGGACCTGACTGAGCAGATAGCCGAGCGTGAACGCATGGGTCAAGACTTCAAAGCTGTCAATGACGTACTGGCTACGAAGAAGCAGCACTTGGACGAAGCGTATCGGAGGATATCCAAGTTCAACCAGCACTGGAAGGCTTCCCTAGCCACCAGGAAAGAGCGGGAGGATAAGCTGATGCTACAGATCTCCAAGCTGGAGGCCCAGGTGAAGGCCAGTGAGAAGAGGTTTGATGAAGAAACCGCTCGCAGATATGCCGCCGAAGGCCAGCTCAACAGGGCTCTCGCTAACCTGAAGGAGCGCAAACTGATGTTTGAGTCCAAGAAACGGAAGCTAGAAGATTATTTCGGCGAAGGAGCATGGGAAGATTCGGTCGAAGGCCTTCAATACACCATTGTGCAAAGGGAATTACTCGTCGAAGGGTTACTCACTCTGCCTGATCATCCAGAAACGAAGGAGTTGTTAGAAGAGTATCGCGCCCGTGGCCGTGCTTGACTATTTGTATTCCTTTTGTATCGATCGTTGTTGTATGCTGACCATCACCAGGCTTGTTGGCTGAGGTCACGCTGTTGATTCATCTTGTACTCGCTGATGTTGTGTACTGCCTTGATGAGCTTTCTTTATATATAAGATTGTTATTTCCATGACTGGACTTGGACTTCTTATTATCAGCATTGACACTCAGGCACTAGGATCGGGGGAGATCTCCCTAACGCACAAACACACGTTTGCATTTGCATGAAGCATTTGCATAACGAGCACTTTGTCGTTTTTCCTAACCCTTTTGTGTTTCCAGGTTGTTTCAGGTGGTTCCAGGATTGATCAGAGACCTATTCACCGCTATCCGACCAGAGCTAATCAAACCAGGATCATGGAGCAAGTGCAAACTGATGTTCAGGAACTCCGCGAAAGAATGGATCACTTCATGGAGCTCATGCAAGCGGTCGCCAATGGCCAGGATCAGCTCAGAACCCTGGTTCAGCCTCTGATTTCAAGGGTCGATAGCAATGGAGTACTCCATGGTGGGACTGTGCCTACTCCTCCACCAGTTGAAACTCCGCAGAATGGCGTCCCCGTGACCGGGGGGAATGGCAGTGCCAACGGCAACGTGATAGCTAATATGGGACTCAATGGAAATACGACGGGCGTCGGTAATGGGAGTCTGGAAGCTAATGTCAATGTTGGGCTGGGCAACGACAATGCAGGTGTTGGGAATCTGTTTAGGCCTCAACCGTGGTTAGAAGATCGTCAGGACGATGTATTCTCTCAGAGAGGTGCTGAAGGGGAGCTGACTGCTGAAGCCCGGCTAAGGTTCAAGGCACTCGAGGATAAGATGAGAAATATCGAGAACCAGAACACCCTGGGCGTTGATATGTCCAAGTTGGGACTGATTGCTGATTTTAAGGTGCCTCCCAAGTTCAAGGTACCTGACTTTGAGAAGTATAAGGGCACCACTTGCCCTCGCATCCACCTGAGATCGTATTATAGGAAAATGTCAGCTCATTCCGAGGACGAGAAGTTGCTGATGCACTTCTTTCAGGACAGTCTGTCTGGATCCTCCCTCGAATGGTACATGAGTCTGGAGCCTACCAGTGTGCGCACGTGGAAGGACCTTGCTGAAGCATTTGTGCACCATTACCAATACAATAACGACTTGGCCCCGAACCGAGTCCAACTGCAGAATCTGTCGCAAAGGAACAATGAAGGGTTTAAGGAATACGCCCAGCGGTGGCGTGAATTGGCAGCCAGGGTTCAGCCGCTGATGGTTGAACGTGAGCTTGTGCAGATGTTCGTAGCCACCCTCCCAGGGGTTTACTATGAGAAGTTGGTCAGCGGTATGTCTGGAACATTCTCAGATCTCATTATCACGGGTGAGCACATCGAAAATGGGATCAAACTCGGGAAAATTCAAGGTGAGTCATCCTCAGCTGGGGGAGGCGGAAAGAAGCCTTATAGTGGCAAAAGACGAGAAGGAGAAACGAGCGATGTGACCAACGCTCGAAGGAAGGGTAAAAGCCCTCACCAGCAGGTGGCCAGCATAACTATCCCAACAGTTCAACAGCCGCAGCAGCAGCAGCAGCAACCGAATCAACAGGGGTACAGGAAGTATCAGAATCGGGCACCTCTGTCGAGCCGTCACCTCGAGACACCGCCCATGTCGTACGCGCAACTATTGCAGACTTTGCTTCAGCTACAGTTGATCCAGAAGAGAACCTTGGCTCCCTTGACAGGGGCACCTCCGCCAGGTTATGACGCGAATGCAACTTGTGAATTTCACTCAGGGGCACCAGACTACACAATAGAGAACTTCAAAGCCTTCAAGCATAAGGTGCAGGACATGGTGGATGCCAAGATCATCAACTTCTCGGATAATGTGCCAAATGTCACGAAGAATCCTATGCCGAATCATAGGGGAGGTGGAGTAAATGCCATTATCGAAGACGAGAGTTTGGATTTGTTGACTGACGTCAAAGATCTGAAGACACCGCTTAGCTTCGTTAAAGCTAAGTTGATGAAAAGGGGTTTCTTTCCAGGTTGCGGAGAGCTGTGTATGGACTGTGCCACATGTTCTGATGGATGTGAACAGTTGGTAGAAGGAATTCAAAGTCTGATGACTGAAGGGATTTTACAGTTTAGCCGGAGGGCCGAATGTGGATCAGGAGAGGTAGTGCTGAAGCAAGATGATGAGGTCGCCACCATCACCATCCCTCGCCAGACGATAACTATTGCTGCACCCAGGCCGCCCACAATTACCATCACCAAAGCTGGGCCGATACCCTTCGAAAGCACTAATGCTGTCCCATGGCATTACGGGGCTGAGGTCTACTGCAATGGACAGAAGTTGGAGCTAGAACCGTTTGGTTCGTCTGTGGAGAACCTTGCGGGAATCAGTGGTATTACTCGCAGCGGAAGAGTGTTTGCACCACCAGAGGTCGTGACGGATAACGCGGTCAGAGCTGATGCGGTCGATAAAGGTAAAAGTAAAGTCATTGAAGAGATCCCGCGTGGGGCAGAAAAAAACCTACTTGTTAAAGACGCCGAGGAATTATGCGGTTGATTAAAAAGAGTGACTACAAGATTGTAGATCATCTCCATCAGACACCCTCGAAGATTTCCATCCTGAACTTATTGTTGTGTTCTGAAGCACACCGCAACGCGTTGCTGAAGGTGTTGAACACCGCATATGTACCGCAAGAAATATCGGTAAATCAGCTAGAAGAGGTCGTAGCCCACGTAAATGCTGGAAATGGGATAGGTTTCACAGACCTGGAGCTGACGCCGAAGGGGAGGAACCACAATAGCGCCCTGCACATCTCGATAGAGTGTAGGGGAACGATTATGTCCCACGTGTTGGTGGACACTGGTTCGTCACTTAATGTTCTTCCGAAGAAGGCATTAATGAAGTTAGATACTCGTGGAGTGATTTGCACACCCAGTGATCTGGTTGTGAAAGCGTTCGATGGAACCAAACGACATGTTTTCGGGGAGGTGACCCTGCCGATCCAAGTCGGGCCGGAAATGTTCGACGCAATCTTTTACATTATGGACATCATGCCTGCCTACAGCTGTCTCTTGGGCCGGCCGTGGATCCATGCTGCTGGTGCCGTGACCTCCACGTTGCACCAGAAACTCAAGTATGCTGTCGGAGGTAGCATCGTGACCGTGTGTGGCGAGGAAGACATAATGGTGAGCCATTTGTCGTCCTTCAAGTATGTTGAGATGGACGGTGAAATCCATGAAACTCTATGCCAAGCGTTCGAAGTTGTCAAAGTGAAAGACGTGGCTCCTGTAGTCACCGAAAAGCCAGAGATGACTCTCTCCTCATTCAAGGAAGCTCGGGCCGTTGTCCAAGCCGGATCTACCCCAGGCTGGGGGCGAATTTTGGAGATACCTAACAAGCAAGACAAGTTTGGGTTGGGATATTCTCCTGGAGCTGAAGCTTCTTCTTCTAGCGGTGCGTCGCGAGGTAAATGGCCGATCCAGTTTACCAGTGGCGGAGTGATATTCGAAAGCATCAACGCGGTGTCTGAAGATAGCGGAGATAGCGACTGTGACCTCGACTATTGGATCCAGCCAAGCAAGCCAGGCGAGGGCCTCAACAATTGGTCCGTCAAGGATATCATCCAGATGACAAGCAAAGAGTAATGATTTACTTTTTTCCAATCATTGTACAACCCTATGTCCTACCCGGGGCATAGTGGTTCTATTGTCAGGGCCTTGTTGGATTATGTACATGCATTTTGTTAATAAATCAAAGGCGTTTTCTTCGTATTCAAATATTGTGATCTCTGTTATTCCTGTTTTATATTTGTTTTGAAAAACAATAAAATGGCAATGGGGTTTGTGCTAACCTGCACATCCTTGTTTTAAACTTAACCCTTGTTATTGCAGGATCCACATAACATATGACATCGACTCTGGACCTTCTACGACTCACTTCGACTTCGATTGCCCAATCTATCAAGCCGAAGAAGAGATTGATGAAGACGAAGACCTTCTTGAAGAGTTGGCCCGCTTGTTGAAACAAGAGGAGAAAGTTATTCTGCCTCATGAAGAGGAGATTGAGATCGTGAATCTGGGTTCTGAAGAACTCGTCAGAAACGTCAGGATAGGGGCTGCACTGCAGAGTGATGTCAAGCAGAGATTGGTCGAGATGCTGAGAGAGTATAGTGACGTCTTTGCTTGGTCATACAAAGATATGCCCGGACTTGACACTGACATTGTGGTCCACCACTTGCTGTTGCGAGAAGATTGTCCTCCCGTTAAGCAGAAGCTTAGGAGGACGCGACCAGATATGGCCGTTAAGATCAAAGAAGAAGTGCAAAAGCAGCTTGATGCTGGCTTCTTAGCGGTCACTACTTACCTTTCGTGGGTCGCCAACATAGTGTCTGTACCGAAGAAGGACGGTAAGGTACGAATGTGCGTCGATTATCGGGATTTGAATAGGGCGAGCCCTAAAGATGATTTCCCGCTGCCTCATATCGATGTGTTGGTCGACAACACAGCCAAATTCTCCGTGTTTTCGTTCATGGATGGCTACTCCGGTTACAATCAGATCAAGATGGCGCCGGAGGACATGGAGAAAACTACGTTTATCACTCCCTGGGGAACATTTTGCTATAAGGTAATGCCTTTCGGTCTGAAGAACGCAGGGGCCACTTACTAACGGGCAATGGTAACTTTGTTTCATGACATGATTCATCATGAGATTGAAGTCTATGTTGATGACATGATTGCGAAGTCCCAAACGGAGGAGGGACATCTGGTCAATTTGCTGAAGCTTTTTAAGAGGCTTAGGAAGTTCAGGTTGAGGCTGAATCCTAACAAGTGTACTTTCGGAGTACGGTCCGGAAAGTTACTGGGGTTTATCATGAGCGAAAGAGGCATCGAGGTCGATCCTGCGAAAATAAAAGCAATACAAGAAATGCCAGTGCCAAAAACAAAAAAAGAAGTTCGTGGTTTCCTGGGCCAAATAAACTACATTGCAAGGTTTATTTCTCAGCTCACGGCCACGTGTGAACTGATGTTCAAACTACTAAAGAAAGATCAGGCGATTACCTGGAATGAGGATTGCTAGAAGGCATTTGACAAGATAAAGCAGTATCTTCAGGAACCTCCAATCTTGATACCCCCAGTGGCTGGACGACCTCTAATCATGTACTTGATAGTTCTTGAGAATAGTATGGGGTGTGTTCTCGGTCAGCACGACGAGACGGCCAGAAAGGAGCATGCCATTTATTACTTGAGTAAAAAGTTCACAGATTGTGAATCTCGTTACTCGATGCTGGAAAAGACGTGTTGTGCACTAGCCTGGGCTGCCAAACGTTTACGACAGTACATGCTCAACCACACAACCATGCTAATTTCAAAGATGGATCCGATCAAGTACGTCTTCGAGAAGCAAGCGCTTTCGGGTAGGATTGCCAGATGGCAAATGGTGTTGACAGAATACGATATTCAGTACGTTTCCCAGAAGGCCATCAAGGGCAGCGTGTTGTCTGATTACCTTGCCGAACAGCCGATCGAGGATTACTAGCCGATGAAATTTGAATTCCCTGATGAGGACATCATGTTTCTCAAAGTGAAGGACTGCGATGAACCGTTGCCCGACGAGGGGCCAGATAGGAAATCCCAGTGGAAATTGATATTCGACGGGGCGGTTAATTCTTACGGAAGTGGCATTGGGGCGATCATCACGACTCCCCATGGATCCCACATCCCGTTTATCGCAAGACTGACGTTTCCAGTCACCAATAATGAAGCGGAGTACGAAGCATGCATCATGGGTCTAGAAGAGGCAATTGATTTGAGAATCAAGAACCTAGACGTATATGGTGACTCGGCGCTTGTGATCAACCAGATTAAAGGGGAGTGGGAGACTCGTCAATCGAATTTGGTGATGTACATGAACTATGCCAGAAGGCTACTTCTGTTCTTTGATCGAGTGGAACTCCATCATGTGCCCAGAGCAGAAAACCAGATGGCTGATGCCTTAGCCACGTTGGCTTCGATGTATAAAGTCAATTTTTGGAATGAAGCTCCAAGAATTGTCCTTTCTCGTCTTGATAGACCTGCATTCATCTTTGCAATCGAGGAAGCCTCCGACGGCAAGACATGGTTCCATGATATCCAGACTTTCCTTATGACTAAGGAGTATCCTGCGGGAGCGTCAACCCAGGATAAGAAGACTCTGAGGAGGCTGTCTGGAAATTTTTATCTCAATCCTGATGGAGTTTTGTATAAAAGAAACCACGATCTCGTGCTACTCAGATGTGTAGATGAGAAAGAGGCGAGTATGCTCATGGAAGAAGTCCATGAAGGCACATTTGGTACGCACGCCGGCGGGCATGCTATGACAAGGAAGATCCTGAGAGCAGGATACTACTGGCTGACGATGGAATCAGATTGCTTTAAATTCGCGAAGAGATGTCATAAATGCCAGATTTATGCTGATAAAGTTCATGTGCCGCCGTGCCCGTTAAATGTCATGTCCTCCCCGTGGCCGTTCTCCATGTGGGGCATCAACATGATAGGCAAGATCGAGCCCACTGCATCTAACGGTCATCGCTTCATTCTAGTAGCTATTGACTACTTCACCAAGTGGGTGGAGGCAGCCTCATACGCTAATGTGACCAAGCAGGTGGTGGCTAAATTCATAAAGAGGGATATCATTTGTCGTTACGGAATTCCCGAGCGGATCATTACTGATAATGGTTCGAACCTGAATAACAAGATGATGAAGGAGCTGTGCCAGAGTTTCAAGATTGAACATCACAACTCATCTCCTTACCGGCCAAAGATGAATGGCACCGTTGAAGCGGCCAATAAGAACATAAAGAAGATTGTGCAAAAGATGGTTGTGACCTATAAAGATTGGCACGAGATGCTGCCATTTGCATTGCACGGTTATCGTACAACGGTACGTACGTCAACCGGGGCAACTCCTTTCTCCTTAGTGTACGGTATGGAGGCTGTCTTACCGTTAGAAGCGGAGATCCCTTCTTTACGAGTTTTGGTTGATGTGAAACTCGACGAGGCAGAATGGATTAAGAGCCGACTGAACCAACTCAGCCTGATGGACGAGAAGAGGTTAGCATCGATTGCGCATGGTCGTCTGTACCAAAGCCGAATGAAGAAAGCTTATGATAAGAAGGTGCGTCCTAGAAGCTTTCAGACGGGTGATCTCGTCCTGAAGAAGATTCTTCCTCCACACTCCGATCACCGGGGCAAATGGACTCCTAATTACGAAGGTCCGTACGTCGTCAGCAAGGTCTTCTCGGGAGGAGCTTTGTTGTTATCCACGATGGATGGTGAAGATTTTGCATCCCCGGTGAACGCGGACGCAGTTAAAAAATACTTTGCTTGAAAGCGACCCGCTGGACAGTAAAAAGAGAGTCCAGGCAAAAATGGGGCATCCCGGCGAACCATAAAAAAGGAAAAAGGTTCGGGCAAAAATTAGGGATATAAATTGAAAAAATGTACACCCGCAAAGTCGAAAACCCGGATGGGTGACTTTGGCAAAAAAGGGTATCCCGGTGAACTGAAAACCCGCAAAGGGCGGTTCACGCAAAAGTTAGGGATTTGAAAAAGCAAATGACTGCGTTCCGCGTGTGGACTTTCATTGTTTAGTGGTTTGGAAGACCTGAGGGCCGTTTATCTGAATCAATCTCTTCTGAAGCTGAAGCGTCGGAGAAGTATCGAAGTCGAGTGGGTCATAGAGGGATCAACTCATGGTGTTCGTCTACGCCTCGTTGCCGACATTTGTATATACTGATGTATATTTGTGTTTTTACTTTTTTGCGCAGCTTCCTCATTCCAGGAGCTTGCATCCGTTGTAAAACATTTTTACCCATTCAGGGGTTCATTATCAATAAAATGTATACTATTCGGCAATTTTGTTTGTCTGTTTAGCATTTATCTGTTTTGTTTACGAAAAAGAACGCCAATGTTTTTGACAAAATGCGCATACATAAACTTACTGGCCTAGGCCACTGATTGTTGAAACAATGAATTACTTGAACATTGTCACAAGATGATAACCTTGATAGGTCCCTTTGAGAAGGGTATCTTGTCTGTTTGTTTGTGTTGTTGCAGGTGTAGCATATACCAGGTAGTACACCGTATGCGTCCCCAAGCAGGATGATTCCTCCTTCTCCAGCAAAATTCAGTATCCTCTCCCCGCAGAGTCTGAACCGGAGATCGTCAAGCATTGATATGTGTCCCCAGGCAGAGAAGATTCTCTCCCCAGTCAGATGTATCCTGAAGGAACGACATCTCCCCAGCTGAGTCATACGCTGAAGTGTGCAGCAATTGATAGTGCCAGACTGAAGTCTCCATCGGAATTGAGATTCCCCCACAGAGTCGTATTCTCCCCGGTAAGCAGAATGATTTCTTCTTCCCCGGCCAAGGTTGCAGATCCCCAAGAGAGTCGAGGCCTTGGAGGCAGTTGGGACCATGATTGGTTTTCCCCAGTAGAGTGTTGAATAGCCGATGCTGTATCTCCCCACCGGAGTCGTTATCTCTAGGAAAGTTTGGCTGCGAATGCCGGGCAGTTTATTTCTGCGATTGACATTGCTTTCCCTCAGCAGGTCCAGGTTCTCGTAGAGCTCCGTTCCCCTGCAGCAGTCAACTGAAGTTCACTTCCCCACAGAGCCCGATTGAGATTGGCGTGACCTTTTTCTCCTCAGCAGGATGATTCCTTCCCGTATCAGAATGGTTCTTTCTCCTTAACAGGAGGATTCTCCCTTTAGCATTTATTTGGCCGACGGCATCGCATCATTTTGCATGACTGCATAGCATTTATCATAAACGCGTAGCATTTCCACCGTGTGGAGCATTGCGCCATTGCCGAAGCATATACATAATAAACATGATCTAGGTTGTTACCGTTCTTGTTTTGCAGGTGTTCCGCCGCAGAACTGATTGCTCAAGATGATTCTTGGATCCTCCCCAACGAAGTCGCTTGCTCAAGATGATTCTTGAAATCCCCAGCAAAGTCTTCGGCCCAAGATGATTCTTGAATTCTCCGGCGAAGGCGTTCGTTTAAGATGATTCTTAAAATCCCCGGTGCAGTCGCCAGAGTTGCTTGCTCAAGCTAATGCTTAGAGTCCCCGGCAGAGCATCTGCTCAGGACGATTCCTGAAATCTCCAGCAGAGTTATCGGTTCAGGATGATTCTTGAAGTCCCCACGGAGTTATTTGTTCAAGATGATTCTTGAAATCTTCAGCAGAGATGATTCACCCAGAATGATTTCTGGATCCCCCGAAGCAGAGTTACTTGATAGTTCTCTAGAATCCCCAGCGGAGATGCGTCATCCCCAGCAGGTTGCTGAACAGCGAAGTTGAAACTTCCCTCGAAGACTTGATGATTGAAGTCCGACCATATTGACGAAGCAGTTCTCCCAGCTGATGCGGAGTACCTGATGGAAAAAGTTTGGATATCCCCGATCGGTTCATGATTGACCGAGAATTCTATTCCCGACTTACTGATGAAGTCCGGCTGGTGTCCGAAAGTTTTCTTTGAATGCCCGATGGCATGGTTAACTTGATTGTTGACCTGATGAGTCCCGAGGAATCTATGCCTGACAGCATGATCGACCATGTATTACCGGTTACCGTGTGACCAATTCCCCAGCTAGTTGTCGTGCAGCTAATATTTCAGTTTTCGAAGATTTGTTCCCGTCAGAGTATCGTGTACTCGTGTAGTTGGCAAATTTCCGGGTTTGTCGGTATTCAACCGTCTCACACCTTGATTGGTTGAGAGCCGTTCGCTTCTCACCCAGTCAGGTTCAAGCCGTTTGAATAGGGGCAGCTGTTGCACCCTAAAATTTGACCAACATTTCTTTACTCAACTTATGTTTCATTTCATTCACATTAGCATTATCATTTGCATTTCATTGACATGTGTGCAGGAGATCAGGAGGTATGATTACCAATCAAGAGCTATATGAGACTAGGAAGCTAGCTAAGAAGCTTATTCAAGTGTTCAAGGGTTGGTATCCTTGTCAGAGAAGTTAAAAGATCCTCAGAGAGATTGGTTGAAACCAAGGTTGTGTGCCTCCTAACTTGAGAGTTGTGGGAAGCTCATCAGATGATTTTGAAGCCAAGAATGTGGACTTGAAGCCTTGAGAGAGCTTATGAGATGTCTTGAAAGCCATCATGAAGCCTAGAGAGGTCATTATGCAAGGATAAGAAGACTCAGCCATGAGTGGTGTAATTAGGGTTTGACTGGGTCAACCCTAGGTCAACTGATGATTTGAACAAGGTTGAGACCTAATTCAAAAGCCATGTGATCATGGATTGATGCATTGAGATGCTATAAGGATGATTCCAAGGTCAACTCATCATGATTGAAGAGTTTGAGAAGTTTCAAGCTAGGGTTTCTAAGGCTTGACAGTGTAAAATCCCCTAGTTTGACCCCTATCTTCAAGACAATTTATCTCAATATGTGATTGCCATCTCATCTTGCCCCCAACATGAATGTTGTAGAGCTTTTTCTTAGCTTTAATTTGAGTACTAGAAGTCCTTGATAGGATTTGTAGAACTCAAGTTATGACTTTGACAAGTTACAGGTCAGCTGAGGTATGTGAATTTGGGGCCTTGAAAGTCACCCAACTTGCATCCAACTTTTTCCCAAGAAGGATGATTCCTATGAACTTTTGGTCAACATGAATGTTGTTCCTTATCTTCTTAGCTTTCTAGAGAGTACTAGAAGTTCTTGATAGGATTTGTAGAACTCAAGTTATGGCTTTGACAAGTCAAGGGCATTTTGGTCATTTGGAGATTATAGGTCATTTAAAGCATAAGGCCATAACTCCTATTTCCAAGCTTCAAATGGAAAAATCTTCAACATCAAACTTGCTTAAAATGATGCTTTAAGGCTAGTAAGGAGGTCATGAGATGTTGAAAAGGCTTGTAGCTCAAAGTGGTAAAAATGACCTAAAATGAAGGCATAAGTTAAATAAGTCAAAGTTGGAAATTGAAATTTTCAAGCTACACATCCAAACTATGGCATGTAATATATCATTTTGACTCTAGAAAACATTTTAAAGACAATGGTTTAGCCACATTTTTGATTTGAGGTCTAAATCATGGACTTGCTTTGGAAAATGGTTACTTGCATATTAAGCAACATTTGCAAAACTTAGAATTGAGGCATGGGCAAGGAGCTTGGGAGGCTAAACCCTTCCAAATTGTCACTAGGGGAGAAATTGAAGGAGATTGAGATGAATTTCAGGCTGCAAACAGAATTGAGCATGGTATGATAAGTGATTCAAAATCTCATGACATGAGATGTGTAAAATCTCATTGGAAGGATCTAGAAGGTTCTAGATCATCCAAACTTCACCTATATATTGAGTAGAATGCATCCATTGCAAGGGTTGGTGATCATTGAAGGTTTGAGCATAGTTTGGAATTGAGTTTTCATAGATTGCAATTGAAATCGGTTTCATCAATTTCCTCCATTTCCTTCCATTTTCTTGATTGGTTCTTCTTCCCTGAGTATCAAGGATTGATTCCAGATCATTTCTAAGGAGAATTGGTGGCTAGATCATGTGGGAGCAAGAGATTTTCAGCACCTGCAACTCTTCATTGTGTTTCAAGATTGAAGCACTTTCCATTGAATCTTTTGCATACAGAAGCAAGGAGGAGGTTCAGTGATCGTGTCCAGAAGATTTGAGAGCTTGAAGTGGAGGTTTCGTGCATCTGTTATTCAAGAATTTCCAGGTTTGTAACCTTCTTCCTATAGCTTGATTTAGGTAGAATTAGGTTGAATTAGGGTGTTAGATTAGTTGTAGAATGGCCTAGGATGGTTTTCAGATGGTTAATTGTTGAATTAGAGACAAAATAGGAAGATCACCATTTTCGGTTGAGATTGGGAGATGTTGATTCTTGGGGTTTCAGAAGAAACTAATGGCATGATTGAGTTCGTGGCAAGATTTGGAGTGTGTTTCATGTTTTGACCATTTGCATTGGAGGCTCCTAGAGTGAACTAGGGTTGGGGAAGACGACCAGAGCTCCATCGGCGGTGGCCGGAGCTGGGCGCAAAGCTTAGAGCTTTGAATTGGAGAAGATGAAGTTCTCACCATTGGATCTTGGTCTGACCATTGACTAGAAGCTGATCCAACAGATGTGTTTTAATTCTGGCTTGTGAAGAGTTTCAAATGAAACGATGCGTTTCATTTATTTGACGCTTTGGGCTTAGTAATCTGAGTATTATCCACACC
Organism: Lathyrus sativus; assembly: GCA_963859935.3. NCBI lineage: Eukaryota > Viridiplantae > Streptophyta > Magnoliopsida > Fabales > Fabaceae > Lathyrus > Lathyrus sativus. The sequence continues at coordinate 134,933,101 of OZ012739.1, forward strand.
CCCAGCAAGCCCAACCCAGAGTTTTAATTGAAAATGATTTCTATTTGCACCGTGTCTTTATTCATTTTTGGTGGATTTCATTATTTTTTCATTTAATTCATGATTCTTGGAAAATTCATAACTAATTGAATATTAATCCAATTCAATCCATTCTTTTTGCATATTAATCATGATTGAGTCTATTATTTTTTAGCGAAAAAATATTTTCATTTCATGTAATTTCTGATTTAATTGGAATTTTGTATTTTAATTGATATTAAAATGTTTATGTTTGATGCATATTTTTGTAGAATTTTGTGTGATCTCATAGTGATGATTCTTGGCCTAATTTTTTGTGTGTGATTAGGTTAGACATGTATGATCCCATAGTAATTTTCTCACAATTTTGTGATGAAAATAGGTATGCTTTATATATTGATATTTAGAGACTTCCTTTTTAGGGTTTTAGGTTGATGCCTTAGAATGTAGATTTTAGTTCTAGGTCCAATTTGATGATTTGATCTTTGAAACTAATGTGATAGAGTCATGATTGACCTAGGTTCCCATAGTAAGTTTTGTAGGATTTTACAATTGAGTTTAGTATTTTAGTTAGGACTAACTTTAGTGCTAGGTTTTAGGTGATCCTAATTTACTAATTCAACTAGTTTAACTCATTTAGTTCCCTTAGATTAGGGTTTGTGCTTGGGTTGCCTTTGGTTGAGATTGAAGACAAGTTGAAGACAAGGTGAGGATGCTTGAAGTTGCTTGAGGGTGCTTGAAGCTTTGAATTCTGTGGGTGCCTGAAGGTGTCTGATGAAGATTAGGAGATAGGACATAGGGAGAGCTTTATAGTTAGATTGATTTCTTTCACAAACATGGAAAGCATCTTGTGCTTCCATTCCTCCCAATGATTAAAAGTCCTTCCATGGTATTCACCTCCCTCCTTTGGAGGGATAAGTGATGGTACCTAGGAAGTAGAACTTTTGAGAGAACCATTCTTCTGATGTTAAACCCTTATAGGCCTCCTTTGGTGGCCAATAAGCAATTTAATATCCTAGCTTATCCTGTTAAGTGATTTCTTCTGGTTTGAGTATCCTGAAGGATGTTGAGCTTGAGTGTGAAGATGAAGACTTCATTGAAGAAGTGTGGTAGAGGATGATTACTTGAGCATTGTCATTGTAACTGAAGCTTGAAGAGCAAGAGAAGCAAGTTGATACTTGAAGACCCAATGAAGATCCAGTAAAGATTGAAGGAAGAGCTGAGGATTGAGCAAGGTTGAAGGATGAAGTTGACACTTCTAAGTGATTAAAGATTACTCTGAGAAGCTGAGGCTTGTAGATAAGGAAGACCAAGTTGATACTAGTAAAGCATAGAGAGTTGAAGCTTGAAGATCAGGTTGATACTTATGAAGAGGATTCAATTGAGATTGAGTGTAGAGCTGAGGCTTGGGGAATAAAGGATGAGTTGATACTTACATTGATGATTGAGAATCTGAAGGAATCAAGTTGACACTTATAGTTAGGAGTGAAGCCTGAAGGTGGAATTGACTGGAAAGCTGGAAGCTTGGAGAAGTGAAGATTAAGTTGACACTTATGTTGATGGGTTGAAACCTAGAGAAGCAAGTTGATACTTGTCATGAAGGAGGATAGCCTTGAAAGGTGGTTGAAGTCTGAAGGCTGGATTGATGTTAGAAGAGCTGAAGCTTGAATTGAGAGAGAGAGTTGTTGATCTGCTGCTTTCTTGTATGTATTCTTTTCTGTGTTGATGTGCCTCATTTGACTTGCTTGATGCATTAGAATAAGTCCATGACTAGACTGACTTTAATCTAGGAGCATGATTACACTAGAGGTTGAGTTGCTCCCTCTGCTTGTATTGTTACTGTGTGGCTTTGCTTGCGGGTATTCGGTAGAGCCCAGCTCCCTTGCCCATGTGTTCTATTTTGCTTGATAGCATCTTATTTCTTCTGTATGATTACAGTCTCTTATATTCTGCTTGATAGCATGTTGTTACTTTTCTGTATGATTGCAGTTATTCATATCTGGCTTGAGGTTGAGATGAGCTTGTGGAGGCTGCTGCCCCACACACATTTCCTCCCTCACTTGCATTGCATGCATTTTACTGTATTACTGTTTACTGTTTAAGCTGACGCTTTATCTATGTCTGTTTATCATCGACATGATCCCTTAGGACTCTCACATCCTTTGATAAGGAAGTGATGATAGAGCTTTAGGTTGAAACCTATGCATGATAACTTCTAGGAGTTCCCTGTTCAAACTTCAACCATAGGATGAATCCTTGGCATGACAACAGTAGGACTTGATAGTCTCCCCTTAGTTGAGCCTGTTCTCTTCTCATCTCAAAACAAATTAAGATACAGTAATCATGAATGATTTCTTTCGTCGTTACGAGCCTTAAGCTATCTGAGAAAGGATTGTTGGAGAGCTTCTTTTCAATAGTCTGGATGTTTAGTATGGCACCCTTTGGATGACATGCGACGCATTCACTCTCAGGTCATAGTCTTTAGTGCGATTGAAATTGCAAACACGATAAAAAACACTTCTTTCGTAAAAGACAAAAAACAAACTTCAAACTTTTTGCCCCGTGGGCCCATAATTCAAAGAAAGCTTTTCTGAAGAAAAGAGTGTCATTAAATTTCAGCGCTAACGCAAACAGGCTTTGTCCCTAACTGCTGGAACTGCTGTTTAACCCTACTCGATAAAATAGATGAATCTGAATCCCCGTAATCTGTAGTATCCCGAACTACGTAAGCTCTGATCTCTCATACCTGTTGAGAGTACGTAGGCACAATACTGATGTATTGGCGAGCCACCTTCCCCGTAACCCGTAGGTCGAACTACGTTGACTCTGATTCCTCATTCTCTGATGAGAATACGTAGGCATAAAGCGCGACGCTTTGCCGAGTCATTTTTCTTTTCTGTTTAAGCCAGCCTTGATAGGTAGATAGATAAACCAACTCGTCCAGTAAACACAACAAGCGTGGATCCCGTCGAGTACGACGGACGTGAGGGGTGCTAATACCTTCCCCTTGCGTAACCGACTCCCGAACCCAGACAACGGTTGCGATGACCTTGTCTTACCCTTTTTCGTCAGGTTTTTCCGATCGTTTCCTTTCCCGTTCTAAGGGATAAATAACGAAAGGTGGCGACTCTTCTGTTTTCCCGACACCTTATTTTCGCGGAAGCGACAGTCACACATCCTCATAATTGAAATATTCACGTACCCTAATTTGATTCAAATTCATAACCAAACATTTTCTCGATCAAACTTCAAAAGAAGAAAATTCTTATAATCTAACATTTCTTGGATCTTCGAATGTATAATTCTCGAGGCACGCCCCTTGGGTTGTTATGCATTCAATTTTTCGACTTGCACAAATTAAGCCATTTTCAAACCAACTTTCATTCCACCATGTCTTTGCACGCAAATAAAATCAAACCCTTGATCCACGTCAAGTGGCATTTTCAAACTTATAAGTCGAGTGTCTTTTGCCTTGCAGTCCACCTCTTTTCGCAACCAATTCGATTTAATCCTTTTTTTAAACTATTTTCTTAAACAAATAACGAAAGAAGAAGATTCTTGGAGTCTAGCATTCCTTGAATCTTCTAATGAATGGCTCTTGAGGTGCACACTTTGGGTTGTTGTTCATTCACCCTTTCATCTTAAAACATCTAATCTCTATTCAAACATTTTCGTAATCAAACTCACGAAAGAAGGAGATTCTTGGAGTCTAGCATTCCTTGAATCTTTAAATGAATAGCTCTCGAGGCATGCCCCTTGAGTTGTTATTCATTCAATCATTCGACTTTAAAATATTCAACCTTTCTTCAAGCATTTTCAATCAACTCCTGAAAGAGCTGAGTTCTTGGAATCTCACATTCCTTGAATTTTTGAGTGATAGCTCTCGAGGCATGCCCCTTGGGTTGTTTGTCAGTCAATCTTTCGTTTTCCAACTCAAACTTCAACCTCAATTCAACCCCTCTCTTTTCGTGGTCGTCTCTACGAACTACATATACTCTGATTCTTCATTCATTTCTGAATGTAAGATACGTAGGCACAAGATTGTGATGATCTTGGAGAGCACAATTCTATCCATCTTTCGTTTCCCCTATATCCTTTCCCGTAGTCGAACTATGAAAGCTCTAATTTCTCATTATCATCCAAATGAGCATACGTAGGTACAAAGGCCCCATTCCTTGGTGAGCACCCAATCCTATAACCACCCATTTCCCCTAGCATAATTATCTTTTTATCGTACCAATTCACATTTACCATTCAGAAGAAAACAAACAAGCTTAGATAACGCTCATCGCAAATCGTACTAAGAAGTTCCCGTTGAGTACAACAGACGTGAGGGGTGCTAATACCTTCCCCTTGTGTAATTGACTCCCGAACTCGGAACATCGGTTGCCATGGCCGTGTTCCTGTCCGTTTGTTTTAAAAGGTTTTCTCGATATTTTCCTTTCCCTTCTATTCGGGATAAATAAAGTTTGTGGTGACTCTGTCGAACCACATTCTGTGCCTTTAGCGCGAGGGTCGTGTTTCTGAATTATCTCTATGAGATTTTTTGAGGTGCGATAGCTGGCGGCTCTGCTGGGGAATCATTTGCTCAATGCAAGAGAGAGTCGAGCCTAACTTAGGGTTTTGCGAATAGCGTTATCTTTGTTTGCTTTTTTTCTTCTCGTTTTTAATATTTGTTCTTTTATTTCTTTCTCTTACATGCTTGTTATCTTCTCATCTATTAGATCTTAGGATGACATCATGAGTAAAGCTCTACGCCCGAGTTTTGGTAAAAGCAGAGGGAACACATAGGTTAGAATTGGTAGTTTAGTAGTGTTAGTACCCATGGACTCGCTCCTTGTGTGCCTAGCATGAAAGCTCCCCTAGAGGAGACCTATTCGTAGATCTTGTTGTAACACAGCTAGCCTGTTGCACGACTTGATTCATGAAGGGCCCGTGATTCTGGAAACCCTTTTAGCACAGTTCGTTATTGGTGGTCGTGTAGTGTTAGTTTCCAAGGACTCGCTCCTTGTGTGCCTAACATGAGGACTCCGCTTAGGAGAGACCTTGTCGTCATTATCGTCGTAATACAGCTAGCCTGTTGCGTGACGTTGATGTGATTAGTGTCTGTGATCATGGGAACCGTATCTATCAATGTAAGAAACCATCTCATGAGTAGGTTTATGGGTAAAGAATCTAGATCTTCCCATATAGGGTCTACCTATAAGTTTTCTTTGATTAGAAGTTGTGGTTACCAATCTGTTACGGTGACCAGCTTCAGAATTTGTTCGAACCTGTGATCCTGTGATTCTGGATCTTACATCTTGCATTGTATCCTACATATCATTGCATTGTATTGCATCAGTTGTGCATCTTTGCATTTCATTTCTTCAGCAGGATCTCATTTCCCCTTCCTTCTTCTCCAATAAATCAAGATGATTCCTCGACACCAGTATGCAACTAGAGCTAACACTAGACGTATGATGGAGCAAATTCAGCAACAACAAGCTGCCTTCAGAGAGGAGTTGGAATCCATCAAAGGAAAGATTGACCAGATCCTTGAAGTCCTCATTACGGCCAGAAAGGAAGAAGAGCTGTGTGATGCTGCAGCCGTCAACAACAACGATCAAGTGCAAGGGTTTACCTCAAGGTTCTTAGTACCTGTCCCTAACCCCATGACTTATGGAATGCCAATGAACTTTGCTACCGCAACTGAAGGAACCACTTCTCAACTAATCCCAACACCTAGAGTTATTGTTGGAGCTATCTCGCAATCCCAACTTGCTGTTGTTCAGATCCTCGTTCCTCACGCCAAAGAGAATCTGCTAGACCAGTATGATGATGTTTACAATTATCATGTTGATATCCCTATTGTCAGTCTTGTTGCCACTCAGGATTCTAAAGCCATCAAGATGTGTTGTGATCTAGCTGAGAAACTCCAAGTCATGGAGGGTCACAACTCATCTTCACTCAATGCTATGGAACTGTGCTTGGTGCCGGATGTCGTCATTCCTCCCAAATTCAAAGTTCCAGAGTTCTCAAAGTACAAAGGCCTCAGTTGCCCATTCATCTAAAGATGTAATGTCACAAAATGACTACCTATGCCAGGGACGAAAAGCTAACGATTCATTGTTTCCAAGACATCTTTTCTGGAGCATCACTCGAGTGGTATATGCAGCTAGGACGTAGCAATGTGCACACTTGGGCTAAGCTAGTTGATGCATTTGTCAAGCAGTACAAATACAACACTGAACTTGCTCCTAACCGTACTCAACTTCGGAGTATGGCTCAAAAGGACAAAAAATCGTTCAAAGAGTACATACAATGATGGAGAGAGCTAGCTACAAGGGTGCATCCACCCTTGGTTGACTGTGAACTAATTGACATCTTCATGGGTACCTTGCAAGGCCAATACTATGAAAAACGGATCGGTAGTGTCTCTGCTGGATTCTTTGACTTGGTGATTGTTGGTGAAAGAATTGAAGAGGGTTTAAAGAATGGAAAGATTCAAGGAGGTTCTAGAAGTCATTCTGTAGCCAAGAAGCCTTTCAACGGATACAAGAAGAAAAAGGGTGAAACAAATTCCATCTCTGTGCAAAAAGGGCCTGCTCCTCAACAAGCTTCCGATCTTATGCCTTATCAAATCCCTTACTACCAGTACCTGTACGTTGCTGTTGCACAATACACTCCAATTCCTTATCATCCGTCTGTTCAAGCTCAAATGCCTCAGAAACAGGCTCCTTAGCAACAATCAACAATCAGCAAGGGTATTAGTGTCCTCCACAACATCAACAACAACAAGTTTCTCGACAGCAGCGTCAACCTAATTAGCAGAGGACGTGGAAGCCCGATAGAGTCTTTGATCGTCTGCCAATGACATATGCTAATATATTTTCTCATTTGCTAGAGAAAAAAGCCATCACTCTGAGAGACCTAGCTCCTTCAACTGTCATTCCTCTCGACTATGATGCAAACGCTCATTGCGAGTTTCATAAGGATGCTCTAGGGCATACAATCGAGAACTGCAAAGCCTTGAAACACAAAATTTAGGACATGATCGATAGGAATGCTATCAACTTTAATGGAAAGACTCCAAATGTCATCAACAATCCTATGCCGCCGCCGAGCTAGTGCCAACATCAAGTCAAGTCAAGTTCACCTCCGCGAAGAAGGGAGTCTTGTTGCCATTTCATCTTTTGTATTCTTGTATTCTGTCTTTGTTTATTTTAAGTAATGTATGCCTTGAACATTGCCATTCGTATTTGGTTTTATTAATGTACTGATTATGCGTGTTTTGACTTAGTTATGTCTTATTCACTCATTTCTGCAAAACACAGACATATTTATTCACTTAACTCTCTTTACCAAACGGTTGTTTAGCATGATTGAAGGGAGGATGATGAAAACGAAATACCCATAATTGCAAACTATATGCTTTCAAACAAAATCTCTTCGATGATGTACAAGCATTGTTTCAAATCCCCAAACACTGGAGAGAAAAGGAGTTAATCCCTAGTTAACCACGTTGATCCTAGAAGTAGCAGTTTCCTTTAGATCTATAAACCTTTACACTCAAACCGGGGCATGGTAGTGTTCAGTTAATCCAATTACGCACTTGAATCACAAAGCAGGAACCTAAAACACATGACGGTTGTCCTTCAATGACCCATGACTTGGTAGTCACAATCCTCCAACAAAATAAAAAATAATCAAAAGCCTGCTAAGTCAAGCACCTCAAAGGGGACTTAGGAAAAAATCAAGGCAATCTCGATGGATCTGAAAAAACGAAATTAGTTCATGCAAAAGATAGGGATCAAAAAACAAAAACAAAAGAGGCCCTCAAACCCTCAACAAAAACAAAATAGAATTTAGTACCACCATATCAGATCAAAAGGGTCACTGACATCCATCAAAAGCAAAATAAGGTGACTGCCATGTCGAGAAAACCTTGAATTATCAAGATTACACTGTCAACCCTTTTTGAAGACAAACATGTGTAGAATTAGCTGAACGTAGGACTGGACATCATCACGAACAAGGGGTGGGTACAAATCATACTTTGAGCCTAATATCCTTTGTTTTATAAAGAACCAGACCATGTTACAACCCTCGAAAGACCTAATTGAGGTGAGGTTTATTCTGAAAGCATACTATTGCAAGGTTGCGTAAACGAGCTCCTCACATATTTGCTAATCATTAGCATTGGTGTCATCTTCCTTGCTATATATTCTACACTAAGAAAATTAGCACAACATTTGGATTAACGGTCCATTCGTTTCACATTATCACGACACTTCAATAAATGACACTTTTTCAAAGCTTGCATGAACTTTGAATTAAGATTACCATTTGTGAACGTACAATTTTAACTACAAATCAGTGCTAGACATCGAAGACACTCCAACAAGGGACAATCAAGGAGGAGCTTGATTTTCAGTAGCTGACACGAATCAAGGCTACCTCAAAACCCTTAGGCTGGGGCAAGCCTCTCAACTTCTCAATCAGGGGAAAGTCATCTCAAAGCATCAAAGCTCAACTTCCACAGATCAGGACTGCATAATCAAGGGCAGACCATTACCATGTTCAGACTAGGGTAAGACCAGGTCATCCTGACCATCAAGCAAAGTTGTGGTTCTCTCAAAACAACCACAACGAATCAACAAATGATCAGACTTAGGACATCTAGAGCATCGTCGTCTGCTTCAATCATGGCGTCGTCAACATATTGAGTGTCGAGGAAATCAAACCCTCCTAAAGTCCAATCCACATTGACAACTACCAAAAGTCCACCATATCGGCATCCTCACCAAACATATTCAATCACCCGTCTGCAATCATATGTATCATGCACATTTCTTTCGATATAGTAAGCATACCTTGCATCATATGCAAACCCGAAACCAACCATACTTCCCTAGCACTTGCATCTCCGCGAGTCATCATTTGCATTTGCATTTCCATTCAATATGGTACATCTTCAAGCATTCATATATGCAAGTCAAGGTCCAGGATCAATCTCGAGATTTCCAAGACCGTCTTCAATCGAATCAGGGGCATCTTCTACAAGACCGTGGGCGTTCTCCCACAAATTTTATATAAACCTTTTGGTTGATCAAGCCGTGATTCCAAGACAAGATTTAGCCCATCCAGAGGAATTTTATTCTAGACCGTGGGCTTCCTCCCATGAAGTTGTATCAACCTCTTATTGGTCAAGTTCAAGAGCTTCAAAGTAACATTCAGCCAAGTCATAGGCATTTCCTTCAAATCAGTGGGCGTTCCCCACGAAGTTGTTCAACCTTTTGTTGATCAAGATAAGGTTTCAAAAGAAAAACTCAGCCTAGCCAGGGGCATCCTCTCCAACGTTCATGGGCGTTCCTCATGAAGTTACTTCAACCTTTTGTTATCAAAGTTGTGATCTCCAAGCAAGTCAATGGGCGTTTCTCATTGAGTTGTGTTCTAAACCTTCTATTGTTAAAGTTGGCATCCCCAGCTCAACCAGTGGCATTTATCCAAGTCAGTGGAGGTTCCCTGTTGATTTGTTTCAATTCAACCTTTTCTCTTGGGTGTTCCCTAGTGGGTTTGGGTTCCTTTCAATCTTTTGTTGACAAGGATGGTGTTCCTCATTGACTTCTTTGCTTCAACCGTTTATTGATGTCTCAGATAAGCCTCACTCATCATATCTCTAGCAAACTTGACCTTTTGCCAACTGCCTTACTATCACCCTTTTGGTGATAGTCAAACTTTGTCAGTTCAACCTAGCCTGCATCATTTTGGTGTTGGTGATCTTCAAATTTGGGAAGTTCCTATCGTCCTTTTGGTGGTAGTAACTTCGGTTGTTTGATCTTACCGACATCCTTTTGGTGTCGACAATCTGTGAATCCTTTGGTCCGTGAATAATCCTTTTGGTGAATGATAACCTTTGATTTCATTTTGATTGATGCTATCCTTTTGGTAGTAGTAAGTCGTGAGTTAACTATCATCCTTTTGGTGATAGACCTATGCATCCTTTTGGTGTCGGGATTGTGTGTGTGTGTTGCTCTATCATCCTTTTGGTGATGGGTCTGTCATCTTTTTGGTGCCAGATTGTGCGAGTGTTCTCTATCATCCTTTTGGTGATAGACCCCTGAATCCTTTTGGTGTCGGGTGTAACACCCTTTCTACCCCACAATTATTAAGGCAAAATAACACAAATATCAGAGTAAATTATTAAATTCAATAAAAGCCACCACAAAAGGGCGTACGTTTCCCAAATCAACAAAATAGGCCAAGGCTCCAGAAACAACGAGTTTTCCCAAAATACATCAAATTTCACAAAGCAGCGGAACTCAAAAGGCATAAATCAATGTTTTTCCTCAATACGGGAAGATAAGCAAAATAACTCAACAGGATATAGTTTAACTCAAAAGAACCCAACCCGATGTTACATATCAGAGCAATACCCTCTAAGCTAACCAAAAGGCTAATAAGTCAAAAACTTCAAAAACATCCTCGACGGCGTCCACGGCTAAACCTGGTCATCTGCACGTTAACCACGCGGAGGTAACATTCAAACAGGCAGGGTGAGTAAAATGACTCATAAAAATCAATGTATCAAAATCAACATGTAAATGGCATCATATTCATATTCAACACATTGATATCCTTCAATAGGCCTCGAAAGCCACAACATCATAAATTATACAAAAAGACTCATAAATGCAATGCAACAAGACTCAATGCATGTGGTACCAATCATCACAGTGCGATGAACACTAGGCCATCAACCCTCTATAGATCCCCGTCAATAGGATCGATTCTACCAGAGAACCGGAGCACATCAATAGGATTAAAGCCAAAGTAATCGAGGTCCTGAACCGAAGTCCGGATGCACATGAATGCATGATGCACACGTCACAAATCATCCTCATAATAACAACATAGGTGCATCATCATTCATCATATTTATCATCATCACAATCATCATCATATCTCATGTCATCATATAATTCATCAAAATCAATGGTAATATCATCATATTACATTATGGAACTCATCATGTCATCAAGTACACATCACATAAAACTCACTGTCACACTCAGGTTAATCCATCACAGAAATCACAAAATCAAACATCAAGGCATCGCTGCACACGATCAACATTTGGGAAACTATGCTACGTTCGTTGGCATGTTCGCTAGGCAAGTCTAGGCTGAGTTTCTTCGCTAGGCGAGTTTGGGAACAACATGGTTTGCTAGGCAAAGCCTTCTTCGCTAGGCGAACTGTGCGATGACAACAAATTCTACTATGCACCAGAGCCTAAATCCACTCAAATACCCACACGATTCACTTCCCCAATGCCCCCAAAACATCCCTAAATCATCCCTAAGGTCTTACGGCGATAAAGCCACAAAACCTACGGTTCATTAGGCCAATCCCGCAACATATTCACACCCTAAATCACAATTTTCCCTTCAATTACACCCTACTCGTCAGGATTACTCGCTATCCAATATACCTATCCTTTTCAGGGTCAGACATATAACAATTCAAGGTTTTTGGCCACGAAGGCCTAATTTTCACTTTTTCCCCATTTAACTCATGACCAGATTCACTAATCATAGGTTTAGGCCACAAAGGCCAAAGATCACTATTTCTCATATCTACCCTCAAAATCTCTTAAACCTTAAATCGACCTTAAACACATCGAAAGTCACACATGGAAAATCATGAAAAGTTATATTCCCCATACCTTAATCGTCGATCGAAGGCTTCTCAATCCTTCAGGGAATCTCTTGGAACTTCTGCCTCCAATCCTCTCCTCATAGCTCTGGCCTCAATACTTTTCACGGTTCACAAATGAATCATAATTCCCTTCAGAATTCCCTTTTTGTCAAACCTAGTCTTGGGCCAAACAATTGGGCTTTCCCCATAATACCCTCACTAACTCCCCTTAAATGTCCAATTTGCCCTTATTCATCTTATATTTATTTTAATTAATAATAATATTAATAAATTCATATTATATACTATAAATTAAATAAATAACCCAAAAATGCATTAATTCTCAATATTCCACAAAACACCGAAAATCACCGAAAAATGAATATTCTCAATTAAATAAATTAATTAAAATATTCCAATTAAATTTGGGGTGTTACAACTCTCCTCCACTTAAAAGAATTTTCATCCTCGAAAATTACCTCAAGAAAACAAGTCAGATACGACTCCTTCATCTGATCTTCATGTTCCGAAGTCCAACTTCCTCCAGCTGGTCCTCCCCAAACTACCTTCACCAAGGCAATCTCTTTACCTCGCAGCTGCTTCACTTCTCGTTCATCAATCCGAGCGGGCAACGCCTCAACAGTCAAATCATCTCACACTTGTGCATCATCCATATGAATCACATGCGACGGATCTGGAATGTACTTCCTCAACTGAGATACATGAAACATATCATGTAAATTTGCAAGCGACGACGGTAAAGCAATCCGATATGCTACTTCCCCCACCCTCTGCGAAATCTGATACGGACCAACAAAACGCGATGTGAGCTTTCGAGACTTCAAAGCTCGGCCAACACCAGTTACCGGCGTAACTCTCAAAAACACATGATCTCCCTCAAAGAATTAAAGTGCTTTCCTCTTCTTATCATGATAACTTTTTTGACAACTCTACGACGCTTTCATCTTTTCTTGGATCATCTTGACCTTTTCAGTCGTCTCCTGCATAATCTCAAGCCCGAGTACAACGCTCTCGCCTGACTCATACCAACACAAAGGAGTCCTACACCTCCTACCATACAAAGCCTCATACGCTGCCATTCCGATACTAGAATGATAACTGTTATTGTAGGTAAACTCAAACAACGACAAATGACTATCCCAAGTGTTGCGGTGAGAATCGTGATACCAAGCTATTGATTAACTTGAATCTTTAATACTTAAATTCACAACCGGACTTTAATTTATCCAAAAGGGAAAGGTTTAAAGAAAGAAAAACATATAAAAATGCAAAGCAAAAAGCAAGGCCTAAAGCTAAGCAAAGAGAGATCAAAGGTTCGGGGGTTGGTTATGCCTAGGGTAGGTATTTCACATCCTAAACATCTGTAGTACTCTACAGGAACCTCTTGTTAATTTTTGTGTTTTCTAAAGTTGCTTGCTAAAGGAAAAGTGCTAAGGGTTTAAAGGTATAAAGTATAAAGTATGTACAAAGTATATTCGCGAAGACATCGCATGTCATGCCTACGTATCCTAACGGGAATGGAATCTGAGCAACCATAGTTCCCCTAACTAAGGGTGAGGAACTCTTTACTGTGGTCAAGGTTCCAAAGGGAAAAGTAAATGTCTGCGGCGAGACAACTATATAGAGTGCGGAGACTCTAAACTAAGGTTAAGTTAGCAAAGAAGGGAATGTCCACGGTGGGACGACTAAATAGAGCACAACGACTCCAAGTCCTATGGAAAAGGTAAACAAAGGGAATGTCCACGGCGGGACGACTAAATAGAGCACGACGACTCCAATTCTAAGTTGTAAATGTTAACAGGAAGTTAGTTGTTAGTAAGCTCGCCAAGAAATCGCATCTTGTGCCTACGTATTCTTAACGAGAAATCAGAGTGTTCATAGTTCCCCTAACTAGGGGTGAGGAACTCTTGACTGTGGTCAAGGTTCCAAAATGAAAAGTAAATGTCTACGGCGAGACACCTACATAGAGTGTGGCGACTCTAAACTAAGGTTAAGTTAGCAAAGAAGGGAATATCCACGGCGAGATGACTAAATAGAGCACGACGACTCCAAGTCCTATGGCAAAGGTAAACAAAGGGAATGTCCATGGTGGGACGACTAAATAGAGCACGACGAATCCAATTCTAAGTTGTAAATGTTAACTAGAAGTTAGTTGTTAGTGAGCTTGCCAAGAAATCGCATCTTGTGCCTACGTATTCTCAACGAGAAATCAGAGCGTTCGTAGTTCCCCTCAAAAGGGGTGAGGAACTCTTGACTGTGGTCAAGGTTCCAAAGGGATGTAAGAATTCATAGGGAAGTACTTACATGGAGTGCGGCGACTCCTGAATCTACATTGAGATTGCTATGGTAAAGAATGTCCACAGCGGGACGCTAAACATGAGTACGGCGACTCAGATCCAAAGGATTGGATAAAGGATATCTGCGGCAGGATGCTAAATGTGAGTACAACGACTCAGATCCTAAGGTTAGGATAAAGGATAAAGGACACGTGAAAATATACATTAATACAAGAATTTGGAAAAAAGAATCACTTAAAAATGATTAAAAATGAAGGAGTTATGGTGAATTAAAAATTAAATGAAATTAAATAAAACCATGTGCTAAAAAAATAAGAAATGCCTCACCCAAGGCTTGAACCCAAGACCTTGGGGTCATAGGCTCAAAATAAAGCCAACTCAACCATCATGCGCGTGTGGAATGAAATGGAAAAAGAAAGAAAAATATTAAAATGGTGAAAAATAATGAAAAATAGGCAAAAACGCCGTCACTGAGGATCGAACCTGGGATCTCACGCATGGCAAAGTACTTATAGGCAAGGCATTAACCACTAGGGTGGCGATACATCCATTGTATCAAGCCACCCCAGTTTAACATAAACCTAAAAGGCGTGTTATCTGGGCCAGGCTACAAGGCAATCTTAAGTGAAACTTACAAAAACGATTTCAACATAACTTCTTCAAATCTTGATCAATTTTAATGAAACAAAAGTCAAACTTGCTTGTTTTTTCAAGAGGAACAAGATGGTGCCATTCAATTTTTGAGAAAGTGCATACAATTTAAAACACGATGGCTTATGCATAATGAAGCTTTGAAATGCATTTTGAAACTTAATGATCAAAACTGATGAGTTCAAGAGAAAAATAGAGCCTGAACAAGTTTTAAACATGATATTGAGTGAGCCCTAATAGCAAGTTTGATAAAAAAAAACAAAAGAATGAGAAATTGGCACAATAGTTGCAAATTGATGAAATTTGTGCTTTTATGGACTTTGCAATTCAATTGCACCAACAACTCCAAGACAACAACCAAATTATTAAGAACCAAGAGTCAACATTATACACACTAGCTGTGATCTTGAGAATAGAGTTGATGGCATCAAAAGCTAACAAACTTAAAGTAAAAATGAGACAGCCAACATTTTTCCAACAACAAAATTTATAGAGCAAAATAAACATAGCATGGTGATTTATTTGGAAAATAGAAGCAGTAATGTAAGCACTCAATGATTAGTAGAAATCCTTGGGTCAAGATTGTGGCTAACAAGCCATGACAACTGAGTCTCAATATAAACTTGACATGAACCTTCCAATAAAGTGGCCAATGATACTAACAAACATATCATATCAGATCCTCAAAACAACATGGCATGGTCATGCATATTGTGCTTAAAGCAGTCTTGATATCACATGAAGGAATTAAGCATTCCTAAACATCAGTCTTAAGCATCATACATCAAGAGTTTCCAAATCCTATGCTAAGGCCCATACATACATGATTCTAACAGTAGCCAACATGATTGAAAGTTTTCCAACACAAGAACATAGTTCAACAGTTTTTTGCAGCAACAAAACTATGCCAAAGTTCCCAGACCAAACCCTAATCTTAACCAGACCAACATGCCAAGAGCCTAACCTACATGGACCTTTACTAATTCCTAGCAAGCTTGAGGCACACCAAAGTCCTATCACAGGCGGACTGTAATAACCAAATCACAATTCTCATGACACAAGCTTGGTCATTAACCTCTGTTCCAAATAAATCCTTAGATAAAAACCACAACAATAACCAACTCCTCTATCATGAGAACTAAACTGATAGTGACTAAACTTGAGTTGATAAGCTCATGTTCTCAAACACAAATAAAGACAACAGAACCTGGCCTGGATATGCCAAGAAACCAACTTGAACCAATCAACTGAAACCTAAACAGTCTAAAGCCACAATTCAAAGGTATAGCACTAGCACTAGGCAATAATAAGATTCTGATATTACAAAGCCAAACATCTGCAAATTCCACAAATGTCAATGACAATTTTGGTTATTACAATGCACTCATCAAACACTAAGTCCTCCTTTTGTTCTTTAAAGACAATCACCATAATCAACAGATTTTAGCAAAGGGTAATCATCAATTAATGGCAAGGTAAAAGGGTGTGGATGGAAGTCTAATAGCATGACTGTAAGACATAACTATGTTCAACAAGTCTAAAAACTAATGATAATATCATAACTGAACTCAAGCAAGAAGAACTTGGTTTTAGCAGCAGCAAGGCACACTTGTTTCAATCATTACGCCTTAAGCCTAGGTCTCAAACAGACATTCACAAATTCAACAGCACCCTTAAGACAACATAGTTAGAAGTTTCTAAACATAAAGATTCAAGAAGTTGGTTTGAAAACAAACACACAAACAACCATCACAATGCAAGCATTAAATCAACTACAGTTCAACAAAATAAATCCAACTGTCATCAAAACAAACTATGCAAAATGTCCTATTCCTACACCACTAAGATTAAATATCAACATACTCAAAAGTATGCCTTCCATATGGTTACAAACTTGCAGCCGCTAACATGACAATGTTACTCAATCAATGATAATAGATCCATCATAATAAACCAATATTTCAAATACAAACTTAAAAAGCCAAAACTCAATCACATTTTAATAACATTTATGCATATAAAAGAGAGATTCTAAAGGCTCCAACCTGTTATAGACTCCTCACAATAGGCTAGCAGCAACAAGGCAAAATATCCCTCCTTCCTTTGAATGAGTTTGTGAAGTTTATTCTTCTTGAAGAAACTAAGCAATCTTTAGGACATAACTCACAAATGGATTTTCAGTTGTAGTTTGAGGTTTTGAACAGTTAAAACATCATAAAGGGAAGGTATTCAAAGTGTCACAATGATGAAAAATGGTCTGTGTAGTGATTTGGCTCATTTCAAGCACAAAAGTCAAACTATGGTGTGAGAGAAGTTGAGTTTTTGATTCATGGATCTTTTTATGAAATTAATGGTGGGGATAACTTTAAATGGTCATTTTAAGTTTGTGTATATGATTTTTGAAGTGGTGGAGTGTTTGGGAAAGGGATTGGTGTGAAAAATGCAAAATGACACTTTTTGGTGATTTTATGAAGTTTCTTCACTTTCAAGTAAAGAGGGAAAGAAGAAGAGCTATGTGTTTATGATGTTTTTGATAGCTCTGGTGTGTGGAATAGAGTGGGATGAAGTCTCTATTTATAGGCCAAATGAGGGTTGGGGCAGATTTGGAATTTGCTAAGCAAACTTGGATTTTGGTGGGAAAAATCCTTAGCATTTCAAATGGTGATGTGCATCTGTTCGTTTGAGGTTAATTCCATCAGCTAATACCCTTACTAACAGCTATCTTGAAGCTGGTTGTGCTGTCAAAATAGAGGTGCTGAAGCAAGCCATACCAGCAGCAAAACCAATGCCTTTTACACATGTACTTTTATACTTTATAATAATAAACAAAGGGATTATGGCTAGATTTTTAGTTTTACTTTGGTTCTCTCCACATCTGGTTCAAAGATAACCCTAACACACCACACCAGATGTTTCTTCATGGTTGGAAGTGAACCTCATGGTTGGAAACCAAGTCTATGTTGAAATATGAAAAGTTGACAAACTAGTGCTCATGCCCAACTTGCTCCATTCGAAACTCTCAGCTCACAAGGGCTATAGAAAAGTTCTAGTACTTTTTGGAAAGCCCTCATGGAGCTCTACAACTTTCATGTTTTTGGAAGTTTCAAATTCCAAGTTGAACTAGGTCAAAAAAACCCCTCAAAGTTGACTGAAAACATGCCTAAAAAGGCCAACAACTTAGAATTTTTCAAAGTGTTTTCTCCCTCTTGTGATGATTTTGGCCATAACTCCAAATATATGCATTTTTTGCCCATGGGTCAGTTTTACACTTTTGTAGGGCTTGGTAAGACCTTTCCAACAATATTTGAACCAACTCATTTGGATGTATGGTTAGGAAGTTATGGTCTTGCCCCTTTCAAAACCCTAATTCCCGACTTTTTTGATTACTCCCCAATCCTTGATCCAATGGTCATGAAACTTCTTGTATAGGTGTAATATGTTACTAGGAACATTTTTTCTTCACACATTGAGGTCCAATTCCTTATGGTTGAAGAGTTGACTTTTCGGTCATCCAAACGATCGATCTATAACTACCGAGTCAACTGTTGATGTTCTGGGTCTTCTGAGGCCTTGAAACTTCTTGAGTGGACTTCACTAAGCCATGTGAACTTTGTGGAGCATAATTACATCATTAGAACACCTTTTAAATCATAAGTCAAACCACAGTTGACTTTTTCTAATTAGAAACCCTAATCGGGTGTCCTGGTTTGCACTGTTCTTGATCTTTGTGTGACAACATCAAATTGGACTCATGTTTGACCCAATGGAGTATTTTTGATAATTTAGAAACTTGTTTCATGGAGAATCAATCCAACACACTGACTGATTAAACCGTCGAAATCTCGATTTTCGATTGTACGGAACCCTGATTCACCTGTAACTTAACAAAGACAAACTTGAAATAGATTAAGGCTAGATAAACAAATGAAGATGATCCTAGATTGATGATGAAGATTTAAGGGGTCAAAATTTGGGGTGCAACAGATGCCCCTATTTAAATATCTTCACTAGATGGCAATGAGAGATGATAATCCTCATAGAATCGTAGTGAAAGGTATTTAAATATAACAATCCAGAAATTTTGTCCCTTAGATCAGATGGTATGCAAAAGGACAAATGCTGAAATGCAATAAATTCTAAATGATGATTTATGATGCTTGGATGCAAGACAAATGCAGACATACGAGCAAAAATTAAAGAACGACAATACGACGAGTAATTACTCACAGGGGACCCGACACACTAGGAAAACAACAGACATCATCCATGAACGGAGCTGGATGAAAACGAATTACAACATTCAAAATATCAATGAATAAGGTGATGAGAAACCTGAAAAATATAATAAGGACACATAAACAAACATCAGAGACATTCGAAAGAACATCGAATGAACTTTGAAATATACCAGAGATACTCGGAAAAACATCGAATAAACTCCTGAACATATCCAAAGAAGCACATTGAAGACATTTATTTTGAAGGTACACCTGAAACATTTTAGAAGGGTATTTAGATGTATGGGAAAAGGTTTGAAGACATATCTGGGAGAACATCAGATAAGCAACAAAGGAGTTCTGAAAGAACATCAGAACAAAAGATATATATATCCGGAAAAACGTCGAAAAGATTCTGGAAAAACATCAAAATTTAAAGGGAGTGTCTGGAAAACCATCAGAACAAAGACTCAAACTGGAAAAACATCAGAGAGAAACATATCCGGAAAAACATCGGATAGATTATGGAAAAACATCAGAATCAAGGGAAATATCTAGAAAACCATCAAATAAGTTCTGGAAGAACATCAGAACAAAGACTCAAACTGGAAAAACATCAGAGAGAGAAACATATCCGGAAAAACATCGGAAAGATTCTAGAAAAACATCAGAATCAAGGGAAATATCTAGAAAACCATCAGATAAGTTTTGGAAGAACATCAGAACAAAGACTCAATCTGGAAAAACATCAGAGAGAGAAACATATCCGGAAAAACATCGGATAGATTCTGGAAAAACATCAGAATCAAGGGAAATATCTGGAAAACCATCAGATAAGTTCTAGAAGAACATCAGAACAAAGACTCAATCTGGAAAAACATCAGAGAGAGAAACATATCCAGAAAAACATCGGATAAATTATGGAAAAACATCAAAATCAAGGGAAATATCTAGAAAACCATTAGATAGACACGACACAAAAATCTGTTTGGTAGGTTCCAAGTGAGTTGGACTTTGACCACAAGGTAAGACATGGATAAAATACGACCTCAGAGAAATGCAAATAAGGATGAAACGCTCATGTTATGCATATGTATATGAATTATGCTATAATATATGATTAAAATGCAAATGCAGACGCCAACGACAAGGCTCGACTCTTTTGGTGAGAAGACAAGGCTGGAAGACTGATTCCTCAACACAGAGATCACTTTCATTCTGTTTGGGGACTAAAGATGCTACTGCTGGGCACATCTCTGCCACAATGGTAAACTGTGTCAAGTTGATGATCCTTGTAGGAAGAATGAATAGCTGCTTGGGGATTCTTCAAGTAAACTGCCCCAAATTACCTGTCTGTTGTAGATGAACTGATAATTGCTTCAGCTTGTCTGATGTTGAAGATGACTGATCCGCTGAGTGCTTGGAAAGCTTGCCCCAGTCTAAGTCTTGAAATATCTTCTAGATAAACTAAAATCGGAGAAAACCTTACCCTGAACAAATATTGAACCGATTCTTCGACAGGATGTGAAAAGAACTTGCCCCTGATAGGATTACCGACCAAGCTTCTCAATTTTTGAAAATTCCTTGAGAGGAAAGCCAGTTTGCAAACAAAAATATTCATACAAACATGGTAATGCAAAGTTCATGCAACTTTTGAAATCAACGTCATTTTTAAAAGATGCAAAATAAATGAGTCATTGGTTAGAACACGGTGGTTCAAGACACTCAAAGTTTAAAGCACAGGTGTACTACCAAAATAATTGATTTGCAAAGATCTTTTGGAGTCATTTTACGCAACCTTGCTGTAGTGTGCTTTCAAAATAACCTTGCTTCAGTTAGGTCTTTTGAGGGTTGTAATGTGGCATGGTTCACGGTTTAAGAAACAAAGGATAAAGGCTCAAAGTTTATTTGTGCCCACCTAATCTACGTGATGATCTTCAGTTCTATGCTCAGCTAACTCAAAATATACACTTAGGTTCTTATAGGAATTGCATTAATTATAGCCATGATGATGGTTTAGAAATCCAATGACTCTTGAGACGGAAGTCACTACTTCTCTACATCATTTGGTTGTTTTGACATTGAGGATTTTCAGGATAAAGATTTAAAGATCTCTTCTTTTATTGTCCCTAACTTTTGCCTGAACTGTTTCTTGCGAAGATTACAGTTAGCAGGATGCCCTAGTTTTGCCTAAGTCTCCTTCATAGGTTTTGACTTAGCGGGCTTTTTTTTCTTTCGATTTCTTTTGGAAAGAAAATGACTGCCTGGCTTAATGATTACGGTGAACCATCATCGGCTTTTTTAGTTTGAAAAACATCTTCGACACTTGTTTGTTGTGTGCGAAGGAAAAAGAATTATGGTTGCAAACTTTATATGAAAGGTGTCTCGCAACCGAGTTAACTGAGAACTACCCACCCCAAGGTTAAAATTGTAGTTTTTTTTGTAAAGAAAGAAACTTCAACTTCTAGGCTCGAAGGGGTTGACAAGGGAATAACTTCCTTATTTCTCTAGTGTTTGGGATTTGAAATAATGCCTTACATCGTCAACAAAGTTTTACTGAAAGCATAATGACAACAGTTATGGGTATAACGTTTTCATCATCCTCCATCAAATATTTGCATATCTAAAGTTTGAGCAAAAGGTGTATATTTTTAAAAGATAAAGCACAAAGATGCAAATATTAGACAAAATGAATTGAATCAAAAGTCACAATGCTCATTTCATTAATGTAAAAGTACAAACATAATTTGAAGGAAAACAACCTAAATAAAATGAAGGAAAGTACAAACAACAAGAAACAAAATGCCTAGTGACTAAATCAGGACAAGGATGAGTCGTCTTGTCTGAAACACTGGCGTTTTGGAAGACAGCCTGCTGAAGTCAGTCTGAAGCTTCACCTTTGATGTACTGGCAAGGGATTGTTCTGGACATTCGGATGACTATCCTTAAAATCAAGGATTCCAGTTCGAATCAACTCATGCACTCTGGCTTTCAGTGCATAATAATGTTCCAAGTCATGGCCTGGGGCACCCTCATGAAAAGCACAATGGAGATCAGCCCTAAATCCAGGTAGAGGAGGGTTTACAGGAGGTTGCAAAGCCTTTGTAGTGATCAAACCTTGTTGAACTAGATCGGGATAAACTTCTGTATATGTCATGGGAATAGGATCAAATTGAGTCCTATTTCGATACTGGTTCTATCCAACAGTTGGATGTTGAGGAATCTGAGTTGGTCGTGAAGCAGTGACAACAGCAATAGCAGAGTGATTATACCTTGGTTGGGGATGAGGATTTCTCACTTCAACCATGACAGCGTTGGTTTGATCTTCTTTCTTCTTATGGAAGGTCTCAAAGGATTTCTTTGCACCATTAGAAGATTCAGCAGCTCTGGATACTTTACCATTTTTCAGTCCTTCTTCTAACCTTTGGCCAATAGTCACCAGATCTTTAAAGCTTGAAGATACACTCCCAATCATATTTTCCCAATAAAGAGGGGACAGAGTATCAATGAACATTCCAGTTAGCTCCTTCTTTGCTAGAGGGGGTTCAACCTGGGAAGCCAACTCTCTCCATCGCCGGGCATACTCTTTGAATGACTCTTTCTCGTTCCGAGACATATTTTGAAGTTGATGGCGCTCAAGAGCCATGTCCAAATTGTATTTGTATTGCTTCATAAAAGCATTGGCGAGATCCTGGAAGCAGTGGACACTGTTATGCTATAAGTTCATATACCATTTGAGAGAAGCACCACTCAAGCTGTCATGAAAGCAATGGATGAACAACTTCTGATTGTTGGTGTAGGCTACCATCCTTCAGAAGTACATGACTAGATGGGCGCTTGGACATGAGTGACCCTTATATTTTACGAACTCAGGAGTCTTGAACTTAGCAGGCATAATGAGGCCAGAAACTAAGCACATGTTGTCTGCGTCAACGTTGAAAAAGTCAGTACCCTCAACAACTTTGAGTCTCTTGTCTATGTTTTGAAACTGTTCACGGATAATCTCAGGCTCAACAAAATCTTCATGGTCTTCCCCTTGAGCACTGGCAACATTGTAGTCAAAGAAAGGAGTCTCAGAGGGAGCTCGACCATTTTGGGCAACAGTGTGGACCACAGGTCTGGGCTCAGCAAAGACGGGAGCTTGAAAAACTGGTCTGACAGTCTGACCAATCATAGCAGTAGATGCAAGGGGTGGAGAGTAGTTGGGAGGTAAACAAAACTCTGGCCAAGTCGAAGGCAGTATTTGAACAGGAGCAAGATCAACACTTGAAACTTCTTGAAAGACGGTCCTTTGAGATTCTCTTCTGGCCATCAAGACTTGAAGCATCTCGGTGAGCTTAGTCACGCCTGATTTCAACTCATCGATCTCCATTCGGGTTTCTGCGTTGTGTACTTCTTGATCTGACATCTTGCGTCTATATTAGCTCTAGTACGATATCGGTGTCGAGGAATCCGTTTGACGACTCAAAGGCACACTGGAAGATGGAGACAGCTGAACATGGGCGACTGGACAAACAGACGCATGCAACGAACCATGCAAAGATGCAAATGCAATGCAATGGTATGCAAGACAAGATGCAAAACACACATAACAGGATCAAAGTTTCAAGATCACAGTATGGAGTCTGCGTAAAGAACCAACCATAAGGTGTGTACTACGGGTAAAGCACCTGCACAATGGGTTCTATCAAAGTTCCCAGAGTCATAGTAAATCCTTCGGATATTGTCAACTAACATAACTACTTACATGAGTCGACAATATTCTCAAGATAAACTCGTCTGAGTGTAGCATCGCGTGACAACTATTAAGGGACTACTCCCTAACAATTTCCGCGCTACGTCCTAAAAAGGCCAAGTGGGGTTAAAGTGTTACTAAAGGTCCTCAGCTTCGCAGACTCATATTAAAAACAAATAGTGAATACACGACTACTCATGCATGACTAACCATCTCAAAGAATCTCCACTGAGCGTGATTACATCATATGTCAAACATATTAGGACTACTCCCAATAGCCCAACTATTGATCATATCACAATACTATCTCATGTATCACTCAAATCCGGGTTAGGATTTATCTCACCACTCAAGACACCCAAGACAAACAGATATGTTGATAAATATACATAAATATACAAGCAAGCAAACATATAGCAAACACAAATATAAACAAGGTGGGCTTAACCCTCTTAGGGAAGGTCCCCAGTGAAGTCGCCATTTCTGTTGCGGTGAGAATTGTGATACCAAGCTATTTATTAACTTGAATATTTAATTCTTAAATTCACAACTGGACTTTAATTTATCCAAAAAGGAAAGGTTTAAAGAAAGAAAAACCTATAAAAATGCAAATAAAAAAAGCAAGGCCTAAAGCTAAGCAAAGAGAGATCAAAGGTCCGGGGGTTGGTTATGCCTAGGGTAGGTATTTCACATCCTAAACATCTGTAGTACTCTACAGGAACCTCTTGTTAATTTTTGTGTTTTCTAAAGTTGCTTGCTAAAGGAAAAGTGCTAAGGGTTTAAAGGTATAAAGTACAAAGTATGTACAAAGTATACTCACAAAGACATCGCATCTCATGCCTACGTATCCTGACGGGAATGAAATAAGAGCAACCATAGTTCCCCTAACTAAGGGTGAGGAACTCTTGACTATGGTCAAGGTTCCAAAGGGAAAATTAAATGTCTGCAGCGAGACACCTACATAGAGTGCAGCGACTCTAAACTAAGGTTAAGTTAGCAAAGAAGGGAATGTGCACGGCGGGACGACTAAATAGAGCACAACAACTCCAAGTCCTATGGCAAAGGTAAACAAAGGGAATGTCCACGGTGGGACGACTAAGTAGAGCACGACGACTCCAATTCTAAGTTGTAAATGTTAACAGGAAGTTAGTTGTTAGTGAGCTTGCCAAGAAATCGCATCTTGTGCCTACGTATTCTTAACGAGAAATCAGAGCGTTCGTAGTTCCCCTAACTAGGGGTGAGGAACTCTTGACTATGGTCAAGGTTCCAAAGGGAAAAGTAAATGTCTGCGGCAAGACACCTACATAGAATACTGCGACTCTAAACTAAGGTTAAGTTAGCAAAGAAGGGAATGTCCACGGCGGGACGACTAAATAGAGCACGACGACTCCAAAGTCCTATGGAAAAGGTAAACAAAGGGAATGTCCACGGCGGGACGACTAAATAGAGCACGGAGACTCCAAATCTAAGTTGTAAATGTTAACAGGAAGTTAGTTGTTAGTGAGCTCACCAAGAAATCGCATCTTGTGCCTACATATTCTTAACGAGAAATCAGAGCGTTCGTAGTTCCCCTCAAAAGGGGTGAGGAACTCTTGACTATGGTCAAGGTTCCAAAGGGATGTAAGCATTCATAGGTAAAGAATGTTATGGTAAAGTACTTACATGGAGTGCGGCGACTCAGATCCTAAGGTTAGGATAAAGGACAAAGGACATGTGAAAATATACATCAATACAAGAATTTGGAAAAAAGAATCACTTAAAAATGATTAAAAATGAAGGAGTTATGGTGAAATGAAAATTAAATGAAATTAGATAAAATTAAATAAAACCATGTGCTAAAAAAAATAAGAAATGCCTCACCCAAGACTTGAACCCAAGACCTTGGGGTCATAGGCTCAAAATAAATCCAACTCAACCATCATGCGCGTGTGAAATGAAATGGAAAAAGAAAGAAAAATATTAAAATGGTGAAAAATCATGAAAAATAGGCAAAAACACCCTCACTGAGGATCGAACCTGGGATCTCACGCATGGAAAAGTACTTATAGGAAAGGCATTAACCACTGGGGTGGCGATACATCCATTGTATCAAGCCACCCCAGTTTAACATAAACCTAAAAGGCGTGTTATCTGGGCCAGGCTACAAGGCAATCTTAAGTGAAACTTACAAAAATGATTTCAACATAACTTCTTCAAATCTTGATCAATTTTAATGAAACAAAAGTCAAACTTGCTTGTTTTTTCAAGAGGAACCAGACGGTACCATTCAATTTTTGAGAAAGTGCATACAATTTAAAACACGTTAGCTTAGGCATAATGAAGCTTTGAAATGCATTTTAAAACTTAATGATCAAAACTGATGAGTTCAAGAGAAAAACAGAGCCTGAGCAAGTTTTAAACATGATATTGAGTGAGCCCTGACAACAAGTTTGATCAAAAAATAAAAGAATGAGAAATTGGCACAATAGTTGCAAATTGATGAAATTTGTGCTTTATGGACTTTGCAATTCAATAGCACCAACAACTCCAAGACAACAACCAAATTATTAAGAACCAAGAGTCAACTTCATACACACCAACTGTGATCTTGAGAATAGAGTTGATGGCATCAAAAGCTAACAAACTTAATGTAAAAATGAGACAGCCAATATTTTTCCAACAACAAAATTTATAGAGCAAAATGAACATAGCATGATGATTTATTTGGAAAACAGAAGCAGTAATGTAAGCACTCAATGATTAGCAGAAATCCTTGGGTCAAAATTGAGGCTAACAAGCCATGACAACAGATTCTCAATAGAAAATTGACATAAACCTTCCAATAAAGTGGCCAATGATACTAACAAACATATCATATCAGATCCTCAAAACAACATGGCATGGTCATGCATATTATGCTTAAAGTAGTATTGATATCACATGAAGGAATTAAGCATTCCTAAACATCAGTCTTAAGCATCATACATCAAGAGTTTCCAAATCCTATGCTAAGGCCCATACATACATGATTCTAACAGTAGCCAACATGATTGAAAGTTTTCCAACACAAGAACATAGTTCAACAGTTTTTGGCAGCAACAAAACCATGCCAAAGTTCCCAGACCAAACACTAATCTTAACCAGGCCAACATGCCAAGAGCCTAACCTACACAGACCTTTACTAATGCCTAGCAAGCTTGAGGCACACCAAAGTCCTATCACAGGCTGACTGTAATAACCAAATCACAATTCTCATGAAATAAGCTTGGTCATTAAGCTCTGTTCCAAATAAATCTTTAGATGAAAACCACAACAATAACCAACTCCTCTATCATGAGAACTAAACTGATAGTGACCAAACCTGTAGTTGATAAGCTCATGTTTTCAAACACAAATAAAGACAGCAGAACCTGGTCTGGATATGCCAAGAAACCAACTTGAACCAATCAACTGAAACCTAAACAGTCTAAAGCCACAATTCAAAGGTATAACACTAGCACTAGGCAACAATAAGATTCTGATATTACAAAGCCAAACATCTGCAAATTCCACAAATGTCAATGACAGTTTTGGTTATTACAAATGCATTCATCAAACACTAAGTCCTCCTTTTGTTCTTTAAAGACAATCACCATAATCAACAGATTTTAGCAAAGGGTAATCATCAATTATTGGCAAGGTAAAAAGGGTGTGGATGGAATCAAACTTAAACCAAAAAAGTCTAATAGCATGACTGTAAGACATAACTATGTTCACAAGTCTAAAAACTAATGATAGTAGCATAACTGAACTTAAGCAATAAGGACTTGGTTTTAGCAGCAGCAAGGCACACTTGTTTCAATCACTATGCCTTAAGCCTAGGTCTCAAACAGACATTCACAAATTCAACATCACCCTCAAGACAGCATAGTTAGAAGTTTCTAAACATAAAGATTCAAGAAGTTGGTTTGAAAACAAACACACAAGCAGCCATCACAATGCAAGCATTAAATCAACTACAGTTCAACAACATAAATCCAACTGTCATCAAAACAAACTATGCAAGGTGTCCTATGCCTACACCACTAAGATCAAATATCAACATACTAAGTATGCCTTCCATATGGTTACAAACTTGCAGCCACTAACATGACAATGTTACTCAATCAATGACAATAGATCCATCATAATAAACCAATATTTCAAATACAAACTTAAAAAGCCAAAACTCAATCACATTTTAATAACATTTATGCATATAAAAGAGATATTCTAAAGGCACCAACCTGTTGTAGACTCCTCACAATAGGCTAGCAGCAGCAAGGCAAAAGATCCCTCCTTCCTTTGAATGAGTTTGTGAAGTTTCTTCTTCTTGAAGAAACTAAGCAATCTTTAGGACAGAACTCACAAATGGATTTTCAGTTGTAGTTTGAGATTTTGAACAGTTAAAATATCATAAAGGGAAGGTGTTCAAAGTGTCACAATGATGAAAAATGGTTTGTGTAGTGATTTGGCTCATTTCAAGCACAAAAGTCAAACTATGGTGTGAGAGAAGTTGACTTTTTGATTCATGGCTCTTTTGATGAAACTAATGGTGGGGATAACTTCAAATGGTCATTTTAAGTTTGTGTATATGATTTTTGAAGTGATGGAATGTTTGGGAAAGGGATTGGTATGAAAAATGCAAAATGACACTTTTTGGTGATTTTGTGAAGTTTCTTTACTTTTAAGTAAAGAGTGTCATACCCCAAATTTGTCCTACCTATATTACCTTCATTTGTACATCCGTCCACTAATCATCATTCCAAAAAAAATGTGTCGCTTCTGCTTTATTTGCCTGGACTGAGAGGATCACAAGAGGAAGTAAATGAAATCAAGATGCTTATTGGAGGTCCATCATAAATGCATGTGCAGTAAAGAGAGTTTTGGATTGACCCACCTGTAAGTTGTTGATATCTTGAGTTGTTCCAAATGCAAAGGTAAGAATGAAGTGATTAGAAACCATCAAAGACCATATCATGTTCAGTTGGGGTCTTATGCATACTCAAGTCTCGATTAAGTGGTTCTCATGCTTTTTGTTAATCCAAGGAAAGTCAAGTTTTTTTTTAAGTGCAGGATCAATTCAAGATGGAATCATCTTAAAATGAAATCATGGCTTCAGTGTTTTTTATAAGAAATGGATTAACCATGTAGAGTTGATTCAAGGTTTTTATGCGTTGCAAGCTTGGAAGAGTTCACAAATGATGAAAAGGATTGTCGAATATTTTTCTCAAGATTCATTATTCACATAAAAAATCCCATAACACATTTCAAAGTCCATTACAAAAATCCTACAATTACAAGCCCATATATTTACAATCAAATGAAAAAAAAGAAAAGAAAAAAAAACATTTCAATTTTACAATTGCTACATACAAGGATAAAAGCTCTCAAATTGATTCATTACACTATTACACAGGATAATGCTAGAAGAAAAACTCAGAGGGAAACTCAGAGGGTTCAACATAAAAAAGGATATGAACATGTCGACACTTTATCGGAAGGTTGTGCCAATGACGAAAAACATGTTTCAAGTTCTCAAACAATTTCCGAGAAGAGGAGATTTATACCAAAAGGTAATTTGGTATCAACTGTTAAAACTAAAGAAAGTTCTTCCCAAATTAATGGAACTACCTCAAGAGAGAAATCTAGCTTCTAAGGATTATTAAATTTAGTCTCTGAGGTTGGAAAACAAGTGTTGTTAGCATAAGGTAATGAAAGGAATTCTGAAATGAATTTGATCCCTTCTTCCCAAATGGGCCGAGTTTCAGCTCGTGTTAAATACATTGTTGGGTTTGCCAGCCCTGATATCAGTCTTGAAACTTCAGAAAACAACTCTTCTGCCGTAAACAGCTCGCAGCCATTAATCACCACAATAAATTGTCATCACGCCCTTCATGATTCACAAAAGCTACAGAACTTGGAAAACAAACACCAACACACCCCACCCGAGTCTTGGAACACCACCAATCTCACTTGTTGCTACCTGCAAAACAGAGGAATGCAGTGAAAATCCGGTACAGGTCACTCAAGGCCAACACATATACAATAAAAACGTGATCCCATACCACAACAAGAAACCTCACAACTGATACGATTTGCACCAACATGCTATAAACAAAAAATTTGAAAAAAGAGACAAAACTTTAAGAAAAGGTATGCTAGCATTAATGGTCAATTTAGTTGGTGAAGGGTTTAACGCTGATCATTTTCAGATTTATGTTGGAGCTGAGAACCAAGTCTTGATTTGCATATACATGCGTATTTCTCGCAGCAGCTACGAGGATGTCCTAATCTGGCCGCATCACATGCTACCAACTGGCCAAATAGAAGGAAAAGTGTTGTTAAACATAAGGAAAGTATGAGCAAAGGGCTAACATTACAAAAACAAGTTGCCTAGTGCATACCGTGTCACAAAGTTCTCGCCTCAAACCATTGTGCAGTCCAGCCACAGTTTCAACACGGGTCGTGCATCACTTTATGACCAAACTCCGTAAGCACGATTCAAGTCGTAAACCCGCGACAGATCCAGATGACTACAACACAGACAACCAACCTGTCAAAACACACTCACCATGTATCATATAGCCTGCGAAGACCCCAAACGCAACCAGCAAATAAAAGAACCTCAGTGTCGAACCTCACAACACGACATATTTTTCTTCTCTCTCCATAAACGAGTCTTTGCCGAGGATAATCAGCTATATACGCCGTGCCCTTATCATGAACATACCGAACTCTGTCATCTTTATTTGCAGCCTCCCGCAATCTCTGAAAGAGATTCACTCAAATAGTTATTAGCTATGTTGCTGACTGTGATAATCTGTCCACTTGAGTCATCATGGCCTTACCGAACATTGGTGCCGGCAGCAGTGATGATGCCTTCGATAGATATAAGATGCCTAGAATGATCACTAAAAGAGAGGTTAGAAGTAATGACATCATGATTAATATTGGCAATATGGTGGATACTACAAAAGTGTTAGCAAGACCAGTTGCGTACACGACTATGTATTTTTCAGTTGTGAGCTCGGTGCGCGGTCGAAAGTCAATGTGAAAAACCGAGACTTCTCATGTTAATGGGGCACACGATACCCCAAAACTTGATGGTCTGCTCGAGAGCTTCATCAAGAAATACTCCAACTATTGCGTCTCGTGATGCCTATTCTCCAACGTGGTATGTGCACGTTGAAAAAACCTGCAGCACCACACCAAACTTTCCCTGCACAAACCAACAAAAAAGCAGAAGGTACAGTCAGCCTAGACAAACCAAAATTCAGAGACAAGAAAATAGGGCAGGAAACTCAGCAAAGGACAGCAGGGACAAATTCACTAAAATGGAAAGACATAGTCTTGGCATCAGAAAGTGATAACAGGATGAAACACTGTCATGATTCAAACATAAGGAAACTCTAATGCTACACTATAAAAACAAGTGTATCGGTTCAGAATGAGGGGGATGAGACCAAGAACCTTAGAATTTTTTGTTGCCTAGCCCAAACCCTTCACCAACTTCAGCTTCATCAACAAACCTTACTCCACATCTTTTCTTCACCATCAACGGAATCGTGACCAAACCAGCAACACAACTCTTCACTCCGGAAAATCATCATTATATTCTCCATCCTAAAACCCTAGCGGCTGACCATCTTTCATCTCCTACCTCTCACCAAGAAACCCTAATCCCAAAGTTGTGCCTCCACCTTCCTTTCACCATCATCTCATCAACTTCAACTCAACATCTTCCTCTAACCTTCAATTTTCCTTGACCGGGAACCAACACAAACCCAGAAATATTCCTCTTCTTCATTCAACCACTAAGAAACCCAACAACCTCTAACAACCGACAATCAAACCCATTCGAAACGCACAACAGCCGCCATCAAATCTCAAACTCAACACAACCTTTTTCGAATCCCAACCTGAACAAACACCCACTTTCTTCGTTCGAATATCTTCTGCATCACCATCACCAAACCCATTTCCTCCATTAATAACCACCTTCGACTTTCGAACCTGACCAAAACCAAATCCCGGTTCAACTTTTCATTGCTCAAACTTCGAACCTATTTTTTTTCCAATCTCACCCACATCCAGAAACCCAAGCCGCTTCATCATTTTCGCTCAACCTTCTTCAAACACTATCAAACCATCTCCAATAGCTCAACTCCGTTTAACCCACCGAAGTCCGAGCCATCCTCACCACTTGACCTTCTCTCCAAAACTTCAACAAAAAAAAACGGATCCATTGAGAACAGAAAGGATGATTCGTGAGAGAAGGCAAAGAGTTTGAGA
This sequence comes from Lathyrus sativus, assembly GCA_963859935.3. Classification (NCBI taxonomy): domain Eukaryota; kingdom Viridiplantae; phylum Streptophyta; class Magnoliopsida; order Fabales; family Fabaceae; genus Lathyrus; species Lathyrus sativus. Next base: position 134,965,011 of record OZ012739.1, read on the forward strand.
CTTGTTTTTTTTCGATTTGGTTTCAGCAGTAGGAAGGTGGGTTGAAACCGGATTTGAAGAAGAGGAGATTTTCTTTATTTTTTTTTCTTTTTGTGGACCATTGACTTGGGCTTAAGCCCATTGGACTCTACGGACTATGTTCTTCCTTTTTTTAGCCCCTCTGTTTTGTTTCATACCCCCATGTTTTATTTAAAATATTTTCTTTTAAAGTTTGTAATATATTATTTAGCTTCTTAAAAAGGGGGATTTGTAAAATATTTTATATATTTAGATTTTATCCTCATTTATTATTGGGCATTTTGTCCCATTCTCATCTGTTTTGGTCGATGACGAAGTTTCCATAAGTCGATTACTAAGTCAATATATTGATAAGTATCATTGGATCCGAGACCCACCTCTTTTTCACCTCATATTCTCTTATTACAACTTTTATTTTCGAACCGATGAAGTCTCTGATTCGTCAAATGTTAATTCTCGAAGATGTTGAAACCTTCGTTATTTCAAATCTAAGGAGAATGACCATTTGGGTCATTTTCCTTACTTTGGGATCACGAGAGGTTCCCTTCGATTAAATTAACTTAAAGTTTGCGATTAAGACGAGGTTTGAGGTTTCTTGACTTCCTCCATTTCACCTATTTCTAACTCCCGGCTTTAATATTCTATCAATATTTCATTGTTTATATTTCTGCACATATTCTTCTTATATTTCTATTGACTTTATCTTGTTCATATAATCATCATTGTGCATACTTCATATTATCATATTGTGCGTATTGTCATCTAACCCCTTTTCATTTTTACATTCTTTTAATAAATAAAAAACTTAATAAATATCGAAACCATAAAATCCTAATTGGTGGACTGTTGGTTATATGTACCCTGTATATATCTACCTCAGTTTTTTTTCATCTCTTTAGCAGGTTCTCAAAAATTTCTTCAATAAAGAAATCGAGTTCTCTTTGTATTGAACTAAAGAGAGAGGATTAAGTGTAGACTTCTTCCTCTCCGAGCATCGAGATACTCACTATAGTGTGGGTGGTTTCGATACCCGACTTTCAATACGAAGACACTTGTATTCTCTACACCCTCTCTCCTAAAATCTCAGTCTCGTACCGAGCGCATTTTCAAACCTTTTTCTCCTAAAAACCTCGGTCCCGTACCGAGTGCATTTTCAAAAACATATTCCATTAGAAAATCAAGCTCTCTTTGTATTGAACTAAAGAGAGAGGATTGAGTGTAGACTTCTCTATCTGAGGATTTATCTCACCCCTAAAAACAACTCCCACCAATCAAATGTGAAATCTTGCCTCGCATGGTGAAAATCTCTCTTTTCAAAAAGGATATGTTACGTCCGTTCTACCGCAAACAGGTAACGCCTAAGTCTCCAAACGAGTGAGCAGCAATACACCTAAACTGCTAGAATACGCACGATAGCATCATCCACAAAAACATCAACAAACCATAAGCCGAACTACGACTGCTCTGATTCTTTACTTATTTTGAGTAAAGATACGTAGGCACAAGGGCCACGATCCTTGCCGAGCATTTTCCCCCTTATATCTGTAGTTCCCCGAACTACGCCGACTCTGACTTTCTCACATCTGTTGAGAATACATAGGCCTAGGACCGCGAATTCCTACCGAGTCTTTTCTTCCCCCGTTACCTCTCTTTCCCCCGTTTCTAACCCTTTTTTTTATCCTTTGGAACACTCATAGAAGGCAATATATTTTAGCAAATATTATCACACATATGACAAACAAATGGTTCCCATCGAGTACGATGGATGCGAGGGGTGCTAATACCTTCCCTTCGCATAACCGGCTTCCGAACCCGTTCTTGGTTGCGAGACCATCTTATCCGTTCCTTTCTTAGGGTTTACTCGATATTTTCCCTTCCCTCATGGGATAAATAAAGTTTGGTGGCGACTCTTTTGTCCTTTCTTTTCGCCTCTCCGTCGTTGCATTTTTCGAGTAGCGACAGCTGGCGACTTCACTTGGGACTAGCCAAGCCTAATTTTTTTTGTCGCATTTGTGTTTTATTTGCTTTTATTATTTATTATGTTGTGTTCCTATTTACCTGTTGGGTTTATTGGGTTGGTTTGTGAGGATAAAGGCTTTCTACCTGAGATTTCTAGTATACATTAAGATTAGGAGGTGGTTTCTTTCTGATTTGCGAGACTTAGGACTCGTTGAGTTGGTTTGAAATCCACCGCTCAGATGAGACCCCTTTAGGATGATCATGTCTTACGTGTAGTCGTAATGGCATCTTTATTTCTAACTTGGGAGTCCGTGACTCTGAGGACCTTTTAGAACCTTATCCCGAAGGTTACTAAAACATGACTTTGTGATCATCCCTTGAAGGGATTACCATCTTACAAATCGTTGTTCTGATGGAAAACTTTCGAGGGTTAATGCCTGGGACTTTGTTTAAAGGCCTTTTGGGATACCCTCTTTCAAACCAATAGATTGCCCGCCCGAGGTGAGGGTTATCTTGTGTATTACCTTGTAGGACCTGTGACCTTGACCCTGTTGTTGTTCTGTTATCATGTGCATTCATAAAGCATTACATTGCATAGCATTATTACATATCAAGGGACTTAAGAGACTGTGATTATCTCAGGTATTGGTGAACACAATGACTGACCAAAGAAAGAGAAGCACAAATTCCATAAAGTTCAGAGAACCAAAGTTGGAGTTGATTCAAGACTTTCCGATTGACGTGCCGAAGGATATCAAGATCAACTTTCAAGGGAAGTATGGGAAATTGCTTGATCTTCTCCATTCTAGAGTCGATACTTGGGCTTTGTTCGCTATGGCTCAATTTTATGATGCGCCTCTCAGATGCTTCACTTTTCAAAACTACCAGTTGGCTCCTACTCTTGAAGAATATTCTCACCTTTTAAATATCAAGATTAAGGATCAACCTATTTACACCGGCTTGGAAGAAGAACCAAAGTCTTCTGCCATTGCTCTTGCTCTCCATATGACCAAGGGAGAAGTTGAAGATGGTCTAGCCAATAAGGGAGGTATTCAAGGCTTTCCTTTGAAGTTTCTACTAGAAAAAGTTGCTCAGTACAAGACCGTTGGGGATTGGGAAAGGTTTGGTATCGTTGTTGCTCTAATGATCTATGGAATTGTCCTCTTTCCAAACATAGACAATTTCATAGACATCACTGTCGTTATTCTCTTCATGCAAAAGAACCCTATTCCTACTCTCCTCGCTGATGTTTATCACTCTATTCATTGGAGAAGTGAAAAGAAGACAAGAATGGTCCAATGTTGTTTTCATATACTGTTCAAATGGTATGCTTCCCATCTACCAAAGAAAGGACCGTTCATGGAAAACAAGGAGAAGCTGAAACGGTCTCAACGCATTATGTCTCTAGAAGCCAATGATATTGCTTGGTATTCTCATGAATACTAAGATGTGAAGATCATTTTTAGCTATGGGGAGTTTGGAAATGTTCCTCTGATTAGTAGGGATGGTTGCATCAACTACAACCCAGTCATGGCATTGCGTCAGTTAGGCTATGCTATGGAGGATGAGCCCGAAGTAGAGAAAGTTCAAAGTTTCTTTTTGCTAGCCACAACAGAGGATCCTGCATTTGTCAGGAAAATTGTTAAAGCATGGGCCAAGATCCATACGAAAGGGAGGAAAGAGTTGAAGGCAAAGAATTGTGTGGCTAAGGAGCCATACAACCGATGGTTGCTAGCCAGAGTGGCTGAAAGGTTGCTACCATTCCCCAAGAACCCTCCATGCGAGAAGGACCTCCTGCTCCCACGCATGTATCTATGGAAGAGTATGAGAAACTAAAGCCAGTACAAAAGGAAAGTAGAGTTTGAACAAGACCAAGCGGTTGAGAGTGTAACACCCCACTTTCCCAAATTAAAATAAAACATGATTAAATCAAATAAATATCAGAGTTTCCCTTCAAAAGTGGGATATCACATTCAACAAAATTCTACAAAACATTTCATTGTATGATTTTCAAAATAAAGCAGCGGAAAATTGTCATTAGTACATCATTCTAGGCCATCTGCCAAGTTACATCAAACATTCATTAAGAGAATTCACCAAAATAAGATACGCTACAGGAATACAACAAATTTATCATAAAACAAATAAACTCCCAAGTCCCGTGTTACGTATCAAAGCATCCTAGGACTCGACTCGCACACCACTATCCAAGCTAGCTATGCACATGGATTATCTGTACTTCCAAAGAAGCACAGACCACAACAACAACAAAGGGGTGAGAAAACATGATCGAAATTATCGGTAATAAAATACATGAATAAAAGGTAGTAAATAAACAAATCATCACCCCATCAACATCAACACGACCTACAGTCCAATCAATAACCCAACATACAATAATGCAAGTATGCAACTCAACACATGCATGCGGTACCGACTCATCATCACTGACGGACACTGGGCCATTAACCCTCCACAAGGGAGCACATCATCATTGATGGACACTGGGCCATCAACCCTCCACAAGGGAGCACCTCATAAACATCATAAGAGAGTACGGATGGATCACTTACGCTCCTCCTGAGACATGTTCCATCCCACCAAAACCTCATAAGAGAGTATGGTTGAATCACTTACGCTCCTCTTGAGACATGATTCAACCATACCAAGACACCATACTATGCACAACACCAAATGCACAACACACAAACATCAAGCACACTAAGTGCACACAATCCTACTGATCACATCACCATACATCATACATATATATATATACACACCAATCAATTATATCAATCAAGTTAAATAATAGGGAAATCACATTTGAACACCGAGTACACACGATCCTCCCGATCATCTCACTATGCATCATATCTTACCCACCAATTAATTATATCAATTAAATTCTATATTTCATAATTTCACCTTTCAACACCAGGTATACACTCTACACCACTGAACACCATCTCTCAACCTATCATAACCCAAGGAATCCCACAAAACGAATCACAAAGCAAAACAACACAAAATCACGTTCGGTCACGCTCGCTGGCTCACTCGCCTAGCGAGGCCTTAGCAAACGCTCGCTGCCTCATTCGCCTAGCGAACCTGCTAGCGAAGGCAGACAGTGGCTACTGGAAGTATTCGTTACCCAAATCGCCTAGCGAATCCCTAGCGAATGCTCGCTACTAGCTCGTTCAGCGAAGGTGCTGGCGAACGTATGCCATTTCACAAAACCCTCACTGTTTAGAAATTCATCAGAAGCTCAAAAATCGTTTGATTCTCACTCAACCAGTACCTGTATCCTTAGCATAACATTCTACGACTAAACTACACTACTTAATCCAGACTTTACCCGATAAAACACCAACTCTACCGATTAAATCATTTCCAGCCTAAAACGGTAAACTACTCAGAATCACCCAAACCACCCAAACAATCCTTATACAATCACATGCAAGGGGTTCACCATGACAGAAATGAACAGAAACACAACAATCACACTAATCATAATCGTCAAATCCCTATGGGGTTAAGGAATCCCCAACTACCCAATTCATGCAATTACCAATCCCAATCAGTTTCTCCCCCCTTACCTCGATTAATCGCTCCGATCGTTGAAGAATTCCCAAGAATCCGACAACCTAGCCTTCTTCTTCTTCCTCTTGTTCTTCCTCCTCAATTTTCTTCCAACTAGACCGTGTTCTTTTTTTCCCCTTTCTTTAAAACTCACAAATACCCCTTACAACACTTATTCCTCATTTCTTTATTCCAATATTATTATTATTATTATTATTATTATTATTATTATTATTATTATTATTATTATTATTATTACTATTAATTATCAAATTATTATTATTATCAATTATATTATACTAATATTAAAGGCTATAGCTTCTTAAATAATCCCCACAAAAGACATGCCGAAATAAAATAACACCGGAAAGACTAAATAATTAAAATGGGTGTTACAACTCTCCCCCACTTTAATTATTTTCGTCCTCGAAAATTACCTGATGGGAACAATTCCGGATATGCTTCCCGCATTCTGCTTTCCAATTCCCAGGTCACACTGCCTCCTGCAGCACCTCCCCAAGCCACTTTCACCAAAGCTATCTCCTTCCCTCGGATTTGCTTCATCTTACGATCCTCGATCCTCAACGGCATCGTCTCCACAGTAAGATTCTCTCTGACTTGAACTTCATCTCTCTGGATCACATGAGATGGGTCCGATACATACTTCTGAAGTTGCGACACATGGAACACGTCATGCAAATTCGACAGTTCAGGCGGCAACGCCACCCTATAAGCTACAACACCAACTCTCTGCAAAATCTGATACGACCCAATGAACTTAGGATCCAACTTCTTGGACTTCAACGCACGACCCACACCAGTCACTGGGTTAACTCTTAGGAACACATGATCACTTTCACTGAATTCCAGTTCTTTTCTTCAGTTATCATGATAACTTTTCTGCCTACTTTGAGACGCTTTCAATTTCTCACGAATCATCTGGATTGTCTCAGTAGTCTGTTGCACAATTTCCGGTCCCAATACTACATTCTCACCCGTCTCATACCAACACAGAGGAGTTCTGCATCTCCTACCATATAAAGCTTCAAACGATGCCATTCCGATACTAGAATGGTAATTGTTGTTGTACGTGAACTCAATCAACGGCAAATGAGTATCCCACGCACCACCTTTTTCCAACACACAAGCTCTTAGCAAATCCTCCAGCGACTGAATAGTCCTCTCTGACTGACCATCAGTTTGCGGATGGTAAGCTGAATTCAACTTCAACTTAGTACCCAAAGCTCCTTGCAAACTCCTCCAAAATTCTGAAGTAAACCTCGGATCTCTATCCGACACGATACTCGACGGAACACCATGCAGCTTCACTATTACCCGAATATAAATCTCGGCTAGCTTCTCCAACGGGAAACTGATACTGATCGGCACAAAATGTGCAGACTTCGTAAGTCGATCCACAATTACCTAAATATCATCAAATCCTCTCCCTGTATTCGGAAAACCCGCAACAAAATCCATGGTTATACAATCCCATTTCCAAACCGGAACTTCCAATGGTTGCATCATTCCAGAGGGTCTCTGATGTTCCACTTTCGACTTCTGACATACCAAACAGGAGTAAACAAATCGAGCTATATCTCTTTTCATACCAGACCACCAAAATATCTTCCTTAAATCTTGGTACATCTTCGTAACTCCCGGATGGATACTCAAACTACTACGATGTCCCTCATTCAAAATTGACTTCTTCAGCTCGTCATTATCCGGTATGCAAACCCTGCCTCTGAATCTCAACGCTCTTGTATTATCCAACTTAAAATCACTATCGGAGTCACTTCCTACTCCCAGCATCAAATCCACTAACTTCACATCTAGATTTTGGTTCTCTCTAATCATATCCAAGAAATCATTATTCACTTGCAACTTGCCCAACATCACACCACCTGCCGTAATTTCACAAACCATGCTCAAATCTCTGAACTGCTCAATTAGCTCCATTTCTTTTACCATCAAAGCTGACATATGAATTGTTTTTCTGCTCAAAGCATCGACTAATACATTCGCCTTTCCAGGGTGATAACTCAGGCTGAAATCGTAATCCTTCAAGAATTCTAACCATCTTCTCTGTCTCATATTTAGCTCCTTCTGATCAAACAAATATTTCAGACTCTTATGGTCACTGAACACCTCAAATCTCGAACCATACAAATAGTGCCTCCAGATCTTTAACACGAAAACTACCGCAGCCAATTCAAGGTCATGGGTAGGGTAAATCCTTTCATGCACCCTCAGTTGTCGTGAAGCATACGCCACCACCTTACCATTCTGCATAAGAACCCCGCCTAATCCCATCTTAGACGCATCACAATACACTACAAAAGGTTCACTCGGATTTGGCAATATTAACTCCAGTGTCGTAGTCAATCTCTTTTTCAGTTCCTCAAAGCTTTCTTCACAAGCAGCATCTCACACAAAAACTTGATCCTTCCTCATCAGCTGGGTCAATGGCAACGCCAAACTAGAAAACCCTTCAATAAACCTTCGATAATATCCTGCCAAACCCAAAAAGCTTCTCATTTTTGTCGCCGTCTTCGGCGGTTCCCACTGCAACACTGCACTCACTTTCGATGGGTCTACCGCTACACCGTCACCAGATATCACATGCCCCAAGAAACTCACGGTCTTTATCTAGAACTCACACTTTGATAGTTTAGCATACAACTTATTATCTTTCAGCACTTGCAAAGCAATTCTCAAATGTCCCGTATGCTCTTCTTCAGACTTAGAATAAATCAGTATATCATCAATAAACACAACAATAAACTGATCCAGATACAAATGGAATATTCGGTTCATATACTCCATAAACACTCCTGGCGCATTAGACACCCCAAAAGGCATTACTGTATATTCGTAATGTCCATAACGATTTCTAAATTCCGTTTTCTGGATATCACCTTCTTTCACTCTGATCTGATGGTAACCCGACCTCAAATCAATCTTACTGAACACCCGAGCTCCCACCAACTGATCCATCAAATCATCAATCCTTGAAAGAGGATATTTATTCTTAATGGTCACTTTATTCAACTAACGGTAATCGATACACAAGCGCATACTACAATCCTTCTTCTTTACCAACAGCACTGGAGCTCTCCACGATGACACACTCGGTCTAATAAACTTCCTATCCAACAATTCTCCAATCTGAGATTTCAACTCGGCCAATTCCTCTGTCGACATCCTGTACGGTGCCATAGATATAGGTCTCGTACCAGGAACAAGATCAATGCTAAATTCAACTTCTCTCGTCGGAGGTAATTCTGTAATATCATCAGGGAACACTTTGGGAAATTCATTCACCACCGCCAACTCATTCATTGATGTCTTGCTGTCGACAGGTAATGTTGCAAATAAAGCAAACATTTTAGCTTCGTCTTCTAACAAGGCCCTCAATTCCTTATTAGACAAGGAATCCACCAATGCTTCCTTTTCTGGAGTAAGGAACAACAACACCTTCCGAAAACAATCGATGTAGACTCGGTTGAACTCCAACCAGTTCATACCTAGAATAACATCCAGCTTACCAAGTGGCAGACAAATCAGATCTACTCCGAAGTCTCTACCGAAAATAGTCAGTGGACACTTCAAACACACCAAAGAAGTAATCACTGAACCAATAAAGGGAGTTTCAATAGTCAACCGTTGCCCAAGAGTAGACGACACCAATCCTAACCTCTTCACACAATCAACAGAAATGAACGAGTGGGTTGCACCCGTGTCAATCATAGCAGTCAAAGGAACATTATTGAAAAAATAAGTACCTTTGATAGAACGCTCCTCACCGACATCTTGAGTCCCTACCACCGCAAACAGTTTACCACTGGCCTGAGGCGCCTGAGACTTCTTCGGCTTCTCGCAATGTGTACTGATATGACCTTTCTCACCACAGTTATAACAGGTAGGCATAGCAGTCCTGCAATCCGCCATCACATGGCCTGGCTTACCACACTTGAAACACTTCTTCACCTCATCCGGACAATCATTAGCATGATGCCCCGCACCACCACATCAGAAACATTTCACACCAGCAGACGCTCTCCCTTCTCTGGGCTTCTTATCCGTAGCAGCCTTATGTTTTCCCTTATCAGCAGGAACACTGTAAGGAGTACAACCAAATCTCTGTTTACCCTTCCGATCATTCACAACCTTATAGTATGCAATTCTGGCCCGGTTATCATTATCATAAATCCTGCTTCTGCTTACCAGCTCAAGATAATTCCTGATCTTCTGACAAGCGATCCCCATCTTGATCTCCGGACGCAGCCCGTTTTCAAACTTCAAACACTTGGAAGTCATTGCCTCTTCAGTATTGTAATGAGGACAATACTGTACCAAACCTTCAAATTTAGCAGGATACTCTGCTACAGTCAGATTACCCTGCTTCAGCTCCAGAAAATCTATCTCTTTAGCACTTCGTATATCTTCCGGAAAATACTTTTCTAGAAAACTAGTTCGAACCACATCCCAAGTAATAGCAGTTCCTGCAGCCTCCAATCTCTAGAAACTATTGTCCCACCAAGCCTCAGCTTCACCTTCCAGCATGTGAGTACCGAACCTCACTTTTTGCTCATCATTACAACCCATTGTCCTGAAAATTTTCTCAATTGCCTTCAGCCACTTCTGTGCAGCTTCAGGATCCAAAATTCCCCCTTCAAACGTCGGTGGCTTGTTACTCTGAAACTGTGCCAAATCTCTGAATTGCGCACCCGCAGCTTAGTTCTGATTAGCAACCACCTGCGCCATCGCTTGCATAGCTTCAGCCAAAGCAACATCATTCCTTCCTACGATACTGCTCAACCAAAACAACACTAGGTTAAAAGGTACACAACCTCTATCCTAAAGACAAACTCAAATACTACACTGGCCGGACGGACCGACCTGCTCTGATACCGACTTATAACACCCCACTTTCCCAAATTAAAATAAAACATGATTAAATCAAATAAATATCAGAGTTTCCCTTCAAAAGTGGGATATCACATTCAACAAAATTCTACAAAACATTTCATTGTATGATTTTCAAAATAAAGCAGCGGAAAATTACCATTAGTACATCATTCTAGGCCATCTGCCAAGTTACATAAAACATTCATTAAGAGAATTCACCAAAATAAGATACGCCACAGGAATACAACAAATTTATCATAAACAAATAAACTCCCAAGTCCCGTGTTACGTATCAGAGCATCCTAGGACTCGACTCGCACACCACTATCCAAGCTAGCTATGCACCTGGATTATCTGTACTTCCAAAGAAGCACAGACCACAACAACAACAAAGGGGTGAGTAAACATGATCGAAATTATCGGTAATAAAATACATGAATAAAAGGCAGTAAATAAACAAATCATCACCCCATCAGCATCAACAGGACCTACTGTCCAATCAACAACCCAACATACAATAATGCAAGTATGCAACTCAACACATGCATGCGGTACCGACTCATCATCACTGATGGACACTGGGCCATCAACCCTCCATAATGGAGCACATCGTAATCATCACTGATGGACACTGGGCCATCAACCCTCCACAAGGGAGCACATCATCACTGATGGACACTGGGCCATCAACCCTCCACAAGGGAGCACATCATAAACATCATAAGAGATTATGGATGGATCACTTACGCTCCTCCTGAGACATAATCCATCCCACCAAAACATCATAAGAGAGTACGGTTGAATCACTTACGCTCCTCCTGAGACATGATTCAACCATACCAAGACACCATGCTATGCACAACACCAAATGCACAACACACAAACATCAAGCACACTAAGTGCACACGATCCTACTGATCACATCACCATACATCATACATATCTATATACACACCAACCAATTATATCAATCAAGTTAAATAATAGGGAAATCACATTTGAACACCGAGTACACACGATCCTCCCGATCATCTCACTATGCATCATATACGTATTACATATATATATCTTACCCACCAATTAATTATATCAATTAAATTCTGAAGGTGAGAAAATACTTAAAAGGATGGGGGGGGGGGGGGGTTGAATAAGGATTTTGAAAATATTATGGCAATCAAAACACAATGATTTTTATCCTGGTTCGTTGAACTCAACTAATCCAGTCCACCCTATCAAGAGTGATTTGCCTTTCTCCACAAGGACTTAATCCACTATAATCAAACTGATTACAATATCAACCACTAAGAACAACTGTCTTAGTCTTCTCAAGAACTACTGACCACAACTTGGTCTTCTCAAGGAACTTTTACAATTAAATGTAAACTAAACAAGTGTTTGAATGCTTATAAGAAAGCTATATCACAACTATGATTTACACTTAAGTTTAAGAACTTATGAAACTATTCAGAAAAGAATAATAATTTGTATGAGAGCTTTGAGAGAGTTTCAATGAAATTTTTCAATAATCGTCAACTGAAGAAAGTTGTTGAAGGCTTGCTTTTATAGACAAGGAAGTCCAAGACGTTGCAAGCTTGAAGACCATGTACTGCAAAGTAGGTGTAGCCTTTTTGTCTTCACATCAGTTGACCTTTCCTAGAAGTAGAACATTCAGAGAAATCCTTTTTGCCTGAGTTCTTGTGTCTAGCATGAAAGAGGAAAGAGTCGTTTGGTATAACTAACGAATATATCTTTGAATAATCTTCTTCAACAAGTTTCTATATCATAGCAATCAACATTAGAACCTTGAGTGATCAGAGTCTTGATGTCTTCAGAGTTTGCTGTATCAGAGTGTTGCAGCAAGTGTGCTTTAGCGTGAAATCAATCAGAGCAGAGTTTGGAGATCAGATCCTCAGTACTTGCAGCGAACAGTACTATCAGAGTCTTCTGAAAAACAGTGCTTGAATCTTTTCATACAAAGTCTTTAGTCTACGCTTCAGATGCTTCTATAGCTTCTCCTTCAGATCCTTCTGTAGGCAGCGCTCAGAGTCTTCTGTAAGCAGCGCTCAGAGTCTTCTAATTAGATGCTTCTGATGCTCAAAGCCTTGCGTAGTTCAACGTTCAGATCCATTTTTGCTTTCAGAAGAATATTAACTTTAATATCTGCAGCAAAAATACTTGAACAAATTTAGAGTATATAATTTCTTAATACAAAATTTCATTAGTGTTATCATCAAAACATAGAGATATAACTAAGAACCAATATGTGTTCTAACAATCTCCCCCTTTTTAATGATGACAAAAACATAGGAAATTTTATTCAATAAAGAGATAATTATAACTCCCTCTGAATTGAATACTAAGAAGGAATAGAAACTTCCCTTTTTGCATGAGTATTCTTTTTAAAATCAGAGCTTGAATGTTCAAAATTAGAGCTTGATTTGGATGAACGTTTTAGAATCAGAGCCTGATTGGTTAACCTTGATCTGGGGATCTCAGAGTTACTTTAATGAATTTTGTCAGATTTATCATTCTTGTTCTGAAAGACTAAAAATTCATGTTAGTTATAATTTGATATGTCTGAATTCCATTCAGGTAAAGTTTATTTGAACAGTCAGAATTTCATTTTCTCCCCCTTTTTGTCATAATAAAAAAAAACTTTTTAAGACAAAAAAAAAGGAAACAGAGAGAAAAGATACAAACATATAGAGAAAACATTCAGATTCATTCATTCAAATATTCAGATAGAACAGACAAAAACATCAGATGAGAAATTCAAAACAAGTGCTCAAACATCAGATAAAGAAAACATGAATCTAAGACTGTTTGGAGAGGAGCATCTTCAGAAGGTGGGTGATCTCAGAAGATGATTCTTCTTGCTTGGACATCCACTTCTCAATGTTTTCAGTCTTCTGATCTTGCCTTGCCATCCAGGACTTTATCTCAGATTAACCAGCTTCCAGCACAGCAATCTTATCTTCTAAGTCTGGGTTCTCTTTCTTAATCTCAGAAGAAGTAGACGGAGCAGATTCTGATGCAGGAGTAGGAACAGAGTCAATATGAGTTGCAGAGTCTGGAAGCACAGATTCAGATGATTTGTCCACAATCATCAGAGCTAAAGGATTGTCTTTCAGAATGACTTCAGGAGAAGATCCTTCAATAGATTCAGAAGCAGCAGACACTCCAGAAGTTGAGAGCACATCCTCAAAAAGCAATGTAGGAGATCTGGTTACATTCCAAAGCATTGTTCTGGTAAGCTCAGCGAATCTGATCTTTGCATCATCAGAGCATACACTCTTCAGATTTGAAGATACAGTGTTGAATCTGGAGATGAACTTATTCCAGAATTCTTCAGACTCTTCTGGATTGATGCTTGAGAGACATTTCTCTTTCACAGAGTCTAAACTCATCCTTATTTCTTTCTTGAAAGCAGCAAATAAAACATCAACATTTAGCCTAGATTTAGGTTTAAGAAAGGCTTCCAAAGTTGATGGTTTGGATGGTTCAGATGGTGGTATTATGGTAGGAATGATGATTAGAGGACTGGGATATGGTGGTTTCTTCTGAGCAGGCAAGAGGTGAAAGAGTGGTTTGATTCTGCGAATGGATGGGATGACAACTCTTGGATTAACAGAGTATGGAACAAAGCTGATTGTTTTGGTTTATCAAAGAAGTGTTTGAGTTTGAGTGCAGAGGGAAAGGGGATCAAATGGTAAGGGTTTGAAAGATGCAAATGAAACAAACTCAGATGATCTTGGTTTAGGTTTTGGATTGGGTTTAAGAATGATAGCATCAGATGAAATAGATGTATCTGGTTGGTTAGGTTCATATCCTCTGAGAGAGAGAGGGGTGAGCTAACTTCTGGATGAACATCAGATTCAGATGAATCAGATGAGGTTGATGAAGGACATGATGTGGAAGATACGTCAAACATCATTTTGAGGGGTTGAATATCCAGAACCTCAGAATCAGATATGTATGATTCAGTAGGTTTGGGTTTCTCAGGTAGAGGATTAGGTTGTGGATTAGAAGGTGTAGATTTTGGTGATTCATATATAATAGGTTCAGAGGTAGTGGTTCAGGTTGTTGTAGAGAAGGTACTTGTGGTGTTGGTGTTGGTTCTGCTGGTTTTGTTGTTAGTGGTTCTGATGGAGGAATGTCAGATGATTGTTGTGGTGCAGATTTTGTTTGAATGGATTCTGGGAGTGTAGGAGGTATTGGTTTATTGAGAACATAATCAGTTGGAATTTGTGATTCAGAGTCTTTTTGTTGTTCAGGTTGATAAGATGTAATGGGTTCACTATTTGTTGGTGGTTCAGAGGATTGAGATGGAAAAGAAGTGGTTTGAGTTTGAGAAAGAGGGGGTTCAGGAATAGAGCTAACTGTTGATGATTCTATTGCTATTTCAGAAGTAATAGGTAAGGATGATTTAGTACCTGTTTTCTTGACACGATTGATCTTCACAGATGAAGCTTCTCCAGAAGCTTTTCTCTTCTTCTTCTTCTGTGGTTCTTCAACAGTTTTTTGTTTCTTCTGAATTGCAGCTTCTTCCACCTTTAATTGTCTTCTCTTCCTCATATTCTCCTCATAAACATCTGGGATTGGTTCTCTTGCACGTAGCAGAATATCAGCAGGTACAGGTGTTCCATCTGCCTTGCACATCTGAATGTACAGAAGAGTTGCGTCTCTAGGTTCCTCAGCACCAAAAATAGGAAAGTCTTTTACTGGAATCCTCCTTTGACTGACTTCAACAATATTCAGCTTAGTAGGAGCAGTTGTGAGTTCATCCACAGTTTTCAACCTTTGGAGACTCTTCCCATTCAGAGGTTTTCCTATAATTGAAGCAAGTTCTTCTTTCACTTCAGCTTCATGCAGATGAGCTACCAGACCATTCTCATTCATAATGTCTGAGATTAATCTTCCAAAAGGTATCCAAGTTCTGATCTTCTAACCCTTAGTCTTGACAGATTCTCTGGATGCATTAATGTGATTCCACAGATGCATGAAAAGAATGTGTGGCAGATCCACTTTAGTACTCTGACTCAGGCAGTACATGAAGTAAAGATGTTCATTGTTAACATAGTCAGGAGAGTTTGTGGATTTTTTGTGGTTTATACAGCCCAGAAAAATCTTGGCCCAGATCTTGTATTCAGGTTTCAGATCTTTGAACTTGTTGGAAGCTTGTCCAGATGAAATTACTTCAGCATAAACTACATCCATGTCAACACGCCCAGCTGGCAGATGAGAAACTCCATCAGTTTCTTCATACCCAATGAGTTTTCTGATCAAATCTTCAGTTATAATAATCTCTTTTCCCAGAACTGAAGAGATTATGAACTTGGGGTAGACAGATGCGTGAATCCAAAATTCTTTCACTAATGTGAATAAACTGGTCCAAACAATCTATCAAAGTACTTCACCCAGCCTTGAGCATCAATGATAGGATGCAAATCAAAACCATTATCAGCCAAAGAGTCAAATTCCACCATTGAATTCACATAAGACTTCAAGCTTATCAACTGGTGTTAAAAGAGTTCTTACCGGTTCCTTAAAAGGGACAACACCCATGTTTGAAGAAGAAACAGCAACCATTGAGGATTGGAACTAAGCCGAGGTTGAAGATGAAGTAGCCATTGATGAAGATGTTGAAGGTTTAGGGTTTAGATGAAGGCTAAAGAGCAAGAAGAAATGCATAAACGTGTTTGTGAGAGTGAAAAGTGTGAAATGTTGAGATTTGTGGAATTTATAGAAGAAATTTAGGGCACACAAACAGTCACACGTACATCACGTACACACTTAGCAATTAATGGCATTTAATAAAAAGAAATTAATCATTTCAAACAATTAATGATTCTGACAAATGGGGGGAAAACGAGAAACCAAATATTCAAACAGTACCTCAAACGTCTCTTCAGTATTGTACACGCCATCTTTTCAGATTCAGAGTGACACGTGTTTGCTTGCATGTGCTTCTGAAAACTCTTTGAGAAATGAAACGTTACCTAACATTCAGATCCTCTGAGGTTTGTTAGTTCAGATACACACAGAAATAATAATTCAAGAGATTAAATAAATGACAGATGAAATACTTCAGAGTTTAAACATTTTGCATCTGAGAAGTTGGCTTCTGATAAATATTATTCTAGACAGAATTCCATACTAATATTTTTCAGAATAAACTTAAACCTATCTTCAGCAAGGGGTTTTGTGAAAATATCAGCCCATTGATGATCTGTATCAATAAAGTCTAAGTTTATAATACCCTTCTGAACATAGTCTCTGATGAAGTGATGTTTAATTTTTATATGCTTAGCTTTAGAGTGTAAAATTGGATTTTTAGATAAGCATATAGCAGAAGTATTATCACAGAATATAGAAATATTACTCTCAAAGATCTGATAGTCTTCTAGCTAACTTTTCATCCAGAGCATTTGAGTGCTACAACCAGCAACAACAATATATTCTGCTTCTGTAGTTGATAGAGCAATTATAGGTTGTTTCTTGCTGTACTAGGAGATTAAATTTCTTCCCAGAAATTGACAACTTCCAAAAGTACTTTTTCTTTCAACTCTGTCTCCAGCGTAATCAGCATCACAGAATCCAACTAGTTTAAATTCATCAAATTTTCTATAACACAAATCCACATTAGTAGTACCTTTCAGATACCTTAGAATCCTCTTAACAGCTGTTAAGTGTGATTCTCTAGGATCTGATTGGAATCTAGCACACAAGCATACACTGAATAAAATGTCAGGTCTAGAAGTAGTTAAGTAGAGAAGAGATCCAATCATACCTCTGTAGAGTTTCTGATCTACTTTCTTACTTACCTCTTCCTTACCAAGAGTGCTTGTTGGATGCATTAGAGTCTTGGCCAACTTACTATCAGTCATGTTGAACTTCTTAAGAAGCTCTTTTACATATTTAGTATGATGAATGTAAGTGCAATCTGGAGTTTGGTTTACTTGAATTCCCAGAAAGAATCTCAATTCTCCCACCATGCTCATCTCAAATTCAGCCTCATACATTGAGCAAACTCCTTTCCCAACGTAACATTGTTAGATCCAAATATAATATCATCTACATATATTTGACAAATTAATAGATCTTTCTTAAATGTTTTACAGAAGAGAGTTGTGTCCACTTTGCCTCTGATAAACTTTTTCTCCAGAAGAAAATTGCTTAATATTTCATACCAAGCTCTAGGAGCTTGTTTTAAACCATAAAGAGATTTCTTAAGTTTAAAAACATGTTCTGGAAATTTTTCACTTTCAAAACCAGGAGGTTGGTGAACATACACTTCCTCTTCTATAATCCCATTTAAGAAGGCACTTTTAGCATCCATCTGATATAGAGTGATGTTATTTTGTGTAGCAAAAGAAATGAGTAAATGAATAGACTCTAACCTGGCCACAGGGGCATAAGTCTCTGTATAATCAATTCCTTCTTGCTGGCTATAACCTTGAGCAACAAGCCTTGCTTTGTTTCTTTCAACTTCTCCTTTTTCATTCAACTTGTTTCTGAAGACCCATTTAGTTCCAATTATATTGAATCCTTTTGGTCTTGGAACCAAATCCCAAACGTCATTTCTTGTGAACTGATTGAGCTCTTCTTGCATGGCAATTATCCAGTCATTGTCTTGCAGAGCTTCATCCACAGAAGTTGGTTCAATAACTAACACCAAACCAAATAATGACGCTTCAGATGATCTGAGGTAGGATCTTGTTCTTATAGGGTCATCCTTCTTTCCAATGATCACATCCTCTGGGTGAGAGGCCTTGATTCTGGAAGATGATCCTTTAACATTAGATTCTTCAGAAATATTCAAGTTGTTCATTTGAGTAGCTAACGGAGTTGCATCTGGCGTTGCTTCTGATTCCTTCACTTGAGTCTTTTCTGCCTCTGAGTCTTCAGAGTCTGCGAGAATTACTTCTCTATCTGTAGAATTTTCAACCTGCTTTGGCTTTTGATTGCCAAGCTTATCATCAAATCTAACATGTATAGATTCTTCCACAATCTGTGTTTCAGTATTGTATACTTTGTAGCCTTTAAAGCGTTCAGAATAGCCAAGCATGAAACACTTCTGTGCTTTAGAATCAAACTTGTTTAGATTCTCTTTAGTGTTCAGCATATAACATATACATCCAAAAGGATGAAAATAAGAAATGTTGGGTTTTCTGTTCCTCCACAATTCATAGGGAGTCTTTGCCAGAAGAGGTCTTACAAACACTTTGTTCTGAATATAACAAGCTATGTTTATTACTTCTGCCCAAAAATGCTTTGCCAGATTTGTCTCGTTGATCATGGTTCTGGCCATTTCTTACAAAGTTCTATTTTTCCTCTCTACAACTCCATTCTGTTGTGGAGTTCTAGGGCAGGAGAAATCATGAGCAATGCCATTTTCATTAAAATATTTTTCAAAATATTTGTTTTCAAATTCGCCACCATGATCACTTCTGACTTTAACAATTTTAAAATCTTTTTCATTCTGGACTTGTTTGTAGAAGTCAAAGAACACAGAATGTGACTCATCCTTATGTTTTAGGAATTTCACCCATGTCCATCTACTATAGTCATCAACAATGACTAATCCATACTTCTTGCCTCTAATGGATGCAGTTTTCACTGGTCCAAACAGATCAATGTGAAGTAACTCTAATGGTCTTGAGGTTGAAACAACATTTTTAAATTTAAAAGAAGATTTTGAAAATTTTCCTTTTTGACATGCTTCACAAAGAGCATCTGAGTTGAACTTCAACTTAGAAAGTCCTCTGACCAAATTGAGTTTATTAATCTGAGATATACGTCTCATATTAATATGCCCCAATCTTCTGTGCCAGACCCATTGCTCATCATTAACAGACATAAGGCATTTTACATTTTGAACCTTAAGTTCTGAAAGATTGATTTTGTAAATGTTGTTCTTCCTCTTTCCATTAAATAGGATTGAGCCATCCTTCTGACTAACAGCTTTGCAACATTTTTTATTAAAGATTATGTCATAACCATTGTCACTTAATTGACTTATGGACAATAGATTATGCTTTAATCCTTCTACAAGTAAAACATTAGATATAGAGGGAAGGTTACCATTGCCAATAGTACCAGAGCCAATAATCTTGCCCTTCTGATTCCCTCCAAACTTGACATCTCCTCCAGATTTAAGCTCCAGGCTTTGGAACATAAACCTTTCTCCTGTCATGTGACGTGAGCAGCCAGAGTCCAGGTACCATGATTGGTGTCTTGACTTTGCTGCTAAATACATCTGCAACAGGTATTATCTTATCCTTAGGTACCCAGATCTTTTTGGGTCCTTTTGGGTTAGTTGCCTTAAAAGTTTGTCTGAACTTCTGTCTTTTTACAACAGGTTTTTTCTGACTAACTTTTGGTTTAAACACAGGAACATTCTGATCAAAACATGTATGTTTAATATCATTCATATGACCAAACTTAAAATGAGAATATAAGGGAGTCTTCTTAATGATAAGTTTATCAACAGGCATTGGACTTAAATCCTTTCCAGAGGAAGATTCATATCCAATTCCTTTCCTGTTGTTTCTGCTAACTCCATAGATAATTGAAGCCATCTTGCTTCTATCTATGCTTTTATCCAGAAACTTCTGAAAACTATAGTCATATTCTTCTAAAATATTTTTACATTTTGACTTAGTTTCAGATTTAGAGTCTTGTTGAGCTTTTTTAAAATTGTTTTTCATTTTCAAATTGTTTTCTTTGAGCTCAGCAACTTCTGACTTTAATAGACTATTCTCAGATTCAAGATTGCATTTAAGCTTCTTGCATTTGAGCTTAATCTGATTATAGTTTTTCAGAACTTCTGATAAAACCTCAATAAGTTCTTCCCTAGAGAGATCAGAGAGTACCTCTTTTGAGGCAGATTCAGATCCAGATGTTCCTTCATCCTGATCTTCCACGCCTGCCATCAGTGCCATGTTGGTGCATTCTTCTTCTGACTTTGATGAAGATTCAGATGCATCTGAATCATCCCATGTAGCCATCATAACTTTCTTTTTATGCTCAGGCTTCCTTCTTGGCTCCTCCTTCTGAAGCTTTGGGCATTCATTCTTGTAGTGCCCAGGTTCCTTGCATTCATAGCAAACAACCTCCTTCTTTCCAGATCTTTTATGTCCAGAGGACTCTTTACGTTGATCTGGCTTCTTGAAGTTCTTGAACTTCCCCTGTTTATGCTTCCAGAGTTTGTTGATCCTTCTGGACAGCAAGGACAGTTCATCTTCTTCTTCAGAAGAAGACTCTTCAGAACTTTCTTCTAACACCTGCAACGCTTTAACATATTTGTTAGACTTTAAAGCAATTGACTTACCTTTCTTTTGAGGCTCGTCTTCTTCAAGTTCAATTTCATGGCTCCTCAGAGAGCTGATTAGTTCCTCCAATGTGATCTTGTTCAGATCCTTAGCTAGCTTCAGAGCAGTGACCATTGGTCTCCATCTGATGGGCAAGCTTCTGATGATCTTCTTCACATGATCAGCAGTTGAATAGCCTTTGTCCAGCACTTTTAATCCAGCTGTGAGGATCTAGAATCTAAAGAACATAGCTTCTATAGATTCAGATTCTTCCATTTTAAAGGCTTCATATTTCTAGATCAGCGCCTGAGCCTTGGTCTCTTTAACTTGTGAGTTCCCTTCATGAGTCATCTTAAAAGACTCAAACAAATCAAATGTTGTTTCTCTGTTGGTAATCTTCTCGTACTCAGTATGAGATATAGCATTTAATAAGATTGTTCTTGCTTTATGATGATTTCTAAACTCCTTCTTCTGAGCTTCAGTCATAGACTTTCTATCAATTTTCTTGCCATCCCCATCAGTGGGGTGAACATAACCATCAATGACTAAGTCCCAAAGATCAGCATCATAACCAAGGAAGAAACTCTCTATTCTGTCCTTCCAATAGTCAAACTTCTCCCCATCAAACATAGGGGGTTTTGTGCTGATTCTATCCCTTTCTTTATATCTGTTGTTGCTGTTGGATGTTGAAGCTTTAGCCATAATATCAACCAAGAAATATCAAGAGTTTTCTCACTGGATCTTTTCTGTTCACGGTGAAGTGATAGCACACACAGAACCAGAGCTCTGATGCCAACTGAAGGTGAGAAAATAATTAGAAGGGGGGGGGGGGGTTGAATAAGGATTTTGAAAATATTATGGCAATAAAAACACAATGATTTTTATCCTGGTTCGTTGAACTCAACTAATCCAGTCCACCCTATCAAGAGTGATTTGCCTTTCTCTACAAGGACTTAATCCACTATAATCAAACCGATTACAATATCAACCACTAAGAACAATTGTCTTAGTCTTCTCAAGAACTACTGACCACAACTTGGTCTTCTCAAGGAACTTTTACAATTAAATGTAAACTAAACAAGTGTTTGAATGCTTCTAAGAAAGCTATATCACAACTGTGATTTAAATTTAAGTTTAAGAACTTATGAAACTATTCAGAAAAGAATAATAATTTTTATGAGATCTTTGAGAGAGTTTCAATGAAATTTCAATAATCGTCAACTGAAGAAAGTTGTTGAAGGCTTGCTTTTATAGACAAGGAAGTCCAAGACGTTGCAAGCTTGAAGACCGTGTACTGCAAAGTAGGTGTAGCCTTTTTGTCTTCACATCACTTGACCTTTCCTAGAAGTAGAACATTCAGAGAAATCCTTTTTGCCTGAGTTCTTGTGTCTAGCATGAAAGAGGAAAGAGCCGTTTGGCATAACCAACAGATATATCTTTGAATAATCTTCTTCAACAAGTTTCTATATCACAGCAATCAACATTAGAACCTTGAGTGAT
The DNA here is from genome assembly GCA_963859935.3 of Lathyrus sativus. Classification (NCBI taxonomy): domain Eukaryota; kingdom Viridiplantae; phylum Streptophyta; class Magnoliopsida; order Fabales; family Fabaceae; genus Lathyrus; species Lathyrus sativus. The sequence goes on from OZ012739.1 coordinate 134,987,294, forward strand.
CAGAGTCTTGATGTCTTTAGAGTTTGTTGTATCAGAGTGTTGCAGCAAGTGTGCTTTAGTATGAAATCAATCAGAGCAGAGTTAGGAGATCAGATCCTCAGTACTTGCAGCGAACAGTACTATCTGAGTCTTCTGAAAAATAGTGCTTGAAACTCTTCATACAAAGTCTTCAGTCTATGCTTCAGATGCTTCTGTAGCTTATCCGTCAGATCCTTCTGTAGGCAGCGCTCAGAGTCTTCTGTAGGCAGTGCTCAGAGTCTTCTAATTAGATGCTTCTGATGCTCAAAGCCTTGCGTAGTTCAACGTTCAGATCCATTTTTGCTTTTAGAAGAATATTAACTTTAATATTTGCAGCAAAAATACTTGAACAAATTTAGAGTATATAATTTCTTAATACAAAATTTCATTAGTGTTATCATCAAAACATAGAGATATAACTAAGAACCAATCTGTGTTCTAACAAATTCTATATTTCATAATTTCACCTTTCAACACCAGGTATACACTCTACACCACTGAACACCATCTCTCTACCTATCACAACCCAAGGAATCCCACAAAACAAATCACAAAGCAAAACAACACAAAATCACGTTCTGTCACGCTCGCTGGCTCACTCGCCTAGCGAGGCCTTAGCGAACGCTCGCTGCCTCATTCGCCTAGCGAACCTGCTAGCGAAGGCAGACAATGGCTACTGGAAGTATTCTCTACCCAACTCGCCTAGCGAATCCCTAACGAATGCTCGCTACTAGCTCGCTCAGCGAAGGTGCTGGCGAATGTCCGCGATTTCACAAAACTCTCACTGTTCAGAAATTCATCAGAAGCTCAAAAATCGTCTGATTCTCACTCAACCAGTACCTGTAGCCTTAGCATAGCATTCTACGACTAAACTACACTACTTAATCCAGACTTTACCCGATAAAACACCAACTCTACCGATTAAATCATTTCTGGCCTAAAACGGTAAACTACTCAGAATCACCCAAACCACCCAAACAATCCTTATACAATCACATGCAAGGGGTTCAGCATGACAGAAATGAACAGAAACACAATAATCACACTAATCATAATCATCAAATCCCTATGGGGTTAAGGAATCCCCAACTACCCAATTCATGCAATTACCAATCCCAAGAATCGTTGAAGAATTCTCAAGAATCTGACAGCCTAGCCTTCTTCTTCTTCCTGTTGTTCTTCCTCCTCAATTTTCTTCCAACTAGACCGTGTTCTTCTTTTCCCCTTTCTCTAAAACTCACAGATACCCCTTACAACACTTATTCCTCATTTCTTTATTCCAATAATATTAATAATAATAATAATAATAATAATAATAATAACAATAATAATAATAATAATAATAATAATATTACTATTAATTATCAAATTATTATTATTATCAATTATATTATACTAATATTAAAGGCTATAGCTTCTTAAATAATCCCCACAAAAGACATGCCGAAATAAAATAACACTGGAAAGACTAAATAATTAAAATGGGTGTTACAGAGAGAAGCAAGCAACTGAAGTTAGAAATGGATATGAGAGTCAAGTATCAGAATGGTTTCAAAGGGGCTGATGCATCATTGACAACTCTTCGACAACGCCTAAAGGAAACTAAGGCCTCTTGTGATAGAGCATGGCAGTTCTTTGAATTAGCTTTTGCTGAAAAGAAGGAGACAAGGGAGAATCTCGAGGCTGACATTGGGGATCTTGAAGAGCAGTTGAGAAATGCTTTAACACTAGTGGAAGATGAACGACGACTCAAGGAGGAAGCATTGAGAGCTTCGTATGTCACTCCTGACATGTGGAACAACAAATGTTTAGAGTTGGAAACCGCCCGAGAAACAACCACTCTGTGGAGGAATCGTTTCAATGCCTTGCAAAGGGATAGTGCACAGTGGCTCAAGAAGGAGGCTCAGCTCAATGAATTGTTGGATACCCATGTGGATTCTCTTCGTTATTATCAGCCGACTCTAGACATGTGTCGTGTTAGGTATAACAATCTAGTGGAGCATTACAACCTCATGATCCGTGATATCCCATGGAGGTTGGAAAGTGTGATTCAAGACTTGGAAGGAAGTGACATCTCTCCTTCTATCCATCACTTCATCCAGCTCTGCGACTAGATGGTTAGAAGATTCATGTTCGAGACAAAGAAGCTTGAAGAACGTCTCCAAAAGAAGGATTTTTAGTTATTCAGTATTTTTCTTGTAGCATGAATTGTTATCTTTAGCTTATTCAGCAATCGTTTGTATTGAATCTTCTCTCAAATTAATGAAAGTTTTCTTTTTGGTCTAAATTGCGCATTCTTTATTATTCAGTCGCAGTTTTACAATGCCGATGATAATCATAAGTCTCGAAAGTCTCTTGAACATTGCATACGTTTGCGCATCCTTCTACATTCCCTAAAACCCGACCATACACGCCGCTTACCCTTTCGCAGTTGAAGCAAGCTGACTTCCCGACATCAGTACAACACAAGAAATAATCAAAGGAGAATTATGGATCAGCTAGAGCAAAACCAGGCTGCCATGAAGGAAGAGATGCAAGGTATGAAGACGCAGATGAATCAACTCATGGAGGTGATCCAAAACATGGCCAGAAATCAAGAGGAGATGAGGTTAGAAGCGGAAAGGAATGCTAAACAAACCCTGAATGGCATGGTTCCCAATGCAGGTGACGTAATTCCAATCCCTTCCAGTGTAATTCCAATCCCTGCAGGTTATGTTCCAATCCCTACCGGTGCTACTCCAACCCCTGTTGGTGCAATTCCTACTCCCACGGGCGTGGTACCTATTAGTACAGTCCATCTTCCCGCTACTACGATTCCACCACCAGTCCACTATGACGATCATGAAGGATTCTACCAAAATTCAACTGAAGCGTATGTACCACAGAATGTCGAACTAGAGAAGAAGTTCAATGCCTTACAAGAAGTGGTGAGGGCAATGCAAGGCCTCGATGTTTTGGGACTAGATGCCGCTGAAATATGTCTTGTGCCAGGGGTTAAGATACCTCTGAAGTTTATTATCCCGACTTTCGAGAAATACAAGGGTAACAGCTGTCCCAAGACCCATATAAGGTCTTACTGCAGGAAGATGGCTGGCTATTCCGATGACGAGAAGCTATTAATCCATTTCTTTCAGGATAGTTTGACGGAGGCCTCTCTGGAATGGTACATGCATCTCGAACAATCCAATGTGAAGAGCTGGAAAGAGTTAGCAGATGTTTTCGTGAAACATTATCAATACAACACTGACATGGCTCCAAATCGGATGCAACTCTAGAATCTGACCCAGAAACCGAACGAGTCTTTTAAAGACTTTGTGCAGAGATGGAGAGGACTAGCCGCAAGAGTACAACCCCTGTTAATGTATAAGGAGCTTAAGGACCTCTTCATGGGCACGCTGCAAGGGCCGATCCTTGAGCGTATGGCGTCTACAACTTCTACAGTGTTTTCTGAACTTGTCACGGCTGGAGAAAGACTAGAGAGTTTAATGAAGTCAGGAAAGATTCAGAATGCTGGTGGATCCTCAAGTCAGGTCAAGAAGCCATATCAGGGTTTCGTTAAGAAGAAAGAAGGCGAAATTAGTGTTGTTTCCACAGACATAGGGAGAGCCCATCAAGGGTATCACCATATTGCTGTCGTTGCTCCATAACAACCACTTTCCATTCCAGCAAGTCAGCCTGCAGCTCAGCAGAATCGACAACAACAATCCTACCAACCAAGACAAAATCAGTATCAAGGTCCGAGGAGGCCAGAAAGAAGGCTTGATCCAATTCCGTCAACATACGCCAGATTACTTTCGTTCTTGTTGAAAGGAGGTCTTGTTCAGCTTAGGGAAATGAAGGACCCTCAGGCTGTTCTCCCCTTTGGTTATGACGTCAATGCAAGATGCGAGTTCCATTCTGGCGCCCCAGGCCATAACATTGAAAATTGCAAAGCTCTGAAATACATTGTACAAGATCTTATCAATTCAAAGGCGATAAACTTCACCCAAAACACCCCGAACATCAAGACCAATCCAATGTCGGCTTACCACTCAACAAACATGATTGAGAACTCTAGAGGGATTCGATTAATTTCGGACATTGACAAACTGAAAACTCCTCTTTCCACTATTAAGGAGCAACTCATATTGAATAACATTTATCCTAGCTATCTAGCCAATTGTCATGTTTTTTGGACGGATATCAAGGATGCGCTGAGTTAAAGAAAGGCATCCAAAGCCTGATTAATCAAGGTGTATTAGTAGCAGAACAACTTTCAAAGTCTGAAGAAGTGTCTACTCTTGAAGTTCCGTTTGAAACATTGGAGATACCGTATGACGATGAATGTGAGTCATGGTTCCTTCTGATAATATGACTCGTACTCCGTTGACCATACCGTGTGATGAGGAAGAATGGGACAACATGTATGGACAGGCTCCTATCCCTATGCAGATCCCATATGATGAGACGTATGTGATTCCTTATGGTCAAGGTGGAATACCTTTGAGTATACCTTACGATCCAGTCGAGATACCTATGTCTCCACCGTCAATGAACCAGCTTGTCATTTCGGTGCCAGCTCCGTTTCCATATGAGAGCACGAATGTTGTACCTTGGATATATGACGAGACTGTTTTTCTCAACGGGAAGAAGATGGGAGAAGAGGAAATCTTGGAAGAAAAGAAGACTATAGAGAACATCGTGGGAATTGGTGGCGTCACTAGAAGTGGTCGAATCTTCACTCCAACCTCACCACCTGTCAACAACAACGACAATACAAAGAAAGATACTGTTAAACCAAGCACCATCGAACAGGGGCAGTCATCTAAACAGAAGGAAACCCTAAATAATGAAGCAGAGGAGTTTCTAAGAATCATTCAGAAAAGCGATTGCAAAGTGTTTGACCAGCTCAATCAGACTCCTTCGAAGATATCCATGCTATTATTATTAATGTATTCGAAAGCCCATCAGGAGGCATTGTTAAAATTTTTGAAGGCTGCTCACGTACCGCAAGAGATATCAGTGGTATAGTTTAAAGAGGTGGTGGGGAATATAGCATCAGGCCACATTTTGAGCTTCAATGGTAGTGAATTACCTCCCGAAGGTAAGAATCATAACAAGGCCTTACACATTACCATTGAATGTGTAGATGTGGTATTCTCTAGAGTGCTTGTCGATACTGGATCATCGCTGAATGTGCTACCAAAGAGCTCGTTGCGCAAGCTGTCAATTGAAGGACTTGTGATGAAACCAAGTCAAACCATTGTAAAAGCTTTTGATGGAGCTAAGAGAACTGTAATAGGCAAGGTTGATCTCCCGATCAAGATTGGACCTCATACTTTTATCATTACATTTCATGTAATGGATATATATCCCGCCTACAGTTGCCATCTTGTTCGCCTGTGGATACATTCAGCAGGTGTCGTAACATCAACCCTGCATCAGAAGATTAAATTCATGATTAATAATCAAATGGTCATCATTGACGATGAAGAAGATGTTCTTGTGAGCCATCTTGCTTCTTTCCGCTATGTGGAAGTAGGAGATGAAGTGCATGAGACTCCGTTTCAAGCTTTTGAAGTAATTAGTGTTGAAATGATTCATGAGAAGCATGTGTCTTCAATAGTGACTTGGAAGGATGCAAGGACAGTGATAGAGGAAGGTCATCCGCGAGGATGGGGCAGAGTATTGGAATTGCCCGTTAACAAAAATGGAGTTGGTATGGGTTACAAGCAGAAGAACGCCTCTGAGAAGGGCAAAGAACTTGCAACTCCGTTGGTTTTTACTAGTGGAGACCACCTCGTCGATGGTCAAGTCACATTTTTGGAAACTGAAGCCGAAGGTCATGAAGAGCTGTGCATGGTGTATCCTAGGGCACCTAACCAAACTTTGAATAATTGGAGAATCGTCGAAGTCCCCGAAGTTACTCTAATAGACGAGTAATTCCCTGTTTTTTTTTTCCGTTTCATCTAAAAATCCTATGCTCTGCCCAAGGCATGTGGATCATGTTGTAGGGCTGTTTGCTTTTAAAGCACAACTTATCATCAATAAATAAACCTTTGCATCCAATTACGCTCTCTTCTTTCATTTTTACTTTTCGCACATAAAATTATTTTTCAAAGGCAATGTTTTGTTTTGTTTTCTTCTTTTTCTTCCATCTTTTCTAAAAATAAAAGCATGAAGTCATTCATCGTGCAGATCCTCCTCTGTTCATGTCGATAACGACCCTAATATGGTCCGATATAACTTTGATAACCCGATCTACCAAGCCGACGAAGACTGCAAGGAAGATTGTGATATCCCAGAAGAGCTAGCAAGATTGCTAAAGCAAGATTCAAAGGTCATTCAACCGTATCAAGAAGAGGTTGAAGTTATCAACATGGGAACTGAAGAGGACGCCAAGGAGATCAAGATAGGTGCAGCCTTGGGGTCAGAGATTAAGACAAAGCTGGTCATATTGCATCGAGAGTATGTTGACGTGTTTGCTTGGTCCTACAAAGATATGCCTGGTTTAGATAAAGATATTGTGGTGCACAAGCTACCCCTCAAAGAAGGTTGCCTGCCAGTGAAGCAAAAGTTGAGGAGAACGAAGCCAGAGATGTCCTTCAAGATCAAAGAAGATGTGCAGAAGCAGCTAGACACTGGTTTCCTGGCAGTATCCAGTTATCCATAATGGGTAGCGAATATTGTCCCAGTTTTGAAGAAGGATGGGAAGGTGCGAATGTGTGTCGATTATAGATACCTCAACAGGGCAAGTCCGAAAGATGACTTCCCTCTACCACACATTGACGTACTAGTAGACAATACAACCCAGTTCTCTGTCTTCTCGTTTATGGATGGCTTTTCTGGATATAATCAGATTAAGACAAAGCCCAAAGATATGGAAAAGACAACTTTCATCACCCCATGGAGAACTTTCTGTTACAAGGTCATACCGTTTGAACTCAAGAACGCAGGCGCAACATATCAGCGAGCAATGGTTACTCTCTTCCATGACATGATATATAAAGATATTGAGTGCTATGTAGACGATATGATTGCAAAATCCCAGACCGAGGAAGAACACCTCGTTCACTTGGAGAAGCTTTTTGCTAGACTAAGGAAATTCCAGCTAAGATTAAATCCCAACAAATGTACTTTTAGTGTGAGATCTGGTAAACTTCTAGGTTTTATTGTAAGCCAAAAGGGGATTGAAGTCGATCCAGATAAGGTCAAGGCTATCCAAGAGATGCCAGCACCCAAAACCGAAAAGGAAGTCCGAGGTTTCCTTGGTAGATTGAACTACATCGCTAGGTTCATATCTCATCTAACGGCCACTTGTGAGCCCATCTTCAAACTACTTCGAAAAGATCAAGCTATGGTGTGGAATGACAATTGTCAGGAAGCCTTTGACAAAATAAAGGAATATCTACAAGAACTGCCGATCTTGATGCCTCTAGTACCCGGACGACCCTTGATCATGTACCTGACTGTGTTAGAGGGATCCATGGGGTGCGTGCTAGGTCAACACGACGAAACTGGTAGGAAAGAGCATGCAATTTACTACCTCAGCAAAAAGTTTAATTAATGTGAATCGAGATACTCAATGCTCGAGAAGACATGTTGCGCATTGGCTTGGGCCGCAAAATGCTTGAGACAATATATGCTCACCCATACGACCTTGTTGATCTCCAAAATGGACCCTGTCAAGTACATATTCGAGAAATCTGCTCTCACTGGACGAGTGGCTCGTTGGCATATGGTATTAACAGAGCACGACATCCAGTATGTTATGCAGAAGGCTATCAAAGGAAGTGTACTCTCTGACTATCTCGCTCACCAACCTATGGACAACTACCAATCTATGCGCTTTGATTTTCCTGATGAAGACGTCATGTTTGCCAGAGACTATACCACACCAGGCCCAGATGATGGATGTAACACCCCCTTTTTATACCCCCAAATTAATACATTTAATCAATTAGGCACTTAGAAAATTTATTTCATCAGAGTTTAATTAAAACATGGTATATAAGAGGCGCATCACATTATCACGAAATTAAACACATACGATACCTGCTCAAAATAGATATGCAACAATGGGTAACCCACATCTCAATATTGAGAATAAAAGCGGAAACATCCAAATATTGAATCGATCACATTCATAAAAGCATATACAACCATTCAATCAATTCATGCTTTACAACCATATCCACAGCGGATACATACACAGATGTATCACAAGGAATCAAAACAAATGTAACTCCAAAGGAGTCAAAGGCTTCCTAACTACCCAGATGTTACATATCAGAGCCATTGACCAAAAAGAATGAAGACATCGCTTCACAAAAAGAACCTCCAGCTTCCTACTCTGCAATGCCTCATAGAGCATTATAAAACAGCAGAAGGGTGAGAAACAATATCATAACAGTTAATGCATAAAATTGTATATATACATATACTCATATTTGTACAAGTTATACTCAAATTATGTTCTCACCACATTAAGCATATACAATTAATCATGCCTCTACACATGCTCATGAACATTCACTATATGTTCCTCCAAACAATCATATATAACATACACAGTTACATTCATACAACTAATGCATCATACACAGATGACTCATGCAACTCATAGAGACCGACACACGACTCTATGCAGATGCAAATGCGGTACCGACTCATTTCAACAGATTCTCAAGGAATCGAGTATTCAGCAGATTCTCCACGGAATCAAGTATTCAGCAGATTCTCCATGGAATCAAATATTCATCAGATTCTCCACGGAATCGAATATTCAGCAGATTCTCCACGGAATCAAATACTCTGCAGATTCTCCACGGAATCAAATACTCTAGTCAATCCTCCAAGGGATTACATGTTATGACCGATTCTCCAAGGAATCTAATGTAACCATCGTATCATACGAGGTTCTGCAAATCCTCCAAGGGATCATTCAACACAAAAATGCATACTAAGATGCTACACAATGCTAATCCTCCGAGGGATCGATCAACACAGAATGCATACTATGTTCACAAACATACTCATTGCATTTATCACATACATCGCATATATCTATCATGCATTCACCTTATGCACCATTTCGCACATGGTTTACACACATATCAGCCTATCAATGCGTTTCTATTCAATTCAAGCAAATACACAAGATTATCAAACGTCCAAGATTCACCATTGGCTCTACAATCTAGGATTCACGCCTTTCGGCCACCCACAGCACGACATGTCGAAACAGTTCACACATCAATCATTCATATAGGCATTAATCATAATTGAATTGGCCAAAAATCATGCTATGAATAAACAGCAAAACAAATAACACTGCCAGGTTCGCCAACCTTCGCCTGGCGAAGCCACGCAGCGAATGCTCGCTGGCCTTCGCCTGGCGAACTTCCCAGCGAAGTCCACTGGGAGTAATTCTGGAATTACTCGCTGAGGCTCGCTACACACTCGCCTGGTGAACCTTCGCCAACTCACTTCGCCTGGCGAACTTGCCAGCGAAGACAGGGTGTTGCTTCTGACTTGCTTCGCTGCAGCTCGCTGGGCTTCGCCTGGCGAAGCTTCGCTGCCATTCGCCCGGCGAGCCTGCGAAGACAGAACCTCCATGGCTGTTCCAAAGCCCAAACTCCACACAACCAACCGATTAAATCCAAACCAGTCTCAGTGGCACAACCCTACCATCACCCGACTAAACTACATCGTCTAATCCGAGTTCTAACCGATTAAAACCTCATTCTACTCATCAAACCAACTTCTAACCTAAGTGGAAAAAGAGTAGAAACTCTACAAAATCCAAACACATACACATACAATCATATACATTAAAGAGATGATGGAGTTTCACACCCTTACCGATCGATTGCAAGCTTTGGTGATGATCCCTTGATGATTCTAGGTTTTCCTCTCCACTTTCTCTTCTCTTTCTCTTCTCCTCTTTTCTTTCTCTTGTTTTTCTTCTTATGTTACTATCTTTCTTTCTTTTCCTCTCTTATTCTATTTCTATCTCTATTTCTTTCCTCTCAAATTCTTTCCAACACTTACCAATCAATTCTCACACTAAATTGCTAAATGTCTAAAATGCCCTTTTTACTCTAATTCCCCCGAAAACTCTCCGAATCGGTAAAAATAGATAAAATAAGCAAACACCACATAGTAATATATAATTTCTCAATTTAAAACAAACATCAATTAAATAAATTAAAAGACTCAACAATTAATGGGAATTCAGAATCGGGGCGTTACAACTCTCCCCCACTTTAGAAATTTTCGTCCTCGAAAATATTACCTTATTCAAACAACTCTGGATGCGATTCTCGCATCTTGCTCTCCAACTCCCAAGTCATGTTGCCTTCCGCGGCACCTCCCCAGGACACTTTCACAAGCGCAATATCCTTGCCTCTTAGTTTCTTAACTTCACGGTCCAAAATACTAACCGGTAAAACTTCAACTGTAAGGTTATCTCTTACTTCAACTTCATCCATTGGGATAACATGTGACGGATCCGGAACATACTTCCGAAGTTGCGAGACATGGAATACATCGTGCAAATTCGAAAGGTTTGGAGGTAACGCCACACGATAAGCCACAACACCAACTCGTGCGACAATCTGATACGGACCAATAAAACGAGAAGCCAACTTTCTCGACTTCAAAGCACGACCCACACCCGTAACCGGTGTAACTCTCAAAAACACATGGTCGCCCTCTTGAAACTCGAGATCCTTTCTCCTTTTATCATGATAACTTTTCTGTCTACTCTGAGAAGCTCTCATCTTTTCCCGAATAAATTTCACTTTTTCCGTCGTTTGCTGTACCATTTCCGGACCAACTACCGACTTTTCACCTGTCTCATGCCAACACAGAGGTGTTCGACATCTCCGACCATATAAAGCCTCAAATGGCGCCATACCAATACTCGAATGGAAACTGTTATTATAGGTGAACTCAATCAACGCAAAATAACCGTCCCACGCACCACCTTGTTCAAGCACACAAGCACGCAACAAATCTTCTAACGATTGAATCGTCCTCTCGGTTTGACCATCTGTTTGCGGATGATATGCCGAACTCAATCTCAACTTAGAACCCAAGGCACCTTGCAAACTCTCCCAAAATCTTGAAGTAAATCTAGGATCTCTATCCGACACAATACTCTTAGGAACTCCATGAAGCTTCACAATAGTGCCAACATAAATCTCGGCCAACCTTTCCAAAGAATAAGTAATATCAATCGGAATAAAGTGAGCCGATTTAGTAAGCCTATCAACAATCACCCAAATAGCATTATGTCCTCTTTGCGTATTCGGTAATCCCGTAACAAAATCCATCGATATACTATCCCATTTCCATTCCGGAATATCCAACGGTTGCATCAATCCACTAGGCTTCTGATGCTCCACCTTAGACTTCTGGCAAGTCAAACACGAGTACACAAAACGAGCAACATCACTTTTCAATCCAGACCACCAAAAGATCTTCTTCAAATCCTGATACATCTTATTCGCTCTCGGATGAATACTCAAGTTACTCCGATGTCCCTCTTCCAATATCATCTTTTTCAAATCCGCATCATCGGGAATACAAATACGACCTCGAAACCTCAAAACTCCTAATTCATCAACTTTGAAATCTTCATTTCCATTCGTCATCAAATCCACAAATTTCAAATCCAACTTTTGCTTTTGACACACCGTAGCAAGGAAATCATTCGTGACATGCAACATACCCAGCTTCACACTACTCGGTGTTAACTCACAAACCAAACTCAAATCTCTAAAGTTCTCCAAGAGTTCCCACTCTCTAACCATCAAAGTAGACACGTGCAACGACTTCCGACTTAAGGCATCGGCTACCACATTCGCCTTACCCGGATGATAATTTAAACCAAAATCATAGTCCTTCAAAAGCTCTAGCCATCTCCTTTGCCTCATATTCAATTCTTTTTGATCAAACAAATACTTCAAACTCTTGTGATCGCTAAAAACTTCAAATCTTGCACCATAAAGATAGTGCCTCCAAATTTTAAAAACGAACACTACGGCCGCTAACTCCAAATCATGAGTAGGATAATTCTTTTCATGTACTCTCAACTGTCTAGAAGCATACGCCACGACCTTCCCATCTTGCATCAATACACCACCCAATCCTGACAAAGAAGCATCGCAATAAACCACAAAAGGTTCCGTAGGATTCGGCAAAATCAAAACCGGCGCTGTCGTTAACCTTCTCTTTAATTCCATGAAACTCTCTTCACAATTAACATCCCAAATAAAAGCCTTTCCTTTACAAGTCAACTGCGTTAACGGGAGTGCTAACTTTGAAAATCCTTCGATAAACCTCCGGTAGTAACCGGCCAAGCCCAAAAAGCTTCGAATTTCCGTAACTGATCTTGGAGTCTCCCATTGCATTACCGCATCGATCTTGGATGGATCCACACTAATACCATTTCCGGAAATAATATGTCCAAGAAAACTCACCTTCGATAACCAAAACTCACACTTAGACAACTTTGCGTACAATTTCTTCTCTTTCAAAATCTGCAACAAAATCCTTAAATGTTCTCCGTGTTCCTCTCGAGACTTAGAATAAATCAAAATGTCATCGATAAACACTACCACAAAACGATCCAACTGCTCGTGGAAGATACGGTTCATATATTCCATGAAAACACCCGGCGCATTAGAAACTCCGAATGGCATCACCGTATACTCATAGTGACCATATCGTGTTCTAAAAGCCGTCTTCGAAATATCTTCTTCCTTAACCCGAATCTGGTGATAACCGGATCTCAAATCAATCTTACTAAAAACACGGGCTCCAACTAATTGATCCATCAAATCATCGATTCTTGGAAGCGGATACTTGTTCTTAATTGTCACCTTATTCAACTGCCGATAATCAATACACAATCGCATACTACCATCCTTCTTCTTTACCAACAATACCGGCGCACCCCAAGGAGAAACACTTGGTCTTACAAATCTCTTATCCAACAAATCATTCAACTGCTTCTTCAATTCCACCAACTCCGATGCCGACATCCGATACGGGGCCATCGAAATCGGTCTAGTACCCGGAACTAGATCAATAGAAAATTCAACCTCTCTCTTTGGCGGCACATCCGCAACATCTTCCGGAAACACTTCAGGAAATTCACAAACCACAGGAAACACGTCGAGCTCAACTTTGCTCTCCACCGACAACGATGCAAACAAACCAAACAACTGAGCTTCGTCCGCTAAAAGTTTCTTCAACTCTTTAGTGGAAAGAAAACTCTCGTTTTCACCATCTTCCAAAGAAGGAAACCTTACTAACTTGTGATAGCAATCTAGATGAACTCTATTAAATTGCAACCAGTTCATACCCAAGATTACGTCCAAACCTTCCAACGGCAAACACACTAAATCCATAACGAAGTCCTTACCATACATGGTCAAAGGACAACTTGCACACACCAAAGAAGTAGTTACCGACCCCGAAGCGGGAGTCCCAATAACCATACCACTACTCAAAGAAACCATACACAAATCCAACCGCTTAGCACACGCAAGAGAGATGAACGAGTGAGTCGCTCCAGTATCAATAATAGCAACTAAAGGCATATCATTAATAAAGCATGTACCTTTAATCAAACAATCTGCCGCATTAGTAGCGTCTGAACCTGCTAATGCGAATACTTTTCCGCCCGCCGGAGCTTGCTTCGGTTTGGTACAATTCGGGCTAATGTGACCCACCTCGCCACAATTAAAACACTTCACAACATTCTTTCTACACTCTGCTGCATCATGTCCAAGGAGCCCACAGTTGGAACACTTCGCCTTGAACTTTCCACAATCATAAGACTTGTGGCCCATCACGCCACACTTAAAACATTTGATCGCACCGGAACCTCCTCCGGGTCTCCTATCAAAGTTTCCCCTATGTTTGCCCTTATCAGCAGGCGTCACATAAGGTCCGTTTCGTACTTGCTGCTTCCCTCTCCTCTCGCTCAAACCCTTATAATGAGTAGAACGAGCTCTACTGTCTTCTTCATAAATCCTACAGCACTCGGTCAAATCCGAAAATCTTCGTATTCTTTGATAACCCACCGCTTGCTTTATCTCAGGACGCAAGCCATTCTCATACTTGATACATTTGGAAAATTCCGCCGTAACCGCATCATAGTGAGGGTGAAACTTCACTAACTCAGTAAACTTAGCGGTGTAGTCCACCACTGACATATTACCTTGTTTCAACTCCAGAAATTCCATTTCTCTCTTCCCTTTAACACTTTCGGGATAAACTTCCTTAGAAACTCAGTACAAAATAAATCCCACGTAATCTCCTCATCGTCGACCTCAAGAACTTGCCTCACGCTGACCCACCAGTCATCAGCCTCTTCTCTCAACATATGAGTCCCTAGTCTCACCTTGTTCCCTTCAGCACAATCCATCACCCTAAAGATCCTCTCAATTTCCTTTAACCATATCTGAGCACCATCCGGATCAAATCTCCCTTTGAACACCGGTGGTTGGTTCTTCCTGAACTCATCATTCACATTCACGTTGGGTGCACCCTGCACAGCTCTGGCCATAGCCTCTAACGCCGCTGCCATAGCATTGTCATTACGACCTGCCATATTCTGAGGATTCCCAAAAATAACAACAAGGTTAAACAACCGTTCAACCAACACAACAACAAGACAGACACGACTGACTCAACACTGGCTCTGATACCACTTAATGTAACACCCCCTTTCTATACCCCCAAATTAATACATTTAATCAATTAGACACTTAGAAAATTTATTTCATCAGAGTTTAATTAAAACATGGTATATAAGAGGCGCATCACATTATCACGAAATTAAACACATACGATACCTGCTCAAAATAGATATGCAACAATGGGTAACCCACATCTCAATATTTAGAATAAAAGCGGAAACATCCAAATATTGAATCGATCACATTCATAAAAGCATATACAACCATTCAATCAATTCATGCTTTACAACCATATCCACAGCGGATACATACACAGATGTATCACAAGGAATCAAAACAAATGTAACTCCAAAGGAGTCAAAGGCTTCCTAACTACCCAGATGTTACATATCAGAGCCATTGACCAAAAAGAATGAAGACATCGCTTCACAAAAAGAACCTCCAGCTTCCTACTCTGCAATGCCTCATAGAGCATTATAAAATAGCAGAAGGGTGAGAAACAATATCATAACAGTTAATGCATAAAATTGTATATATACATATACTCATATTTGTACAAGTTATACTCAAATTATGTTCTCACCACATTAAGCATATACAATTAATCATGCCTCTACACATGCTCATGAACATTCACTATATGTTCCTCCAAACAATCATATATAACATACACAGTTACATTCATACAACTAATGCATCATACACAGATGACTCATGCAACTCATAGAGACCGACACACGACTCTATGCAGATGCAAATGCGGTACCGACTCATTTCAACAGATTCTCAAGGAATCGAGTATTCAGCAGATTCTCCACGGAATCAAGTATTCAGCAGATTCTCCACGGAATCAAATATTCATCAGATTCTCCACGGAATCGAATATTCAGCAGATTCTCCACGAAATCAAATACTCTGCAGATTCTCCACGGAATCAAATACTCTAGTCAATCCTCCAAGGGATTACATGTTATGACCGATTCTCCAAGGAATCTAATGTAACCATCGTATCATACGAGGTTCTGCAAATCCTCCGAGGGATCATTCAACACAAAAATGCATACTAAGATGCTACACAATGCTAATCCTCCGAGGGATCGATCAACACAGAATGCATACTATGTTCACAAACATACTCATTGCATTTATCACATACATCACATATATCTATCATGCATTCACCTTATGCACCATTTCGCACATGGTTTACACACATATCAGCCTATCAATGCGTTTCTATTCAATTCAAGCAAATACACAAGATTATCAAACGTCCAAGATTCACCATTGGCTCTACAATCTAGGATTCACGCCTTTCGGCCACCCACAGCACGACATGTCGAAACAGTTCACACATCAATCATTCATATAGGCATTAATCATAATTGAATTGGCCAAAAATCATGCTATGAATAAACAGCAAAACAAATAACACTGCCAGGTTCGCCAACCTTCGCCTGGCGAAGCCACGCAGCGAATGCTCGCTGGCCTTCGCCTGGCGAACTTCCCAGCGAAGTCCACTGGGAGTAATTCTGGAATTACTCGCTGAGGCTCGCTACACACTCGCCTGGTGAACCTTCGCCAACTCACTTCGCCTGGCGAACTTGCCAGCGAAGACAGGGTGTTGCTTCTGACTTGCTTCGCTGCAGCTCGCTGGGCTTCGCCTGGCGAAGCTTCGCTGCCATTCGCCCGGCGAGCCTGCGAAGACAGAACCTCCATGGCTGTTCCAAAGCCCAAACTCCACACAACCAACCGATTAAATCCAAACCAGTCTCAGTGGCACAACCCTACCATCACCCGACTAAACTACATCGTCTAATCCGAGTTCTAACCGATTAAAACCTCATTCTACTCATCAAACCAACTTCTAACCTAAGTGGAAAAAGAGTAGAAACTCTACAAAATCCAAACACATACACATACAATCATATACATTAAAGAGATGATGGAGTTTCACACCCTTACCGATCGATTGCAAGCTTTGGTGATGATCCATTGATGATTCTAGGTTTTCCTCTCCACTTTCTCTTCTCTTTCTCTTCTCCTCTTTTCTTTCTCTTGTTTTTCTTCTTATGTTACTATCTTTCTTTCTTTTCCTCTCTTATTCTATTTCTATCTCTATTTCTTTCCTCTCAAATTCTTTCCAACACTTACCAATCAATTCTCACACTAAATTGCTAAATGTCTAAAATGCCCTTTTTACTCTAATTCCCCCGAAAACTCTCCGAATCGGTAAAAATAGATAAAATAAGCAAACACCACATAGTAATATATAATTTCTCAATTTAAAACAAACATCAATTAAATAAATTAAAAGACTCAACAATTAATGAGAATTCAGAATCGGGGCATTACAATGGACCTGAACCAGGATCGTGATGGACGCTCGTGTTCGACGGTGCTGCAAACGATAATAGGATCAAGATTCTAGAAGTCTATGGAGATTCTGCGCTTGTCATATGCCAGATAAAAGGGGAATACATAACACTTGACCTCAAGTTGATTCCTTACAGAGATCACATCTTGAAGCTAATCCCATACTTTGATGAGATCACTTTTCATCACATTCCCAGGGCAGAAAACCAGTTGGCAGATGCTCTAGCAACACTAGCATCCATGTTTCAAGTCAAGTGGAAGAATGAGGCGCCACACATTCGTTTGGAGTATCTTGACGAACCCGCTTATTGCCTGGCAGCCGATGCTGAAGAGCCTAAAGTTGATGATCATCCCTAGTTCTACGATATCAAACGGTATCTAGAAACACAGGAATATCTAGAAGGCATAACTATTACTGACAAGAAATATCTCAGGAAGCTCTCCTCAAAGTTTTTTCTCAGCGGTGATGTATTATACAAGCAGAATTATGATTCGGTTATGCTCAGATGTGTGGATAGACACGAAGCAGAACGTATCATAAACGAAGTGCACGAAGGGTCTTTTGGGACACACGCAAGTGGTCATACAATGGTTAAGACGATCTTAAGAGCAGGGTACTATTGGATGACGATGGAAACAGATTGTTGTCTCCATGTCCAATCATGCCACAAGTGCCAGATTTACGCAAACAAAGTTCATTCTTCACCACTCCCTCTGAATGTATTGACTTCGCCTTGGCCCTTCGCCATGTGGGGGTATAGATGTGATCGGACGCATCAAGCCAACCGCTTCGAACAGACACTGTTTCATCTTGGTGGCCATCGACTACTTCACCAAATGGGTAGAGGCTGCATCTTATGCCAACGTCACTAAACAAGTGGTGACTCGCTTTATCAAGAAGGAGATCATTTGTCGATACAGAATCCCAAAAAAGATCATTACGGACAACGGTTCAAACCTCAACAATAAGATGATGAAAGAGTTGTGTAAGAGCTTCAAGATTGAACACCACAATTCAACACCTTATCGTCCCAAAATGATTGGAGCTGTTGAGGCGGCAAATAAGAATATTAAGAAGATCGTCCAGAAGATGGTGAAGACTTACAAAGACTGGCATGAGATGTTGCCATTTGCGTTGCATGGTTACCGCACCTCAGTGCGCACTTCCACAGGGGCAACCCCGTTTTCTCTTGTGTATGGCATGGAAGCAGTGTTTCCCATTGAAGTAGAGCTTCCTTCCTTGAGGATTTTGGCAGACGTTAAGCTAGATGAAGCTGAATGGATACAAGCCAGACTCGACCAGCTTAATCTCATCGACGAGAAGCGTATGACAACCATCTGTCATGGACAGTTATACCAGAAACGGTTGAAGAGGGCCTTTGACAAGAAAGTTCGCCCACGACACACCCAAGCGGGAGATTTGGTATTGAGAAAAATTCAGCCAACTCACGTTGATCCAAGGGGCAAATGGGCACCGAACTACGAGGGCCCGTATGTAGTGAAGAAGGTTTTATCCAGAGGGACCTTGATTCTCTCAACCGTGGACGGTGACGATCTTCCATCCCCTATGAATTCGGATGCAGTTAAAAAAATTATGCCTGGAAGATAGACCCAGTGGACCAAAAGAGAATCCATGCAAAAATGGGCGTCCTGGTGGACCATAAAAATGGTTCAGGCAAAAGTTAGGGACTAAAATAAAAGAAAATGTATCTTGGTAGGCTGAAAACCCGAAAGGGCGGGCTAGGAAAAAGTTAGGGATTCAAAAGGCAGAACTGCATCTTGAAAGGATGTGCAAACTTTCTTCCATGATTGTTAAGCTTCCGACTGAGAAAGATCAATTTAATCGTTGCGCTCAGAAGCAAGGCACGAAGGGTCTTCAGAGACATATGGGTCATAGCGGAGTTGGAACTCGACAAGAACCATTTTCAACATTGCCGTTGTTTTATATTTCTTTCAAAGCAGTTACCTATTTTTAGGTATTGCCTCCTTTTGTAATTTTCCCACTTATGGGTTTTCATCAATAAAAATTGCTTTCATCGAAAATTTTCTAATTTTATCTTCTTACCATATGTTTGCAAGTTTTTTTTATTTGATGATGAGTTTTGCATATAATGACATTATGGTATAATAAATTAAGGGATGGCTTACTCTATTAGGGTAATTAAAGGGTGACCACGACTCTGAGGAGTATACAGGAACACCATTTAAGACTTTGAAATGACTTGACTGACAAGGCCGTCAAGCCTAGCAAAAATGGCCCTGAGTTGAGAGTCTTAGCATCTCCAAGTTTTGATTGCATCATGAAAAATGATGTCAGGAAGTCAAGCTTGTCCTTCCCACCCAAAGTCCAATCAGCATTGGCAACTACCAAAAGTCCGTCGTGTCGGCACCTGCATCTCCATTTACCCGTCTGCAATCATATGCATCATACGCGTACCCATAATCATATCATGCTTCCCCAGCTCTTGCATTTCCGCGTGTTAGCATTTGCATTTGCATTTCCATTTATGGAACATCATTATCATCAAGCATCCGCATGCGAGCTCAGGTCTAGGATCAATCTCGAAGATTTCCAAGATCATCAGCCCAGTCAAGGGCATATTCCGCAAGACCGTGGGCATTCCCCACGAAGTTGTGCAGCTTTTTTAGCTTCAAAGCAACCATTCAGCCCAGTCAGGGGCATCTCTTGCAAGACCGTGGGTTCCCCCCACAAAATTCAAGAATATCAAAGCAAGATTCAGCCCGGTCAGGGGCATCTTTTCAAGACCATGGGTATTTCCCATGATGTATTGTGCCCTCGTGGTTAATCGGATCTTCAAATCAACATTTACCCCATACAAGGGCATCTTCAGTAAAGCCATGGGAGATCCCCAGTGATTTTGTCTCCAGCGGACTTGACTATCCTTCAAACGATAAGTGGCAATCTCTTCATAGAAGCTTATCTGTCTTCAACGATAAGTGGCAATCTCTTGGGAGAAGCTTATCCGTCTTCAACGATAAGTGGCAATCTCTTGGGAGAAGCTTATCTTTCTTCAGTGATAAGTGGAAATCTCTTCAGAGAAGCTTATCTTTCTTCAGTGATAAGTGGCAATATCTTGGGAGAAGCTTATCCGTCTTCAGTGATAAGTGGAAATCTCTTCAGAGAAGCTTATCTTTCTTCAGTGATAAGTGGCAATCTCTTCAGAGAAGCTTATCTTTCTTTAGTGATAAGTGGCAATCTCTTGGGAGAAGCTTATCCGTCTTCAGCGATAAGTGGAAATCTCTTCAAAGAAGCTTATCCTTCTTCAACGATAAGTGGAAATCTCTTAGGAGAAGCTTATCCAACTTCGGCGATAAGTGGCAATCTCTTCAGAGAAGCTTATCCTTCTCCAAAGATAAGTGGTAATTTATCGCATCGCTGTGAAGAGGGGCCGGCAAAGACAGAAGAGTCGCCACCGTTTGTTATTTATCCCAAAGAGAGGTAAAGGAAACAATCATAGAAAACCTACGAAAAGGGAATAAGACAGGTCATCGCAACCAAATCTCGGGTTCGGGAGTCGGTTACGCAAGGGGAAGGTATTAGCAACCCCATATTCGTCTTACTCGACGGGATCCACGCTTGTTGTCTATCTAAAAGGGTGTTTAAACTATCTATACTAAAGGCTCACGGGGACAAAAGGAAAGAAAAATGACTCGATAGAGCATCACCGCTCTATGCCTACGTATTCCCTCGTGCAATGGGAAAGTCAGAGTCAACGTAGTTCGGAAAACTACGGGTGATGGGGGGGAAGGTTGCTCGCCAAGACATCGCCATCTTATGCCTACGTATCCTCGTCTGGTATGAGAAATCAGAGCAAACATAGTTCGGACTGACACGACTACAGGTTGGTTCAAGTGTTTTAAACCGAGTAGGGTTAAATAGTGGTTCCAGCAGTTAGAGACGATGCCTGTTTGTGGTAGAACCAAAGCTTAACACACTCTTTCTGAAAATGATTTTCCATTAATCCCGAAGGATAAAAAGGTTTGATATTTTTGTTTTGTGTTTTTTAAGACAAGAAATGGATTGAGTTATGGTTTGAAACTCATGTCGCACTAAAGACTATGACTCGAGAGAAAATGCGTCGCATATCGCCCAAAGGGCATACGCTAAACACTCTAGACAGTTGAGAGGAGTCCACTCAACCATAAATCCTCAAGTACTTAAGGCTCGTAGCGTACAACACAAATTATTCTTTATTAAGTGTTTTGAAGTGTTTAGGAGGTGAGAAGAGAAAGACTCAAACTAAGGGGAAACTGGACCCTAAAGTTATCATGCACAATGCTCCTAAAGTTGGGATGAAAGGGAAGAACTACCATAATGTTGCCATGCATAGGGTTGAACACCTAATGTCTCTCCTACTCCCATCCTAAACGGAGGGACTAGGAATCCTAGGGGAATCATGGCCAGAGGCCAAGTAAACACTAAATAATTCACTCACAAATGAAATGAGAAAGAAAAGAAATTGACTTGAACAAGTGATTAGCCACAAAGCATATTAATTTGTTAATTCAAAATAAAATAAAAATGAAATGAAAATTAAAAGAAAAATAAAATGATAAAATAAAACAAAAATAAAATAAAAATGATGACAAAATAATTCCACACATTAAAATATGAGAATATGATTTTTTTGGATTTTTTTGATATTTAAAACTATTTTTAAAAAGAATAAAAGATAAATAATAAATAAATAAAAATAAAAGAAATAAAATAAACAAAAACACTAAAAACAAGAAATTTTTATCCAAATTTAGTGAAATTTTAGTCCATCTTACTTAATTTTACAAGAGGAACATGATGGTGCTTCTCAAATTTTGAAATGATGCTCATAGTAAAAAACACGATTGCTCACGCATAATGGAACTTGAAATGCATTTTGAGATCAAAGTCTTACAAACTGATGCAATCTGACTTAGAGAAAAATAAATGCATGTTTCAAATGTGCAAAAGGTCAAGTATCAACAGAATTATGGATCAAAAGATATCAGGACAAGATTTTGGCACATGAGTTGCAATAATGGACATGGTTTGAAAATCCAAAAACAGAATGGTCAATAGCAAGACCAAAACCAACACAAACTCAGACAAATGCAATCTAAGTATGAGGAACAAATTAACAGTTGCGAAAAAAACAAATTAAAACTAGGCTATGCCATGAAAGACAACACTAGATAGCAGCAGGGTTTCCAAACTTAAACTCATGGTGCAGTCAACATCTTCCAAGGGTCTAATACAAAGACTAGGACACCAAAACAAAGAGTCAACTACTCTGAGCATAATACAAGAGTTATCAGACTCAGCCTTATGTATAAACTCTAATGCCAATCCTGTGCCCAAATTCTAAATGCTAGACAACTCCACTTAATAACTACAG
The DNA here is from genome assembly GCA_963859935.3 of Lathyrus sativus. Taxonomy (NCBI): domain Eukaryota; kingdom Viridiplantae; phylum Streptophyta; class Magnoliopsida; order Fabales; family Fabaceae; genus Lathyrus; species Lathyrus sativus. The sequence goes on from OZ012739.1 coordinate 135,009,777, forward strand.
TTTAACATAAAAGTTGCTAACTTCACAAATGATGATGACAGCTGGTGGTTATAACAATGCCACACTTATTTAACAACATGAATGGTACAGTTTGAGAAACTGAGTTAGAGTAGCCCAGCTTAATCTATGAACTCAATCAATCTAGCTTATCCAATGACAATTACCAACTTCTGAACCTACCCTCAACCAAAGATATTGACAAAGTCTGCCTGCACAGATCGAGTAATGCCTTCCCCTCATCAAACATCAGCCAAAACTAGGTTTTTAGAATCAAGTTTAAAAGAGTCTAGATGGTCACTCTCTCCACAAACTTGACAGCAAGTATAATACCAAAACCAAATGGTAACAAAGTCTGATCATAAATTCAGACTGTTATATAGTAACAGCTCTCTCTTGTAGATGAAAAACTCCTCATAAGGAAAACAAAACATAAACTGATTCTAACATGTGGAACCAACCTTAGCAGTAGCCACATAAAAATTGTCATCATTCAAACCTTAAGAACAGTCAAAGACAACGAGTTTGGTAGTGATACACATGGTGAGGATCTAACTAGAACTACACCAATATGATAACAGTCCTATGCATAAAACCAAATAGTCCACTCAAACAGTCCATAATCCCCCAAATGACAATTAACTCTTGGTTATCCCCTCACTCTGAACAAGCACCAACAGCAGGAACCAAACCCCCTACCATAAGGAATTAAACTGATACTGACAAAACCTGAGTTGACAAACTCAATGCTTCTAACATCCTAAATGGTCTGGCAACAGAACAGCAGAATAACTCAAACAGAAGTGGTACCAACCCTTTGTTCATTGACTTCAAATCCAAACATTAACTTGAAAGTCACAGCACAACCATCCTCTAATATGATAAACAAATTCTGATAGTGACAAGGTATGAGTCAACAACTCAGACTTCAAAACAATCTTTGACAATATACTTGCAACTGTCATATATGAAGTCACAACGCCATAATCAAAACAAGGAACCAAACTTAGAGCTATGCAGTACCACATTCTGACATTGCAATGTCAAGTCACACAGATGCACATTTGAGTAAAGAGTTTATGATTCAATGTAGGTCAAAATGATCAATGACCTCATACCTCAAGATTTCAACAGTTAATCCCAAAGTAACAACTAAGTCTCATAAATCCAACTACCTAAAATAGATAGCAGTTAAGGTTTAATTCAATCCATGAACTGCTGTGAAATGTCAACTCACTCAACCAAACATAGACATGAACCTAAAATCATACAGATGCAGCCACAAAGCAATACAAACATACATTCATGACAACCATAACTTGGTCATCAATCTCAGTTCCAAATAATCCCCTTAAACAGAAACTGTAACGCCCCGATTCTGAATTCCCATTTTTATTGAGTCCTTATTTGATTTATTTAAGTGAGTATTTTATTTATGTGGAATTTGTGTGATAATATGTTATGTTTGCATATTGAGCTATTTTTGCCGACTTTGAGAGTTTCGGGTAAAAATAGGTTGGATGGTATTTTGGGCAATAGTGATAATATTAAGTGGATATTTTGTGAGAATTAATTGATAAGTGTGTGGAGAGAATTTGGGAGGAAAGAAAATAGAATATGTGATATAGAGAGAAAAGAAAAAGATAGAAACATTAAGAAGAAAAACAAGAGAAAGAAAAGAGGAGGAGAGAAAACAAGAGAAAGTGGAACAAAACCTAGAATCATCAAGAACCAACCTTAGTTTGCGATTAATCAGGTAAGGGTGAGAAGTTTTATCATCTCAATAATGTATATGATCATGTATGTGCTAGATTTGATTTGTTGGATCGTTTTCTATGTTTCCATTTCTAGGTCGGAAGTTGATTTAATCGGTAGAAACTGAGTTTTATCGGTTAGAATTTGGAATAGACGGTGTAGTATAATCGGGTGATGAGTGGGTCGTGCTACTGGGACTGATTTGGATTAAATCGGTCGGTTTGTGAGGTTTGGGCTTTTGGAAAGCCATGGGAGTTCTGAGTTCGCAGGTTCGCCAGGCGAATGGCAGCGAAGCTTCGCCAGGCGAATGGCAGCGAAGCTTCGCCAGGTGAAGCCCAACGAGCAGCAGCGAACCAAGTCAGTAGCAAACATCCTGTCTTCGCTGGCTAGTTTGCCAGGCGAATGGGTATGGAAAAGGTTCGCCAGGCGAGTGTGCTAGCGAGTAATTCCAGAATAACTCCTAGTGGTCTTCGCTGGTAAGTTCACCAGGCGAACGAAGTAGCGAAGGTTCGCCAGAGGCTTTGCCAGGCGAAGGTTAGCGAACACAGCAGCATATTTTCTTTTCTTGTGTTTTCCATTCGTGGATTGGTTGTGTGGTTTGGTTGCGATTATTCCTTGTCTGAGATTTCTAATTATATGTTGTTATGTGTGTTGTGGATAGCCGTATGGCGTGAATCCTAGTTTGTGATTTGTGAGGTGTGAAATGTGGCCGTTTGGCAATTTTGTGCATTTATTTGAATTAAATAGAAATGCATGGCGAGATTGATTGTGAATGTGAACCATGTATGAAAATTGGTTTGAATGGATGGTGAATATATATATATATATATATATATATATATATATATATATATATATATATATATATATATATATATATATATATATATATATATATATATATATATATATATATATATATATATATATATATATATATATATATATATATATATATATATATATATATATATATATATATATATATATATATATATATATATATATATATATATATATATATATATATATATATATATATATATATATATATATATATATATATATATATATATATATATATATATATATATATATATATATATATATATATATATATATATATATATATATATATATATATATATATATATATATATATATATATATATATATATATATATATATATATATATATATATATATATATATATATATATATATATATATATATATATATATATATATATATATATATATATATATATATATATATATATATATATATATATATATATATATATATATATATATATATATATATATATATATATATATATATATATATATATATATATATATATATATATATATATATATATATATATATATATATATATATATATATATATATATATATATATATATATATATATATATATATATATATATATATATATATATATATATATATGCTTTGTGATACATATATTTGAATGCATAATGAATGTATGCGACGAATGTGATGAATGCATGAGTATGTTTGAAACCATGTATGCATTTCAAGAGTGTCATGAGTCATGTTGCATGTGAAGCATCATGGTATGTATTCTTGTGTTGATTGATTCCTCGGTGAATCTGCAGAACCTCGTGCGCCCTTGTGGGGTGTGAGCGATGGTTATATCTTGATTCCTTGGTGAATCTGCAGAACCTCGTGTGCCCTTGTGGGGTGTGACCGATGGTTATTTATTGATCCCTCGGTGGATTTGCAGAACCTCGTATGTTGCGATGGTTATATTTGATTCCTCAGTGAATCTGTAGAACCTCATGTGCCCATGTGGGGTGTGAGCGATGGTTATTTTGGTTCTTCAATTGAACCTGCTGAAATGAGTCGGTACCGCATTTGCATCTGCATAGAGTCGTGTGTCAGTCTCTATGAGTTGCATGTAGACATCTGTGCATGATGTATGGTGAATAAACATGAATGTAGATGTTTATGTAGATTGTTGATAATTGGCATGAATGGAAGGCTTGAAGATACATGCATGTGTGAATATATATGTATATGCGTGCATGTTTATGAATTGATATAAACATTGTTGATGCATATTATATATGCTTGGTGCTCTATTTGTAAATAGTTATTGTGAATACATTGCGATGTACGGTGTAGTGAGATGAGTGGCGGTGAGAATGCGGAAGACGTTTTTGGACGTTATGTGTGTGTGTATGTGTGTGTGTGTGTGTGTGTGTGTGTCTATATATATATATATATATATATATATATATATATATATATATATATATATATATATATATATATATATATATATATATATATATATATATATATATATATATATATATATATATATATATATATATATATATATATATATATATATATATATATATATATATATATACATACATATATATATATATATATATATATATATATATATATATATATATATATATATATACATACATATATATATATATACATATATATATATATATATATATATATATATATATATATATATATATATATATATATATATATGTGTGTGTGTGTGTGTGTGTGTGTGTGTGTGTGTGTGTGTGTGTGTTTATGTGCATTATGTATTATGATATTGTTTCTCACCCTTCTGCTGTTTTATAATGCTCTATGAGGCATTGCAGATTAGATTGCTGGAGTCTTTGTGAAGCGAGTCTTCACTTCTTTTGGTCAGATGGCTCTGATATGTAACACTGAGTAGTTAGGAATTGTTTTGATTCTTTTGTGATACATCTGTGTATGTATTTGCTGCTGAATGTTTTGTAAACTCAACTGATGAATTGAATTAATCTGAACAATGTATATGATGCTTATGTTAATAAAGTGATTTCAATGTTTAGATGTTTCCGCTTCATTCTAAATGTTGATATGTGGGTTTAAAGCGCTCTGCTTTGTTTTTAGTTGAGATTTACTCCTTTTGTTACATATCTTCATGAGCTGGTATTATTTATGTTTCGTTTCGCTGATAATGTAATGCGCCTCTTTTATACCATGTTATAATTATACTATGATGGAATTTTTATTAGTTCCTAAATGATTTAATTGTTTATTTGGGGGTATAGAAAGGGGGTGTTACATTAAGTGGTATCAGAGCCAGTGTTGAGTCAGTTGTGTCTGTCTCGTCGTTTTGTTGGTTGAACGGTTGTTTAACCTTGTTGTTATTTTTGGGAATAATCAGAATATGGCCAGTCGTAATGACAATGTGATGGCTGCTGCATTGGAGGCAATGGCTAGGGAGGTGCAGGGTGCGCCGAATGTGAACGCTAATGATGATTTTCGAAAGAATCAATCACCGTTATTCAAGGGAAGGTTTGATCCGGACGGTGCTCATATTTGGTTAAAGGAGATCGAGAGGATCTTTAGAGTTATGAATTATGCTGAAGGCAACAAGGTGAGACTTGGGACTCACATGCTGAGAAAGGAAGCCGACGACTGGTGGGTCGGTATGAGACAAGTTCTTGAAGTAGACGATGAGGAAATCACTTGGAATTTGTTTCGCATCGAATTTTTGAGAAAGTATTATCCTGAGAGTATGAATGGAAAGAAGGAGATGGAGTTCCTGGAATTGAAACAAGGCAATATGTCCATGATAGACTACACGGCTAAGTTCACAGAGTTAGTGAAGTTTCATCCTCACTATGATGCGGTGACAGCGGAATTTTCCAAATGTGTTAAGTATGAGAACGGCTTGCGCCCTGAGATCAAGCAAGCGGTGGGTTATCAGAGGATTAGGAGATTTTCGGACTTGACCGAATGCTGTAGAATCTTTGAAGAAGATAGTAAAGCTCGTTCTACTCACTATAAGAGTTTGAATGAGAAGAGAGGAAAGCAATCGATAAGGAGTGGACCTTATGTGACGCCTGCTGAGAAAGGCAAGCATATGGAAAACTTTGTTAAGAGGTCCGGAGGTGGAAGTTCTGGTCCCATTAATTGCTATAGGTGCGGTGAAGTGGGGCACAAATCTTTTGAGTGTAAGAAGGATGGAGCGAAGTGTGCTAACTGTGGAAGTATCGGCCATGCTACAACTGATTGTAGAAGAAACATGGTGAAGTGTTACAACTGTGGGGAAGTTGGTCATATTATTACAAAGTGTACTAAGCCAAAGCAAGCTCCAACAAGTGGTAAGGTATTTGCATTAGTCGGTGCAGACACTACTAATGCGGATCGGTTGATTAAAGGTACATGCTTTATTAATAATATGCCTTTAGTTGCTATTATTGATACCGGAGCGACTCATTCGTTCATTTCTTTTGAGTGCGCTAAGCGTTTGGATTTGTGTTTGTCTTCTTGTGGTGGTGATATGGTTATTGAGACACCCGCTTCGGGGTCGGTAACTACATCTTTGGTATGTTTAAGTTGTCCTTTGACCATATATGGTAAAGACTTCATTATGGACTTGGTGTGTTTGCCGTTAGAAGGATTAGATGTGATCTTGGGTATGAATTGGTTGCAGTATAATAGAGTTCGTATTGATTGTTATCACAAGTTGGTAAGGTTTCCTTCCTTGGAGGAGGATGAGGAAGAGATTTTTCTATCTACTAAAGAGTTGAAGAAACTTTTGGCGGATGAGGCTCAAGTGTTCTGTTTGTTTGCATCATTGTCGCAAGAGAGTAAGGTTGAACTGGATATGGTTCCAGTGGTGTGCGACTTTCCAGAAGTATTTCTGAAGGACATTGCGGACGTACCGTCGGAAAGAGAAGTCGAGTTTTCGATTGACCTAGTTTCGGGTACTAGACCGATTTCGATGGCACCGTATCGTATGTCGGCATCAGAGTTGGTAGAGTTGAAGAAACAGTTGAATGATTTGTTGGAAAAGAGGTTTGTTAGGCCGAGTGTTTCTCCTTGGGGTGCACTAGTATTGTTGGTTAAGAAAGATGGGAGTATGCGGTTGTGTATTGATTATCGGCAGTTGAACAAGGTAACTATTAAGAACAAGTATCTGCTTCCTAGAATTGATGATTTGATGGACCAATTGGTTGGTGCCCGTGTTTTTAGTAAGATTGATTTGCGGTCGGGTTATGACCAGATTCGTGTTAAAGAGGAGGATATTCAAAAGACGACTTTTAGGACACGGTAAGGTCATTATGAATTTTCAGTGATGCCATTCAGAGTTTCTAATGCGCCAGGTGTGTTTATGGAATACATGAATCGTATTTTTCATGATCAGTTGGATCGTTTTGTGGTTGTGTTCATCGACGACATTTTGATTTACTCTAAGTCCCAAGAAGAGCATGTAGAGCATTTGAGATTTGTGTTGCAGATTCTGAAAGGGAAGCAATTATATGCTAAGTTGTCGAAGTGTGAGTTTTGGTTATCGGAAGTGAGTTTTCTTGGGCATGTTATTTCTGGTAATGGTATTAGTGTTGATCCGTCCAAGATTGATGCGGTAATGCAGTGGGAAGCTCCTAAGTCAGTTACGGAGATTCGAAGCTTTTTGGGATTAGCCGGTTATTATCGGAGGTTTATTGAAGGATTTTCGAAGTTAACACTTCCGTTGACTCAATTGACTTGTAAGGGAAAGGCCTTTGTTTGGGATATTGAGTGTGAGAAGAGTTTTGTTGAGCTTAAGAGAAGGTTGACAACAACGCCGGTTTTGATTTTGCCGAATCTGACGGAGTCGTTTGTGGTTTATTGTGACGCTTCTTTGTCCGACGCTTCTCTGATTTAGGTGGTGTTTTAATGCAAGATGGGAAAGTTGTGGCTTATGCTTCGAGACAATTGAGAGTGCATGAGAAGAACTACCCTACGTATGATTTGGAGTTAGCGGTCGTGGTGTTTGTTTTGAAAATTTGGAGACATTATCTGTATAGTGCGAGATTTGAAGTTTTTAGTGATCACAAGAGTTTGAAATATTTGTTTGATCAGAAGGAAATGAACATGAGGTAGAGGAGATGGTTAGAGTTTTTGAAGGATTATGATTTTGGTTTGAATTACCATCCGGGTAAGGCAAACGTAGTAGCCGATGCTTTAAGTCGAAAGTTGGTTCACATGTCAACATTGATGGTAAGAGAATGGGAATTGTTGGAGAGTTTTAGAGATTTGAGTTTGGTTTGTGAGATAACACCGAGTAGTGTGAAACTTGGTATGTTGTATGTTACGAACGATTTTCTTGCTACCGTGTGCGAAAAGCAAAAGTTGGATTTGAAGTTTGTTGATTTAATGATGAATGAGAATGAGGACTTCAAGGTTGATAATTTTGGAGTTTTGAGATTTCGTGGTCGTATTTGTATTCCCGATGATATAGAGTTAAAAAAGATGATATTAGAGGAAGGACACCAGAGTAACTTAAGTATTCATTTGGGAGCGAATAAGATGTATCAAGATTTGAAGAAAATCTTTTGGTTGTCCGGATTAAAGAGGGATGTAGCTCGGTTTGTCTACTCGTGCTTGACTTGTCAGAAGTCTAAAGTGAAGTCTAAAGTGGAACATCAGAAGTCTAGTGGTTTGATGCAACCGTTGGACATTCCAGAGTGGAGATGGGATAGTATATCGATGGATTTTGTTACGGGATTGCCTAATACGCAAAGAGGTCACAATGCTATTTGGGTGATTGTTGATAGGCTTACCAAATCTGCTCACTTTATTCCAATTGATATTAGTTATCCTTTGGAGAAGTTAGCCGAGATTTATGTTGGTATGATTGTGAGGTTACATGGGGTTCCTAAGAGTATTGTGTCGGATAGGGATCCTAGATTTACTTCGAGATTTTGGGAAAGTTTGCAAAAGGCTTTGGGTTCTAAGATGAGATTGAGTTCGGCTTATCATCCGCAGACGGATGGTCAAACCGAAAGGACGATTCAATCACTGGAAGATTTGTTGCGTGCTTGTGTGCTCGAGCAAGGTGGTGCTTGGGATGGTTATTTGGCGCTAATTGAGTTCACCTACAACAATAGTTTTCACTCAAGTATTGGTATGGCACCATTTGAGGCTTTGTATGGTCGGAGATGTCGAACACCTTTGTGTTGGCATGAAACCGGAGAGAAGTCGGTAGTTGGACCAGAGATGGTACAACAAATGACGGGGAAAGTGAAGTTTATTCGGGAAAGGATGAGAGCTTCTCAGAGAAGGCAAAAGAGTTATCATGATAAGAGAAGAAAGGATCTTGAGTTTCAAGAAGGCGACCATGTGTTTTTGAGGGTTACACCGGTTACAGGTGTGGGTCGTGCTTTGAAGTCGAAGAAGTTGACTTCTCATTTCATTGGTCCGTATCAGATTACTACACGAGTTGGTGTTGTGGCTTATCGTGTGGCGTTGCCTCCGAACCTTTCGAATTTGCACGATGTGTTTCATGTTTCGCAACTTCAGAAGTATGTTCCGGATCCGTCACATGTGATTCCAATGGATGATGTGGAAGTGAGGGATAATCTTACAGTTGAGGTTTTACCGGTTAGGATTTTGTACCGTGAAGTTAAGAGGCTCAGAGGTAAGGATATCACACTTGTGAAGGTGGCATGGGGAGGTGCTGCGGAAGGCAATATGACTTGGGAATTGGAGAGTAAGATGCGTGAGTCGCATCCAGAACTGTTTGAATCAGGTAATATTTTCGAGGACGAAAATTTCTAAAGTGGGGGAGAGTTGTAACGCCCTGATTCTGAATTCTCATTTTTATTGAGTCCTTATTTGATTTATTTAAGTGAGTATTTTATTTATGTGGAATTTGTGTGATAATATTTTATTTTTACATATTGAGCTATTTTTGCCGACTTTGAGAGTTTCGGGTAAAAATAGGTTGGAGGGTGTTTTGGGCATTAGTGATAATATTAAGTGGATATTTTGTGAGAATTAATTGATAAGTGTGTGGAGAGAATTTGGGAGGAAAGAAAACAGAATATGTGATATAGAGAGAAAAGAAAAAGATAGAAACATTAAGAAGAAAAACAAGAGAAAGAAAAGAGGAGGAGAGAAAACAAGAGAAAGTGGAACAAAACCTAGAACCATCAAGAATCAAACTTAGCTTGCGATTAATCAGGTAAGGGTGAGAAGTTTTATCATCTTAATAATGTATATGATCATGTATGTGCTAGATTGGATTTGTTGGATCGTTTTCTATGTTTCCATTTCTAGGTCGGAAGTTGATTTAATCGGTAGAAACTGAGTTTTATCGGTTAGAATTTGGAATAGACGGTGTAGTATAGTCGGGTGATGAGTGGGTCGTGCTACTATGACTGATTTGGTTTAAATCAGTCGGTTTGTAAGGTTTGGGATTTTGGATAGCCATGGGAGTTCTGAGTTCGCAGGTTCGCCAGGCGAATGGCAGCGAAGCTTCGCCAGGCGAAGCCCATCGAGCAGCAGCGAACCAAGTCAGTAGCAAACATCCTGTCTTCGTTGGCTAGTTCGCCAGGTGAATGGGTATGGCGAAGGTTCGCCAGGCGAGTGTGCTAGCAAGTGCTAGCGATTAATTCCAGAATATCTCCTAGTGGTCTTCGCTGGCAAGTTCGCCAGGCGAACGAAGTAGCGAAGGTTCGCCAGAGGCTTCGCCAGGCGAAGATTAGCGAACACAGCAGCATAATTTCTTTTCTTGTGTTTTCTATTCGTGGATTGGTTGTGTGGTTTGGTTGTGATTATTCCTTGTCTGAGATTACTAATTATATGTTGTTATGTGTGTTGTGGGTAGCCGTATGGCGTGAATCCTAGTTTGTGATTTGTAAGGTGTGAAATGTGGCTGTTTGGCAATTTTGTGCATTTATTTGAATTAAATAGAAATGCATGGCGAGATTGATTGTGAATGTGAACCGAGATTGATTGTGAATGTGAACCATGTATGAAAATTGGTTTGAATGGATGGTGAATATATATATATATATATATATATATATATATATATATATATATATATATATATATATATATATATATATATATATATATATATATATATATATATATATATATATATATATATATATATATATATATATATATATATATATATATATATATATATATATATATATATATATATATATATATATATATATATATATATATATATATATATATATATATATATATATATATATATATATGCTTTGTGATACATATATTTGAATGCATAATGAATGTATGCGACGAATGTGATGAATGCATGAGTATGTTTGTAACCATGTATGCATTTCAAGAGTGTCATGAGTCATGTTGCATGTGAAGCATCATGGTATGCATTCTTGTGTTGATTGATTCCTCAGTGAATCTGCAGAACCTCGTGTGCCCTTGTGGGGTGTGAGTGATGGTTATTTATTGATCCCTCGGTAGATTTGCAGAACCTCGTATGTTGTGAAGGTTATATTTGATTCCTCGGTGAATCTGCAGAACCTCGTGTGCCCATGTGGGGTGTGAGCGATGGTTATTTTGGTTCTTCAATTGAACCTGCTGAAATGAGTCGGTACCGCATTTGCATCTGCATAGAGTCGTGTGTCGGTCTCTATGAGTTGCATGTAGACATTTGTGCATGATGTATGGTGAATAAACATGAATGTAGATGTTTATGTAGATTGTTGATAATTGGCATGAATGGAAGGCTTGAAGATACATGTATGTGTGAATATATATGTATATGTGTGCATGTTTATGAATTGATATAAACATTGTTGATGCATATTATATATGCTTGGTGCTCTATTTGTAAATAGTTATTATGAATACATTGCGATGTACGGTGTACTGAGATGAGTTGCGGTAAGAATGCGGAAGACGTTTTTGGACGTTATGTGTGTGTGTGTGTGTGTATATATATATATATATATATATATATATATATATATATATATATATATATATATATATATATATATATATATATATATATATATATATATAAGTTTATGTGCATTATGTATTATGATATTGTTTCTCACCCTTCTGCTGTTTTATAATGCTCTATGAGGCATTGCAGATTAGATTGCTGGAGTCTTTGTGAAGCGAGTCTTCACTTCTTTTGGTCAAATGGCTCTGATATGTAACATTGGGTAGTTAGGAATTGTTTTGATTCTTTTGTGATACATCTGTGTATGTATCTGCTGCTGAATGTTTTGTAAACTCAACTGATGAATTGAATTATTCTGAACGATGTATATGATGCTTATGTTAATGAAGTGATTTCAATGTTTAGATGTTTCCGCTTCATTCTAAATGTTGATATGTGGGTTTTAAGCGTTATGCTTTGTTTTTAGTTGAGATTTACCCCTTTTGTTACATATCTTCATGAGCTGGTGTTATTTATGTTTCGTTTCGCTGATAATGTAATGCGCCTCTTTTATACCATGTTATAATTATACTCTGATGGAATTTTTATTATTGCCTAAATGATTTAATTGTTTATTTGGAGGTATAGAAAGGGGGTGTTACAGAAACCACAACATAAACCAACCTCTAATATGATAAGCCAACTTTAGCAGCAACCACACATATTTGACATCAAAATTGCAAAACTAACAAAACATAAACATGATGCACATTGAGGAGATTTAGAGCCACATACCTCTTGTAGACTTCCACAACAAGTCAGCTGCAGCTGCAAGGTAGAAAATCCCTCATTCCTTTGAATGAGTTTGTGAAGTTTCTTCTTCTTGAAGAAACTTAGCAATCTTTAGGACAGAACTCACAAATGGATTTTCAGTAGTAGTTTGAGGTTTTGGACAGTTAGAATGTCATAAAGGGAAGGTGTTCAAAGTGTCACAATGATGAAAAATGGTTTGTGTAGTGATTTGGCTTGAAATGTGCATAAAAGTCAAATCAAGGGGTGTGAGAAGTTGACTTTTTGGGTTATGGTGTTTTTGGCTGGTTTAATGGTTGCAACACCTTCTAAACATGATTTTGAGGCTGTGTGGATGATTTTTGAAGTGATTCTATGGTTAAAATGGCTGCTGGTAGGCAGTTTTCACCAAACAGTTTTTTTCGTGGTTTTAGAGGATTTCAAAACACAAGCTCTTGTTTTTCTTGCAACAGTGGTGGCTAGGGTTCTTTCTTGGCTGCTGAATCCTCTCCTCAACTTTAATGTTCACCTTTCCTTTTTATATGGAGTCTCTTTGTGGTTAGTGGAAAAGTTACCATGGTAACAACAAAAAAAAGAGAGTGAAAACCATGCCAAGCAAGAGTGGTGCACAGACTCACTAGGGTTATGCCATAGTTGGGACAAAACAAAGGTTGCTTTTGTGGCTGCAAGCAATCATAATGGAGAGAGACATTTGGTTATGACAGTTTTTGTTTATAACTTGTTTTGGCAATGTTATTTGAAAATGAACAAAATGGTACATTGGGTGTTGGTTCATTTTTGGCAATGTTTGGCATGCTCCCAATGCAAATCCATGCGCATGGGATGATACTTAACTGTATTATATGATGAAAAACATCAGCAAGCAAAAATGCCACATATTTCACCCCTTGAAAAAATGTTCAAAACACCAACTTTGAGCAATGATATCTTGATGCACAAAGATCAATTTGCTTAGATCTTGTGTTCAAATGAAAGAAGGCATGGAGTAGAACAAATTTCATGTTGAAATCATCTTGATTTGAGGATTAGAAGGCCATGAAAAATGATGTTGAAGATCATGCCATGCAAGCTGTTCATGAATAACTTCGAAAAAATTTTAAGTTATGAATTTTGGCTTATTTTTTCTCAACTTTGTACATCCATAACTTGAGCTTCACAAATCATATTGAGGACTTGTTGGACTTTTTGGAAAGCTTGGAACATGATCTATAACTTTCATTTGGGACAAAGTTTCATTTGACATCAAAACGATGCTGAAAATTGGCTTGCAAAGTGGGTCCAAAAATCTGTTCAGTCTTGGCAATGTTGAAATCATTGAAATCTTCAACTTTGAATAATCATAACTTGAGTTCCAAGTATCATATGATTATGAATTGGTACTCAAAAGAAAGCTTGAAATACAAGGAACAACTTTGAGGTTTGATCCAAGTCCATTTGAAACCTTGATCATGTATAAAAATGGCCTTGAAGATGGCTACTTCAACCATAAAACTTTCCATAAATAGAAAGTTCTAAAACCCTAATTTTCTTAAAATGACAACTTTCAACAACTCTTGATTTTTCATGATTCCCTTGACTGTTCTTGATCGAATTCCATCCATTGGTCATATTGAAATTAAGGATCATGATCTTGACCTCAAAAAGTCAGGAGTTGACTTTTTCACTGCACGGTTGACTTTTTTCCCAAATCTCCTGATTTTCAATTGACTGATTAATTGAAGCTCCTCTGATTAAAATTGATGGTCAATCTCCTATCCCCAAACACCTTAGGACATATGGAAGACCATGGAAACAAGTCTTGCGCCCAAAAACAAATTTATCCTGATCAAAAGTGAAACCCTAATTTCATCCTTTTTGCCTAAGCATTGTGCATATGAACTGAGTGACCATTCCAACTCCATTATAACCTCTGAGGTACTCAACAAGCTTCTACCTCATGTTCTCACCAATAATAAATCTTCATGGACCCCCTGACAACCTTCTGATGGTTCCTGATAATAACGCCCACTTGATGGCTTGTACTTGTGCCTCTGCTTGAGCTTGTGGTCAATAAGGCTCTCCTCTTGGATAGGACACATACAAACACTTGATCCCCAGTAAGAAACTATGCTATGAAAATGCAAGATGCTAAAATGCAATGAAACATAAGTCAAAGATTAAGAAAATAGGTTGGTCAAATTTTGGGGTGCAGCAGAATCTCTTGGGAGAAGCTTATCCTTCTTCAACAATAAGTGGCAATCTCTTGGGAGAAGCTTATCCATCTTCGGTGATAAGTGGCAATCTCTTCAGATAAGCTTATCCTTCTTCAACGATAAGTGGAAATCTCTTGGGAGAAGCTTATCCATCTTCGGCGATAAGTGGCAATCTCTTCAGAGAAGCTTATCCTTCTTCAGCGATAAGTGGCAATCTCTTCAGAGAAGCTTATCTTTCTTCAGCGATAAGTTGTAATCTCTTCAGAGAAGCTTATCCTTATTCAGCGATAAGTGACAATCTCTTCAGAGAAGCTTATCCTTGTTCAACGATAAGTGGCAATCTCTTCAGAGAAGCTTACCCCCCTGCATCCTTTTGGGTGTCAATTTTGTTTGTGCTTCACTCCATCATTCTTTTGGTGATGGGTTTGTCATCCTTTTGGTGTCAGATTTCTCTTGTTATCATTCTTTTGGTGATAACGACTTTTGCAAAGTATCCAACTTTCCATTTCCTAAACACTTTTCTTTCTTTTCGAACAAATTCAGGGTTTTCTTCATATCTAACTGACTTCTACCTTGGAAGAATGAACGTCATAGCAGTTCAACATACTCGGTTTAAGCCAATTAGATAGGGGCATCTGTCATACCCCAAATTTTTCCTACCTGTATTACCTTCATTTGTACATCCGTCCACTAATCATCATTCCAAAAAAAATGTGTCGCTTCTGCTTTATTTTCTTGGAATGAGAGGATCACAAGAGGAAGTAAATGAAATCAAGATGCTTATTGGAGGTCCATCATAAATGCATGTGCAGTAAAGAGAGTTTTGGATTGACCCACCTGTAAGTTGTCGATATCTTGAGTTGTTCCAAATGCAAAGGTAAGAATGAAGTGATTGGAAACCATCAAAGACCATATCATGTTCAGTTGGGGTCTTATGCATACTCAAGTCTCGATTAAGTGGTTCTCGTGCTTTTTGTTAATCCAAGGAAAGTCAAGTTTTTTTTAAGTGCATGATCAATTCAAGATGGAATCATCTTAAAATGAAATCATGGCTTCGGTGTTTTTTTTATAAGAAATGGATTAACCATGTAGAGTTGATTCAAGGTTTTTATGCGTTGCAAGCTTGGAAGAGTTCACAAATGATGAAAAGGATTGTCGAAGATTTTTCTCAAGATTCATTATTCACATAAAAAAGCCCATAACACATTTCAAAGTCCATTACAAAAATCCTACAATTACAAGCCCATATATTTACAATCAAATGAAAAAAAAGAAAAGAAGAAAAAACATTTCAATTTTACAATTGCTACATACAAGGATAAAAGCTCTCAAATTGATTCATTACACTATTACACATGATAATGCCAGAAGAAGAAAATCCCAACAAATTTCTGAAGTACATAAGCTCATGAGCAAGGGATTTGTGGCTCCACATTGATAGAAGGAAAACTCAGAGGGTTCAACATAAAAAAGGATATGAACATGTCGGCACTTTATCGGAAGGTTGTGCCAATGACGAAAAACATGTTTTAAGTTCTCAAACAATTTCCGAGAAGAGGAGATTTATTCTAAAAGGTAATTTGGTATCAGCTGTTAAAACTAAAGAAATTTCTTCCCAAATTAATGGAACTACCTCAAGAGAGAAATCTAGCTTCCAAGGATTATTAAATTTAGTCTCGGAGGTTGGAAAACAAGTGTTGTTAGCAGAAGGTAATGAAAGGAATTCTGAAATGAATTTGATCCCTTCTTCCCAAATGGGCCGAGTTTCAGCTCGTGTTAAATACACTGTTGGGTTTGCCAACCCTAATATCAGTCTTGAAACTTCAGAAAACAACTCTTCTGTGTTGTATGACAACTTGGGGATAAGTCCTGTTATGCTTTCAGGACCACCATATAGAGAGCCTCAATATCACACAATAACATTGCCGTAAACAGCTCGCAGCCATTAACCACCGCAAAAAATTGTCATCACACCCTTCATGATTCATAAAAGCTATAGAACCTGGAAAACAAACACCAACACACCCCACCCGAGTCTTGGACCACCACCAATCTCACTTGTTGCTACCTGCAAAATAGAGGAATGTCGTGAAAATCCAGTACAGGTCACTCAAGGCCAACACATACACAATAAAAACTTGACCCCATACCATAACAAGAAACCTCACAACTGATACAATTTGCACCAACATGTTATAAATAGCAAATTTGAAAAAAGAGACAAAACTTTAAGAGGAGGTATGCTAGCATTAATGGTCAATTGAGTTGGTGAAGGGTTTAACGCTGATCATTTTTAGATTGATGTTGGAGCTGACAACCGAGTCTTGATTTGCATATACATGTGTATTTCTCGCAGCAGCTACGAGGATGTCCTAATCTGGCCGCATCACATTCTACCAACTGGCCAAATAGAAGGAAAAGTGTTGTTAAACATAAGGAAAGTATGAGCAAAGGGCTAACATTACAAAAACAAGTTGCCTAGTGCATACTGTGTTGCAAATTTCTCGCCTCAAACCATTGTGTAGTCCAGCCACAGTTTCAACACGGGTCGTGCATCACCTTATGACCAAACCCCGTAAGCACGATTCAAGCCGTAAACCTGCGATAGATCCAGATGACTACAACACAGACAACCAACATGTTAAACCACACTCACCATGTATCGTATAGCCTGCGAAGACCCCACACGCAACCAGCAAATAAAAGAACCTCAGTGTCGAACCTCACAACACGACATATTTTTCTTCTCTCTCCATAAACGAGCCTTTGCCGAGGAAAATCAGCTATATACGTCGTGCCCTTATCATGAACATACCGAACTCTGTCATCTTTATTTGCAGCCTCCCTCAATCTCTGAAAGAGATTCACTCAAATAATTATTAGCTATGTTGTTGATTGTGATAATCTGTCCACTTGAGTCGTCAGGGCCTTACCGAACATTGGTGTCGGCAGCAGTGATGATGCCTTCGATAGATATAAGATGCCTAGAATGATCACAAAAAGAGAGGTCAGAAGTAATGACATCAAGATTAATATTGGCAATATGGTGGATACTACAAAAGTGTTAGCAAGACCAGCTGCGTACACGACTATGTATTTTTTCTATTGTGAGCTTGGTGCGAGGTTGAAAGTAGATGTGAAAAACCGAGACTTCTCATGTTAATGGGGCACACGATACCCCAAAACTTGATGGTCTGCTCGAGAGCTTCATCAAGAAATACTCCAACTATTGCGTCTCGTGATGCCTATTCTCTAACGTGGTATGTGGACGTTGAAAAAATTTGCAGCACCACACCAAACTTTCCCTGCACAAACCAACAAAAAAGCAGAAGGTACAGTCAGCTTAGGCAAACCAAAATTCAGAGACAAGAAAATAGGGCAGGAAACCCAACAAAGGACAGCAGGGGCAAATTCACTAAAATGGAAAGACATAGTCTTGGCATCAGAAAGTGATAACAGGATGAAACACTGTCATGATTCAAACATAAGGAAACCCTAATGCTACACTATAAAAACAAGTGTATCGGTTCAGAATGAGGGGGATGAGACCAAGAACCTTAGAATTTTTTGCTGCGCATCCCAAACCCTTCACAGACTTCAGCTTCATCAACAAACCTCACTCCACATCTTTTCTTCACCATCAACGGAATCGTGACCCAACCAGCAACACAACTCTTCACTCCGGAAAATCATCATTATCTTCTCCATCCTAAAACCCTAGCGGTTGACCATCTTTCATCTCCTACCTCTCACCAAGGAACCCTAATCCCAAAGCTGCGCCTCCACCTTCCTTTCACCATCATCTCATCAACTTCAACTTAACATCTTCCTCTAACCTTCAATTTTCCTTGACCGGGAACCAACACAAACCCATAAATATTCCTCTTCTTCATTCAACCACCAAGAAACCCAGCAACCTCTAACAAACGACAATCAAACCCATTCAAAACGCACAACAACCGCCTTCGAATCTCAAACTCAACACAACCTTTTTCGAATCCCAACCAGAACAGACACCCACTTTCTTCATTCGAATCTGCATCACCTTCAACAAACCCATTTCCTCCATTAATAACCACCTTCGACTTTTGAACCCGACCAAAACCAAACCCCGGTTCAACTTTTCTTTGCTCAAACTTCGAACCCATTTTTTTCCAATCTCACCCACATCCAGAAACCCAAGCCGCTTCATCATTTTCTCTCAACCTTCTTCAAACACTATCAAACCATCTCCAACAGCTCAATTCTGTTTAACCCACCGAAGTCCAAGCCATCCTCACCACTTGACTTTCTCTCCAAAACTTCAAAAAAAAACTGATCCATCGAGAACAGAAAGGATGATTCGTGAGAGAAGGAAAAGAGTTTGAGACTTGTTTTTTTTTTCCGATTTGGTTTCAGCAGTAGGAAGGTGGGTTGAAACCGGATTTGAAGAAGAGGAGATTTTCTTTATTTATTTTTTTTTCTTTTTGCTGACCATTGACTTGGGCTTAAGCCCATTGGACTCTACGAACTGTGTTCTTCCTTTTTTTAGCCCCTCTGTTTTGTTTCATACCCCCATGTTTTATTTAAAATATTTTCTTTTAAAGTTTGTAATATATTATTTAGTTTCTAAAAAAGGGGGATTTGTAAAATATTATTGGGCATTTTGTCCCATTCTCATCTGTTTTGGTCGATGACGAAGTTTCCATAAGTCGATTACTAAGTCAATATATTGATAAGTATCGTTGGATCCGAGACCCACCTCTTTTTCACCTCATATTCTCTTATTACAACTTTTATTTTTGAACCGATAAAGTCTCTGATTCGTCAAATGTTAATTCTTGGGGATGTTGAAACCTTCGTTATTTCAAATCTAAGGAGAATGACCATTTGGGTCATTTTCCTTACTTTGGGATCGCGAGAGGTTCCCTTCGATTAAATTAACTTAAAGTTTGCGATTAAGACGAGGTTTGAGGTTTCTTGACTTCCTCCATTTCACCTATTTCTAACTCCCGACTTTAATATTCTGTCAATATTTCAATGTTTATATTTTTGCACATATTCTTCTTATATTTCTATTGACTTTATCTTGTTCATATAATCATCATTGTGCATACTTCATATTATCATATTGTGTGTATTATCATCTAACCCCTTTTCATTTGTACATTCTTTTAATAATAAAAACTTAATAAATATTGAAACCATAAAATCCTAATTGGTGGACTGTTGGTTATCTGTACCCTGTATATATCTACCTCTGTTTTTTTTCATCTCTTTAGCAGGTTCTCAAAAATTTCTTCAATAAAGGAATCGAGTTCTCTTTGTATTGAACTAAAGAGAGAGGATTAAGTGTAAACTTCTTCCTCTTCGAGTATCGAGATGCTCACTGTAGTGTGGGTGGTTTTGATACTCGTCTTTCAATATGAAGACGCTTGTATTTTCCACACCCTCTCTCCTAAAACCTCGGTCCCATACCGAGCGCATTTTCAAACCTTTTTCTCCTAAAAATTCGGTCTCATACCGAGTGCATTTTCAAAAACATCTTCAATTGGAAAATCAAGCTCTCTTTGTATTGAACTAAAGAGAGAGGATTGAGTGTAGACTTCTTCCTCTCTGAGTGTTAAGATGCCCACTGTAGTGTGGGTGGTTTCGATACTCGTCTTTCAATACGAAGACTTTTTCTCTTTACAACTTCTCTCCGCAACTTTCTCACCTAAAACCTCGGTCTCGTACTGAGTGCATTTTCAAACTTCTTTTCTCAACACAAAAACTTGAATGGTCGTGGAGTGGTTAGGCGTAGGCCTTCTCCTATCCCGAGTGCTTGACATTTACCGTAGGGTTTACAGTCGCAAAAGCACTTACCATTCAAAACCAAAAGAATCCTTAATAAGAGAATGAAATTCTCTTTGTATTGAATTAAAAAGAGAGGATTGAGTGTAGAATTCTTCCTCTCCGAGTCTCAGGATACTCACTGTAGTGTGTGTGGTCTTGATACTCGTCTTTCAATATGAAGACGCTACGTTCGCCACACCATTTCCATAACAAAACTTTAGGATAAAGAATTGGGTACTACCCGCAAGAGGTTACTATATGAGGATTTATCTCACCCCTAAAAACAACTCCCACCAATCAAATGTGACATCTTGCCTCGCATGGCAAAAATCTCTCTTTTCAAAAAGGATATGTTACGTCCGTTCTACCGCAAACAGGTAACGTCTAAGTCTCCAAACGAGCGAGCAGCAATACACCTAAATTGCTAGAATGCGCACGATAGCATCATCCACAAAAACATCAACAAACCATAAGCTGAAATACGACTGCTATGATTCTATACTTCTTTTGAGTAAAGATACGTAGGCACAAGGGCCACGATCCTTGCTGAGCATATTCCCTCCTATATTTGTAGTTCCCCGAACTACGTCGACTCTGACTTTCTCACATTTGTTGAGAATACGTAGGCCTAGGACCGCGAAGTCCTACCGAGTCTTTTCTTCCCCAGTTACCTCTCTTTCCCCCGTTTCTAACCCTTTTATTTATCCTTTGGAACACTCATAGAAGGCAATATATTTTAGCAAATATTATCAAACATACGACAAACAAATGGTTCCCATCGAGTACGATGGATGCGAGGGGTGCTAATACCTTCCCTTCGCATAACCGGCTTCCGAACTCGTTCTTAGTTGCGAGACCATCTTATTCGTTCCTTTCTTAGGGTTTTCTTGATATTTTCCCTTCCCTCATGGGATAAATAAATTTTGGTGGAGACTCTTCTGTACTTTTTTTTCGCCTCCCCGTCGTTGCATTTTTCGAGTAGCGACAACTGACGACTTCACTGGGGACTAGCCAAGCCTAATTTGTTTGTCGCATTTGTGTTTTATTTGCTTTTATTATTTATTATGTTGTGTTCCTATTTACCTGTTGGGTTTATTGGGTTGGTTTGTGAGGATAAAGGCTTTCTACCCGAGCTTTCTAGTATACATTAAGATTAGGAGGTGGTTTCTTTCTGATTTGCGAGACTTAGGACTCGTTGAGTTGGTTTGAAATCCACCGCTCAGATGAGACCCCTTTGGGATGATTATGTCTTACGTGTAGTCGTAATGACATCTTTATTTCCAACTTGGGAGTCCGTGACTCTAAGGACCTTTTAGAACCTTATCCCGAAGGTTACTAAAACATGACTCTATGCTCATCCTTTGAAGGGATTACCGTCTTACGAATTGTTGTTCTGATGGAAAACTTTCGAGGGTTAATGCATGGGACTTTGTTTAAAGGCCTTTGGGATACCCTCTTTCAAACCAATAGATTGCCCACCCGAGGTGAGGGTTATCTTGTGTATTACCTTGCAGGACCTGTGATCTTGACCCTGTTGTTGTTTTATTATCATGTGCATTCATAAAGCATTGCATTGCATAACATTATTACATATCAAGGGACTTAAGAGACTGTGATTATCTCAGGTATTGGTGAACACAATGACTGACCAAAGAAAGAGAAGCACAAATTCCATAAAGTTCTGAGAACCAAAGTTGGAGTTGATTCAAGACTTTCTGATTGATGTGCCGAAGGCTATCAAGATCAACTTTCAAGGGAAGTATGGGAAATTGCTTGATCTTCAAGGGAAGTATGGGAAATCGCTATGGCTTAATTTTATGATGCGCCTCTCAGATGCTTCACTTTTCAAAACTACCAGTTGGCTCCTACTCTTGAAGAATATTCTCACCTTTTGAATATCAAGATTAAGGATCAACCTATTTACACCGGCTTGGAAGAAGAACCAAAGTCTTCTGCCATTGCTCTTGCTCTCCATATGAGCAAGGGAGAAGTTAAAGATGGTCTAGCCAATAAGGGAGGTATTCAAGGCTTTCCTTTGAAGTTTCTACTAGACAAAGCTGCTCAGTACAAGACCGTTGGGGATTGGGAAAGGTTCGGTATCATTGTTGCTCTAATGATCTATGGAATTGTCCTCTTTCCAAACATAGACAATTTCATAGACATCACTGTCGTTATTCTCTTCATGCAAAAGAACCCTATTCCTACTCTCCTCGCTGATGTTTATCACTCTATTCATTGGAGGAGTGAAAAGAAGACAGGAATGGTCCAATGTTGTTCTCATCTACTGTTCAAATGGTATGCTTCCCATATACCAAAGAAAGGACCGTTAGTGGAAAACAAGGAGAAGCTGAAATGGTCTCAACGCATTATGTCTCTAGAAGCCAATGATATTGCTTGGTATTCTCATGAATACTACGATGTGGAGATCATTTTTAGTTGTGGGGAGTTTGGAAATGTGCCTCTGATTAGTATGGATGGTTGCATCAACTACAACCCAGTCATGGCACTACGTCAGTTGGGCTATGCTATGAAGGATGAGCCCGAAGCAGAGAAAGTTCAAAGTTTCTTTTTGCTAGCCACAACAGAGGATCCTGCATTTGTCAGGAAAATTGTTAAAGCATGGGCCAAGATCCATACGAAAGGGAGGAAAGAGTTGAAGGCAAAGAATTGTGTGGCTAAGGAGCCATACAACCGATGGTTGCTAGCCAGAGTGGCTGAAAGGTTGCTACCATTTCCCCCAGAACCCTCCATGCGAGAAGGACCTCCTGCTCCCGCGCATGTATCTATGGAAGAGTATGAGAAACTAAATCTATTGGTGGAAAAGTTGACTAAAGAGAATCAAGACCTTCAGGCTGAAATTCACGAAGCAAATGTAGAGAAGGGCCAGTACAAAAGGAAAGTAGAGTTTGAACAAGACCAAGCGGTTGAGAGCAGCAAGAAACTGAAGTTAGAAATGGATGAGAGTCAGGTATCAGAATGGTTTCGAAGGGGCTGATGCATCATTGACAACTCTTCGACAACGCCTAAAGGAAACAAAGGCCTCTTGTGATAGAGCATGGCAGTTCTTTGAATTAGCTTCTACTGAAAAGAAGGAGACAAAGGAGAATCTCGAGGCTGGCATTGAGGATCTTGAAGAGCAGTTGAGAAATGCTTTAACCCTAGTGGAAGATGAACAACGACTCAAGGAGGAAGCATTGAGAGCTTCGTATGTCACTCCTGACATGTGGAACAACAATTTTTTAGAGTTGGAAACCGCCCGAGAAACAGCCACTCTGTGGAGGAATCGTTTCGATGCCTTGCAAAGGGATAGTGCACAGTGGCTCAAGAAGGAGGCCCAACTCAATGAATTGTTGGATACACTATGCCAAAATTGATATTTTGTATCGCCTAATTTAATAGCGCTTTTAAAAAAAGTGCTATTAAAAAGGAAACAAACACATCTATAATAGCGCTTTATAGTTGGGCGCTATTATAGAGTACAAAGAATGTGATTTTGATAGCACTTTGTAAAAAACCTCTATTATTAAACTTCACTAAGATAGCGCTTTCTTTAAAACGCTATTAATTTTCTTCACTAAGATATCGTTTTTTTAAAAAACGCTACTAAAATGTTTCACTAAAATAGCACTTTCAAAAAGAGCGCTATTATTAAACTATCATATGTTATCGTTTACCATAAAGCGCTATCTAATTATAATACATATAATAAAATGTTTCACTAAGATAGCGATTTTTAAAAAAACGCTACTAAAATGTTTCACTAAAATAGCACTTCCAAAAAAAGCGCTATTATTAAACTATCCTATGTTAGCATTTGTAGTAAAGCGCTATCTAATTATAATAGATATAATAAATAATAAAATTAATTAAAAGACCAAAGTCCTTTCCCAGATGATTTTTTCGTTTTGGCGCACAATTTTTGCTACTACCGCAAAAAACAAAACATAGTCTTCTTCCTCCTCATCTTCTTCATCGATTCACTGTCACTCATCTTCTTCATAGATTCACCGTCACTCATCTTCTTCATCGATTCACCGTCACTCGAATAAAAAGAGGAAACACGGGAAAGAAAGAACAAAGAAAACCCATTCTCCGTCGATCTCAGCCCTTCATCAGCTCACCACCATCACCCTTCTCTTCATTGGTATCTGGTAATCTTTATTTTTTCAGATTATAGCTTTGTGTTGTAAATTGTAAAATTAGGGATTTGAATTTGAAGATAATTTAGTTTCTACCATTGTTGACTAATTATAAGTGAATCCCTAATTTTTCCGAGCTTTGCAATATTTTAACCTAACAAATACCATGTTTACAGGCAACACCTGATGAGGGACAATCACATAAGTGATCTAAGCCGTCTTATCTCGAATTAACTACTTGGATCATGAAGCTATGTGGAGTTGCTAATTGTAAGTGATTGAGGTCTTTTGTTAACTGTTAATAGTTGTGTGGTGTGCCATTTCTGTTGGAATTTTGGTTTTTTTTAGCAAGTCCGTATGTAGCCTTTGATGGGTAGAGACCTACATTGTTAAACTCGGCCGAAATGACTCAGTGGCCAAAAACACGTTACCGGAACAGAACAATTGGGTGACGTGGTCAGAACGGCCAAGAAATCTGTAACGGAAACAATTTTGTGTGTTAGTAGTAAATATATTAGTATCCGTGTTGCTAAAATAACGCCGCTTTTGTATCATTTTTTGCATTGTAGGTGTATATAGGCCTCACTATGAGTATAACATTTTCATCAAAGAAAGCTTCTTGTTTGCCTCCACCACCAACGCAGACAACTACAACTGCGAAGTCGAGTTCAAACAGGAGGTAAAGTCCTCGAAGCCCTTTACAGGATCTCTACCGTATTTCCAGCAGCAGCAACGGTAGTGATGCTTCTTCTTCCATCTCCACTGAAGTCCCAAAGGGTTGCCTCAGGTTCTTTACTTCCTCTTCTTTCAAAACCCCTGTCAATAGACCAAAAAATATCACCAAAACACCCAATTCAGCATCTCATGGACTTGTATTAAAACAACCTAAGTCCAATTCCTCGAAGGAGAATCATCCAAATGGCGATAATATTAGGCTGCAAACCAAAACAGTTGTACCAAATAAAGCTAAGAAAAATCCTCCATGTCTCTACCAGTGGCAGTCTGGTAAGAAAACTGATTCTAGGACTGGCCAAAAGTCTAAGCTTAGTTCGGCTTTGAATGAAAATGGAAAAAATTTATCTACACCGAAGGAATCCAAGAAAAAAGAGGATGTTAATGTTGTTGAGTCTGCCCGTCTTAAATCATCATACTGAAGGAAAATTGCGATCTAAACGCAGCGGAAAACCAAAATTTCCTTTAGTGATCCTTACGAATGAGCATGGTCAGTGATAGAATCGTTACCTCTTTGTGGCGATTCAGATCTTTGATGCAGCGATCACAAGAGTTGATGAAGTGCAACGCCTCTACTCAGTCCACACGAACAGCTTCCGGTCACAGTGCTATCTGCTTACGAACGGAATTATTTGAGTGAGAAAAGAGAATCAAAAACGAAATTGCATCAAGTGAAAGCTTCATCACAAGGGTTCCTTTTATAGACTCTCTTGTGGACTGCGGGCTAAAAACCCAATTCACATGATCCATAATAATATTATATATTATTATAATAACTATTATTATAATAAATATATTTATTTTATTATTATTTTATAACCATTATAAAATAACAATAATTATTATTATATTATCCGAATTTCTATTTTTTACTTAAGTGCACCGTACCTTACAGTGTTCCTTTGATTTCTCTATCTCTCATCAAACTGTCCTTATGTGTGTGACCCTGTAGGATTTCGTAACGTTGGTAATTATATTAAATTATATATTTAACATAATAAACAGTAAGCGGTATCTGTTGCACCCTAAAATTTGACCAACCGGGTCCCGTATCTGGCTCGATGTTTCGACGCATTACCGCATTCGCATCTGCATATCGCATACAGTGCATCTTTCGTTTATTTTGGTTTTATCGGGATTACAGCTCTCGTCTCGCGTGTCAGGTGTTTTTGATCAGTTTAGATAGATAGAATCATTTTTTTGGGATATTTCGGTGCCCGTTTATTTTTACCGGCTATTTTGGTGCGCTCTCGTGGTGTTAGGTGTCGTTCGGTGCTTATTTTGTTCCTCTGGGAATTATTGTGATTTTTTTGGATTTTATTGGCTATTTTTAGGGTTTAAATAAATTTTTAATCATTTTAGGATAATATAGAATTTTATAGAAATAAATAGCATTTTTCATTTTTAGAATATTAATGGTTTTTTTAAATAGGTTTAAATCATTTTTAGAATATTATACAATTTAAATAGATTTTTCCTCATTTTCTTAATAGAATAATATAGATTTTATTTTAGAAATAATATAGTTGTTTTTAATAGAAGTTTAATAGATTTTAAAATCTTTTAGCATATTAAATAGAATAATGGTTTAATAGATATTATGGATTTTATTAATAGGGTTTTAATAGGTTTAATATAGATTTTAATATAGATATAGGAATTAATAGTTTTTATAATAGATATTAATTAGCAGTTAATCTTTTTCTTTAGATTTAATTAGAGTTAATAGAATTTTAGGATGATTCTCCTTTTTGGTTTAATCGCGATTTAATTAGCTTAATCAGGTCTTGATTGTTTGTTTTATTAGATTTTGTTGTTTTTAGAATTTTAATTGGTTAGTTAGATTTTAATTAGTTAGTTGTAATTAGGCATTAGTTGTTGATTAAGTCTTAATCGTCCTGTACAGAGTCCATGTTAATTCATTTTCGTATTGGGCCCAAATTCGTAAAGCCCAGTTTGCAGAGTTCAGTCCAGATTTTTCCAGCGAAATCTAGAAATTTCCAGAAATTCCCAGCCTATAAATATCCAGCAGCCACGTGTTCAATAAAGGAGAGGGCCCACGTTTCCACTCATCACACTGCCACTTCATTATTCCACTTCCCTCTCTCTGCCACGAGATACCACATGGCGCGCATGCACCGTCTCCACCCACTAGCGCAGCCACGTGCCTCCACCACACCACTCCACTGGTCCTCGCCTGAAACTCTCCCCGGCCGGCATGCATGGCCGGCGGCCACCGTAACGGCAACCCTAAACCACTTCCGGCCGCCGTACCGGTCACCGGAAACTGGAAAACACCAAATTTTCCAGAAATCTTCTCCTTCTCCTCTCATCATCACCTTTCTCCGATCATCAACATCGTCCACTTCCTTCCATCACCAATCATCAGCATCTCCTCTGATCAACACTCAACCAGAGTTCATAAAAGTTCTTCCAAGAACGCCAGAAAACCTTCATCCGTCCTCCTTCAACTTTCCAGATCCACATGCATCCGCCATCAAGAACCATTCTCCAGATCGAGAACTTCCGTCACCATCTTCGAATCATTATTAGTACAAACCTTCTCCAGATTTCTTCATCGGATTCAACTCATCTCCAAGAACATATAACAAAAGAGCTTCAAAGTTCATCGACGAAGACGGCTTCAAGAACCTCCCTCACGTTCTTCAGCATTTCCAGAAAATCTTCAAAAACGTTCATCAAGAATCATCATCTAGTCATCATCAAGATCGTCACCTGCATGTTTGTAGAACTCCAGAAGATTTCCAGAATTTTCCTCGTCAACCTTCGTCAGAAGTCATTCAAACGCATCCAAGATCCAGCAAGATCCCTAAGAACTTCATTAAGATCTCACCACAATTCGTCTTCAAGAATCGTCATCCACTTCAAGAACATTCATGTTAGTCATTGGTGATGGTGGTGTTCAACGAAAGCGAGGTAGAGAAGAGGAGATTTCGAGGTTGAAGAGGAGGATAGTGGGGATTTGTTTGGCCAGGTGAGAAACGAACAGAGAGAGGTCGGAGATGGAGGAGTTTGGTCGGCGGCGGCGCTGAGGAAAGGTGAACAGTGAAAGGGAGGATTAGGAGGACTTAGGGTTTCTTGTGGTTTTCTGAAAACGGGCTCGTGTGGGATTGGGCTCAAAGGCCCGTTGGAATATTCTGCTAGCACAAACACCCTCCGTTTCTTGCTGCACCCCCCTGCGTGTGCATGGGCCGGGCCCAGCAATTCCCAGCGAATCCCTTACTGCACACTGCGTTTTGCTCACACTACCCCCCTCCCAATTGTTTTTTTTTTCTGAATTCCCTATTGGGCTGGGCCCAGTCCCAATGTGTCACTGCTTGCACATCCCTGTAAACTTCTGCTGTACCCTCCCCCTTTGTTTGTTTTCTTTTCTTTAGTTTGTTTAGTTTTTTTAATAGAAAATAATAAAGAAAGATGAGAATATTAAAAAAAGGAGAAAGAAGAAAAAAGCAATAGAAAAAGAAAAGAAAAGAAATATTATGGAAAAAAATAATAGAAAAAGAAAGGTGAAAAAATAATAAAAAGAAATATATTGAAAATAGAGAAAAATAAAGAGAAAAATATATTGAAAAAAATAGAGAAAAATAAAGAGAAAATATTATGGAAAAGAAAAGAAAAGAAAATCTTTGAGAAAAAATAAAGAGGAAAAGAAAACATGAAAGAATAAAAAATAGTGAAAAATATGGAAGGAGAATTTGAAAAAGGAAAAAGAAAAAGAAATATTGAAAAATAATAAAAAGAAATATGAGAAAATATTATGAGAAAAATAGAGAAAATATATTTGAAAAAGGAAAATATGGAGAGAAACACATAGAAAAATAATAAAAAAATATATGAAAAATACTTTGAAAGAAAGGAGAAAATAGTTGAAAAGAAAAGAAGGAAAAAGAGGAAAAAATATTAAAGTAGACTTAATATTTTTTAGAGTACATTTTCTTTTAGGATATATTTCCATAGAGTTTATTTTACATCTTTTCAGAGATAGTTTTAGAAGTCCACTTGTTAGGGGACTCTTTTCCATTCGATTTTTCAGGATAGGATAAGATAGTATTTCCTAGGAGATTATTTTTCAGTATGCAAGCATTGTAATCGTTTTTCAGAATATCAATAAAACGAGATTTGAGCTGTGGTCCCGAAGTAGCCGAACTACAGCTGCTCTGATTTCTCGTTCCAGACGAGAATATGTAGGCATAGGATGCGATATCCTAGCGAGCACACTAACAACTGACTGTCTATTCTCCCGCTGCTGTGCGATCGAGACTTTCCCGCTGACGACTGATGTTACCCTTTTTCTCTCTTGCCCGAGTGCATTTGAGACCAAGCCATAGTTTTGCCCATAGGTTCCCGTACCTGTGAAACCAGTTTGTTTTTTCTCACTGCTGTGTGAGAACGCCTTGTTTAGCCGTAGTTAGCCTGAACTACGTAAAGCTCTGATCTTCCGTGCAGTGTGGAAGTACGTAGGCACAAAACGCGAGGTCTTGGCGAGCCAATTTTCCCTGTAGTCCCGAACTACGTTGACTCTGACTTTCTCTCTTGAGAATACGTAGGCATAGAGTGCGACGCTCTATCGAGTCAATTCCCTTCTGTTTAGATTTAGCAGCCGTAGATAGATTGTTTTGCATCCTGTAGACAACCCAAGCAAGCGTGGATCCCGTCGAGTACGACGGACGTGAGGGGTGCTAATACCTTCCCCTTGCGTAACCGACTCCCGAACCCAAGTTTTGGTTGCGACGACCATACCTTTCCCCGTTTTTTGCGAGGTTTACTTCGAGCGTTTCCTTTCCCTCCGTTGGGATAAATAACGCACGGTGGCGACTCTTCTGTCAGCCGGCGCCGATTTTCGCAGTAGCGACAGCTGGCGACTCTGCTGGGGACTGCGATGGTTCCCTATGTGAGTCTGCTGGGGATCCAACGTCCCCTGGCTGCTAAGGACTGCGATAGTCCTTATGCATGTGGGATCCAACGTCCCCTCAGAGAGAGTCAATCCTAGCGCTTGTTTGCTTGTCTATTGGGGTTTATTTATTGATATTATTTGTTGCTGTTGGGGTGTTACGGGTGTTCTATGATTGAGAGATAAGCCGGACCTGGGCTTGAGTGCACCTTAGACTTAGAGTAGAGATTAGTGGGTGCGTATCGGCTTTGCTTGTACTAGTGTCCCGCGAAATCTACACTCGGACGAGGTTCTTCTGGTTGACTTCTTTTTCTACCCTTTGGGTCGAGGGGGTTGTTTGGTCAGTTGGATTGTCGACTCCGGGAACCGATCATTTGGAAGTTAGCTAAGTGAGGCCTCTTCAGGACTTGATGATGCCACTCCTTCTGGGAATCGTATCGTCAGTTTTGAAAGTCTGTGACGCTAACGACCGCATAGAATGCCGTACCTTGTCAGATATAGGTCCATACCTGTGAGTGGGGGGGGGGGGGTTGCAGGAAACTTGACTTCCAACCTACCCGTTATTATGGTCTTCTCTTCAGAGAACGTCTCCGTCAGCAGCGCAGCAGTATTCAGATTGTGTGGGGGCTGTGATCCCGTTGTTTGTTGCATTTTGCATATCATGTGCATATCAGTGTTGCATCATATTGCATATCATCCTCCAGTTAGCCAGAGTTCTGATCCAGCCTTTGTTTCCTGAAGGTGATTACCCGGAGCTTGGATTGAGCAACTGTTGATTGTCAGAAGACCGACCTAGGGGTTGAGTAGATTTGAGCAGAATCAAGCATTGAAGTCAGCTGAAGATTATCAGTATCTATGTCTGAAGGCAATTTCCAGTCTCCTAACACCCTGACAGGGTTCACTATGGCGTCCAACCCTCTGTATGATTCTATGGAAGACTTCCCGCAAGTGAACAACATTACTGCAGACCAAGTTGTACAGCCTCCTGTTGAGAACCAAAGTCAACATGAGCAGTTTGTTGCCCAGAATGAGCGTCTTCCTCCTGTTACCAATCAAGGTGTTGTTGTCCCTGTGATGAATTACCGAAGAGATATCCCGATAGCCAGGATGGTAGATCCAAAAGCTCTCGAAAAGGATAGAAGACTCCGAGCATTGGAAGAAGGAATGAAAGCTTTGAAAGCCAAAGATGCTGTTAACCTGGATGCTGTAGGCATGTGTTTGGTTCCTGACCTGGTGTTGCCTTATAAGTTTAAAATGCCGAAATTTGAGAAGTACACGGGAGATAGCTGTCCGAAGCTGCATTTGATGATGTTCTGTCGAAGAATGACTGCGTTTGCGCGAGATGACAAATTGATGATCCATTGCTTTCAAGATAGTCTGACTGGGGCATCTTTGAGGTGGTATATGCAGTTAGAGAGAACTCAGATTCAGTCATGGATGGATTTAGCCAGAGCTTTTCTGAAGCAGTACGATTATAACCTAGACGTAGCTCCCTATCGCATGCATTTGCAAGAGCTGTCTCAAGAGAACAATGAACCTATCAGGAAATATGCTCAGAGATGGAGAGAATTTGCTGCTAGAGTGCGTCCACCGATGTTAGACCAAGAGCTGGCAAGCATGTTTGTGGATTCCCTACAAGATCCGTACTTCAAAAGATTGCTCGGACTTCCAATAAGTTTCTCTGACGTGGTAGCATTAGGAGAGCGCCTTGAGTATGCCATAAGAATTGGGAAAATTCAGGTTACTTCAAATGATCAAGCTGGTGAAATTGAATATCCTTGTGACTATCAGAGTGAAGAAGAATTTGTGATCAATGCAGTCGTGCCAAAGGTTGAATATCCTCGAAGCGAATCAGTGAATTTTGTCGGTTCATCATCTTATCAGAGATCAGTACCTCCTGTGGCTTGTTATACTGAACAGACAGCCGTACCTGGGGCACCCTATCAGGAACCTTATGTCGCTTCCATTGCAAAGCAGCGAACTCATGACCGAGGTTACCAGACTCAGCGTCAGAATCAGAATCGACCTCGTAACAACTTGGAACGAAGGAAAGCTCCTTCTCACCCAGTGCCTATGCTGTATAGCCAGTTGCTACCATCTTTGATCCAGAAGTCTTTGGTGGAACCTAAAGCTCTCAAGCCAGTTCCAGAACCTTACCCCCTGGGTATAATCCCCACGTTCAGTGTGGTTATCATGGTGGCTCTCCAGGGCATTCAACAGAAGATTGTAAAGCATTTCAGGCGAAAGTACAGCAGTTGATTGACCAAGATCGCATTTCCTTTCGAGAAGGATTTCTGTTTGTTCATCCCAACCGCTCAGCTGTCTAAGATCGTAGACTCGGAAAGTATTCCCCAACAAAGAAGCCAGTGGTTCAAACAGGCGGGCGCCTCAGCATTGGCAGTCCTCAGACCTTTATATCATTTGCATTTGTAGTTTCTTTCCTGTTAGTTACTACCTGCATTTAAACATTGTATGTTTCGAATGGTGATAATAATAAAGTGACTATGCATTTTTCTGAATTAATCATGTCGCTGTCGCTCATTTACTGCATTGCACTGACACTTGCATTTTATTCACTCCACTTTTCCACTGTGACTAGCAAAGATTGGAGGGAGGATGACGAAACTAAACTCATGACCGATGATCGGATGTTTTCAGATAAGTCCTTACCGATGACGTACAAGGCATTGTTTCAAATCCCCCAAACACTGGAGAAATAAGGAGTTAGTCCCTTGTTAACCACTTCAAGCCAGGAAGTAGAAGTTTTTTCGGACTTTCAAACCCTCACATCTTAACCCGGGGCAGGGTAGTTGTCAGTTAGCTTGACCGAGCATTCAAATCTTGCAGAGGAGTGTCGTCTTTCGAGGACATATCAGTTTATACCTTTCAAAAGGTCAAACCTCACCAATCAGGAGTGAGACAGTTACAATCCTTTCGGAGCAATCAAGACAACCAGTGTCACACGACTTTGTTCCAAAAGAAAGAAATAAGAAAGCCCGCTAAGTAAAAAGAAAGAAAAAGCTGGAAAGCTAATACTTAGGCAAAAATCAGGGCATCCCGCTGGACTTCAAAAGAAATCGAAAAACCGAAAAGAACTCAAATGAGTCAGTCCAGGCAAAAATTAGGGAATCAAAAGAATGAAAAAGAAGGGATATGAATTTTTCCCCAGCAAGTCACAAAGTCGTGTACACAGACACCAAAGCGAAGAAGGAGTAACTATCATTCCAGAAAAACCTTGTGAATTCCTTAGCTGTGGTTCTTACCATTCAACATACCTCTCGAAGAGGCGAGCGCTTGTGCCAGGTTAACTGAACCTTAGGGTTGGAGATCATCACGTGGACGGGGTGGGTACAAATCAAATTTGAGCCGAATATCCTTTGTTTCACGAACCGTGAACCCGACCACGATACAACCCTTAAAAGACCTAATTGAGGTAGGGTTATTCTGAAAGCGCATTACGATAAGGTCGAGTAACCTGACTCCTTCTTGACTTGCTAGTCACATCCTTGTTGTATTTTCACTGACCACGTAAGCACTACGTTTGAACTTTGGTTCACTCGTCACTCACAATCATATGCATGTAAATGAGTGACAGCTCAAATTTTTTCAAAATCTGCATAAACACTGCATTAAGATTACCATTCGTAGACAGACAATTTTAATTGTAGGTTAGTAGTTGGCATGAAAGAAATTCCAGCAGGGAATAATCGAGCAGGACTGAGTAATTCAGCAGTCTGAACCAGAATAAGATGTTGTGAAGACCTATGAATCAGGGGCATTATTTTCCAGTAAGTTCAGTATCAGTTAGTCTGAGGACAAGTCTCGAAGCTTCAGTTGAGCAGGGGCAGTTTATTTGAGAAGCAGTTGATCAGAATGAGTTTTCTCGAGAGCCAATCAGGGGCAGCTATGCAGAGCGTTGAGATTTGAAAGCAGATACTTCGGGTGGATAATCAGATCGGGTTAAGTCGCTAGAACGCTCATTCAGGGGCAAGTCATCGCAGAGAGTGTTAAAGCCAACTGGGTTGACAATTGTTAATGGAGATTGAATTCTGTTGTCGTATAGATACCGGGGCAAGTAATATCGAAGTCGTCTCGTAGTAAGCTGTTCAGAGCAAGTACTCCCAAGAGTTAGATTGGGGCAAGTTGAATTGTACTGGGGCAAGTTGTTCGAGCCAGTCTTTTTACCCCCAGCTGAGTGTACTGGGGCAAGTTGTTCAGGCCAGCCTGTTTATCCCCAGCTGGAGTTGAGTATCGGGGAATCATGTCAGTACCCTTACCAAGAACCTTAACATTCCAAATAAAAGGCCGTGTTGTCGTTGGATCATTATCCTGCAGTTTAAACCTGTTGCGTGTCAGTAACCAGTTGTTTCGAAAGTCCAGTTCTCGCCTGGCAAATCGGTAACCAGTTCTCGTCTGGCCTACCCTATCGTAAGCATCAGTTCCCGTCTGGTGCAGTTTATTGTAAGCATCAGTTCCCGTCTGGTGCAGTTTATTGTAACCAGTTCTCGTCTGGTCACCGTTTCTTCAAGTGTTGTATCAGTTCTCGCCCGGTACATGTCGTCGCATAATCAGTTCTCGTCTGGTTATCGTGTGTTAACCTACGTGTTATACCAGTTCTCGTCTGGTGTACGTCAGCTTTCAGCCAGTTCTCGCCTGGTTGTCTATGCCTCAGTCTGTTATCCAGTCAGCCCCGTCTGATGTCCAAAAATCAA
Organism: Lathyrus sativus; assembly: GCA_963859935.3. Lineage (NCBI taxonomy): Eukaryota > Viridiplantae > Streptophyta > Magnoliopsida > Fabales > Fabaceae > Lathyrus > Lathyrus sativus. The sequence continues at coordinate 135,044,586 of OZ012739.1, forward strand.
TTCTCGTCCAAATCAATTTTCCTATCGGTTCTCGTCTGGTAGTCTACCTTTGAATGCTAGTTCTCGTCTAGTATTTTCCATATCTTCCACAGTATACATAGTCCATGTTTATCCTAAACCAGAAAAATAAAAAACCTAAAGGTATCTGACCCAGTAGTTCCCAATGACCCGCATGTTGTCATGTTCCCCGATACGAAGCTCGACGGATACCAGTGTTCCGAGTAATGTTTGAGTTCCTCGTGGATGTTGTTAAATCAGAATTGCTACTCTTCAGCAGATGAAAGTTGTGTATTATCCCCGGAAGAGTCGAGATTGTATTTTACCCCGTATCAGAGTAGGATCAGGAGTATCCTCAGCGGACTAAGATTGATATCCGTGATAGTGGGGGCACTACCATCAATGTGCTGCGCGCAATCAATCCCAGTTAGGGTCAATCCCCGCAAAGCACAATCAGCTGCCAACGGTTTGAAGAGAGCATCCCCAAGCAGAGTTGTTTTCTTTCCCCAGTGAAGTCGTCAAGCAGGGTTGCCTTTTCATTTCTCCAGCAGGACGGTTATCCCCAGCGGATTTGGTTTCCCTTTTCCAGCATTTATTTTGCTGAGATGATTCTGTGACTTTGGTTCATCCCCAGTAGAGTTGACGTGTACCTTCGGCATTTATTTTGCCAAGTGGTTTTCAGACCTGGTGTTCTCTGGCAGCTCGAGCCTGCATTAGCATTTGCATATATAGTCATAGCATTTATACAAGCATATAGTATATCCATGTCGTCTGGGCATCGCATTTTCAAACAGAACGCATAGCATTTACATGTCATATAGGACATTGCATCATTCTCAAGCATACGCATGTCGAAACATGGACCAGGTTGGTTACCTCATTGGATTTCGAATTTGTTCACCTGCAGAGTTGTGTGGTTCAGCTTCTCGTCTTTCCCAGCGGAGTGATTCTTCATATTTGGTTGTTACGTCAGCATCGAAAAAAAACAACAACAGAGACTATCATATATCAAGTTTCTGAAGCTGCGGCCTGTTGACAGAATGGGTGCCAAGCAGTCGATTCAGAATTCCCCAGGAGAATTGTCCTCAAGTTCGCAGTGAACTGTGAGTTGACCGGATTTGATCCCATGAGAGAGATGGGAATCAAGTCGTTTGCTTTTCGAAGCATTATTCCAATACTTGTGGCGTCACACAGGTGATTGGTGGTGGCAAAGGAGAAGAAAATTTTATCAGAAAATTGACCAGTTGTTGCCGTGACAACCAAACTTCAGTTTATTGGAGGCTATTCCTCAAGCAATTCTGCAGTATATTCCCGCGGTTGGCAAATTTCAGGGTTCCATTTGTATTCAATCGTCATCTACCTTGAATGTTTGAAGGCTGAGCGCTCTTCACCCATTCAGGTCGAAGCCGCTTGAATAGGGGCAGCTGTTGCACCCTAAAATTTGACCAACCGGGTCCCGTATCTGGCTCGATGTTTCGACGCATTACCGCATTCGCATCTGCATATCGCATACAATGCATCTTTTATTTATTTTGGTTTTATCGGGATTACAGCTCTCGTCTCGCGTGTCAGGTGTTTTTGATCAGTTTAGATAGATAGAATCGTTTTTTTGGGATATTTCGGTGCCCGTTTATTTTTACCGGCTATTTTGGTGCGCTCTCGCGGTGTTAGGTGTCGTTCGGTGCTTATTTTGTTCCTCTGGGAATTATTGTGATTTTTCTGGATTTTATTGGCTATTTTTAGGGTTTAAATAAATTTTTAATCATTTTAGGATAATATAGAATTTTATAGAAATAAATAGCATTTTTCATTTTTAGAATATTAATGGTTTTTTTAAATAGGTTTAAATCATTTTTAGAATATTATACAATTTAAATAGATTTTTCCTCATTTTCTTAATAGAATAATATAGATTTTATTTTAGAAATAATATAGTTGTTTTTAATAGAAGTTTAATAGATTTTAAAATCTTTTAGCATATTAAATAGAATAATGGTTTAATAGATATTATGGATTTTATTAATAGGGTTTTAATAGGTTTAATATAGATTTTAATATAGATATAGGAATTAATAGTTTTTATAATAGATATTAATTAGCAGTTAATCTTTTTCTTTAGATTTAATTAGAGTTAATAGAATTTTAGGATGATTCTCCTTTTTGGTTTAATCGCGATTTAATTAGCTTAATCAGGTCTTGATTGTTTGTTTTATTAGATTTTGTTGTTTTTAGAATTTTAATTGGTTAGTTAGATTTTAATTAGTTAGTTGTAATTAGGCATTAGTTGTTGATTAAGTCTTAATCGTCCTGTACAGAGTCCATGTTAATTCATTTTCGTATTGGGCCCAAATTCGTAAAGCCCAGTTTGCAGAGTTCAGTCCAGATTTTTCCAGCGAAATCTAGAAATTTCCAGAAATTCCCAGCCTATAAATATCCAGCAGCCACGTGTTCAATAAAGGAGAGGACCCACGTTTCCACTCATCACGCTGCCACTTCATTATTCCACTTCCCTCTCTCTGCCACGAGATACCACGTGGCGCGCATGCACCGTCTCCACCCACTAGCGCAGCCACGTGCCTCCACCACACCACTCCACTGGTCCTCGCCTGAAACTCTCCCCGGCCGGCATGCATGGCCGGCGGCCACCGTAACGGCAACCCTAAACCACTTCCGGCCGCCGTACCGGTCACCGGAAACTGGAAAACACCAAATTTTCCAGAAATCTTCTCCTTCTCCTCTCATCATCACCTTTCTCCGATCATCAACATCGTCCACTTCCTTCCATCACCAATCATCAGCATCTCCTCCGATCAACACTCAACCAGAGTTCATAAAAGTTCTTCCAAGAACGCCAGAAAACCTTCATCCGTCCTCCTTCAACTTTCCAGATCCACATGCATCCGCCATCAAGAACCATTCTCCAGATCGAGAACTTCCGTCACCATCTTCGAATCAATATTAGTACAAACCTTCTCCAGATTTCTTCATCGGATTCAACTCATCTCCAAGAACATATAACAAAAGAGTTTCAAAGTTCATTGACGAAGACGGCTTCAAGAACCTCCCTCACGTTCTTCAGCATTTCCAGAAAATCTTCAAAAACGTTCATCAAGAATCATCATCTAGTCATCATCAAGATCGTCACCTGCATGTTTGTAGAACTCCAGAAGATTTCCAGAATTTTCCTCGTCAACCTTCGTCAGAAGTCATTCAAACGCATCCAAGATCCAGCAAGATCCCTAAGAACTTCATTAAGATCTCACCACAATTCGTCTTCAAGAATCGTCATCCACTTCAAGAACATTCATGTTAGTCATTGGTGATGGTGGTGTTCAACGAAAGCGAGGTAGAGAAGAGGAGATTTCGAGGTTGAAGAGGAGGATAGTGGGGATTTGTTTGGCCAGGTGAGAAACGAACAGAGAGAGGTCGGAGATGGAGGAGTTTGGTCGGCTGCGGCGCTGAGGAAAGGTGAACAGTGAAAGGGAGGATTAGGAGGACTTAGGGTTTCTTGTGGTTTTCTGAAAACGGGCTCGTGTGGGATTGGGCTCAAAGGCCCGTTGGAATATTCTGCTAGCACAAACACCCTCCATTTCTTGCTGCACCCCCCTGCGTGCGCATGGGCCGGGCCCAGCAATTCCCAGCAATTCCCAGCGAATCCCTTACTGCACACTGCGTTTTGCTCACACTACCCCCCTCCCAATTGTTTTTTTTTCTGAATTCCCTATTGGGCTGGGCCCAGTCCCAATGTGTCACTGCTTGCACACCCCTGTAAACTTCTGCTGTACCCTCCCCCTTTGTTTGTTTTCTTTTCTTTAGTTTGTTTAGTTTTTTTAATAGAAAATAATAAAGAAAGATGAGAATATTAAAAAAAGGAGAAAGAAGAAAAAAGCAATAGAAAAAGAAAAGAAAAGAAATATTATGGAAAAAAAATAATAGAAAAAGAAAGGTGAAAAAATAATAAAAAGAAATATATTGAAAATAGAGAAAAATAAAGAGAAAAATATATTGAAAAAAATAGAGAAAAATAAAGAGAAAATATTATGGAAAAGAAAAGAAAAGAAAATCTTTGAGAAAAAATAAAGAGGAAAAGAAAACATGAAAGAATAAAAAATAGTGAAAAATATGGAAGGAGAATTTGAAAAAGGAAAAAGAAAAAGAAATATTGAAAAATAATAAAAAGAAATATGAGAAAATATTATGAGAAAAATAGAGAAAATATATTTGAAAAAGGAAAATATGGAGAGAAACACATAGAAAAATAATAAAAAAATATATGAAAAATACTTTGAAAGAAAGGAGAAAATAGTTGAAAAGAAAAGAAGGAAAAAGAGGAAAAAATATTAAAGTAGACTTAATATTTTTTAGAGTACATTTTCTTTTAGGATATATTTCCATAGAGTTTATTTTACATCTTTTCAGAGATAGTTTTAGAAGTCCACTTGTTAGGGGACTCTTTTCCATTCGATTTTTCAGGATAGGATAAGATAGTATTTCCTAGGAGATTATTTTTCAGTATGCAAGCATTGTAATCGTTTTTCAGAATATCAATAAAACGAGATTTGAGCTGTGGTCCCGAAGTAGCCGAACTACAGCTGCTCTGATTTCTCGTTCCAGACGAGAATATGTAGGCATAGGATGCGATATCCTAGCGAGCATACTAACAACTGACTGTCTGTTCTCCCGCTGTTGTGCGATCGAGACTTTCCCGCTGACAACTGATGTTACCCTTTTTCTCTCTTGCCCGAGTGCATTTGAGACCAAGCCATAGTTTTGCCCATAGGTTCCCGTACCTGTGAAACCAGTTTGTTTTTTCTCACTGCTGTGTGAGAACGCCTTGTTTAGCCGTAGTTAGCCTGAACTACGTAAAGCTCTGATCTTCCGTGCAGTATGGAAGTACGTAGGCACAAGACGCGAGGTCTTGGCGAGCCAATTTTCCCTGTAGTCCCGAACTACGTTGACTCTGACTTTCTCTCTTGAGAATACGTAGGCATAGAGTGCGACGCTCTATCGAGTCAATTCCCTTCTGTTTAGATTTAGCAGTCGTAGATAGATTGTTTTGCATCCTGTAGACAACCCAAGCAAGCGTGGATCCCGTCAAGTACGACGGACGTGAGGGGTGCTAATACCTTCCCCTTGCGTAACTGACTCCCGAACCCAGGATTTGGTTGCGACGACCATACCTTTCCCCGTTTTTTGCGAGGTTTACTTCGAGCGTTTCCTTTCCCTCCGTTGGGATAAATAACGCACGGTGGCGACTCTTCTGTCAGCCGGCGCCGATTTTCGCAGTAGCGACAGTATCTAGCAACACATCACTGCTACCCAAGTCACGAAAATGTCATGTGATCTGACAAAACCTTTTTCGTGATAATATATGTTTGTACAATTACCCTTTTGCCCCTATGTCTATATTGAACACAAGGCATACACTGTGTCATCCTTGTCCAGTTCAATATTGGGCCCTTAGACATTTCTCCTGTTATGCAGGATTGGCAAATTCCATCTAGGACACTCATGTCCCTCAGCATGCTTCGTGGAGTGCCCATCAACTGTCTTTATGATCATCCAGTTACGGATAATGTTTGATCAGCAATAAAGCACCCGACTCTACATCTAGGGTCCATAGTGGTTTCAGGTCGAAGGGTGGTAATACACCATTATCACCATGAGAATAACTTATGACACTTTACATAACATACTATGTAGTATTCTCATAGCGGGTCAATCCGGTATAAATATTACTCCTAATATTTATACCTATGTCAAGACTTGATAACTCTTTATCCATGATCCATGAGATGTGATCATAAGTCTATCTTCATAATAGTCTCAATGCTTTTAATGTTATCCCACTTTGCAATAAAGCTTGACTACGGATATTTTAAGAATAATGTCTTTATGTTTAATGGGATCTCATGATTAAGTCACACTTAACATTTCATTAAACAGACTAACTATTCTAGGGACTTTATTATTCTGAAAGACAAACATAATAAAGAAATGCCTTTTATTATTAAACGAATAATCCGATACAAGTACCAAAAAGTATTGGCCTCTAGGGCTTACACCAACACATACAGCTAGTTATTTTTGGTGGGCATAGCACACTGCTGCTACTGGACTGCACATGATTTATGAGCAGGCTTGTCGTGTTAGTTGTCATTTTTTATGATATTTATATACTGTCAGAAATATTGTATATACCTTATCTTGCTGTTGAAGCTTCTCAAACATTTGAGATAGTTGTAGCACGAGGTGCAATAGGTGCTTAGTCTGTAGCCCTGGTGTTGGAAAGTCCTCTTTCCTAAAGATTGAACAATAATACATAACCGATAATTTTCAACATTCAGATAGTGCAACATAGGAGGATGCCTGTGAGCAATTGGGAGTTCATGGTACTTTATAACATCTCAAGTTGAGCCGGTCCGATATCAAATTAAAGGCTAAACGGTTTACTGCAAATGAATGTGTCTAGATCCTTACTTTTACTCCTTGTTTATGCTTCTATGTTATGTGTACTCAACCGAGTTTAGATACTAATCTGATGCAATAATATTTTTGCAGGGGAACCAATCTCGGTGCTAGACAGAGTACCTTTTGCCATAATGGAACAGAGGCCAGAGCTGCTGCTTACAGAAACCAAGATAAAACTTTCTCTACAGACCAAAGGGGTAGAAAGGTAGGCACACAATTAAAGTCATCTAGTAATCTCTGAGAAACTTCATCCTGCTCACTAGCATCTATCTCAGCTTTGAGAGAACTCACATAGATTACCTCAGTACCAGAAGGAAAAAACCATCTTTTAATTGCAACAGAATTGAATCTTCACCCTAACTGAAACATCATCTAGCAGTATCAATATCTCTTTTAGCCTGCAGGGGCAACATGTTTTCCACAATGATTATCGATATGTAGTATTGTTGTGAAATAATTTTATTTAAAACTAAATGACTTGTTGCATTATCATATATATATATCAGTTCACTCTAGTCAAGTATAATTCTTTATTTAAGATAGTACTCTTTATGGGAAAATGTTGGTATTTAAGATAGTACTCTTTATGATTGTATATTTTTTCAACGAAAAATGTTGGTATTGTCAGTATTATATTGGGATGGACATCAAACTCTCAACCTCTTGTCACTTCACTTCTGAACAAATATTCCCAAAAAATCTGATTATATGATCTTATCTGTTTCATTCAATGTCTTCTAAGTGAGTCTTCAGAGGAATAACTTATTTGTTGATAAAAAATTAGATGCAATTTTACATTTCATTAAATGTACAGGCTACAAACCATCGATACCTTGTGGAATTTTCTCAAAGTAAGGAGTTAAGTGCTGAAAATCTGGCATGTAATGCGTCTGACAAACAAGAAAGTGGCATTTGTCATGAGCCAGAAGAAGATCCTGTAGATTTAAATTCCAACGAGGATGTTAAGGATCAGGATGATAAAATCATGATAAAATATTTAAGATCCTCAAGAATTTTAAAAAAAATTGAGCCTGAGAACTTTCAGACAAGCACTAAATTTGAGGCTTTGGTATGTAGCCCTGAATTTTCTTTTTTGGTTTCCTGTTACATTTTACAGTCTCTTATATTCCCTTATGCCTTAATGAATTAAATGGTTGTAGAGAGAAGAAATCAGATTCATGATTGAAAGAGATGGTTCTGCAAAAGGGATTGTTTTTAGCCGGTTCACATTATTCATAGATCTTATATACTACTCTTTGGATAAGGTAAATTAATTTTAAACTTCCATTCTATTGATATATGTAAAATGCATCAGTATGATCATTATTTTCAGCTCTGGTGTTTTGACATTCTGCCTTAACTTCTCTATTTTTTATGTGATTCACTCCACTACGGCTGTTACATTTAATGTTGCTGGAAACCTTAAGGTGAGATCTGCCCGGCAGATTCAAATCCACTATACTATTTGCTATTTGGTCTTACATTATGATTCTTTCATCATATTTGTGGTCAATTGGTTCATTTCATGTATATCATACACTGATGGTGTGCGTGAACAGTGCAACCAAACTGTGATGTCTTACAAATTTTGTTTCAATGTTTTTGATTTGTTTATGAGTTTGATATTTTGTTAAAATTGAAGTAACTATTAAGTTTTCACTTTGCATGAAAAGATAGCATCTTCCATTTTTGTTAAGCTTGATCCGTCATTATATCGGTAAAAATTTAATTTTTACGCACTTGTTTGTTGCGTGCTTGTCAAAATAGTATGTATCTGAGGCTATGAGTTTGACAACCTTTGTTTGATGTGTCTAAATTTGCGAGTCTTATAAATGTTTAGATAGTCCCGCTAAAGTTTAGGTGATTCTAGTAAGGATCCATTTCAAATGTGATTTATGTGTGTATGTCTAGAAGTGGTGCACATTTATCAGAGTATAATAACTAGCATTTGTCCCTGTAATAGTTAATTACAACCGATTATAACACCATAAATGGATAACAAGTTCAGTTGTTGAACATTAGTTTTCCTGAAAAATCAATGTGAAATTGTTTGCTTGAACTTCTTGCAATCCATGTAAACAGTACATCATTCTATATATCCTTGATGGCTAATGCTTAGCTTGTTTACTTGCAAATTACAATTCCAGAACTTCTGAAATTGCAAATCTGTAATTCACTTTTTTTATGATGAACACAACTTGCAGATATTACATGTCTTCAAACCGTTGGGAATACGAGTCTCGTGTGCCAAATTCATTGTGGTGCATCTTATTTATCTTTATAGTTTAGGCATCTGCCAAATTCATTGTGCAGCATAGTATCATTTGACCACTGGGTTCCATGAAGGTGGCTTATATTTGTATATTTATGTGTTTAGTGCATTACTCGACTTGATCAGGGTATAGTTTATAGTAATCTGCATATTTATCAGATGTTACTAAAGTGTGTTAAACCTGAAGTATTGAATATGTATGTAATGGATATAGAAATGATTTTCAAATATTTTACCTGCTTAGTCATTATTATTTTATGAATTCTAATGTCGTAAAATGCAAATGCCATATATATATATATATATATATATATATATATATATATATATATATATATATATATATATATATATATATATATATATATATATATATATATATATATATATATATATATATATATATATATATATATATATATATATATATATATATATATATATATATATATATATATATATATATATATATATATATATATATATATATATATATATATATATATATATATATATATATATATATATATATATATATATATACACCCAAAAGAATGATTTTGTGTAAAAAAAAGTGTACTACAATAGCGTTTAAAAGAGAGAATGCTATTAACGATACGTACTATAATAGCCCTTTTATGGAAAAGTGCTATCTAATATGTGTCTTATAATAGCGCTTTGTTTGAAAGTGCTATCAAAATCAAAGCAAATTACCGGTACTATAATAGCTCTTTTTTTGAAAGTGCTATCTAATATGTGTCTTATAATAGCGCTTTGTTTAAAAGTGCTATCAAAATCAAAGCAAATTATCGGTACTATAATAGTGCTTTGTTTGAAAGTGCTATCTAATATGTGTCTTATAATAGCGCTTTTGGAAAAATGCTATTAAATACCGGTACTATAATAAAGCTTTTGGAAAAACGCTATTAATTACCAGTACTATAATAGCGCTTTTAAAGCGCTATCAAAAATTTTGTTTTACAATAGCAGCTTGGTTAATAGAGCTTTTAAGCGCTATCAAAAAACAAAAAAAACGCTATTAAATAGCTTTTTTGTAGTAGTGATACCCATGTGGATTCTCTTCGTTATTATCAGCCGACTCTAGACATGTGTCGTGCTAGGTATAACAATCTAGTGGAGCATTGCAACCTCATGATCCGTGATATCCCATGGAGGTTTGAAAGTGCGATTCAAGACTTGGAAGGAAGTGACATCCCTCCTTCTATCCATCACTTCATCCAGTTCTGCGACCAGATGGTTAGAAGATTCATGTTCGAGACAAAGAAGCTTGAAGAACGTCTCCAAAAGAAGGATTTTTAGTTATTCAGTATTTTTCTTGTAGCATGAATTGTTATTTTTAGCTTATTCAGCAATCGTTTGTATTGAATCTTCTCTCAAATTAATGAAATTTTTCTTTTTGGTCTAAATTGTGCATTCTTTATTATTCAGTCGCAGTTTTACAATGTCGATGATAATCATAAGTCTCGAAAGTCTCTTGAACATTGCATACGTTTGCGCATCATTCTGCATTCCCTAAAACCCGACCTTACACGCCGCTTACCCTTTCGCAGTTGAAGCAAGCTGACTTTCCGACATCAGTACAACACAAGAAATAATCAAAGGAGAATTATGGATCAGCTAGAGCAAAACCAGGCTGCCATGAGGGAAGAGATGCAAGGTATGAAGACGCAGATGAATCAACTCATGGAGGTGATCCAGAACATGGCCAGAAATCAAGAGGAGATGAGGTTGGCAGCAGAGAGGAATGTTAATCAAACCCTACCTGCACGGTTCACAATGTAGGTGACGCAATTCCAATCCCTGCCAGTGCAATTCCAATCCCTACCAGTGCAATTCCAATCCCTACCGATGATGTTCCAATCCCTACAGGTGCTACTCCAACCCCTGTTGGTGCAATTCCTACTCCCACGGGCGCAGTACCTATTAGTACAATCCATCCTCCCGCTACTATAATTCCACCACCAGTCCACTATGACGATCATGAAGGCTTCTACGAAAATTCAACTGAAGCGTATGTACCACAGAACGTCGAACTAGAGAAGAAGTTCAATGCCTTACAAGATGTGGTGAGGGCAATGCAAGGCCCCGACGTTTTGGGACTAGATGCCGCTGAAATCTGTCTTGTGCCAGGGGTTAAGATACCTCCGAAGTTTATCATCCCGACTTTCGAGAAATACCAGGGTAACAGCTGTCCCAAGAGCCATATAAGGTCTTACTGCAGGAAGATGGCTGCCTATTCCAATGACGAGAAGCTTTTAATCCATTTCTTTCAGGATAGTTTGACGGAGGCCTCTTTGGAATGGTACATGCATCTCGAAAGATCTAATGTGAAGAGCTGGAAAGAGTTAGCAGACGCTTTCGTGAAACATTATCAATACAACATTGACATGGATCTGAATCGGATGCAACTCCAGAATCTGACCCAGAAACCGAACGAGTCTTTTAAAGACTTTGAGCAAGATCATGAGTGCCCATAAATGTCGGCGGATTGTTCCTCTGGAACTTTCCCAAAGCACAGAACTCATTTGGAGGTCCACTATTCTGAGCCATCACTTGGGCAAGTGATTCCAGCGCATCAGGAATAACACGATCATTCCTTCTAGCCATCTGCAACCACCAACAGGGTTAGAAGAAACAACTCATCAATAGTGTTCTCACACTATTGACTGAAGGGGACTAATAACATAAAAACTTGGCCGGACGGACCGACCTGCTCTGATACCACTAATGTAACACCCTTTTCTACCCCACAATTATTAAGACAAAATAACACAGATATCAGAGTAAATTATCAAATTCAATAAAAGCCACCACAAAAGGGAGTACATTTCCCAAATCAACAAAATAAGTCAAGGCTCCGTAAACAATGGGTTTTCCTAAAATACATCAAATTTCACAAAGCAGCGGAACTTAAAAGGCATAAATCAATGTTTTTCCTCAATACGGGAAGATAAGAAAAATAACCCAACAGGATATAGTTTAACTCAAAAGAACCCAACCCGATCTTACATATCAGAGCAAGACCCTCTAAGCTAACCAAGAGGCTAACAACTCAAAAACTTCAAAAACATCCTCGACGGCGTCCACGACTAAACCTGGTCATCTGCACGTTAACCACGTGGAGGTAACATTCAAACAGGCAGGGTGAGTAAAACGATTCATAAAAATCAATGTATCAAAATCAACATGTAAATGGCATCATATTCATATTCAACACATTGATATCCTTCAATAGGCCTCGAAAGCCACAACATCATAAATTATACAAAAAGACTCATAAATGCAATGCAACAAGACTCAATTCATGTGGTACCAATCATCACAGCGCGATGGACACTGGGCCATCAACCCTCCATAAATCCCCATCAATAGGATCGATTCTACCAGAGAATCGGAGCACATCAAAACACTTCACATCCACACAATGGGATTGAAGCCAAAGTAATCGAGGTCCTGAACCGAAGTCCGGATGCACATGAATGCATGATGCACACGTCACAAATCATCCTCATAATAACAGCATAGGTGCATCATCATTCATCATATTCAACATCATCACAAACATCATCATATCTCATGTCATCATATAATTCATCAAAATCAATGGTAATACCATCGTATTAAATCATGGAAATCATCATGTCATCATGTACACATCACATAAAACTCACTGTCATACTCAGGTTAATCCATCACAAAAATCATAGAATCAAACATCAAGAAACTCTGCACACGAACAACATTCGCGAAACTCTGCTACGTTCGCTGGCATGTTCGCTAGGTGAGTCTGGGGCGAGTTTCTTCGCTAGGCGAGTCTGGGAATAACATGGTTCGCTAGGCGAACTGTGCGATAACATCAAATTTTGCTACGCACCAAAACCTAAACCCACTTAAATACCCACACGATTCACTTTGCCAATGCCCCCAAAACATCCCTAAATCATCCCTAAGGTCTTACGGCGATAAAGGCACAAAACCTATGTTTCATTAGGCCAATCCCGCAACATATTCACACCCTAAATCACAATTTTTCCTTCAATTACACCCTACTCATCAGGATTACTCGCTATCCAATATACCTATATGTAATACCCCAAATGTTTCCCTGAGATTAGTCGGCCCATGCCGCATCACATTTAATTATCGCATCGCATATTAACTAACCACTAACGGATTACGCAGTCTGTTTATTTTGCAGGAATCACGTTTGGAACGCTTTAGTTGTTAAAGGGCGAAATGGGAATTTACACGTTGTTTACTGACAGTCCAGGAAGTTGAGGTATCGTCAGGGATCTATTGAATAAATAGAGCCTCCGCTTCCGAGTATTTTATTTTCTTTGAGGATAAATAGAAATTTACAGTGTATTTTGGCATCGGAGTTTTCAAGATACGGTAATTTATTCAAAGCCGAGACTCTGCCACCAGTGGATTTATAAGACATTTATTTTGTCATATGGGTTGATTAAGTTGAGTTATCCATTTGGTTTGGTTCAAGTCGGTGCAAGAATCTGTTCTGCGGAATTTGGTCTCAATAGGCATTTATTTCTCTGTTTCTTCTGCTACCTGCCACTCAAATTTCTCAAAAGGGAAAACGGTACAACGTTGGCTCAAGTCGGGATTTATCACATTTATTTAATGGAAGTTTTTGGCTGAGTTGGTTCTCGGCAGGGGATTTATTCATCAGAAACATAATTGGAATTTTTGGGGCGGAATAGTTCTGTTTCACTGTTAATTCGAGTGCTCTGTTTCCCTTTCACTTAATTCGTTCAAGGTCATTTCCGATTCTATCACCAGGCACAAATTAATTTGGGGAAATTTGGGCTGTTTGATCTGGTTGATGAGGTTCAATCTGAATTTGTGTCGGAAACGGGATTAGTCGGACAAATTGGAAGAATTAGGAATCGTGGAAACAAAAAGATTTTAGTTTTGATGCGTATTTCACATTTTCAATTAACGTCATTACATTTTTTATTAATCATATTTCATATTCTCAATTATTTGCATTACACTTTTTTTAATCATATTTCCCATTTTTTCAATTCATTTTTTTCATCTTTTAAATTAATTTCATTACATTTTAAAGTAAGTTCATTTCATTTTATTTTCAATTTTTTCATTAAGTCCATTTTTCAACTTTATTTTCATGCTATACCTCTTTTTGCTAAATTTTATTATATTTGCATATCATAAATTAATAAAAATATAAATAAAAATAATAAAGAGTTTTTTATTATTAGAGTTAATTTCTTTACAACAAAAATAATAAAAAAAATATAAAATTAAAAAATAATAATAATAATAATAATAATAATAATAATAAAGAATTAAAATTACAAAAAACATTTAATTACATTTTTACATGAAATAAAATATTCCTAAGTTCCTAAAGTTCTTCCGAGTATCCGACTTTTCTCTGACTGTTCTTCAATTTTATTTCGAACTTGCAAAATAACAATCAAACAGTACAATTTTATCGGTTAATTGGACACCCTTAGGAATATCATCATCGGGTGTCCGGTTCGCGACCTCGGCCAGAACATGGCAGATTTTTGTTCTTATCGAAAGGCACCGAAAGATGAAGAGGAAAATTGTTTTTGAAATAAGCGGTTTGGCCAAAAGAACTTATTCGAAAAGCCGGTTTGAGAAAAGTGATTGTTCCCGGAAGACGGTTTGCCCAAAAATTGGACCGTAACGCCAATCTTTCGAAAAAACCAGTTCCAACAAATTCAGCAGTATCAAACAAGGGAAAATAGTTCAGAATCCAGCTCATAAAACCAGTTCTTCTTGAAAAAACTAGTTCAAAAAGGTTCGAACAAGTTCAAACGGGTCAAAGAAATACCGGTTCAAGTGTCAAACTAACTCAAACGAGTCAAACTAATATGCCCGAAATCACCGTCAACAAAGCAACAACAAAATCCAACGAATCCTTCGAATAAGCAGCTTAACCCAGTCAAACAAGCCAATAAACGAGCCACGAAACTCGCAACAATCAAGTTCAAGAAGGACATATAAATCATTCTCCGTTCAAATCGAACCCGGAGGCACCAAGATCCGAAAAACCCTAAAAAAAGTAAGTCGAAAGCGGCGCAAAGAAGAGGTTCAGAATCCTTTAAAGGAATCATCATCACCATCAAGAAAAACGACGGAAGAGATCACTCGCGGATATCCATCGATGAAGACGGGAACCCGTACACCGTGAGCCATACCATCGTTACCAGACGTCAGAGAATCCTAAGGATTCATCATCATTGTCCAAAGGAGGTTTCGGATCCGACCGTACCACATCACAAAGGTATCATATTCAAGCTTGACTTTGTTTTCATGTTTTTTCAGGAGAACCAGAATCGAAAGACGGAAGAGAATGAGGGGCCGGAAGTAACATGCAAGTGAAAATGGAGAGAGGATTCTGAAAAAGCGATAATGGAGATGCAAGCCGCCGCTCTTCTGTGAAGCATGATGAAGGAGAAGATGAAGATAATAAAACCCAGAGGCTTCCCAGCATCCACGTTTCATTTGTAATTGTATTATTAGTTTTGTTTTTATTTGGTTTATTTATTTTTTTACTATTTAGGTTTTAATAGGTGGTTTAGTAATTCATATTTGGTGTTGATAATCTCAAATCATTTATTTCTAATAATCACCAATAAAAAATGCATTTTATAAGCTTTTAATATTGGTTTTAAAGAGGTGGGTCATTCATCACTTTAATTTGATTTTAAGACAATTTTTAAAAAAAGGTCTCAACCATTCAAAAATTGAAAGCATTTTCCTTCTTTCGGTAAAAATTAAAAATGTTTTTCATTGAAATTTTAAACTTTTTTTTATTATAATTTAAAACATTTTTTCAATAAGATCAAAACTCTTTTTATAATTAATGGCAAAACCTTTCCTTTCCTTTTTTTTTCAATAAAAAACTTAAAACTCTTTTTTTATTATAAATAGAAAAACTTAATTCTTTTAAAGTGTAATTAGATGTTCTGGGAAATTAGGGTCTTTTCTAAAATTTTCTTAGTCAATCCTTTTTCTCTAAAAAATTCTAATTGATGGTTTTTTTTAATCAAGTGTCAAAAAATGAAAATAATCTTTAAAATTAACTTAAACATTTTCTTTTAGTTAAAACTTTTTGTTCAGCCACATTAAGATCTTTTTTAGGAAATACTAACAATTGTTAAAAAAAAAATTTAAATCACTTCTAAAATTAAAACCACTTTTATTTAAAATTAACCAAAACCTTTTTTAAAATTTTTTTATAAATAAATAAATATAAAACTTCTAAAATTAAAACCATTTTTCATAACTTATAATTAGTTTTTTTATAATTTATAGTGAGTTTCTCCTTTTTAATTCAAAGTTGAAGTTAATTGTTTTAGTAAAAATTCAAAAAATAAAAGTTCTTGATTTAGCCGATTCAGTTCATCTAACCCTCTTTAGTTTGTTTGCTTCAGCTTATTGTCAGTTTATTTCTTCGTACTGTTTTGGCATGGATGTAATTTATGCGAGGCCATGATCGCGGTTTTTATCTTTTTTTCGATTTTTTTCGGGATGTGTAATTTACGCGAGTAGTCGCGATACTTTCATTTACTGCTTTCCTTATTTTCATATTTTTTAGGCCTGCCATGTAATAATTGCGTTGCTTGCATGTTGTACCGTCTAACCACCCTCCGAAGGAATTAGGTTTAGCAGTTTGACCACAGAGTCAATAACCCTATTTTTTGACCATTTCAAACCCTAATATCTTAGGCGTCCCGCCGTGGATGAAAACGCCCTTTACCCTGGCTTTTAGGGCAATGAGCCGCCGTGCTCTGTTTTAGAGTTTCCCGCCGTGGAATCCCTAATTTTAACCCTAATTTTCATTACCAAACTCAACATAGAGATAGGAGTTTCAAGACTCCACGTAAGCGTGTCCTTAAGATACGTTTACTCCCCATTGAAACCTTGACCACAGTCAAGAAGTTTCTAACCTCCCTTTCGAGGGGAACTACAATTACTCTGATTCCATTCCCGTCAGGATATGTAGGCACAAGATGCGACGTCTTGCCGAGTAAACTTAGGACTAACCCTTAGGTCTTTTAGGTCACTCTATCCCTTAGCTCAGTACATATATTTAAAGCAGATAATAAAATAGAAAAGGCATACAATAAACAAAAGGTTCTTGTGAAGTACTACAGAAGTTTAGGGTGCTAGTACCTTCCCTAAGCTTAACCAACCCCTTACCTAGGTCTCTCCCCGCATTGTGTTTACGATGCAAAAATAGGTTTTCCCTCTTTTGACCTTTTCCTTCGGATAAATCAAAGAGCGATTGTGAATTAAGAATTGTGATTCAAACTAATTAATAGTTTGGTATCCTATTTCCACCGCATTAGAAAATGGCGACTTCACTAGGGACAATCCTATCTTTTAAGGGTTACCCCTAACTTGTTTTTTGTGTTCTATTTATTTGTACAGATATATTTGTGTTACCTTACTTGGTTTATCTGTTGTTGTGAGATAAGTCATACACCCGGACTTGAGTGAACTTATTATAGGAGGTGATATATTCGACGAGGCTTATAGGGAGTGGAATCCCGACCAAGCTGACTTGAGAATCACCGCTCAGTTGAGACCCTTTCGAAAATGGTTCGGTTGTACGAGTAATCATGAAAACTTTTACTATTGTCGATTGGAGTCTGTGATACTGGGGACCGTAGTACCTTAACACCACTTTGGCCTTATCTAGGATGTAGTGCGGGAACTATGAGGGAGTAATCCCAAAATAGTTTCTACATGATACTACACTCAAAAGAGGCTCTCTTGAGGATATTATTAACCACCGAGTCAATTGGGAAATTAATAATATCCGAAAGATGGACTGATGACTTTAGGCACCTCTTTAGAACCTTGTTTTGCAGGTACAACTACCCCATAGTACATACCTTTTGGGAAGGGTAGACCTTAACTCCATTCATTGTTCCTCTAACCTAGGACTTTGTTGTTTGTGTGTATTTGTGCATGGCATTCATAAAACATCATTCCTAGTTTCAAGGAATTCAACAGTCCTTTGTGAATTCAAAAGTCTTACATTTCAAAGTTTAAAACCGTTTCCAACTTTCCTAAAAAGAAATATTTGTAATCGGCCGTTGAAGTTCTTGGAACCATTGCATGGCATTAGAATTATATTTTTGCATTGCATTTTCCCCCGGTTTCTCATGTCCAGTTGTCCTTATCTTCCAGTGTCTCTTTGAGTCGTCAAGCTGATTCCTCGACACAGATAGCAGACTAGAGCTAACTATAGAGGCCAGATGTTAGAACAAGAGGAACATAATGCGGAAGTCCGAATGGAGATTGATGAGTTGAAAGCAGGCATGACCAGGCTTACCGAGATGCTTCAAGTACTGATTCCCAGAGGAGAGCCACCTCAAAGGACCGTCATTCAGGAAGTTTCGGGTGCTGATCCACCTCCTGTTTCGTTGCCACCATCTACTTGGCCCGAGTTTGGTTTACCTCCTAATTACTCTCCACCTATTGCATCGGCTGCTACAATTGGTCAGACTGTCAGACCAGTTTTTCAAGCTCCTGCCCTTACCGAGGCCAGACCTGTGGTCCACACTGTTAATCAGACTGTCCAAGCTCCCTTTGAGAATCCTCCTTATGAGTACAATGCTGTCGGTGGGCAAAAGGGAGGCCAGGAAGATTTTGTTGAGCCTGAGATCACCCGTGAACAATTTTAGATCATAAACAAGAGACTCTAAGCTGTTGAAGGTACTGATTTCTTCAATGTCGATGCAAACAATATGTGTCTCGTTTCTGGTCTTGTTTTGCCTACCAAATTCAAGATTCCCGAGTTCGTGAAGTATCAAGGTCATTCATGTCCAAGAGCCCATCTAGTCATGTACTTCCGAAAGATGGCAGCTTACACCAACAATCAGAAGTTGCTCATCCATTGCTTTCAGGATAGTTTGAGTGGTGCTTCTCTTAAATGGTATATGAACTTAGAGCATAACAGTGTCCACTGCTTCCAAGATCTCGCCAATGCTTTTATGAAACAAAACAAATACAATTTGGATATGGCTCCCGATCGCCGTCAGCTTCAAAGTATGTCTCAGAAGGAAAAAGAGTCGTTCAAGGAGTATGCTCAGCGTTGGAGGGAGTTAGCTTCCCAAGTCGAACCCCCTATAGCAGAGAAGGAACTGACAGGAATGTTCATGGATACTTTGTCTCCTTTCTATTGGGAAAAGATGATTGGGAGTGTCTCTTCAAGCTTTACAGATCTGGTGACTATTGGCCAAAGGTTAGAAGAAGGTTTGAAAAATGGTAAGGTGTCCAAAGCTGCCGAATCTTCTAATGGTGCAAAGAAATCCTATGGGAATTTCCATAAGAGGAAGGACGAGCAGACCAATGATGTCATGACCAAATCAAGAAAGCCTCTCCAGGGATCTCAACCTGTTGTTGCTCTACAGCCAGCTCAGAATGCTCAACGTCCAGTTATTAGACAAGACCAGTCTCGAAATAGGAACCAATTTGATCCTATTCCCATGACTTACACAGAGCTATATCCGTACTTGGTTCAATGAGGGTTGATTACTACAAGGGCTTTACCACCTCCTCCTAATCCTCTTCCAGCTGGATTCACTGCTGATTTCTAGTGCGCTTTTCATGAGGGTGCTTTAGGCCACGACTTGGAGCATTGTTTTGCACTGAAAGCCAGAGTGCGTGAGTTAATGAGGGATGGAATACTCGATTTTGCAGATAATCCTCCAAATATCCAGAAAAATCCGTTGACAGCACATCAAAAGTGAAGCTTCGGGCTGACCCCAGAGGATGGCTCACTGATTTAATCATTAGGCTTTTGTTTCTCATTGTTTGTATTTTCCTTATTTTATTAGTTGTTTGCTTTCGAACTATGTTTGTACTTTTATATTAATGAACTGAGCATTGCAACTTTTGATTTAATTCATTTTTATCTATTATTTGCATCTCTATGCTTTATCTTTCAAATATTTACTTTTGTCTGAATTGTTGGTATGCAAAGATTGGAGTGAGGATGACGAAAACGTTATACCCGTAACTGCTATCAGTATGCTTTCAATCAAACTTTGTTGACGATGTAAGGCATTGTTTCAATCCCCAAACACTGGAGAAATAAGGAAGTTATCCCCTTGTCACCCCTTCGAGCCTAGAAGTTGGAGTTTCTTTCTTTACAAAAAAAATCGCAATTTTAACCTTGGTGCATGGGTAGCTCTTAATTAACTTGGTTGTGTTTTTCTACAATACGCCTTTCATATAAAGGCCGCACTCATAATTTTCCTTCGTACACAGCAAGTTTCGAAGATGCTTTTTTAAAGCCAAAACACCAATGATGGTTCACCGCAATCATTTAAGATAGGCAGTCACTTTCTTTCGGAAAAAACAAAATAAAATATAAAAAGTCCGCTAAGTCAAAACCTATGAAGGAGATTTAGACAAAACTGGGGCATCCCGCTGACAGTAATCTTCACAAAAAAAACAGTTCAGGCAAAAGTTAGGGATAATAAAAAGAGGAGATCTTTAAATCCTTACCCTGAAAATCCTCAATGTAAAAAGAACTATATGTTGTAAAGAAGCAGTGGCTGCCTTTTCGTAGGTCCCTTGACTTTTGAACCATCCTTGCTACCATCAGTGCAATTCCTAACCTATAGGAACATGAATGCATAATATGAGTTAACTGAGTGTAGGACTGAAGATTATCACGTAGATTGGGTGGGAACAAACAAATTTTGAGCCTTTATCCTTTGTTTCATAAACCGTGAACCAGGTCACGTTACAACCCTCAAAAGACCTAATTGAAGCAAGGATATTTTGAAAGCATGCTACAGCAAGGTTGCGTAAGCTGACTCCTAAAGATCTTTGTGAATCATTTATTTTGGTCGTATACCTGTATTAAACTTTGAGCGTCCTGGACCGCCGCGTTCTAACCGATGACTCATCTATTTTTCATCTTTCAAAAATAATTTTGATTTCAAAAGTTGCATGAAATTTACATTACCATGTTTGTATGAATATGTTTGTTTGCTAACTGGCTTTCCTCTAAGGAATTTTCAAACAATCAAGAAAACTTGGTCAAGTTATCCTATCAGGGGCAAGGTCTTCTCAGATTTGGTTTATCCATGAGATTTTCAAGACTTAGACTAGGGCAAACCTTCCGAGGATATAGTAAAACAACCATTTTCAGAATCAGACAAGCTGAAGCAATTATCAGTTCATTTGTAATGGACAATTTAATCTGGGGCAGTTTACTTGAAAGATCTCCAAGCAGCTCTCATCCTTCCTACGAGGATCATCAACTTGATACAGTTTAACAGTATGGCAAAGATGTGCTCAGTAGATACATCTTTGGTCCCCAAGCAAGTGGCAGTGATCTCCGGGTTGAGGAATCAAATTTCCAGTCTTGTCATCTTACCAGAAGAGTCGAGCCTTGTCGTCGACATCTGCACTTGCATTTGATCATATCTCACAACATAATTCATATACATATACATATCATAACTATGCATAGCATGAGTGTTTCATCCTCATTTGCATTTCTCCCGAGGTCGTGCTTTATCCATGTCTTACCTTGTGGTCGAAGTCCACCTTACTTGGCACCTACCAAACAACTTTGTGTCGTGTCTATCTGATGTTCTTTCAGATATGACGTTTTTCTTATCCGATGGTTTTCCGGATATGCCCGTTCCTTTTACGTCCACTAATATTCTCATATATTGTGTTTATACCTTTCATTCAAAGCCATCATTGGATGTCTGGTACCCTTATTTTTATTTCTCTTTCTGATGGTTTTCCAGATTGAGTATCTTTTATCTGATGGTTTCCCAGATATTTTCCTTCGATTCTGATGGTTTTCTAGGATCTATCCGATGGTTTTTCGGATCTGTTTCTCTTTCTGACGGTTTTCCAGATTGAGTATCTTTTATCTGATGGTTTTCCAGATATTCTTTTATGATTCTGACGGTTTTTCCAGAATCTTTCCGATGGTTTTCCGGATAAATTCCTCCTTCTGATGGTTTTCCAGATCAAGTCTTTGTTCTGATGTTCTTCCAGAACTCTATCTGACGGTTTTCCAGATACCTCTGTGATTCTGATGGTTTTCCAGAATCTTATCCGATGATTTTCCGGATCTTTTCTCTTTCTGAGGTTTTTCCAGACTGAGTTTTTGTTCTGACGTTCTTCCAGAACTCATTTGTTGCTTATCTGATGTTCTTCCAGATAGGTCTTCAAAACATGTACCGTACATTTATTGCTTTCCTAAATGTTTCGAAATTACCTTCAGAAACTTGTCTTCATCTCATGCTCCTATAGATGTTGTCCTTTTGTTTCTGGATATAGCCCAGGGTTTATTCGATGGTTTTCCGAGTATCTCTGGTATGTTTCAGAGTTCATTCGATGTTCTTCCGGATGTCCCTGAAATTTGTTTCTTTGACCCCGAGGTTATTCGATGGTTTTTCCGAGTATCTCTGGTGTTTCTTTCTCTCTGTATAATTTTTTATGATTCCTGAAGATCCCACTCGATCTCTTCGTTTAAAGGAATGACCCGGAAACTCCAGCACTTGTCGTTTACCTGATCCTACCGCCGTGTGGATCCTGTGTTACCGTTTCCTCCTAAGGTGACAACTGGTCATGCTTGCACCAGTGGGCCATTACTTTAGAATTCCCCAGTGTCTTGCTGTCTCCCCATTGTTGTCGTATTCCCCAGTGCAGTTACTCGTTGCATCTGTCCCCTGTGTCTTCGTGTCTTCTGCCTCCTTACATTTTATCATTCCAGTATACGTATCATATTAGGTTCATAACATTGATAGTATTATAGTTCATCCTCTTTTGTCCATAAGCATTGCATCTGAGGGCAAAATTTTCGGTTATCTGTATTTAAATCCCTCCACCGTGATTCCTCGAGTCTCTGCCGCTCAAATCATCCGGTGAAGCTATTTAAATAGAGGCAACTGTAATACCCAAAATTTGCCCTAAGATTAGTTGGTCCATGCCGCATCACATTTCATTATCGCATCGCATATTAACTAACCACTAACGGATTACACAATCCGTTTATTTTGCAGGAATCACGTCTGGAACACTTTAGTTGTTAAAGGGAGAAATGGGAATTTACACGTTGTTTACTGACAGCCCAGGAAGTTGAGGTATCGTCAGGGATCTATTGAATAAATAGAGCCTCCGCTTCCGAGTATTTTATTTTCTTTGAGGATAAACAGAAATTTACAGTGTATTTTGGCATCGGAGTTTTCAAGATACGGTAATTTATTCAAAGCCGAGACTCTGTCACCAGTGGATTTCTGAGACATTTATTTTGTCATATGGGTTGATTAAGTTGAGATATCCATTTGGTTTGGTTCAAGTCGGTGCAAGAATCTGTTTTGTGGAATTTGGTCTCAATAGGCATTTATTTCTCTGTTTCTTCTGCTACCTGCCACTCAAATTTCTTAAAAGGGAAAACGGTACAATGTTGGCTCAAGTCGGGATTTGTCACATTTATTTAATGGAAGTTTTTGGCCAAGTTGGTTCTCAGCAGGGGATTTATTCATCAGAAACATAATTGGAATTTTTGGCGCGGAATAGTTTTGTTTCACTGTTAATTGGAGTGCTCTGTTTCCCTTCCACTTAATTCGTTCAAGGTCATTTCCGATTCTATCACCAGGCATAAATTAATTTGGGGAAATTTGGGTTGTTTGATCTGGTTGATGAGGTTCAATCTGAATTTGTGTCGGAAACGGGATTAGTCGGACAAATTGGAAGAATTAGGAATCGTGGAAACAAAAGGATTTTCGTTTCGATGCGTATTTCACATTTTCAATTAACGTCATTACATTTTTTATTAATCATATTTCATATTCTCAATTATTTGCATTACACTTTTTTTAATCATATTTCCCATTTTTTCAATTCATTTTTTTCATCTTTTAAATTAATTTCATTACATTTTAAAGTAAGTTCATTTCATTTTACGTCCACTACTATTCTCATATATTGTGTTTATACCTTTCATTCAAAGCCATTATTGGATGTCTGGTACCCTTATTTTTATTTCTCTTCCTGATGGTTTTCCAGATTGAGTATCTTTTATCTGATGGTTTCCCAGATATTTTCCTTCGATTCTGATGGCTTTCTAGGATATATCCGATGGTTTTCCGGATTTGTTTCTCTTTCTGACGGTTTTCCAGATTGAGTATCTTTTATCTGATGGTTTTCCAGATATTCTTTTACGATTCTGACGGTTTTCCATAATCTTTCCGATGGTTTTCCGGATAAATTCCTCCTTCTGATGGTTTTCCAAATCAAGTCTTTGTTCTGATGTTCTTCCAGAACTTTATGTGACGGTTTTCCAGATACCCTTGTGATTCTGATGGTTTTCCAGAATCTTATCCGATGGTTTTTCGGATCTGTTCTCTTTCTGAGGTTTTTCCAGACTGAGTTTTTGTTCTGACGTTCTTCCAGAACTCCTTTGTTGCTTATCTGATGTTCTTCCAGATAGGTTTTTAAAACTTGTCCCGTACATTTATTGCTTTCCTAAATGTTTCGAATTTACCTTCAGAAACTTGTCTTCATCTCATGCTCCTATAGATGTTGTCCTTTTGTTTCTGGATATAGCCCAGGGTTTATTCGATGGTTTTCCGAGTATCTCTGGTATGTTTCAGAGTTCATTCGATGTTCTTCCGGATGTCCCTGAAATTTGTTTCTTTGACCCCGAGGTTATTCGATGGTTTTTCCGAGTATCTCTGGTGTTTCTTTCTCTCTGTATAATTTTTTATGATTCCTGAAGATCCCGCTCGATCTCTTCGTTTAAAGGAATGACCCGGAAACTCCAGCACTTGTCGTTTACCCGATCCTACCGCCGTGTGGATCCTGTGTTACCGTTTCCTCCTAAGGTGACAACTGGTCATGCTTGCACCAGTGGGCCATTACTTTAGAATTCCCCAGTGTCTTGTTGTCTCCCCATTGCTGTCGTATTCCCCAATGCAGTTACTCGTTGTATCTGTCCCCCGTGTCGTCGTGTCGTCTGCCTCCTTACATTTTATCATTCCAATATACGTATCATATTAGGTTTGTAACATTGTTAGCATTATAGTTTATCCTCTTTTGTCCATAAGCATTGCATCTGAGGGCAAAATTTTTGGTTATCTGTATTTAAATCCCTCCACCGTGATTCCTCGAGTCTCTGCTGCTCAAATCATCCTGTAAAGCTATTTAAATAGGGGCAACTATAATACCACAAATTTTGCCCTGAGATTAGTCGGTCCATGCCGCATCACATT
The DNA here is from genome assembly GCA_963859935.3 of Lathyrus sativus. Taxonomy (NCBI): domain Eukaryota; kingdom Viridiplantae; phylum Streptophyta; class Magnoliopsida; order Fabales; family Fabaceae; genus Lathyrus; species Lathyrus sativus. The sequence goes on from OZ012739.1 coordinate 135,069,621, forward strand.
TCATTATCGCATCGCATATTAACTAACCACTAACGGATTACGCAGTCCGTTTATTTTGCAGGAATCACGTCTGGAACACTTTAATTGTTAAAGGGAGAAATGGGAATTTACACGTTGTTTACTGACAGTCCAGGAAGTTGAGGTATCATCAGGGATCTATTGAATAAGTAGAGCCTACGCTTCCGAGTATTTTATTTTCTTTGAGGATAAACAGTGTTTTGTGGAATTTGGTCTCAATAGGCATTTATTTCTCTGTTTCTTCTGCTACCTGCCACTCAAATTTCTCAAAAGGGAAAACGGTACAACGTTGGCTCAAGTCGGGATTTGTCACATTTATTTAATGGAAGTTTTTGGCCGAGTTGGTTCTCGGCAGGGGATTTATTCATCAGAAACATAATTGGAATTTTTGGCGCGGAATAGTTCTGTTTCACTTTTAATTGGAGTGCTCTGTTTCCCTTCCACTTAATTCGTTCAAGGTCATTTCTGATTCTATCACCAGGCACAACTTAATTTGGGGAAATTTGGGTTGTTTGATCTGGTTAATGAGGTTCAATCTGAATTTGTGTCAGAAACGGGATTAGTCGGACAAATTGGAAGAATTAGGAATCGTGGAAACAAAATGAATTTCGTTTCGATGCATATTTCACATTTTCAATTAACGTCATTACATTTTTTATTAATCATATTTCATATTCTCAATTATTTGCATTACACTTTTTTTAATCATATTTCCCATTTTTTCAATTCATTTTTTTCATCTTTTAAATTAATTTCATTACATTTTAAAGTAAGTTCATTTTATTTTATTTTCAATTTTTTCATTATGTCCATTTTTCAACTTTATTTTCATGCTATACCTCTTTTTTCTAAATTTTATTATATTTGCATATCATAAATTAATAAAAATATAAAGAAAAATAATAAAGAGTTTTTTTTATTATTAGAGTTAATTTCTTTACAACAAAAATAATAAAAAATATATAAAATTACAAAAAAATAATAATAATAAAGAATTAAAATTACAAAAAACATTTAATTACATTTTTGCATGAAATAAAATATTCCTAAGTTCCTAAAGTTCTTCCGAGTATCCGACTTTTCTTCAATTTTCTTTCGAACCTGCAAAATAACAATCAAACAGTACAATTTTATCGGTTAATTGGACACCCTCAGGAATATCATCATCGGGTGTCCGGTTCGCGACCTCGGCCAAAACATGCATATTTTTGTTCTTATCGAAAGGCACCGAAAGATAAAGAGGAAAATTGTTTTTGAAATAAGCGGTTTGGCCAAAAGAACTTATTCGAAAAACCGGTTTGAGAAAAGTGATTGTTCCCGGAAGACGGTTTGCCCAAAAATTGGACCGTAACGCCAATCTTCCGGAAAAAAAACCAGTTCCAACAAATTCAATAGTATCAAACAAGGGAAAACAGTTCAGAATCCAGCTCAGAAAACCAGTTCTTCTTGAAAAAACCAGTTCAGAAAGGTTTGAACAAGCTCAAACGGGTCAAAGAAAAACCGGTTCAAGTGTCAAACTAACTCAAACGAGTCAAACTAATAAGCCCAGAATCACCGTCAACAAAGCAACAACAAAATCCAACCGATCCTTCGAATAAGCAGCTTAACCCAGTCAAACAAGCCAATAAACGAGCCACGAAACTCGCAACAATCAAGTTCAAGAAGGACATATAAATCATTCTCCGTTCAGATCGAACCCGGAGGCACCAAGATCCGAAAAACCAAAAAAAAAAGTAAGTCGAAAGCGGCGCAAAGAAGAGGTTCAGAATCCTTTAAAGGAATCATCATCACCATCAAGAAAAACGACGGAAGAGATCATTCGCGGATATCCATCGATGAAGACGGGAACCCGTACACCGTGAGCCATACCATCGTTACCGGACGTCAGAGAATCCTAAGGATTCATCATCATCGTCTAAAGGAGGTTTCAGATTCGACCGTACCACATCACAAAGGTATCATATTCAAGCTTGACTTTGTTTTCATGTTTTTTCAGGAGAACCAGAATCGAAAGACGGAAGAGAATGAGGGGCCGGAAGTAACATGCAAGTGAAAATGGAGAGAGGATTCCGAAAAGGTGATAATGGAGATGCGAGCCGTCGCGCTTCTGTGAAGCCTGATGAAGGAGAAGATGAGGATAATAAAACCCAGAGGCTTCCCAGCATCCACGTTTCATTTGTAGTTGTATTATTAGTTTTGTTTTTATTTGGTTTATTTATTTGTTTACTATTTAGGTTTTAATAGGTGGTTTAGTAATTCATATTTGGTGTTGATAATCTCAAATCATTTATTTCTAATAATCACCAATTAAAAAATGCATTTTATAAGCTTTTAATATTGGTTTTAAAGAGGTGGGTCATTCATCACTTTAATTTGATTTTAAGACAATTTAATTTTAGAAAAAGGTCTCAACCATTCAAAAATTGAAAGCAATTTAAGATCAAAACTCTTTTTATAATTAATCGCAAAACCTTTCCTTTCCTTTTTTTTTTTCAATAAAAAACTTAAAACTCTTTTTTTTTATTATAAATAGAAAAACTTAATTCTTTTAAAGTGTAAATAGATGTTTTGGGAAATTAGGGTCTTTTCTAAAATTTTCTTAGTCAATCCTTTTTCTCTAAAAAATTCTAATTGATGGTTTTTTTTTAATCAAGTGTCAAAAAAATGAAAATAATCTTTAAAATTAACTTAAACATTTTCTTAGAGTTAAAACTTTTTGTTCAGCCACATTAAGATCTTTTTTAGGAAATACTAACGATCGTTAAAAAAAAAATTTTAAATCACTTCTAAAATTAAAACCACTTTTATATAAAATTAAGCAAAACCTTTTTTAATTTTTTTTTATAAATAAATAAATATAAAAATTCTAAAATTAAAACCACTTTTCATAACTTATAATTAGTTTTTTTTATAATTTATAGTGAGTTTCGCCTTTTTAATTCAAAGTTGAAGTTAATTGTTTTAGTAAAAATTCAAAAAATAAAAGTTCTTGATTTAACCGATTCAGTTCATCTAACCCTCTTTAGTTTGTTTGCTTCAGCTTATTGTCGGTTTATTTCTTCGTACTGTTTTGGCATGGTTGTAATTTACGCGAAGCCATGATCGTGGTTTTTATCTTTTTTTCTATTTTTTTCGGGATGTGTAATTTAGGCGAGTAGTCGCGATGCTTTCGTTTACTGCTTTCCTTATTTTCATATTTTTTAGGCCTGCCATGTAATAATTCTATTGCTTGCATGTTGTACCATCTAACCACCTGTCGCTACTGCGAAAATCGGCGCCGACTGAACAGAAGAGTCGCCACCGTGCGTTATTTATCCCAAAGGAGGGAAAGGAAACGCTCGAAGTAAACCTACCGCAAAGACGGGAAAGGAATGGTCATCGCAACCAAATCCTGGATTCGGGAGTCGGTTACGCAAGGGGAAGGTATTAGCACCCCTCACGTCCGTCGTACTCGACGGGATCCACGCTTGTTTTCTAGTACGGATTGTTATTCTATCTATTCTACAGGTCTGGGGTTAAAAGAAAAGAAAATGACTCGGCAAAGTATCGCACTTTATGCCTACGTATTCCCGTCTGGAACGAGAAATCAGAGTCAACGTAATTCGCCTACCTACGGGAAAGGAGGGGAAGGTTGCTCGCTAGGATATCGCATCCTATGCCTACGTACTTTCATACAGCATGAAAGATCAGAGCAAACGTAGTTCGGGCCACGTACGATACAAGTCTGTCTTGATTGTTTTTATCCTTCCGAAAAAGGTTTTCTCCTGATTATGGGTCCAAGCGGACAAAAATGACGTTTTTGATTGGTTTACAGTCTTTTACGCAAGAACTGTTTTTTATTGTGTTTGAAATGTTTATTGTGTTTTTCTGATTGTTTTGAGAAAAGAAGAGAAACAGCAATTCTAAAACCTATGGTTGAAAAGGGAATCAAAATCTAACCTAATGTTGTCATGCATGGGTGAGAACCTAATGTCTGTTATATTTCTCTCCTGCATAGAGAGAAACAGAGATCCTAAGGGGATAAACGGAAAAGCAACAGCATATATACAGTAAAGCAGTAAAATGCATGAATGCAACAGTACAAGCGAGGCAAGGGAGTCCCACTCAACCTCGAACCTAGAAAACAATGAGCGAAGTGAAACAGCTTCACCTCAATCTCAAGGGGACAATTAACAAACAATACAGCCAAGAAACTCAAACAATACATCACCAGCTCTACACAGCACCAACAACTCTAAACAGCAAAACCTGACAGCACAAGCTCCTTCTTCTATAAGTCTTCAAGGCAATTAACTTCATCTTCAATCTTCAAAGGATTCTTCAAAGCAAGCTCTCCTAGATGAGTAATAGTTCACAAGATGATTTGGGATGTTAAACAGTCAGTTAACCACCAAAGGTGGCATACAGACTGTTAACAAAATACAGACTGTTTCTCTCAAAAGTTCTATCTCCCAGATACTGTCACTAATCCTTCCAAAGGAAGGAGGTGAGTATCAAAGAGATACTTTGAATCATAGAGAAGAATGGAGGCGACAGAAACCATCCATGTTTATGAAGAAATTTTCTATTCTAAAGCTCTACCTAGCTCCTAGGTCCTATGATCTTCAATCAATCTTCAAGCAAACCTAGCATCTTCATCAACTTTGAACTTGATATTCAACTCTTTGTCTTCATTATGCTTCATCATCATGCTCTTCAAAGCTAACCCACACCCCAAGCAAGCCCAATAAGCCCATACAAACAACATAAACCCCAAAAGGGCACACCATACAATCAAACAATTGCAAAATATACTAAAAATATTAATATAGTAGGGAAAATTCTAATATTATTTCTAGGGGATCTACTAAACCTACCCTTAATACCCATATATTCCCCATAGCCTAACTTGTCCTAAAAAACCCAAAAGAAATTGTTTTAATGCACCTAAGTTGTGGTTTAACCTAATTTTATACAATCTAATAGCATCTAATCAAAACTATCCTAAAAATCATCACAAAAATATGGAATTAATCCAGGGGGAACCTAAAACATATATCTAACTAACCTGAAAAGATTGACCTAAAAATCTAAAGGGGGCTACCTAAACTAAAATCTACAAATTAAGGTATCAACATAAAAGCATTAAAAAGCTATTAAAAGTAAAAATATGCAAAAAAATATAAAAATGAAATAAAATGGCAATTTTATGATTTTATATTTTCCTTGACAAAATTATGAAAAGGGAGAAAAAACTCCCATTAAAAAATATGGATTTTTCAATTTAATATGGATTTTCAAAAGTATGAGAAAAATGGTGAAAATAAAATGCCAATTATGGAAAATGGGTGCAGATAGTAATGCTATTCAGTTAGTTTATGATTTGGGCCCATACTGGGGGTGCAAGAAGTAAGCGCGTCTGAGCCCATTTTAAAACAGAAAATAATTGAGAAAATCATAAGGAAAAGGGAAAAAATACGGTGCGAATAGCATGGAAGTATAGTTATAACATGGTTAGGCCTTGAAAGGGGGGTGGTTATAGCAAAAATCACACAAAGCCCAGAAGATTCTTTAATGAAACGCAGCGTTTTACGCTGCTTTCAGGCTTCCCTCTCAATTCGCTTTGAATGCAAGTCGTTGGATCTTTCTTTGGTCAACAGGTTCGCGCGCCATCCAACGGTAATAACATCATCATCAACCTTGAGATAACTAGGGTTTCTGAAACTCCATTAAACACATGCCATGCACCAATCTTCCATCCTATCGTTCTCTCTCATTTCTTGACCAATTAACATGATGTAAAAACCAATCTTGGCCTATTTTCCAAGCTGAACACGACTGTGGTGTTGAAATACATTGAAATGCTCCCTATTATAGAACCCGAATGGGGTAACCTCATGGATTTCAAAATATGACCAATATTCGACCTCACCCAAACTCAACATTCTTTACATAAAAATGATCCTTGCATTGCACTGGTTAAAATCATCTAATTATCTTGCATTAAAACTCACTAAATCACTCATTCTTACTCCATCAAGAAATGACATCCATTAATGATACTTCTCCAATTGGCCTCAAACTCATCAAAAATGACCACCTAATTGTCTCTAACAAGTCTATGCTAATAATTTACCCTAGCCATGCCTAGAATAGGATGTAGAAATGGTTTTGCATACCTGGCTTCTTGGAATGGTAGGTGATGAAACTCTTGCTTTCAGACCTTGCAACTCTTCAAGAATGCTCCCTAGATGATGAATATTCTTCTGTTTGCAGAAGATTTGATGTAGCAAGCTTGTACTTCAAGATCCAATGGGATTTGCTTCCTTGCAATTTCAATGTGAGCACCTTCAAATCTTCATCAATGGAGCCTCAAACCAATATGAACACATTCAGAAATGTTTATGGAGAAGGTTTGTGAAGAAAAATGAGATAGCAATGAAGAAGAATCAAGAGATTCAATGTAATTTGCAAATGAAGCTTTATGATTTTAAACTCTCTTCTCTACCACAATCAACACCAACCTTGTGTCAATGCAAGTTGCACTCATTATATAGAATGGTTTAGAATAGTCTAGAACCATTTAGAATCATCTAGTAAGAACTTGAAGTTTTCATGTAATGGTATTTTGAACTTTCCTTTCTCACCACATGGTATCTCATGCAATATCCCTTGTAATCTTTGTAACCAACTTGAATTTATACCCACATGATATTTTGAATTAGTTACAATGCATATTTTCCTTGTTTATTGAGTTATTTTGAGTTTTGCCATGGTACCTTATTATGCAAGCAAGACTTTTCCAAAGCAACCCTATGATGAAAGCCTCAAATCAAAATTGTGGCTGAACCATTGTTCTTAGAATGTCATTTGGAGTCAAAATGACCTATTATATGACATGGTTTGGACTTGTAACTTGGGATTTATGATTTTCAACTTCACTTGAATTAACTTATGCCTCATTTTTAGGCCATTTTTATCACTTTTTGATATGAGCCTTTTCAACATCTCATGACCTCCCTAGTAGCCTTAAAACATCATTCTAAGCAACTTTTATGTTGAAGATTTTTCCATTTGAAGCTTGGAAGTAGGAGATATGGCCTTATGCTTGAAATGACTTATAACCTCCAAATGACCAAAATGCCCTTGGCTTGTCAAGATCATAAGTAGAGCTCCACAAATCAGATTGAGGCATACCATACGTTTCTAGAAATCTAAGATCATGGGGAACAACTTTCATGTTGGCCAAGAATCCAATTTAAAACTCCTTAAGGGGCAAAAGTTGCTTGGAAGTCAAGTAACTTTCACAGACAAAATTCCAGATGCCTCTGAGGACCTGTAACTTGCAAGAACCATAACTTGAGTTCTATAAATCTCCTTGATGCCTTCCACCACTCAAATTAAAGGTATTGAGATACTCTACAAGTTTCATGTTGGCCAAGGATCCATTTGATACTTGCATTTGGAATTACTTTGCTTGGAAGTTTGACCTAAATCAGGGAATTTTACTCAGAAACCCTAATTTAGAAACTTCTCTTCTTCTTGATTTCTTTTGATTTCCCCTTGGCACAACACCACATCCATATCCACATATCAAATGATGAATCCCACATCCTCCGAATAGGCCTTGATGCCCTTCAATCAAGCATTTGACCTAGGGTTGACCCAGGGTTGACCCAGATGACACCCTAGTTGACTGTCTTCAACTGTAGCTCTTGTAACCATGCCAATGACTTGTCTTACTTTCAAAAGGACCCTCTAGGTCTTCCATGCCCTCAATTCATAACCCATAACTTCTCTGATGATTTTCACATACCCTCAAGATAGGAGAGAAACCCACTGCTTGGCCTTTAAACTTCCCAAAGCTTCAATTTCTTTCTTGGTGATTTGAATAGGCTTGAATCTTAATAAGAGCCTCTTGAATACATTCCTTGAGATGAAAAATAGCACTTGATCCCTTGTCAGATGACTTGTTATGCTATGCTATGCAAATGATTAGACTATGTACATGACTTTTTTATGCAAATGACAATGCAATTGAAACATAAACCAAGTGAAGTAGGTTGAGCAAATTTTAGGGTGCAACAGCTGCCCCTATTCAAACGACTTGGACCTGACTGGGTGAAGAGCGAACGGCCTTCAAACATTCGAGGTACGAGACGGTTGAATACTAAGAACCCGGAAATTTGCCAACCGCAGAAATAAACTGCGAAATAAACTGCGCCACTATTTGGGGAACACTATCTACAAATCTGATTTCAACACCATCTCGTCAATATATGAATAACCTAGACGACTTCACTGGGGAAGTACTTCTGTCAACAAAACATGACCCTGTCAACGATACAGGAAAATAACCCCGCCATCACTACGGGAAATCACTCTGCCACCACTACGGGAAATAATCTGGAAAAATAACACCGCCATCGCTACGGGTAAACAACACCGCCATTGCTACGGGAAATACTTCTGTCACCACTATAGAAAAATAACACCACCATCACTACGGGTAATAACTCCGCCACCACTCCAGGAAGATAACATCGCCACCACTGCGGGAAGATAACACCGCCACCACTGCGGGAACACCGCCACCACTGCGGGAAGATAACACCGCCACCACTGCGGGAAGATAACACCGCCACCACTGCAGGAAGATAACACCGCCACCACTACGGGAAGATAACACCGCCACCACTGCGGAAAGATAACACCGCCACCACTGCGGAAAGATAACACCGCCACCACTGCGGGAAAATACAATATGAGTCTAGTCTGCCAATTTTCAGTGCTGACATGGCAGCAAATCTGAGAAGGACTCTACTGGGGATTTTCTGAATCCACACTGCCAGACAACTACTTTAACATAGGCGGCAACTTCCAAAAGTCGATTCACGAAATCTTTTGATATTGTTATAACAACAACCTTGAAGGAATACTCCGCTGGAGGGGTAAGAGAAACTTGAACAAGCAACTCTGTGGGGAATAATGCCAAAACAGACATTATCATTACATGTCTCGCGCCGAGATCTTGAATGTTTGGTAATTAATTTGAGCAAGAGCTCCCTCCACCTGCAAGGGAAACAACACTTGAAAACAAAAGGTTAACCAACCTGGCTTATGTTTCAAAATGCATATGTTTGACAATGGCGTAATGCTCCATTCAACATGGAAATGCTACGCGTTTTTCATTTGGTAGATGCAAGTATGACACTATATGCCGATGCAAATGCAGGCTCGAACTGCTGGGATAGCTCTAACAAGCTTGCTTCCTCAATCTTGGCTGTCGAGGACAAATATCACCCTGCTGGGGAGCGAACGGGTATCACAAAGTATTCCGGCAAAATAAATGCCAGGACACACAACAAACTCTGTCGGGGAGAGCTTTAACCTTCGATTTCCACTGGGAGGAAAGAAAACACTTGCTGAAAAGAGAGAACTCCACTGGGGACGAAACGACCCTCTTGGGGAAAATCAACTGACTCCGCTGGGGGAGAGTAAATGACCCTACTGGGAAGAGTAGACTGTCTGGGTACAGCTCCCAAGTTGGAAATATTAATCTTCTGAGGCTAAACCAGTCTGCTCGGAATGGGGGATCCTTTTGGGGGACACCACACCGTCTGAATACAGCCTTCGATCTTGGAATCGTCAATTCTGCTGAGGGTAAATGACCTTGCTGGAGAATGCCCTTTGGATAAGCTGCGACTAGCTGGGGAATTTGATCCTTCTTTAGTAAGGGACATTGTTATCTCAGATTCGTGACCTGCGTGGGGATTCACTTCACGTAACGATCAAGTCTTTCATCAAAAGCCTCTGGTTAGGGCAACATGAACTCTATTCCTTCTCGGAAATTTGCCCCATAAGTACCAACATGCCCCAGTCCGAGCATTTCGTCTGGAAAGGAAAGGCTAGCCATAGTGCTACTCACAATACCTTGCCCCTGAATCGGCACCAACCATCCGATAAGGAATCTTCGATCTCTGTACCCTGACAGTTAGATCTGAACTGTTTCTGCACGTCAAACCCCAAAAGAATGTCCCAACAACATCTTTTGTTTTTAGGGTGTTCTGCCCCGGTCTTGCGATAATCTTTTGCCCCTGATCGACTGATTCGTGGAGCAGCGCCCATAGCCGCGAGAGATTTGCCAAATCTCGACCTAATTGCCCCAGATGAACTGATTCTCGAATGTACGACTTTACTGGGGATAAACGAACGTGCCAAGTAGGCTGGGGCTTTTGTACATCCGTGATAGGTCATACACTCCTGATGCTGGACAATATCCTGTCTGAATTCACGGCTTCTAGTAGAAGGGTCACGATTTCCCGCCATTCGTCTCAAACTTGAATATTGGCTGAATCCGCTCCAGTAGCTCTGAGTAACTCTGTTGTAGAAGAACAGTTCTTTCGCCTCTGTTATGCCCCGGCCGGCAGGAACCTCTGTAGGATAGTCTGAAAATCTGTACCTTGACGGTTTAATATGAACTGCCCCAGTATTCTGAACTTCAGCGAGATACTTCGAATTGAATACCTCTCGAATAAAGAATAACCCCTGCGCTCTTAGGATGGCATGCCCCTGTTTGCCATGACTTTGCCTTAATCTGGTTCTTGGAACAAACCATTGTGAACCGAAAGCACCTTGCTACAATACGACCTTGCGATGGCTTACCCCGGTGTTTGCACGACAAAAGAATTCCCTCAATTCAATAAATATCAACATAGTGACTTGCCCCTGGGCGAGCGTTGAGCGACTTAACCTGCCCTGATCGAACATAGCATTCTGGATAACTACCCCTGATTGGCTCTCGAGAAGATTCGCTTCTGATCAACTGCTTCTCAAGTAAACTGCTCCATAATAAACTGATGCTTCGGGACTTTTCCTAAGACTAATTGATTCCGAACTCACTGGAAGTCGATGCCCCGGATTCACAGGGTTTCTCAACATTCACCATTCTGATCCAGACTGCTGAATTATTCAGTCCTGTTTGATTATTCCCTGTAGGAATTTCCTTTATGTCCACTACTGACCTGCAAGTAAAATTGTTTATTCATGAATGGTAATTTTAATGCAGTATTCATGCAGATTTTGAAAAAATGTGCTGTCACTCATTTACGTGTCATGACTGTGAGTGACGAATGAACCAAAGTTCAAACGTAGTGCTTACGTGGTCATTGAAAAATACAACAAGGATATGATTAGCAAATCATGAAGGAGTCAGGTTACTCAACCTTATCGTAATGCACTTTCAGGATAAACCCTACCTCAATTAGGTCTTTTAAGGGTTGTATCGTGGTCGGGTTCACGGTTCGTGAAACAAAGGATATTTGGCTCGAATCATGATTTGTACCCACCCTTTCTACGTGATGATCTCTGATCCTAAAGTTCAGTTAACCTGGCTCGAGCGCTCGCCTCTTCGAGAGGTATGTTGAATGGTAAGGACCATAGTTAAGGAACTCACAAGGTTTCGGAGTGACAGTTACTCCTTTTTCGTTTTCGGTGTCTGTATCCACACGACTTTGTCCTTGTTCGGGGATTTTTCTTTTTATATCCTTTTTTTTTTCTTTGTTCTTTTTGATTCCCTAATTTTTTCCTGGACTGACTCCTTTTGAGTTCTTTTCGATTTTTGAAGTCCAGCGGGATGCCCTAATTTTTGCCTAAGTATTAGCTTTCCAGCTTTTTCTTTTTCTTTTTACTTAGCGGGCTTTCTTTTTCTTTTTTTTTCTTGGAACAAAATCGTGTGACACTGATTGTCTTGATTGCTCCGAAAGGATGGTAACTGTCTCACTCCTGGTTGGCGAGGTTTAACCATTGTGGTTGGCAATATACGACCTCTTGAGAGGAATAAACTTTGGTTCGTTCTTGGAAGGCCACACTCCTCTATAAGACTCGGACGCTCGGTCAAGCTAACTGACAACTACCCTGCCCCGGGTTAAGATGTGAGGGTTTAAAAGTCCGAAAAACTTCTACTTCCTGGCTCGAAATGGTTAACAAGGGACTAACTCCTTATATCTCCAGTGTTTGGGGATTTTGAAACAATGCCTTGTACGTCATCGGCAAGGTTTTATCTGAAAGCATACGATCATCGGTTATGAGTTTATTTCGTCATCCTCCCTCCAATCTTTGCTAATCACAGTGATAAAGTGGAGTGAATAAAATGCAAGTGTCAGTGCAATGCAGTAAATGAGTGGCAACGACATGATTAATTCAGAAAAATGCATAGTCACTTTATTAACATTACCATTCGAAACATACAATGTTTAACAGCAAGTAGTAACTAACAGAAAAGAAACTACAAATGCAAATGATAAAAAGTCCGAGGACTGCCAATGCTGAGGATGTCTGCCCGTCTGGACCATTGGCTTCTGGAAATGAATCTGCGAGCTCAGACGGCTGAGAGGTTGTCATGCACAACCAAAACTCCTTCAGGAAAGGAAATGCACCCTTTGTCGATCAACTGCTGCACTTTTTCCTGAAAAGCTTTGCAATCTTCGGTTGAATGCCCCGGAGATCCACCATGGTAACCACACTGAGCATGGGGATTGTACCCTGGAGGGTAAGGCTCTGGCACGGGCTTAAGAGCTTTAGGTTCCACCAGAGAATTCTGAATCAAATGCGGAAGAATCTGGCTATACGGCACAGGCACTGGATGGAAAGGAGCATTCCTTCGTTCCACGTTGTTACGAGGTTGGTTCTGAATCTGACGCTGATTCTGATAACCTCGGCCACGGGCTCGTTGATTAGCATGAGGAGCGACATAAAGTTCCCGATGGGATGCCCTAGGCATAATTGTCTGTCCAAAATAACGAGCCATAGAAGATACTGACCGCTGAGAAGACGGAGACCCAACATATTTTACCGATTCGACTTGAGGATACCCCACATCATTCATGATTGCATTGACCATAATTCCTTCTTCAGTTTGGAAGCTATAGAAAGATTCTGTTTCGCTAGCCTGGCCGCTTAAAACATTCTGGATTCTTCCACCATACTCGATGCGCTCTCCTGCCTTTACCAATTCAGAGAAATTTGGTGCAACTCCAAGCATTCTTTCGAAGCACGGGCTCTGCAAGGAGTTTACGAACATGCCTTTCAACTCTCGGTCTTGAAGCGGTGGTTGCACTCTAGCAGCAAATTCTCTCCATCTCTGAACATACTTCCTGAAAGGTTCATTGTTCCCTTGAGACAATTCTTGCTGCATGCGACTAGGAGCTTCATCAAGATTGTAGTCATACTGCTTCAGGAAAGCATCGGCTAAATCCGCCCATGATCGGATTTTATCACTCTCTAACTGCATATACCAACTCAGAGATGTCCCAGTCAGACTATCTTGAAAGCAGTGAATCATCAGCTTGTCGTTATGCACGAACGAAGTCATTCTCCGGCAGAACATAACCAAATGTAGCTTCGGACAGCTATCCCCTTTGTACTTCTCGAAATTGGGCGCTTTGAACTTTGGAGGCAATACAAGACCTGGCACCAAACACATGCTCGCAGCATTCAGATCAAGAGTGTTCTTATTCACCAAGGCAGCAATCTGGTCTTCCAACGTCTGAAGTCTTCCCATATACTCAGCAGTCATTGGGTTCTGAATATCAACCTGTGGAACAACTCTTGGAGGTGGTGAAATCCTTGGGGAATCTGTCGTAGAGAAAGTGAAATTGTGATACTCAGAGTCATTGAGAGAATATGGACCTCTGACAGAGGTTTGCACAGGCTGGGCAACATTATCCACTGGAGTCCTTTGACTGTTGTTATCTCCTTTATTCATAGCTGTTATGGCTTTCATGAACTGACTCACCTGGTACTTCAACAATTCAAACTCCGCCCGAGTAATAACCAAGTTCTGCTCTCCTGCAGCCATGATCTATCCCAATGCTAACTCAAGTCCAATGTGAATGTCGGGAAATCAACTGATGAAGCGGACAAAACGGGTAAGCTCCCTGTTCCAGATGAGGATGAATATGCAACATGAAATGCAAATGCAAACAGTCATGCAAAATGCAAAATGCACACACAAGGGATCAAGTGCCCCTGGCTGAGAAGAATCCACCATACTGGTCTTAGTCAGACCCATAACACTGCTCGAACCTGGTGTCAGCGAATCAAAACGGTACTCGAACCTGGTCTCCAACAGACCTCATAATGCTGTCTTCAAATATCGCTGAATCTCAATCAAGAAAACCGGTAATCTGGAGGTCAAGTTACCTGCATGCCCCAACCCCTCTCACAGGTAGGTGTCCTAGCAACTGACAATGGTATGGCATCCTATGCGGTCTTCGGTGTCAAAGACTTTCAGGGTTGATGATACGATTCCCAGAAGGAGTGGCATTATGAAATCCTGAAGAGGCCTCACTTAGCCAACTTCCAATTGATCGGTTCCCAGAGTCGACAATCCAACTAACCAGCAACCCATGCCACCCAAAGGGTGGGACAAGAGGCCAACCAGAAGAACCTCGTCTGAGTGTGGATTTCATGAGACACTAGTGCCTGCAAAGCAAGCACGCGCCCACTAACTTCCACTCTAATTCTAGGTGCACTCAAGCCCAGGTCCGGCTTATCTCTCAATCATAGAGCCCCCTCATACCCACAGCAATAATAACAGAAATATAATGCTGAATATAAAATACAGAAAAAGTAAATCCATACAAAATCCTCGACGGGAAAACAAGCGGTAGGATTGACTCGCATAGGGAACCGTTGGAGTCCCCAGCAGAGTCGCCAGCTGTCGCTACTGCGAAAATCGGCGCCGGCTGAACAGAAGAGTCGCCACCGTGCGTTATTTATCCCAAAGGAGGGAAAGGAAATGCTCGAAGTAAACCTACCGCAAAGACGGGAAAGGAATGGTCATCGCAACCAAATCCTGGATTCGGGAGTCGGTTACGCAAGGGGAAGGTATTAGCACCCCTCACGTCCGTCGTACTCGACGGGATCCACGCTTGTTTTCTAGTACGGATTGTTATTCTATCTATTCTACAGGTCTGGGGTTAAAAGAAAAGAAAATGACTCGGCAAAGTATCGCACTTTATGCCTACGTATTCCCGTCTGGAACGAGAAATCAAAGTCAACGTAATTCGCCTACCTACGGGAAAGGAGGGGAAGGTTGCTCGCTAGGATATCGCATCCTATGCCTACGTACTTTCATACAGCATGAAAGATCAGAGCAAACGTAGTTCGGGCCACGTACGATACAAGTCTGTCTTGATTGTTTTTATCCTTCCGAAAAAGGTTTTCTCCTGATTATGGGTCCAAGCGGACAAAAATGACGTTTTTGATTGGTTTACAGTCTTTTACGCAAGAACTGTTTTTTATTGTGTTTGAAATGTTTATTGTGTTTTTCTGATTGTTTTGAGAAAAGAAGAGAAACAGCAATTCTAAAACCTATGGTTGAAAAGGGAATCAAAATCTAACCTAATGTTGTCATGCATGGGTGAGAACCTAATGTCTGTCATATTTCTCTCCTGCATAGAGAGAAACAGAGATCCTAAGGGGATAAACGGAAAAGCAACAGCATATATACAGTAAAGCAGTAAAATGCATGAATGCAACAGTACAAGCGAGGCAAGGGAGTCCCACTCAACCTCGAACCTAGAAAACAATGAGCGAAGTGAAACAGCTTCACCTCAATCTCAAGGGGACAATTAACAAACAATACAGCCAAGAAACTCAAACAATACATCACCAGCTCTACACAGCACCAACAACTCTAAACAGCAAAACCTGACAGCACAAGCTCCTTCTTCTATAAGTCTTCAAGGCAATTAACTTCATCTTCAATCTTCAAAGGATTCTTCAAAGCAAGCTCTCCTAGATGAGTAATAGTTCACAAGATGATTTGGGATGTTAAACAGTCAGTTAACCACCAAAGGTGGCATACAGACTGTTAACAAAATACAGACTGTTTCTCTCAAAAGTTCTATCTCCCAGATACTGTCACTAATCCTTCCAAAGGAAGGAGGTGAGTATCAAAGAGAGACTTTGAATCATAGAGAAGAATGGAGGCGACAGAAACCATCCATGTTTATGAAGAAATTTTCTATTCTAAAGCTCTACCTAGCTCCTAGGTCCTATGATCTTCAATCAATCTTCAAGCAAACCTAGCATCTTCATCAACTTTGAACTTGATATTCAACTCTTTGTCTTCATTATGCTTCATCATCATGCTCTTCAAAGCTAACCCACACCCCAAGCAAGCCCAATAAGCCCATACAAACAACATAAACCCCAAAAGGGCACACCATACAATCAAACAATTGCAAAATATACTAAAAATATTAATATAGTAGGGAAAATTCTAATATTATTTCTAGGGGATCTACTAAACCTACCCTTAATACCCATATATTCCCCATAGCCTAACTTGTCCTAAAAAACCCAAAAGAAATTGTTTTAATGCACCTAAGTTGTGGTTTAACCTAATTTTATACAATCTAATAGCATCTAATCAAAACTATCCTAAAAATCATCACAAAAATATGGAATTAATCCAGGGGGAACCTAAAACATATATCTAACTAACCTAAAAAGATTGACCTAAAAATCTAAAGGTAGCTACCTAAACTAAAATCTACAAATTAAGGTATCAACATAAAAGCATTAAAAAGCTATTAAAAGTAAAAATATGCAAAAAAATATAAAAATGAAATAAAATGGCAATTTTATGATTTTATATTTTCCTTGACAAAATTATGAAAAGGGAGAAAAAACTCCCATTAAAAAATATGGATTTTTCAATTTAATATGGATTTTCAAAAGTATGAGAAAAATGGTGAAAATAAAATGCCAATTATGGAAAATGGGTGCAGATAGTAATGCTATTCAGTTAGTTTATGATTTGGGCCCATACTGGGGGTGCAAGAAGTAAGTGCGTCTGAGCCCATTTTAAAACAGAAAATAATTGATAAAATCATAAGGAAAAGGGAAAAAATACGGTGCGAATAGCATGGAAGTATAGTTATAACATGGTTAGGCCTTGAAAGGGGGGTGGGTATAGCAAAAATCACACAAAGCCCAGAAGATTCTTTAATGAAACGCAGCGTTTTACGCTGCTTTCAGGCTTCCCTCTCAATTCGCTTTTAATGCAAGTCGTTGGATCTTTCTTTGGTCAACAGGTTCGCGCGCCATCCAACGGTAATAACATCATCATCAACCTTGAGATAACTAGGGTTTCTGAAACTCCATTAAACACATGCCATGCACCAATCTTCCATCCTATCATTCTCTCTCATTTCTTGACCAATTAACATGGTGTAAAAACCAATCTTGGCCTATTTTCCAAGCTGAACACGACTGTGGTGTTGAAATACATTGAAATGATCCCTATTATAGAACCCGAATGGTGTAACCTCATGGATTTCAAAATATGACCAATATTCGACCTCACCCAAACTCAACATTCTTTACATAAAAATGATCCTTGCATTGCACTGGTTAAAATCATCTAATTATCTTGCATTAAAACTCACTAAATCACTCATTCTTACTCCATCAAGAAATGACATCCATTAATGATACTTCTCCAATTGGCCTCAAACTCATCAAAAATGACCACCTAATTGTCTCTAACAAGTCTATGCTAATAATTTACCCTAGCCATGCCTAGAATAGGATGTAGAAATGGTTTTGCATACCTGGCTTCTTGGAATGGTAGGTGATGAAACTCTTGCTTTCAGACCTTGCAACTCTTCAAGAATGCTCCCTAGATGATGAATATTCTTCTGTTTGTAGAAGATTTGATGTAGCAAGCTTGTACTTCAAGATCCAATGGGATTTGCTTCCTTGCAATTTCAATGTGAGCACCTTCAAATCTTCATCAATGGAGCCTCAAACCAATATGAACACATTCAGAAATGTTTATGGAGAAGGTTTGTGAAGAAAAATGAGATAGCAATGAAGAAGAATCAAGAGATTCAATGTAATTTGCAAATGAAGCTTTATGATTTCACACTCTCTTCTCTACCACAATCAACACCAACCTTGTGTCAATGCAAGTTGCACTCATTATATAGAATGGTTTAGAATAGTCTAGAACCATTTAGAATCATCTAGTAAGAACTTGAAGTTTTCATGTAATGGTATTTTGAACTTTCCTTTCTCACCACATGGTATCTCATGCAATATCCCTTGTAATCTTTGTAACCAACTTGAATTTATCCCCACATGATATTTTGGATTAGTTACAATGCATATTTTCCTTGTTTATTGAGTTATTTTGAGTTTTGCCATGGTACCTTATTATGCAAGCAAGACTTTTCCAAAGCAACCCTATGATTCAAGCCTCAAATCAAAATTGTGGCTGAACCATTGTTCTTAGAATGTCATTTGGAGTCAAAATGACCTATTATATGACATGGTTTGGACTTGTAACTTGGGATTTATGATTTTCAACTTCACTTGAATTAACTTATGCCTCATTTTTAGGCCATTTTTATCACTTTTTGATATGAGCCTTTTCAACATCTCATGACCTCCCTACTAGCCTTAAAACATCATTATAAGAAACTTTGATGTTGAATATTTTTCCATTTGAAGCTTGGAAGTAGGACATATGGCCTTATGCTTGAAATGACTTATAACCTCCAAATGACCAAAATGCCCTTGGCTTGTCAAGATCATAAGTAGAGCTCCACAAATCAGATTGAGGCATACCATACCTTTATAGAAATCTAAGATCATGGGGAACAACTTTCATGTTGGCCAAAAATCCAATTTAAAATTCCTTAAGGGGCAAAAGTTGCTTGGAAGTCAAGTAACTTTCACAGACAAAATTCCAGATGCCTCTGAGGACCTGTAACTTGCAAGAACCATAACTTGAGTTCTATAAATCTACTTTATGCCTTCCACCACTCAAATTAAAGGTCTTGAGATACTCTACAAGTTTCATGTTGGCCAAGGATCCATTTGAGACTTGCATTTTGAATTACTTTGCTTGGAAGTTTGACCTAAATTAGGGAATTTTACTCAGAAACCCTAATTTAGAAACTTCTCTTCTTCTTGATTTCTTTTGATTTCACCTTGGCACAACAACACATCCATATCCACATATAAAATGATGAATCCAACATCCTCCGAATAGGCCTTGATGCCCTTCAATCAAGCATTTGACCTAGGGTTGACCCATTTGACACCCTAGTTGACTGTCTTCAACTGTAGCTCTTGTAACCATGCCAATGACTTGTCTTACTTTCAAAAGGACCCTCTAGGTCTTCCATGCCCTCAATTCATAACCCATAACTTCTCTGATGATCTTCACATTGTAGGATCAAGCACTTACCACTAGGCCAAAAGCAATTGCTGTTAGTCAGGGCGCAACTATCTTTCTTAAAGTGAACCCCAAGGGGCCTACCTAGCCCACCTAACACACCTGTGTAGGCGGCCATGGGTGGGATGTTAAGCCCATCGAATCCCTCAGGGAGACGCTGAATTAAATAATCCAACAATCTCCCCCCCAGTGTCAGCCGGGGGGATTCGAACCCATGACCTTGCTCTGATACCACTTGTAGGATCAAGCGCTTACCACTAGGCCAAAAGCAATTGCTGTTAGTCAGGGCGCAACTATCTTTCTTAAAGTGAACCCCAAGGGGCCTACCTAGCCCACCTAACACACCTGTGTAGGCGCCCATGGGTGGGATGTTAAGCCCATCGAATCCCTCAGGGAGACGCTGAATTAAATAATCCAACACACATACCCTCAAGATAGGAGAGAAACCCACTGCTTAGCCTTTAAACTTCCCAAAGCTTCAATTTCTTTCTTGGTGATTTGAATAGGCTTGAATCTTGATAAGAGCCTCTTGAATACATTCCTTGAGATGAAAAATAGCACTTGATCCCTTGTCAGATGACTTGTTATGCTATGCTATGCAAATGATTAGACTATGTACATGACTTTTTTATGCAAATGACAATGCAATTGAAACATAAACCAAGTGAAGTAGGTTGAGCAAATTTTAGGGTGCAACACCACCCTCCGAAGGAATTAGGTTTAGCAGTTTGACCGCCGAGTCAATAACCCTATTTTTTGACCATTTCAAACCCTAATAGATTAGGCGTTCCGCCGTGGACGAAAACGCCCTTTATCCTAGCTATTAGGGTAAAGAGCCACCGTGCTCTGTTTTAGGATTTTCTGACGTGGAATCCCTAATTTTAACCCTAATTTTCATTACCAAACTCAACATAGAGATAGGAGTTTCAAGACTCCACGTAAGCCTGTCCTTAAGATACGTTTACTCCCCATTGAAACCTTGACCACAGTCAAGAAGTTTCTAACCTCCCTTTCGAGGGGAACTACAATTACTCTGATTCCATTCCCGTCAGGATATGTAGGCACAAGATGCGACGTCTTGCCAAGTAAACTTAGGACTAACCCTTAGGTCTTTTAGGCCACTCTATCCCTTAGCTCAGTACATATATTTAAAGCAGATAATAAAATAAAAAGACATACAATAAACAAAAGGTTCCTGTAGAGTACTACAGAAGTTTAGGGTGCTAGTACCTTCCCTAAGCTTAACCAACCCCTTACCTAGGTCTCTCCCCGCATTGTGTTTACGATGCAAAAATAGGTTTTCCCTCTTTTGACCTTTTCCTTCAGATAAATCAAAGAGCGGTTGTGAATTAAGAATTGTGATTCAAACTAATTAATAGTTTGGTATCATATTTCTACCGCAACACTATCCCTTTCCGGGTCATACTTATAGTAATTCAAGGTTTTTGGCCACGAAGGCCTAATTTTCCCTTTTTCCCCATTGAACTCACGGTCAGATTCACCAATCATAGGTTTAGGCCACAAAGGCCAAAGATCATTATTTCTCATATCTACCCTCAAAATCCCTTAAACCTTAAATCGACCTTAAACACATCGAAAGTCACACACGGAAAATCATGAAAAGCTATACTCCTCATACCTTAATCGTCGATCAAAGCCTTCTCAATCCTTCAGGGAATCTCTCGGAACTTCTGCCTCCAATCCTCTCCTCAGAGCTCTGGCCTCAATACTTTTCACGGTTCACAAATGAATCCTAATTCCCTTTTTGTCAAACCTAGTATTGGGCCAAACAATTGGACTTTCCCCATAATACCCTCACTAACTCCCCTTAAATGTCCAATTTGCCCTTATTCATCTTATATTTATTTTAATTAATAATAATATTAATTAATTCATATTACATACTATCAACTAAATAAATAACCCAAAAATGCATTAATTCTCAATATTCCACAAAACATCGAAAATCATTGAAAAATGAATATTCTCAATTAAATAAATAAATTAAAATATTCCAATTAAATTTGGGGTGTTACATCGGGATTGTGTATGTGTGTGTCTATCATCCTTTTGGTGGTAGGTCTGTCATCCTTTTGGTGCCAGATTGTGTGAGTGTTCTCTATCATCCTTTTGGTGATTGACCCCTGCATCCATTTGGTGTCGGGATTGCGTGTGTGAGTAACTATTATCCTTTTGGTGATAGGTCTGTCATCCTTTTGGTGCCAGATGTTGCATGCGTGTGTTGTTCTATCATCGTTTTGGTGATAGATCTGTCATCCTTTTGGTGTCGGAGGTGTGTTAAATATCATCCTTTTGGTGCCAGATATGTGTGTGTGTGTGTTCTCTATCATCCTTTTGGTGATAGAATGCAAGTCATTCAGTGTCTATTTGAGGGTTGACATTGGTCTGTTATTTCCACTTCCCGAGCATTTCTTTTCTTTTCGGACAAATTCAGGGTTTTCTTCATATCTAATTGACTTCTACCTTGAAAGAAAGAACGTCGTAGCAACTCATCTTACTCGATCTGAGCCAATTAGATAGGGGCATCTGTCATACCCCAAATTTGTCCTATCTTTTTTTTCCAGAATTTTCGCATTCGATTTTATTTTTAGTTTTGCATAGCCCGCATAACATCACGTCTTTTACCCTATGTAAACCCTAGAGAACTAATTAGACAAAATGAATATTCAGACGCACAAACAGACTGGTCGAATTATTTCCCAAAGATACCTAGTCAATTTTTAAAACTCGACGTAATGTTGTATTTCTTCGAATCATTTATTTTGCGCTAATCATTTCCTGTGCAGTCGATTTATCTCATTTTTCAGCTAATTCTTTTTATCTTTTCATCAAAATATTTAGCATAATTAATTAGAATTTCCATTTTAGTATTGTATTTTTTTTATCTTTTTTATTAAATAAGTTGTGAATTTCTATTAGTTTTAGTTAATTCTATTTTATTAAATTAATTAAAGTTTCTAGAAGGGGCAACATTGGCATTTCAAATTAAGTGTGTTTCTTTGATTAAATATAGATCGTTAGATTCAAATTTAATCAAAGGGCATGTGCATTATCCTCATTTTTACTCATTAGCCAATCATAATTTAGCATTTTTATTCTATTTTTGTTTAATAAAAAAAATCAAAAAATAATTGTATCATTTAATTGAGAGACACTTGTCCACTTTTAATTGATTAATTTTGTAAAATTTTGTCACCTCACCCAATTATAGGTGGACACATGGGCTTTATGAGTTGTTTTGTTTTATTAATAATAATCTTAACAATTTTAATTGAAAAAAAGAGGGGAAATAGAGTCTTTAGCTCTGGACTTAGCGTGACATTGGGAGAGAAAAAAAACTCTAAAATCCATCTATCCACTAAGTAGGGATGACAACGGGGCGGGTCGGGAGCAGGTTTTACTATACCCGCACCTGCACCCGCCTTCATGTAACACACCCGCCTCCGCCCCAAACCCAATCGTGGGCAAGAATTTACCGCCCAGACCCGCCCCCAGTAAAGAACGGGTGCACCCGCCCGCCCCCATCCGAAAAAAATTAACTTTTTTTAATTGCAATAAAAATTAATAATTTAATTAAAAATTTGATTATTTTAATAAATTAATTATTTATTTAATTAAAATTTTAATTAATAAATGAATATTAATTTGATTAATTTAATTATTTTAATTACAATAAAAGTATTAATAATTTAATTAAAAATATAATTAATAAATGAATACTAAAATAATAAAATAAGAGAATTAAACTAAAATATATTATTCGGGGGCAGAGCCGGGTGCGGGTGAGTCTTAGTATCTCTCCGCACCCCTAATTAAAAGTCGGATTTTCCTCGCACCCGCACCCGCACTCATTTAAACCGAGTTTTCTCCGCTAATTTCGGAGCAGGTCCGGATTTTTTTGTCATGCCGACCACTGAGAGTCACGCATGTCTAAGGGATGAAAGAATGAGAAACGCCTCTTTAAAAGGGAGAGTTTCTTTCATCTTCTTGCCGGGATCCTTTTCTTCTCTTGACCATCATTTTTTTCTCGACAGACTTCATCGTACCGCCATCATCCAACCATGAATCGCTATGATGCGAACCTCGTTTTTGACTTGTTTCGTTTCGGTTTCGGAAATTCAAAAATACAAGCTCAACACGACATCAGTTGCTTGAAGTTCTTCACCAATTCCGATTTGTTCTGCATTTTGTTTCGCCATCGTTTCGACCCCACTAAGCCACCACACCAACAGCTTTTCACAGCGCAACGTTACCAAATTCAGATTCAGAGAAAAGCGACTTGCCGGTAATCTTCAAAACGATTTCAGTTGAAGGAATGTTTGCTCCATAAGTTTTTTTTTTCGTTTTCGCCTATCAAACTAGATTCTATTGCTCGTGTAGAGGTGTTCTTTTGGCTTTAAATTAAAATTGGTGTTGTTTCGCTCTAACTGATATGCTGTCGATTGCTGTTACGATGGGGTTCAAATCTGCTGCTGTTTCGATTGGTAATATTTTATTTATGCATCAAGATGCTGGTACAAGATATGGTGTTTTTGCCTCTGTTTATCATAATCATAATCTTGTTTTGTTCTTAGCAAGTGGTTTTAAATTTAAGATTTACTGATATAGTTAATATCAGTTTGTGGCCTGCTAAGCAATCTCATGTTCATTGGTTATCATTTTGAACACAATTTCATGATATATGCTGCTGTTAATCATGTATTCATTGCATTTTGCTTACTGTTTCGCCTTATTTTGCAAGGATTTTATCCAATGCGGGTTCTGTAGAAAATTCAATTTTGAACATTATGATGGTTTTGACTGATATGGTTTATAAATGTTGTTGATGTTGTTATGATGGGCTCTCGGTCGTAGATATCGCGGTATTAACATTCGGGTTTAATGGTAGAATGGAGTTAATTTGGTTTCCACGATTTTGTTTCTATTAAGCAAAATTTTGTTTAAATTTAGACTGTTTTTATGTTATAGAAGATATTCTGATTTTTTAATTGTTTTCTGAGGCTTATGGGAGTACTGGGTATGTGCAGAACCGTTGATAAGTTTATAGCCCATTTTGTTTTTTCTCATGACTTATTGTGTGGATACATATATTAACTTGATGATGAATTGAAGGAGTATTAAAATAATGACTTATTGTGTGGATACATATATTAACTTGATGATGAATTGAAGGAGTATTAAAATAATGAAATGATGAGGTGTTCCATTGAATTTGAGCTATGACAGCCAACTACTCTTTCATAGCTTCTTTATTTGCTCTAGTCAATTTGTGTTTCTGATTGTAAATCCCCAACAACATGGATAAAGATGGTTATGGCAAAACCATTCGCCTCACACATGTTCTTGCTGCCTCCTTGTAGTTGATTATAGAAGTAGTATAATGCTAACTTGATAGCTCAGGTGATCATTAAAGGGGACGCTGCCCCATGTGTACATGCTAGTCTTGCTTTTCCTTTTTTTTAATATATAAAGTTAATACCAGTACATGTATTGGAAGTTTGTTTAGAGAGTAATAGATTCACTTTTATCTATCATGATCACCTTTTGATTAGTCCATTAAACAAGTAAATAAATAATAGAAAGATGTTATGTTGTTTAATTTTTTTTTATTAAAAAAAAACAAGTATTAAGTCTAATTACATAATTATCTTTAAATATTAAAATTATTGTCTCATTTGTATCATTAGACTAATTGATATTTAAACATTGGTTATTTGAATAAGTACAATAGGTAGTATATTCTTCACTTAATTAAAAACATCCAATCGAATTCAACATTTTTTTAACAAGTCTTAACTAGTTTGAAATTCTTGAATATACCTATTCAAATCGTTTATCTTAATTAAATTCTTGAAGTTTAGAACTTCTTGGGTTTTTGAATGACCACATGTGGCATCGTCTTTGTTCAAGTGATATTTTGTAAATTAATCGGATAAAAAAGGTGTCGTTGGGATCTAACATCTCAATAATATCCCGATTAATTGATTGCGAGACCGACGTCTCGTTTATCTAATAACCGTCATTTCTCCTAAAACACTAAACCTCATAGTCACACATCCTCATAATTAAATTATTCTCGTACCCTAATTCGATTCAAATTCATAACCAAACATTTTCTCGATCAAACTTCAAAAGAAGAAGGTTCTTGGAATCTAGAAATCGTTGGATCTTTGAATGAATAATTCTTGAGGCACGCCCCTTGGGTTGCTATGCATTCAATCTTTTGACTTTCACAAATTAAGCCATTTTCAAACCAACTTCCATTCCACCACGTCTTTGCACGCAAATAAAATCAAACCCTTTAAAGATTCAACAAAATTTTCTAGGTAACTGCATTTGATAGAAGAATGACCTCAAATTCTTGTCTAAGCCACAACCGATACAAAGTAACTTCAAAGAATTCTGCATTAATCCTATGCAAAATTTCTTTGTCAACTCACCTCAAGTCGAAATCGATACAAGACAATATTGAAGCTAGTATCCAAATTGTTGTCAGTAAATATCAGACGGCAAAATTCAGAGCAGCGAGAAAGATGTGGTTAGAGGTATTCACCCCTTGGTGTTTCAACTGCAAAAACGCAAAATCAACATAATTAGCCACGAAAGATCACAATTTTTCACATAAGTGAACAAGGGACAAGTTCAGGCATGTTCTGATTAAAACAGAAACATTAATCAAGAGCCAACACAATTTAAACACGATTCATTTTTCTTTATGACAGAGAATCAATGAAATTCAACATATTTCCAATTTAAAAACGACATGATTCAAACGCGTTTGGTTCAAATTAGAAACAAATTGAAGATATGAAAGACAAATTCAAGAGAATTCTGACAGATTCAAAAGAATTCCCAAAATAAATCCCGACATGAGTATCAGCAATTAAATCCTAATCATAGTTCCAAGTGTTATACTGAGCATATAAAAATGTGTCACAGTTGTGAAGTGAAGGGCAGAAAAAGAAGCATAATCCAAATTCGCATACTATATCGCAACGTTGGCTTTTTATTTTTTTTATTTTATTTTTGTTTTTGTTATGTCTTCTAGGCTTGGCCTAGTTTTCCTTTTTCAAAAAAAAAATAAAAATAAAAATAAATATATATATATATATATATATATATATATATATATATATATATATATATATATATATATATATATATATATATATATATATATATATATATATATATATATATATATATATATATATATATATATATATATATATATATATATATATATATATATATATATATATATATATATATATAACATAAATAAAATAAAATAATAATAATAATAATAAATAATAATAATAAATTTTAAAAAATAGAAATAGAAGTTTTTTTTATCAAAAGAAATTAATTAGTTTTTTAATTTAAATTTTGGTGTCTATTTTTATAATTTAATTTTATTATTAATAAAAAAAAAAGAAAAAACATAAACACAAAAAAATATTTTAGAATTGTTAATAATTTAGTTTTTTTATAATCTAGAATTTCTAAGAAAATATTTTGGTTAATTGGATTAATTTAATTTAAACTCTCTTTAATTTTCACAATTTAATTTTAGCAAAAATAAATAATAAAAAAAAAATATTTAGATGTTCTTGTTTTTATAACATAATTTTGATTTAGACATTTTAC
The DNA here is from genome assembly GCA_963859935.3 of Lathyrus sativus. Lineage (NCBI taxonomy): Eukaryota > Viridiplantae > Streptophyta > Magnoliopsida > Fabales > Fabaceae > Lathyrus > Lathyrus sativus. The sequence continues at coordinate 135,096,544 of OZ012739.1, forward strand.
CCTTATCTTTTAAATTAATTATGAATTCATTAGTCCAAGTTTAACTAATTTTCGATTTTCATTTTGAACTAACTCTGGATGTACCTGGTTGGGATTAAATCTTCGCATGATGTCTTATATTTTGAGCGTTTGATTTACGTATTCATCTATTGTTATCTGTTCTGTATCATTTGAGTATCTTTGCTTTAACTTTCTGTTACTAAGCCTTTATTTCGAAGGAAGATTATTCTCGTTGACTGCCATGTCAATACTAGAGAAATCTAGCTCTAAATCCTACCCTCATCCTAGCCTTAGGATCTGAGTCGTCGTACTCACACTTAGCGTCCTGCCATGGACATATCTTCATCCTAGCCTTAGGATCTGAGTTACCGTTCTCACACTTAGTGTCCTGCCATGGACATTCTCTTTTACACCTTCTTCCTAGCCTTAGGATCAGAAGTCGCCGCACTCCACGTAAGTTCCCGCCGTGGATACTTACTCACCATTTTTCAACTTAATTTCAATGTAGATTCGGAGTCGCCGCACTCCACGTAAGTGTCTCACTATGAACACTTACTTCCCGCTGGAACCTTGACCACAGTCAAGAAGTTCCTCACCCTCTTTCAGGGGAACTACAAATACTCTGATTCTATACCCGTCAGGATACGTAGGCACAAGATGCGATTTCTTAGCGAGTATACTTAGTACTAACCCCTTAAGTCTCCCTTCAACCCTTTAGCATATCTTTAACAATTAGATAGCAAATAACACATATAAAACAAGAGGTTCCTGTAGAGTACTACAAATGCTTAGGATGCTAATACCTTCCCTAAGTTTAATCAACCCCCGAACCCTAGATCTCCCCGCATTGTGTTTACAATGAAAATTAGGTTTTTCTTTCTTTAACCTTTCCTTCGGATAAATCAAAGACCGGTTGTGAATTCAAAGATGTGTGATTCAAGTTAATCAATAGCTTGATATCCGATTCTCACCGCAACTGAAAATGGCAACTTCGTTGGGGAGTGAATCCTGCTTTCGAGGGTTACCCCTAACTTATTTGTTTATGTTATTTGCTAAAATATTTGTTTATATATATATATATATATATATATATATATATATATATATATATATATATATATATATATATATATATATATATATATATATATATATATATATATATATATATATATATATATATATATATATATATATATATATATATATATATATATATATATATATATATATATATATATATATATATATATATATATATATATATATATATATATATATATATATATATATATATATATATATATATATATATATATATATATATATATATATATATATATATATATATATATATATATATATATATATATATATATATATATATATATATATATATATATATATATATATGTGTGTGTGTGTGTGTGTGTGTGTGTGTGCGTGTATGTGTGTGTGTGTGTGTGTGTGTGTGTGTGTGTGTGTGTATTTATATGATTGTACCTGCTTGGGTTATATGCTGTTGTGAGATACGTCCTACACGCAGACTTGAGCGTACTTATGTTAGGAAGGTGGTATATTCGACGAGGCTTATAGGGAGTGATTCCTGACCAAGCTGACTCGAGAATCACCGCTCAGTTGAGGCCCTCTTAAAAATAAGTACTGTTGGACGAGTATTTGTGAAAACACTTACTATTTTCGACCTAGGAGCCTGTGATACTGGGGACCTTTAGTTACCCTTAACACAACTTTGGCCTTTCTTAGGACGTAGTGTGATGACTATGAGGGAGTAGTCCCAAAGTAGTTGATGCGCGATACAATACTCAAAAGAGGTTCTCTTGAGAATATTGTTAACCACTGAGTTATTCGGGAAATTGATAATATCCAAAAGATGGACCGATGACTTTGGCACCTCTTAGAACCCTTGTTCTACATGTACAATTAACCCTTAGTACATATCTTTCGGGATGGGTAGACCATGGCTTCATGCTTGTGACCCTCTAACCTAGGACTTTGTTTTCTTATCTGTATATGTATGTTTGTGCATCTATTCAAGCATCATGATATTCCTGGTTTCAAAGAATTCAACTGTCAGTCCTTTGCAAATACAAAAAAAAAGATCTAAAAATTTCAAAAATTTAAACTTTTTCAGTTTTCCAAAATATTTGCAACTTGTCGTTGAAATCCTTGAAACCATTGCATTGCATTGCATTGTGTAACACCCTTCTAAACCCCACAGAAAATATACGAATAATCAGAGTAAATTTTCATGCATTCACAAAAGGGCGTCACACATAACTTTCGAAACATCAAATCCACCTGTCATGCTCATTAACACTTATAATAAATAATCATGCTTCTTACAATTTCACTTTGCATGTAGCAGCGGATTCATTTTATAACATAATTCTCTTAACAAAATATTCAGATTCATCACATACTTCAATATTACTTAGGCACCAAGGCCAACATAATAATATTCCAATGAATATAAAAACATAACATAGAATACATAATGTATCTCTAAAATATAAACCAAACGATCCCAGTGTTACATGACCAGAGCATGACTCGACCCAATATAACTAAATTACTAAATGACTACACCAACAACGACCACGCAACTACGAGCAGATCTATTCTCGATACCTGCACGATGTCAGATAGGACATCATTCCAGCAGAAGGGTGAGAAATATTATCATAATAACAATGCATATAATCAGATATGTATACACAAACATAGAATACACATATTCCACATTCTTCTCACCACAATTCATTATGATCCTCATATACCTCACAATGTTTATATAAACCAATATGGATAATCATCAAGCGTGTTCATCCTACACACATCCATAATCCTCATCATTCCACATCAACATGCTCATATTATGTTTATTCACCAATTCATAGTTACACATTCACAATACAGATACAAACAGATATGGATAATTACCAAGCATATTTCATCATGCCTACATCCAAAATTCTCAATCCAACAATTCATGCACATATGCATACTTTCATACAACAATCACATATTCATCATTCTCAATTACACAAGTCATGTACATACACATATGCATAACCTCATATAACAATCATATATTCATCATTCTCAATTACACAAGTCATGTACATACACATATGCATAACTTCATACAACAATCATATATTCATCATTCTCAATTACACAAGTCATGTACATACACATATGTATAACTTCATACAACAATCATATATTTATGCCATGAAAATCAATGCAACTCAATGCAACTCATGCCATGTGGTACCAACACTTGTTATCATTTTTCGGGTTTTACATTTAAACTGGGTTCGTCCTCTAGACCGATAACAACAAAAGCTCGTCCTCTAAGCTTTCAAACCCACTCTTCTAGGCTTGGGACAATAGGCTTGGGACAAGTCACTAGTCTCCACGAAACTAGCAAGCATTTCCTCTTGACCAAATGATACGTATGCAATCAACAACCAAAGGCACTTAAGACCGTTCTCGCATCTTAATCTCATGCATTCTCAAATAATTCATCACATAAGAATTATAACATGATTGTACACTCACACATCATATCAAAGTATTCATACTTTCAATATCATCACATTTATCAATCAATGTACACATATTCACAATATGTTCTCATGCATTCTTCATAATATGGCATACAATCAATATGCATTTCATAATTCAATACCATCACCGCATTTATCAAGCAATGCACACATATTCACAATATGTTCTCATGCATTCTTCACATACAATCGCATACAATCAATATGCATTTCACAATATCGTGCCAACGCCAACGAACTCAACCATATTCATCATGCACTTTTAATTAATTTAAACAATGCATATATTTGTCAAAAAAACCACATTTATCAAGCAATGCACACATATTCACAATATGTTCTCATGCATTCTTCACATACAATCGCATAGAAATCATTATGCATTTTTAATCAATTTAAACAATGCATTATATATGCCAAAAGGCCACATTTCACAATCGATTCCATAATCTAGGATTCCCGCCATACGGCTACCCACAGCATCACATATCACAATAGTATACAAACTATTCATTTCCGATAAGGATTGAACACAATCGAACCAAATAATCAACATTAGATGGAAACACAAGGAAATGAAGATGCTGTCACACTTGCTGGCTTGCTCGCCTAGCGAGTTCCTAGCGAACACTCGCTACCTGTTCGCCTAGCGAACAAGCTCGCGAAGGCAAACAGAAGCTACTGTAAGGCTTCACTACCTACTCGTTGGGGCTTCTCTTAGCTAACCCCTTGCTACCTTGCTCGCTACCAGCGAAGAGGGTCAATTACATTCTGTCCAAGTCTGGGACCATTCGCTACTAGCTCGCTACAGCGAACACTCGCGACCTACTCGCCTAGCGAAGGTGCTAGCGAACGCCTGCGATGTTCAAAAACCCAACTGTCCAAAACTCTCTAAAACTCCCAAAATCACCCGATTAAATTCCAACAATTTCCAGTAGTCTTAGTCTAACAATCCTCAACTAATCTACACCATTTATTCTCAATCTTAACCGTTCAAACACCGGTTCTACCGATGAAAATCGTTTCTTCCCTAAAATGGAAAATGATGGAGAACCTCCCACAAATCCAAACACACACATACATAATCACATACATTGGTAAGATAACAATATTTCACACCCTTACCTTGATTAATCGGAAGCTAGAAGTCGTTCTGATGATTCCAAGCTTTTCCTCTATTTCTCCTCTTCTCTCTTCTTCCTTCTTTCTCTTCTTTTTCCTTTCTCTCTATTTCTATCCTTTTCTTTCCACTTTCTCTTATATATCCTTCTCTTTTATTTCTCCTCAATATATCTCATCTTATCATTAATTAGAGAAGATCTAGTAAATTCACCTTATTCTACCAAATAGAATAAATCAGTTAAATCCACTAACTCATATAAATTAAATAGATCCAATAATTCATTAAATCAATTAATTAGTAAAAATAATCAATTATTGAAAATTGGGCTGTTACAACCCTTCCCCACTTTAGGAATTTTCGTCCTCGAAAATGTTACCTGATTCAAACAACTCTGGATACGACTCTCGCATCCCAATCTCCCAAATCCAACTTTCTCCCAAACTACCTCCACCAAAGGAATCCCTTTACTTCGAAGTTGCTTCTCGTTTATCAACCTGAACTAGCAATGCCTCAACAGTCAAATCCTCTCTCACTCGTACACCATCCATCTGAATCAATGTACCTCCTCAGCTTAGACACATGAACATATCATGCAATTCCCACAAGTGACAGCGGTAAAACAGTCTAACATGCTATTTTCCCCACGCTTCCGCTGCGCCACTCTGATACAGATCAACAAAACACAGTGTGTGCTTCCGAGACCTCAAGCTCGGCCAACACCAGTTACTATCGTAACTCTCAAAATACGTCCTTTCTTGGATCCTTTTGATCTTTTCAATCGTCTCTTGCACAATCTCAGGTCCGAGTACAACATTCTCGTTAGACACACATCAACACAAAGGAGTCCTACACCTCCTACCCTACAAAGCCTCATATGATGTTATTCTGATACTAGAATGATAGTGATTATTGTAGGTAAACTCAATCAGCGACAATTAACTACCCCCTGATCCATCTTGATCCAACACACAAGCTCTCAACAAATCTTCTATATACTGGATAGTTCTCTTTGTCTGCCCATTCGTCCACGGATGCTAGACAGAGTTCAACTTCAATCATGGTATTTAAAGCGTCTGCAAGCTCTCCCAAAAATCTCGATGAAAACTTAGATTGCCATCTGACACAATATTCGACGACATCTCATACTACTTCGCAACTTCCTCACTATACCTCATAGCTAGCTTCAGCATAGAATGATTCATCCTCATTGGTAAGAAATGAGTTAATCTTGTCAATCCATTCATAACCACCCAAGTCGAATCATATCTCTTCAAATTCTTCGGAAAACCCATCACAAAATCTATGGGAATACTATCTCATACCACTCAGAAATATTCAACAGTTGTATCAGGCCTAACAGTCTCTGATGTTCACACTTCGACTTTCAACAAGTCTAATTAGCATATACAACCTTAACCACTTCTCTCTCCATTTATGGTCACCAAAACAATTTCTCAAATTCGGTCACATCCTCACAGTACCTGGATGGATACTCAATCTATCTCAATGTCCTTCTTCCAGAGTACTCTTATCTAACTCACACTATTTGGAACACACCCACCTGTCACACCCCAAATTTGTCCTACCCGTGTATAAATTTCATCTGTACTTTCCTTTTAGAAGATTCAAAAAAAATATATATGTTTTTGGTTATTATAATAATTGAAATCCTCAGTCAGACAGACTCTATTTCAAGGTCATAGGCAGAGGGTACTTATTCAGATGGTGTGTGTTCAAGGTTGCAAATCAGACTCTGCTTAAGGATCATTTTGGTGTGTGTATGTTTAGTACAGATTAAAATCAGAACAGTTGTGGATAAATCGAGTTCTCAAACCATGCCAATACAAGTTCTTCATCAATGATAAGGTTTAACATGAAAATATTAGTCATCATTACTCAAAAATAGTCAAGTGCAGAGGGTGATTTATTGGAAGTCGCATTTGTTTTGAGATCCTAATTCTTCTAAAGATCCGGAATGCTTCGTGGTTATTGGTTATTTTATTTCTCGGGGTTAGTTTGGAGATTATTGAAAGCCACCTTTTAGCACCATTTATTTTTCTGGATTTTATTCCAGTAAGTGTTAATTTGGAGAACTCATTTGAAATTATTCACAGTCAATTAAGATTCAAGCCTAAACTCAAGAAGGTGCAAGTATATTTTCAAAGTATATTTGGCCTCCAAAATTAAGTCCATTACATGAGACTAAACAAAATGATGATAAAAGCCTTATGTCAGTATATCCACAACAATATTTAAGCAGCCCATTTCAATCTAAACTTGGAAGAGTGACAAGCTGGTTTCTGCAAGGAAAATATTTGTTTCTTTATCTAGCCAGCAGCAAAATAAAAAATAATAACAAGTTTTCTACAAAGAACAAGTCGCAATGGTCATCATGCCTTGTCTCCTAACCATGAGTCGTGTACCATACTTGAAGCCACAAAAGACACATATAATCCTGCAACTTGAAAGAAAATGAAACCAACAGCAGCAGAGAGGTTGTACTTTACATCCAATTCAAAGACCCCACAATTGGAGCCATGCCTTGTGAATCCTTGCAACCCCACCAATTTCAAATGGCTCTGCACTCCAAGACAACCCATAAACTGCTGCACTCTGCTACACAAACCCACAAAGAACATAAAACCTGCAAAATTTCCTAAATGGTGCCAACAAATTCCTGCATAAAACCATACCCTCATAGACTTGCACTAAAATACACAGCCTACACAAACCATGCCAGACCACATTTGAAAAAAACAACCCACACCCTGCAGAAGACAAACAAAACTGTACCAGCCTGCAGAAACATACCCAACATGGCAACCAACAAAGTCTGTAGCATGAAAGCAATAGATCAGAAAATAGAATAATGGGACAAACTTTGAATTCTTAAGAAAATAGGGCAACCGACCAAGCACATGGTTTTCAACTTCATTGAATCTTCAGCATATAAACACAAACAACCAACATACCTGGGGGGGGGGGACTCACATTTGCACATCTTGGCTGGAAAAAAAAGAGAAAGCACTCTTTGTTCTTCTCACCACACTTCAAACTCTCTCACTTTTTCTTCAACAGCACAATCTTCATTATTATTCTTAGAACAGCAACAAACCAAAAGACAACAACACTTTACCCTGTCTTCAAACTCTTCCTCTCTCCACCTCCTCCATTGTCCTTGAAGTTGTAGTTTTCATTTGCCTGGAGTCTTCTTCTTCCCTATTCAACTGCCATCAATAAACCACAGTATTCAACCTTCATAATACCAGCACACACAAAGCTGAAGAAAAAATTTAAAGATTTAACTTATCTGTTTTCGGTATTAGCCATCTGGTGGAACCGGTCCAACAAAAGGCTTCGCGTCGTAGGCTCAAGTCTCCATCATCCGAACTCTTCGTTGCTAGCGTGGGGACTTGCCGGATTTGCTCCAAATCTGTAAGTATTCTATTGTTTTTTTCTCTGTCCTCATAATCTTAAGCTGCTTGATTTGTTTCCCGGCGGTGAGTTTGCGAGAGAGAAAATAACAGCAATCGCGATAAACCCCTTTTCTTGCTGCATAATCGAAACTTAAGACTGTTCTAACTTTTCCGTCAGCCTCATCACCGGAAACGCAAAACCAGAAATCCATACGAAACTTCAACAAAGCTTGCCACCTCAAATGCCTTTTATCTCCTTCCATCATTCAACCTTCAAATATAGAAACCAAAAAGAAGCTTTAGGACCAGATCGAAACAAATGACTTAAAAAGGAAAAGATAAGCAAAGGGAATCAAGGAAAACCTGAATACAAACCTTCAAAAAATTCTGCCCAGTAGCTTCATCCACCGTTTTTCTTGGAATCACCTTCGAACCCAGTTTCGAACCATCCGCTCATCACCTTCCATCCTCAAACTTTTCTGTCAAATCCAAATCCTCATCAGCTCAAACAGAACCTTACAATCATTAAGCAATCCTCTCCGAAGCAGCACAACAACATACTCCAATCCCTTTAACACATCACTATTCTCTTCCTTCAACCTTCCTCTTCACCCTCTGAATCCCCTGCTTCCAGCCTCTGTTTAAACAACAACCATCAATTACTATAAAACATCATAATCCACTTTCAACCGTAATAGCTCCGCCATCCACGAAATTTCAAACAATAAATTCACTGCTCCCTTCCTCGACTAGAAACCATAGTAACAACAGCAATTAATTGTAACAAGCCTCAAAGCACCAAAACCCACCTTCTGTTTCCTTCTCCCTTCATTGGAAACCGATTCGCCACCATCCACACCCCATTCGACCTCACTCTTCATATTTTTCTTCATTCACTCCTTCAACTTTAACTCTCCATTTTCCTTCTCACTTCACCATAACCGCTGGCCACCTGGTTTTTTTAAAAATACACTCACACCAAAAAACCCTTGTACTCCCGTAACCAACCTTCATTGTCGATTACAACTGCGACAACCACCAACGACGAAACTAAACACAACCAAAACCAATGTTGAGTATCATATTAATGGAATAAGTCTGCTGGGAGAATGATGGTTGTTGAGTAAATTTGTTATAGCTTCAAGAGGTTTCATTGATCAACTATTGTTCTTCCGACGAAACCTACCACACACAACCACACACAAAGCTCAAATCCAAAACCTTTCTTCAGCAAACCTTCCTCCACACCGTAAATCTTCAACAAACCCTTGAAATTTCCACACAACAAACCCGTCGCAAAACCCAGAACCGCGACCCATTTCACTGCCTTCGCTGCGACATCTAACCTCACCAACAATACCACCGATTGAAACCCAATTCACCCATCGCCAACCTGCGAAAACCGTCGCCGGAACCAACATCGACAAGCCATCACCATTTTTCGGATCTTCAACCCAACTACCAACCCGGACAACCTCAAACCAATTTCAAAACCCAAATCGAAACAAAGAAAAGACAGAGAGAGAGGGTTTGTTAAAGAGAAACGGAAATGTGAGGGTGATTCTGAGATGATTTTGGAAACCGAGAGAGATGCGAGCGTAGAGGTGAGGTTGTTGGAAGTTTCGAACCAACGAGACTGAGCGGAGGGAGTGACGGATGAGCTGGAGAGAGTTTTTTTTTCATTTTCTGATTGTTTTATTTTTTATGTGGAGTTGGGCTTCACAGCCCATTCAGTTTTTTTTTTCCTTTCGATCCCCCCCTGGTCCATATCTGACCCCTATTTCATTTTCTTTCTTTACGTGAAATAATATATTATGTATTATTTATCTTATTTTGGATATTTTTCTATATATATATATATATATATATATATATATATATATATATATATATATATATATATATATATATATATATATATATATATATATATATATATATATATATATATATATATATATATATATATATATATATATATATATATATATATATATATATATATATATATATATATATATATATATATATATATATATATATATATATATATATATATATATATATATATATATATATATATATATATATATATATATATATATATATATATATATATATATATATATATATATATATATATATATATATATATATATATATATATATATATATATATATATATATATATATATATATATATATATATATATATATATATATATATATATATACATATATATATATATATATATATATATATATATATATATATATATATATATATATATATATATATATATATATATATATATATATATATATATATATTATTTTTTATTATTTTTATAAATAGGATTTTAAAATACTATACTTATTATTTATATTATTATATTATTTTAGTTTCATACTTTATTTCAATTTCTATTAGAGTTTATTATTTTATTGTAGAAGTTAAATTTCTTTTTCTCATTTGCTATTGGGCATTTTGTCCCATTTTCTTTTGTTTTGGTCGATGACGAGACCTTTACCAGTCAAATTATTGATAAGTAATGTTGGATCTGAGACCACCTTTTTTCTCTCTTCATTACTTGTCCCGACTCGATTCAAAATTTTGTCAAACAATTTTCAAAATCAAATTATCTTTGTATTGAATTAAAAAAGAGGGGATTAAGTGTAGACTTTCTTCCTCTCCGAGTGTCGGGATGCCCACTGTAGTGAGGGTGGTTTCGACACTCGTCTTTCAATACGAAGACGCTCCCCATCCATTTTCAAATCTCATCTCCTTAAAATCAATTCCTTGTATTGAATTAAAAAAGAGAGGATTGGGTGTAGACCTCTTCTTCTTCGAGTGTTGGGATGCCCACTGTAGTGAGGGTGGTCTCGACACTCGTCTTTCAATACGAAGACGCGGCTTTATCCACCATCTCGCTTTCACAACTTCATCCCGCAACCCTTGTCACCTAAAACCTCGGTCCTGTACCGAGTGCATTTTCAAATCTTTTATAATAAAACTTGAATGGTCGTGGAGTGGTTAGGCGTAGGCCTTCTCCTATCCCGAGTGCTGACGTTTACCGTAGGGTTCTTTGTCGCAAAGCACTTACCATTCAAAACCAAAAATATCTTTAATAAGAGAACTTCGTTCTCTTTGCATTGAATTAAAGAGAGAGGATTGGGTGTAGACCTCTTCTTCTCCGAGCATAGGGATGCCCACTGTAGTGAGGGTGGTTTCGACGCTCGTTTTTCAATACGAAGACGCTACGTTTGCCACACCCTTTTATGACAAAAACTTTGAGACAATGAATTGGGTACTACCCGTAGGGGTTACTATCTGAGGACCTGTCTCGCCCCCTAAAAATAATTCAACAAATCAAATGTGACTTCTAGCCCCGCGTGGCGAAAACTAATCAATCTTTCAAAAGGATATGTTACGTCCGTTCTACCGCAAACAGGTAACGCCTAAGTCTCCAACGAGTGAGCAACAAAACACCTAAACTGCTAGAATGCGCACGATAGCATCATCCATAAAAAAACATCAACACACCGTAGGCCGAACTACGGCTGCTCTGATTCTTTACTTTCTCAAGTAAAGATACGTAGGCACAAGGGCCACAATCCTTGCCGAGCACATCCCCCCATATCTGTAGTTCCCCGAACTACGTCGACTCTGACTTTCTCACATCTATTGAGAATACGTAGGCCTAGGACTGCAAAGTCCTACCGAGTCCTTTCTTTCTATCTTCTTCCTTGTTGCCTCTTTTCTTGGTTTCTAACCCTATTTCTTTACCCTTTGGAACACTTCTTATAGCATAATATTTTAGCAGATAAATTCACACACCGACAAACAAAAGGTTCCCATCGAGTACGATGGATGCGAGGGGTGCTAATACCTTCCCTTCGCATAACCGGCTTCCAAACCCGTTCATGGTTGCGAGACCATCTTATCCATTTCTTTCTTAAGGTTTTCTCGATATTTTCCTTTCCCCTCATGGGATAAATAAAGTTCGGTGGCGACTCTTCTGTCTATCTTTTTCGCCTTCCCGTCGTTGCGCGACGCATTTTTCGAGTAGCGACAGCTGGCGACTCTGCTGGGGACCCTCCTAGCGAGCCAGACCTAATTTGTTTGTCGTGTTTGTGTTTTATTTGCTTTTATTTTTTATTATGTTATGTTCACTAACTGTTGGGTTTATTTGGATGGTTTGTGAGATAAAGCTTTCTACCCGAGCTTTCAAGTACACACTAAGATAGGAGGTGGGTTCTTTCTGATTTGCGAGACTTAGGACTCGTTGAGTTGGATCGAATTCCACCGCTCAGATGAGACCCCGTTGGAATGATTATGTCTTACGTGTAGTCGTAATGACGTCTTTATTTCCGACGTGGGAGTCCGCGACTCTGAGGACCTTTGTAGAACCTTATTCCAAAGGTTGCTGAGACATGACTCTGTGTTCATCCTTTGAAGGGATTACCGTCTTACGAGTAGTCGTTATGATGGAAAACTTTCGAGGGCTAGTGCATGGGACTTTGTTTAAAAGCCTTTGGGATGCCCTCTTACAAACCAATAGATAACCCACCCGATGGGAGAAATATTTTGTGTTGTTTTGCAGGACCAGTGATCTTGATCTCGTTTTGTGTTCTTTATCATGTGCATTCATAAAACATTGCATTGCATATCATTTCTCGCATATCAGGGGACTTAAGAGACTGTGATTATCTCAGGTATTGATGAATACAATGACTGACCAAAGAAAGCGAAGCACAAATTCCATCAAGTTTAGAGAACCAAAGCTGGAACTAATTCAAGACATTCTGATTGACGTACCAAAGGCTATCAAGATCAACTTTCAGGGGAAGTATGGGAAATTGCTTGATCTCCTCCATTCTAGGGTCGATACTTGGGCTTTGTTCGCTATGGCTCAGTTCTATGATGCACCCCTCAGATGTTTCACTTTTCAAAACTATCAGTTGGCCCCTACTCTTGAGGAATATTCTCACATTTTGAACATCAAGATTAAGGATCAACCTATATACACAGGCTTGGAAGAAGAACCAAAACCTCCTGCCATTGCTCTTACTCTACGTATGACCAAAGGGGAAGTCAAAGAGGGTCTAACCAGTAAAGGGGGTGTTCAGGGTTTTCCATTGAAATTTCTGCTAGAAAAGGCTGCTCAATACAAGGTGGATGAAGATTGGGAAAAGTTCGGAATAAGCGTTGCTCTAATGATTTATGGGATTGTCCTCTTTCCAAATGTGGACAATTTCATAGACATCACTGCCATCGTTCTCTTCATGCAGAAGAATCCCATCCCTACACTCCTTGCCGATGTTTATCACTCTATTCATTGGAGGAGTGAAAAGAAGGCGGGAATGATCCAATGCTGCTCTCACCTACTATACAAGTGGTATGATTCTCATTTGCCCAAGAAAGGGCCGTTCATGGAAAACAAGAAGAAATTAAAATGGTCTCAACGCATCATGTCTCTGGAAGCTAGTGATATTGCTTGGTACTCTCCTGAGTACTATGATGTGGAAATCATTTTTAGTTGTGGAGAATTCAGTAATGTACCTTTGATCGGTAGGGCCGGTTGTATTAACTATAACCCAGTCATGGCATTACGTCAGTTGGGCTATGCTATGGAGGGCGAGCCCGAGGCAGAGAAGGTTCAGAGTTTCTTTTTGCTAGCCACATCAGAGGACCCTGCGTTTGTCAGGAAGATTGCTAAGGCTTGGGGTAAGATTCATACAAAGGGGAGGAAGGAGTTAAAAGCGAAGAATTGCGTGGCAAAGGAGCCATACAACCGGTGGTTACTAGCTAGAGTAGCTGAAAGGTCGTTACCATTTCCCTTAGAGCCCTCTATGCAAGAAGCACCTCCTGCTCCCACTCATGTGTCCATAGAAGAATATGAAAAACTGAAGCTAATAGTGGAGAGATTGACTAAGGAGAACCAGGACCTTCAGAATGAAGTCCACCAAGCAAAGGTGGAGAGTGGTCAGTACAAAAGAAAGGTGGAGTTTGAACAGGATCAAGCAGCTGAAAGTAGCAAGAAGCTAAAATTAGAAACGGATCTGAGAGTCAGGTACCAACAGGGTTACGAAGGGGCTGATGCATCATTAACAACTCTCCGACAACGCTTAAAAGACACCAAAGCTTCTTGTGATAGGGCATGGCACTTCTTTGAGATAGCCTCTGCCGAAAAGAAGGAAATACGAGAGAATCTTGAGGCTGATATTGGGGATCTTGAAGAACGACTGAGAAATGCTTTGACCCTAATGGAAAATGAACGAAGACTCAAAGAGGAGGCATTGAAAGACTCATATGTCACGTCTGACCTGTGGAATAACAAATGTCAAGAATTGGAAACTGCCCAAGAAACAGCCCTTCTGTGGAGGAATCGTTTCGAGGCTTTGCAAAGAGATAGTGCGCAGTGGCTCGAGAAGGAGGCTCAGCTCAATGAGTTGTTGGACACCCATGTGGATTCTATTTGTTATTACCAGTCGACTCTAGATATGTGTCGTGCTAGGTACAACAATTTGGTGGAGCATTGCAACCTCATGATCCGTGATATCCCATGGAGGTTGGAAAGCGCCATTCAAGACTTGGAAGGGAATGATATCCCCCCTTCTGTTCACCACTTTATCCAGCTCTGCGACCAAATGGTTAGGAGGTTCATGTTTGAGACGAAGAAGCTTGAAGAACGTCTCCAAAAGAGAGAATTTTAGTTATTCAATTATCTTTTGTAGCACGACTTGTAGTTTCGGTTTATTCAGCTTTTGTCTGTATGAATTTTTTAAGATTAATGAAAGATTGCTTTTTGGTCCAAATTGTGCACTTCGTTATTATTCAGTCATGATTCTATAATACCAATGATAATCACAAGCCTCGAAAGTCTCTCGAGCATTTTGCATACGTTTGCACATTTTTTCTTTTTGCATTTCCTACAACCCGATCTTACACACCGCTTACCCCTTTCAGAAAGAGTAAAGCAAGCTGACTTCACGGCATCGGTATAACACAAGGAATAGCCAGAGGAGAATCATGGATCAGATAGAACAAGACCAGGCCACTATGAGGAGCGAGATGCTAGGCATGAAAACGCAGATGAATCAACTCATGGAGGTGATTCAGAATATGGCCAGGAGTCAAGAAGAGATGAGACAAGCAGCGGAGAGGAGCGCTAATCAAACTTTGGCTGGTGCGATTCCCAATGCAAGTGGTGCAATTCCGATTCCTGTTGATGCCACCCCAACCCCTGTTGGGGCAATTCCTACTTCTGCCGGCGCCGTACCTATCAACACCGTCCCTCCGCCAGTCGGTACTACTCAACCTCATGGCACTGCGATCCCAATACCAGTCCAGTATGATGAACATGAGGGCTTCTATGAGAATTCAGCTGAAGCATGTGCACCCCAAACCGCTGAGTTGGAGAAAAAGTTCAAGGCCTTACAGGAGGTGGTAAGGGCATTGCAAGGCCCCGATGTTTTGGGACTGGATGCCGCTGAAGTATGTCTTGTACCCGGAGTTAAGATACCTCCAAAGTTTGTAATTCCAACCTTCGAGAAGTACAAGGGTAACAGTTGTCCTAAGACCCACATAAGGTCTTACTGTAGGAAGATGGCCGCCTATTCTGATGACGAGAAGCTACTAATCCATTTCTTTCAAGATAGCTTAACAGAGGCATCCCTAGAATGGTATATGCACCTTGAACGATCCAACGTAAGAAGCTGGAAAGAGTTAGCAGACGCTTTCGTGAAGCATTATCAGTATAATACTGACATGGCTCCGAATTGTATGCAGCTTCAGAATTTGACTCAGAAGCCAAATGAGTGTTTTAAGGACTTCGCGCAGAGATGGAGGGGAGTAGCTGCAAGGGTACAACCTCCACTGATGGAGAAAGAACTGACAGACCTATTCATGGGCACGCTACAAGGACCGATCTTTGACCGGTTAGCATCCTCAACTTCCACGGTGTTTTCTGAACTTGTTATGGCTGGAGAGAGATTAGAGAGTTTCATGAAGGCGGGAAAAATTCAGAATGCAGGTGGATCTGCAAGCGGGGTCAAGAAGCCTTATCAGGGCTTCGTTAAGAGAAGGGAAGGCAAAGCTAGTGCAGTGTTCACCAATGGAAGGAGAACTCACCAGGGTTATCACCACATTGCTGCCATCGCTCCACAGCAACCACTTTCTATTCCGGCAAATCAGCCTGCGCCTCAGCAAAATCGACAACAACAACCCTATCAACCAAGACAAAATCAGTATCAAGGGCAGAGAAAGCCAGAAAGGAGGCTTGATCCAATTCCGTCCACTTACGCCAAATTGCTTCCGTTCTTGTTGAAAGCAGGTCTCGTTCAACTTAGGGAAATGAAAGATCCTCCGGCTGTTCTCCCCTACGGCTACGATGTAAATGCGAGATGCGAATTCCACTCTGGCGCCCCGGGCCATAGCATCGAGAATTGTAAAGCTTTAAAATACATTGTGCAAAATCTTATCGACTCAAAAGCGATAAATTTTACCCGAAATACTCCGAACATCAAATCTAATCCAATGCCACCTCACCACTCAACAAACATGATTGAAGGCTCTAAGGGGATCCGATTAATTTCGGATATTGAGAAATTGAGGACCCCACTTTCCACTATTAAGGAGCAACTCTTGTTGAAAAACATTTACCCAGGATGTCCAACTAATTGCCATGTTTGCATGGATGGATCTCAAGGATGCGCTGAGCTGAAGAAGGGCATACAAGGCCTGATTGAGCAGGGTGTATTAGTAGCAGAACAACTATCAAAGATTGAGGAAGTTGCTACTCTTGAAATTCCGTTCGAAACATTGGAGATACCATATGATGATGGATATGAGCTTTGGACCCCAGTTGACAATTCGAACCGCACACCATTGACCATACCGTGCGATGAGGAAGAATGGGACAACGTGTATGGACATACTTCTATCCCACTGCAAATCCCGTATGATCCAGTTAAGATACCTATGTCTCCACCATCAATGAACCAGCTTGTCATTTCGACCCCATCTCCATTTCCGTACGAGAGCACCAAAGCTGTACCTTGGTTATACGATGAAACTGTTTTTCTCAACGGACAGAAGGTGGCAGAGGAAGATGTATTGGAAGAAAAGAAGACTGT
The DNA here is from genome assembly GCA_963859935.3 of Lathyrus sativus. Lineage (NCBI taxonomy): Eukaryota > Viridiplantae > Streptophyta > Magnoliopsida > Fabales > Fabaceae > Lathyrus > Lathyrus sativus. Next base: position 135,113,814 of record OZ012739.1, read on the forward strand.
AGGGAACATCGTGGGAACCGGAGGCGTCACTAGAAGTGGTCGAATCTTCGCTCCGACTGCACCTCCTGTCAACAGCAGTGACAATACAAGGAAAGGTACTGCCGTACCGAGCACCAATGAACAGGGGCAGTCATCTAAACAGAAAGGCATCCCAAATGATGAAGCGGAGGAGTTTCTAAGAATCATTCAGAAAAGCGATTACAAAGTGATTGATCAGCTCAATCAGACGCCCTCAAAGTTATCCATGCTGTCATTGTTAATGTGTTCAAAGGCCCATCAAGAAGCACTGCTAAAATTCTTGAAGGCAGCTCATGTGCCAGAGGAGATATCAGTAGTACAGTTTGAAGAAGTGGTGGGAAATATTGCATCAGGTCATATTTTGAGCTTTAATGATAGTGAATTACCTCCCGAAGGTAAAAATCATAACAAGGCCTTGCACATTACCATCGAATGTGTGGATGTTGTATTCTCTAGGGTGCTCGTTGACACTGGATCATCGCTGAATGTATTACCCAAAAGCTCGTTGTGCAAGCTGTCAATTGAAGGACTTGTGATGAAGCCAAGTCAAACTATTGTAAAAGCTTTTGATGGAGCTAAGAGAACTGTGGTAGGCGAGGTTGACCTCCCGATCAAGATCGGACCTCATACTTTCATCATTACATTTTACGTAATGGATATATACCCCGCTTACAGTTGCCTTCTTGGTCGTCCGTGGATTCATTCCGCAGGCGCTGTAACTTCAACCTTGCATCAAAAGATCAAATTTATGATTAACAATCAGATGGTCATCATTGAGGGTGAGGAAGATGTTCTTGTGAGCCATCTTGGTTCTTTCCGCTACGTGGAAGTAGGAAATGAGGTGCATGAGACACCGTTTCAAGCTTTTGAAGTGATCAATGTTGAAATGATTTACGAAAAGCCAGCATCTTCAATAGTGACTTGGAAGGACGCGAGGACGGTGATAGAGGAAGGACATCCGCGAGGATGGGGCAGGGTGTTGGAATTGCCCGTCAACAAAAATGGAGCTGGTCTAGGTTACAAGCAGAAGAATGCAACTGATAAGGGCAAAGAGCTTGTAACTCCGTTGGTTTTTACTAGTGGAGGCCACCTTGTCGATGGTCAAGTCATGTTTTTGGAAACTGAAACCGAAGATCATGAAGAGCTGTGTATGGTGTATCCTAGGGCGCCTAATCAAACGTTGAACAATTGGAGAGTCGTTGAAATCCCCGAAGTTACTCTAGTAGACGAGTAATCCCCTTTTATTTTATCTATAAAAAAAAATTTGTATGCTCTGCCCGAGGCATATGTATCATGTTGTAGGGCCTTTTGCTTTTAAAGCATAACTTATCATCAATAAATAAACTTTCGCATCCAATTACGCTCTCTTTCTTTCATTTTTTACTTTTTGCACATAAAATTATCTTTGAAAGACAATGTTTTGTTTTATTTTCCTTTTTTCTGTCAACCTTTTCTAAAAATAATAAAAAAATAATAGTAAAGCATGAAGTCATTCATCGTGCAGATCTTCCCTTGCTCCTGTCAATAACGACCCCGCTATGGTCCAATATGACTTTGATAACCCGATCTACCAAGCCGACGAAGACTGCGAGGAAGATTGTGATCTCCCAGAAGAGCTAGCTAGACTATTGAAGCAGGAGTCAAAGGTCATTCAGCCCTACCAAGAAGAGGTCGAAGTCATCAACATGGGAACTGAAGAAGATGCCAAAGAAATCAAGATAGGCGCAGCTTTGGAGTCAGAGATTAAGTCAAAACTGATAATACTGCTTCGAGAGTATGTTGACGTTTTTGCTTGGTCTTACAAAGATATGCCCGGTCTAGATGAAGAGATTGTGATGCACAAACTACCTCTCAAGGAAGGCTGCCCGCCGGTGAAGCAAAAGTTGAGGAGAACAAAGCCAGAGATGTCTTTCAAGATCAAAGAAGAGGTACAAAAGCAATTGGACGCTGGTTTTCTGGCAGTATCCAACTATCCGCAATGGATAGCGAATATTGTCCCAGTACCTAAAAAGGATGGGAAGGTGCGAATGTGTGTAGATTATAGAGACCTTAATAGAGCGAGTCCGAAAGATGACTTCCCTTTGCCACACATTGATGTGCTAGTAGACAACACAGCCCAATTTTCTGTATTCTCATTTATGGATGGCTTTTCTGGATATAACCAGATTAAGATGGCGCCCGAAGATATGGAAAAGACGACTTTCATCACTCCATGGGGAACTTTCTGTTACAAGGTTATGCCATTTGGACTTAAGAACGCAGGCGCAACATATCAGCGAGCAATGGTCACTCTTTTCCATGACATGATACATAAAGAGATTGAGTGTTATGTAGACGATATGATTGCGAAATCCCAGACTGAGGAAGAGCACCTTATCCACTTGGGAAAGCTATTCGCCCGGTTAAGGAAATTCCAGCTGAGACTAAATCCCAACAAATGCACTTTTGGTGTAAGATCTGGTAAATTGCTAGGTTTTATTGTGAGCCAGAAAGGGATTGAAGTCGATCCAGATAAGGTCAAAGCTATCCAGGAGATGCCGGCTCCCAAAACTGAAAAAGAGGTCCGAGGATTCCTTGGGAGGTTGAACTATATCGCCAGGTTCATATCTCATCTAACGGCCACTTGTGAGCCCATCTTCAAATTACTTCGAAAGGATCAAGCCGTGGTATGGAACGATAACTGTCAGAAAGCCTTTGAGAAGATAAAGGAATACCTACAAGAACCGCCGATCTTGATGCCTCCGGTGCCCGGACGACCCCTGATCATGTACCTGACTGTGTTAGAGGGATCCATGGGATGCGTATTGGGACAACATGATGAAACCGGCAGGAAAGAGCATGCAATCTATTACCTCAGCAAGAAGTTTAATGACTGTGAAACGAGATATTCGATGCTCGAGAAGACATGTTGCGCATTGGCTTGGGCAGCAAAACGCTTGAGACAATATATGCTCACCCATACGATGTTGTTGATCTCCAAGATGGATCCTGTCAAATACATATTCGAGAAGCCCGCTCTCACCGGGCGGGTAGCTCGTTGGAAAATGGTGTTAACAGAGTATGACATCCAGTATATTACGCAGAAGGCTATCAAAGGGAGTGTGCTCTCTGAATACCTTGCCCACCAACCTATGGACAACTACCAGTCTATGCGTTTCGATTTCCCTGACGAAGACGTCATGTTTGCCAGAGATTATGCCACGCCAGGCCCAGATGATGGACCCGAACCAGGATCGCGATGGACACTCGTGTTCGATGGTGCCGCAAATGCCAAAGGTTGTGGAATTGGGGCAATCATCACTTCTCCAACTGGCTTTCACCTGCCATTCACCGCCAGATTATGCTTTAAGTGTACTAACAACATGGCCGAATATGAAGCTTGTATTTTCGGAATTGAAGCTGCCATTGATAATAGAATCAAGATTCTAGAAGTCTATGGAGATTTCGCGCTTGTCATATGCCAGATTAAAGGGGAGTATGAAACACTGGACCTCAAGTTAATTCCTTACAGAGATCATGTGTTGAAGTTAATCCCGTACTTTGATGAGATCACTTTCCATCACATTTCCAGAGGAGAAAATCAGTTGGCTGACGCTCTAGCAACACTAGCATCTATGTTTCAAGTCAAGTGGGAGAATGAGGCGCCATCCATCCGTTTAGAATATTTGGAAGAACCCGCTTATTGCCTAGCGGCCGAGGGAGAAGAAGCTAAAACTGATAATCATCCTTGGTTCTATGATATCAAGCGATATCTAGAGACACAAGAATATCCAGAAGGCATAACTATCACTGACAAGAAGTATCTCAGAAAGCTCTCCTCAAAGTTCTTCCTCAGTAGTGACGTGTTATACAAGCGGAATTACGATTCGGTTCTACTCAGATGCGTGGATAAACACGAGGCAGAACGTATCATAAATGAAATGCATGAAGGATCTTTTGGGACACATGCTAGTGGTCATACTATGGTTAAAAAGATTTTGAGGGCGGGATACTATTGGATGACGATGGAAACGGATTGTTGTCTCCATGTCCAATCATGCCACAAGTGCCAAATTTACGCAGACAAGGTCCATACGTCACCACTCCCTCTGAATGTTTTGACTTCGCCTTGGCCTTTCGCTATGTGGGGTATAGATGTAATCGGACGCATCGAGCCAACCGCTTCAAATGGGCACCGTTTTATTTTAGTAGCCATCGATTACTTTACCAAATGGGTAGAAGCGGCGTCCTATGCCAACGTCACTAAGCAAGTGGTGACTCGCTTCATCAAAAAAGAGATTATTTGTCGATATGGAATCCCGGACAAGATCATTACAGACAATGGTTCAAACCTCAACAATAAGATGATGAAAGAGTTGTGTGAAAACTTCAAAATTGAACACCACAATTCAACACCTTATCGCCCTAAAATGAACGGGGCTGTTGAAGCGGCAAATAAGAACATTAAGAAAATCGTCCAGAAGATGGTGAAGACTTACAAAGACTGGCACGAGATGTTGCCGTTCGCGTTGCATGGCTACCGCACCTCAATGCGCACTTCCACAGGGGCAACCCCGTTTTCTCTCGTATATGGCATGGAAGCAGTATTGCCCATTGAAGTAGAGATTCCCTCCTTAAGGATTTTAGCAGACGTCAAGCTAGATGAGGCCGAATGGATACAAGCCAGACTCGACCAACTCAATCTCATCGACGAGAAACGCATGACGGCCATCTGTCATGGACAATTATACCAAAAACGATTGAAGAGGGCCTTTGATAAGAAGGTTCGCCCACGACACATCCAAGCAGGAGATTTGGTACTAACGAAAATTCAGCCAACTCACGTCGATCCAAGGGGAAAATGGGCACCAAACTATGAGGGTCCGTATATAGTAAAGAAAGTTTTCTCCGGAGGGGCCTTGATCCTGTCAACCATGGATGGTGACGATCTCTCATCCCCTGTGAATGCAGATGCAGTTAAAAAATATTATGCCTAAAAGATAGACCCGGTGGACCCAAAAAGAAAATCCACGCAAAAATGGGCGTCCTGGTGGACCATAAAAATGGTTCAGGCAAGATTAGGGACTAGAAGTAAAAAAAAAAGGGTATCCTGATAGGCTGAAAACCTGAAAAGGCGGCCTAGGCAAAAGTTAGGGATTCAAAAAGGCAGAACTGCATCTTGAAACGACGTGTGAATTATTCCTCGTAACCGTCAAGCTCTCGACTGAGAAAGATCAATTTGATTCTGGCGCTCAAAAGCAAGGCGTGAAGGGTCTTCAGAGACATATGGGCCATAGCGGATTTGAAACTTGGCAGGGACCATGTTTCAACATTGTCTTAGTCTTTATTTTTCTCTTGTAAAAGCAGTTACCTCTTTTAGGAATTGCCTCCTTTTGTAATTTTCCCATTTATGGGTGTTCATCAATAAAATTACTTTCATCAAAGCTTTTCTGTTTTTATTTACCCTTTGGTTGCAAGTTTCATTTATGTGATGATGGGTTTTGCATATAATGACATTATGGTAAATTAGATTAAGGGATAACTTACCCTCTTGGGGTAACTAAAGGGGGACCATGACTCTAAAGAGTACGCAGGAACATCATTCTAAATCTTGTAACGACTTGACTGACAAGGTCGTCAAACCCGGCAGAGCAGGCCATGAGCTGAAAATCTCAACACATCCAAGTTCTTTATACATCATAAATAGATGATGTCGGGAAGTCAGGCTTATCTTTCACTTTCCCACCACCAAAGTCCACCATGTCGGCACCTATATTTCCATTGCCCGTCCGCAATCATATGCATCATACGCATCGCATTCGACATCATAAGCATCTTGCTTCATAAGCATCTTGCATCATATACATACCTATGATTACATCATACTTTCCTCAGCTCTTGCATCACCGCGTGTTAGCATTTGCATTTGCATCTCCATTCGTTATGGAACATCATTATCATCAAGCAGTTACATATACGAGATCAGATCCAGGATCAATTTCGAAGATTTTCAAGATCCTAATCAGCCCAGTCAGGGGCATCTTCCGCAAGACCGTGGGCGTTCCCCACGAATTTGTTCAACAATTCGTTGGGAAAATTCAAGAGATTCAATGCAATTATCAGCCTAGTCAGGGGCATCTTTTCAAGACCATGGGTGTATTGCATGATGTATTGCAACCTCGTGGTTAATCAGATCTTCAAATCAACAATCAGCCCGGACAGGGGCATCTCCAGTAAATACATGGGCGTTTCCCAGTGAGTTGTCTCCAGCAGACTTCAGTGATAAGTGGCAATCTCTTCAGAGAAGCTTATCCATCTTCAGCGATAAGTGGCAATCTCTTCAGAGAAGCTTATCCATCTTCAGTGATAAGTGGCAATCTCTTCAGAGAAGCTTATCCATCTTCAGTGATAAGTGGCAATCTCTTCAGAGAAGCTTATCCTTCATCAACGATAAGTGGCAATCTCTTCAGAGAAGCTTATCCATCTTCAGCGATAAGTGGCAATCTCTTCAGAGAAGCTTATCCATCTTCAGTGATAAGTGGCAATCTCTTCAGAGAAGCTTATCCATCTTCAGCGATAAGTGGCAATCTCTTCAGAGAAGCTTATCCATCTTCAGTGATAAGTGGCAATCTCTTCAGAGAAGCTTATCCATCTTCAGTGATAAGTGGCAATCTCTTCAGAGAAGCTTATCCATCTTCAGCGATAAGTGGCAATCTCTTCAGAGAAGCTTATCCATCTTCAGTGATAAGTGGCAATCTCTTCAGAGAAGTTTATCCTTCATCAACGATAAGTGGCAATCTCTTCAGAGAAGCTTATCCATCTTCAGTGATAAGTGGCAATCTCTTCAGAGAAGCTTATCCATCTTCAGTGATAAGTGGCAATATCTTCAGAGAAGCTTATCCTTCATCAACGATAAGTGGCAATCTCTTGGGAGAAGCTTATCCATCTTCAGTGATAAGTGGCAATCTCTTCAGAGAAGCTTATCCTTCATCAACGATAAGTGGCAATCTCTTGGGAGAAGCTTATCCATCTTCAGTGATAAGTGGCAATCTCTTCAGAGAAGCTTATCCCCCTGTCATCCTTTTGGTGTTAGGGTTGATTTTGTTTCGCTCCATCATCCTTGTGGTGATGGGTCTAGCATCCTTTTGGTGTTATGACTAGCGTCTTTGCTCTATCATCCTTTTGGTGGTAGTAGCCGTGCGTGTTTTGTCCCATCATCCTTTTGGTGATGGCGACCTGTTGCCATCTATCCACGGTTTGCTTAGGGGTATACCTCATTCGATATGGTAATTCACGGGCATCTCTTTTCCTTTCGGACAAATTCAGGGTCTTTTTTATATCTAATTGTCTTATCCCTTGAAAGAGTGAATGTTGCAGCAATTCATCTTACTGGGTTTAAGCCAATTAGATAGGGGCATCTGTCACACCCCAAATTTGTCCTACCCGTGTATAAATTTCATCTGTACTTTCCTTTTAGAAGATTCAAAAAAAATATATATGTTTTTGGTTATTATAATAATTGAAATCCTCAATCAGACAGACTCTGTTTCAAGGTCATAGGCAGAGGGTACTTATTCAGATGGTGTGTGTTCAAGGTTGCAAATCAGACTCTGCTTAAGGATCATTTTGGTGTGTGTATGTTTAGTACAGATTAAAATCAGAACAGTTGTGGATAAATCGAGTTCTCAAACCATGCCAATACAAGTTCTTCATCAATGATAAGGTTTAACATGAAAATATTAGTCATCATTACTCAAAAATAGTCAAGTGCAGAGGGTGATTTATTGGAAGTCGCATTTGTTTTGAGATCCTAATTCTTCTAAAGATCCGGAATGCTTCGTGGTTATTGGTTATTTTATTTCTCGGGGTTAGTTTGGAGATTATTGAAAGCCACCTTTTAGCACCATTTATTTTTCTGGATTTTATTCCAGTAAGTGTTAATTTGGAGAACTCATTTGAAATTATTCACAGTCAATTAAGATTCAAGCCTAAACTCAAGAAGGTGCAAGTATATTTTCAAAGTATATTTGGCCTCCAAAATTAAGTCCATTACATGAGACTAAACAAAATGATGATAAAAGCCTTATGTCAGTATATCCACAACAATATTTAAGCAGCCCATTTCAATCTAAACTTGGAAGAGTGACAAGCTGGTTTCTGCAAGGAAAATATTTGTTTCTTTATCTAGCCAGCAGCAAAATAAAAAATAATAACAAGTTTTCTACAAAGAACAAGTCGCAATGGTCATCATGCCTTGTCTCCTAACCATGAGTCGTGTACCATACTTGAAGCCACAAAAGACACATATAATCCTGCAACTTGAAAGAAAATGAAACCAACAGCAGCAGAGAGGCTGTACTTTACATCCAATTCAAAGACCCCACAATTGGAGCCATGCCTTGTGAATCCTTGCAACCCCACCAATTTCAAATGGCTCTGCACTCCAAGACAACCCATAAACTACTGCACTCTGCTACACAAACCCACAAAGAACATAAAACCTGCAAAATTTCCTAAATGGTGCCAACAAATTCCTGCATAAAACCATACCCTCATAGACTTGCACTAAAATACACAGCCTACACAAACCATGCCAGACCACATTTGAAAAAAACAACCCACACCCTGCAGAAGACAAACAAAACTGTACCAGCCTGCAGAAACATACCCAACATGGCAACCAACAAAGTCTGTAGCATGAAAGCAATAGATCAGAAAATAGAATAATGGGACAAACTTTGAATTCTTAAGAAAATAGGGCAACCGACCAAGCACATGGTTTTCAACTTCATTGAATCTTCAGCATATAAACACAAACAACCAACATACCTGGGGGGGGGGACTCACATTTGCACATCTTGGCTGGAAAAAAAAGAGAAAGCACTCTTTGTTCTTCTCACCACACTTCAAACTCTCTCACTTTTTCTTCAACAGCACAATCTTCATTATTATTCTTAGAACAGCAACAAACCAAAAGACAACAACACTTTACCCTGTCTTCAAACTCTTCCTCTCTCCACCTCCTCCATTGTCCTTGAAGTTGTAGTTTTCATTTGCCTGGAGTCTTCTTCTTCCCTATTCAACTGCCATCAATAAACCACAGTATTCAACCTTCATAATACCAGCACACACAAAGCTGAAGAAAAAATTTAAAGATTTAACTTATCTGTTTTCGGTATTAGCCATCTGGTGGAACCGGTCCAACAAAAGGCTTCGCGTCGTAGGCTCAAGTCTCCATCATCCGAACTCTTCGTTGCTAGCGTGGGGACTTGCCGGATTTGCTCCAAATCTGTAAGTATTCTATTGTTTTTTTCTCTGTCCTCATAATCTTAAGCTGCTTGATTTGTTTCCCGGCGGTGAGTTTGCGAGAGAGAAAATAACAGCAATCGCGATAAACCCCTTTTCTTGCTGCATAATCGAAACTTAAGACTGTTCTAACTTTTCCGTCAGCCTCATCACCGGAAACGCAAAACCAGAAATCCATACGAAACTTCAACAAAGCTTGCCACCTCAAATGCCTTTTATCTCCTTCCATCATTCAACCTTCAAATATAGAAACCAAAAAGAAGCTTTAGGACCAGATCGAAACAAATGACTTAAAAAGGAAAAGATAAGCAAAGGGAATCAAGGAAAACCTGAATACAAACCTTCAAAAAATTCTGCCCAGTAGCTTCATCCACCGTTTTTCTTGGAATCACCTTCGAACCCAGTTTCGAACCATCCGCTCATCACCTTCCATCCTCAAACTTTTCTGTCACATCCAAATCCTCATCAGCTCAAACAGAACCTTACAATCATTAAGCAATCCTCTCCGAAGCAGCACAACAACATACTCCAATCCCTTTAACACATCACTATTCTCTTCCTTCAACCTTCCTCTTCACCCTCTGAATCCCCTGCTTCCAGCCTCTGTTTAAACAACAACCATCAATTACTATAAAACATCATAATCCACTTTCAACCGTAATAGCTCCGCCATCCACGAAATTTCAAACAATAAATTCACTGCTCCCTTCCTCGACTAGAAACCATAGTAACAACAGCAATTAATTGTAACAAGCCTCAAAGCACCAAAACCCACCTTCTGTTTCCTTCTCCCTTCATTGGAAACCGATTCGCCACCATCCTCACCCCATTCGACCTCACTCTTCATATTTTTCTTCATTCACTCCTTCAACTTTAACTCTCCATTTTCCTTCTCACTTCACCATAACCGCTGGCCACCTGGTTTTTTTAAAAATACACTCACACCAAAAAACCCTTGTACTCCCGTAACCAACCTTCATTGTCGATTACAACTGCGACAACCACCAACGACGAAACTAAACACAACCAAAACCAATGTTGAGTATCATATTAATGGAATAAGTCTGCTGGGAGAATGATGGTTGTTGAGTAAATTTGTTATAGCTTCAAGAGGTTTCATTGATCAACTATTGTTCTTCCGACGAAACCTACCACACACAAAGCTCAAATCCAAAACCTTTCTTCAGCAAACCTTCCTCCACACCGTAAATCTTCAACAAACCCTTGAAATTTCCACACAACAAACCCGTCGCAAAACCCAGAACCGCGACCCATTTCACTGCCTTCGCTGCGACATCTAACCTCACCAACAATACCATCGATTGAAACCCAATTCACCCATCGCCAACCTGCGAAAACCGTCGCCGGAACCAACATCGACAAGCCATCACCATTTTTCGGATCTTCAACCCAACTACCAACCCGGACAACCTCAAACCAATTTCAAAACCCAAATCGAAACAAAGAAAAGACAGAGAGAGAGGGTTTGTTAAAGAGAAACGGAAATGTGAGGGTGATTCTGAGATGATTTTGGAAACCGAGAGAGATGCGAGCGTAGAGGTGAGGTTGTTGGAAGTTTCGAACCAACGAGACTGAGCGGAGGGAGTGACGGATGAGCTGGAGAGAGTTTTTTTTTTTCATTTTCTGATTGTTTTATTTTTTATGTGGAGTTGGGCTTCACAGCCCATTCAGTTTTTTTTTTCCTTTCGATCCCCCCCTGGTCCATATCTGACCCCTATTTCATTTTCTTTCTTTACGTGAAATAATATATTATGTATTATTTATCTTATTTTGGATATTTTTCTATATATATATATATATATATATATATATATATATATATATATATATATATATATATATATATATATATATATATATATATATATATATATATATATATATATATATATATATATATATATATATATATATATATATATATATATATATATATATATATATATATATATATATATATATATATATATATATATATATATATATATATATATATATATATATATATATTATTTTTTATTATTTTTATAAATAGGATTTTAAAATACTATACTTATTATTTATATTATTATATTATTTTAGTTTCATACTTTATTTCAATTTCTATTAGAGTTTATTATTTTATTGTAGAAGTTAAATTTCTTTTTCTCATTTGCTATTGGGCATTTTGTCCCATTTTCTTTTGTTTTGGTCGATGACGAGACCTCCGTAATTCATTACCAGTCAAATTATTGATAAGTAATGTTGGATCTGAGACCACCTTTTTTCTCTCTTCATTACTTGTCCCGACTCGATTCAAAATTTTGTCAAACAATTTTCAAAATCAAATTATCTTTGTATTGAATTAAAAAAGAGGGGATTAAGTGTAGACTTTCTTCCTCTCCGAGTGTCGGGATGCCCACTGTAGTGAGGGTGGTTCCGACACTCGTCTTTCAATACGAAGACGCTCCCCATCCATTTTCAAATCTCATCTCCTTAAAATCAATTCCTTGTATTGAATTAAAAAAGAGAGGATTGGGTGTAGACCTCTTCTTCTTCGAGTGTTGGGATGCCCACTGTAGTGAGGGTGGTCTCGACACTCGTCTTTCAATACGAAGACGCGACTTTATCCACCATCTCGCTTTCACAACTTCATCCCGCAACCCTTGTCACCTAAAACCTCGGTCCTGTACCGAGTGCATTTTCAAATCTTTTATAATAAAACTTGAATGGTTGTGAAGTGGTTAGGCGTAGGCCTTCTCCTATCCCGAGTGCTGACGTTTACCGTAGGGTTCTTTGTCGCAAAGCACTTACCATTCAAAACCAAAAATATCTTTAATAAGAGAACTTCGTTCTCTTTACATTGAATTAAAGAGAGAGGATTGGGTGTAGACCTCTTCTTCTCCGAGCATAGGGATGCCCACTGTAGTGAGGGTGGTTTCGACGCTCGTTTTTCAATACGAAGACGCTACGTTCGCCACACCCTTTTATGACAAAAACTTTGAGACAATGAATTGGGTACTACCCGTAGGGGTTACTATCTGAGGACCTGTCTCGCCCCCTAAAAATAATTCAACAAATCAAATGTGACTTCTAGCCCCGCGTGGCGAAAACTAATCAATCTTTCAAAAGGATATGTTACGTCCGTTCTACCGCAAACAGGTAACGCCTAAGTCTCCAACGAGTGAGCAGCAAAACACCTAAACTGCTAGAATGCGCACGATAGCATCATCCATAAAAAAACATCAACACACCGTAGGCCGAACTACGGCTGCTCTGATTCTTTACTTTCTCAAGTAAAGATACGTAGGCACAAGGGCCACAATCCTTGCCGAGCACATCCCCCCATATCTGTAGTTCCCCGAACTACGTCGACTCTGACTTTCTCACATCTATTGAGAATACGTAGGCATAGGACTGCGAAGTCCTACCGAGTCCTTTCTTTCTATCTTCTTCCTTGTTGCCTCTTTTCTTGGTTTCTAACCCTATTTCTTTACCCTTTGGAACACTTCTTATAGCATAATATTTTAGCAGATAAATTCACACACCGACAAACAAAAGGTTCCCATCGAGTACGATGGATGCGAGGGGTGCTAATACCTTCCCTTCGCATAACCGGCTTCCGAACCCGTTCATGGTTGCGAGACCATCTTATCCATTTCTTTCTTAAGGTTTTCTCGATATTTTCCTTTCCCCTCATGGGATAAATAAAGTTCGGTGGCGACTCTTCTGTCTATCTTTTTCGCCTTCCCGTCGTTGCGCGACGCATTTTTCGAGTAGCGACACCACCATCACGACATCTCATAGTACCATCCCCGTCAATCCGAAAATCAGCTCTTTGACTGTAATTCATTAAATTCAATCACTCTATTAACTCAAATTAGAATTACGACCTCTTCGAATCTCATCAAGAACACCAATAGTCGGCCTCAACATACAAAGCTCAACTCCATAAGAAGTCTTCTCACACACTATGCTCAAATCGCGAAATTGTTCAATCAATTCCAACTCTTTTACCATCATCATCGACATATGCAATGATTTCCTACTTAATGCATCAGCTACCACATTCGCCTTACTCGGATGGTGTAATACCCCAAATTTTTCCCTAAGATTAGTCGTTTCATCTTGCATCCCATTTCATTTTGCATTGCGTTTAAACTAACCACTAACGGGTTGTGCAGTTGTTTGATTGTTGCAAGAAAATATCATGTGGCGCGCTCTTTTAGTTTACAGGGTTTCTAGTGCCACTTTATTTTGAATGAATAAAATAGCACAATTGGCAAGAGACCCTGTGTAAGGAGTTGTGAGTGTGAGAGGTTGAGAGTTCGAATCCCACCTTCTTCACTTTTTGTTTTGTTTCTTTTATTTTTATTCTAACTTTTCTATTTTCATTAAAAAAAAGATTTTATTCTTTTAAGGTTGTTTTAGTTTGTTTTTTTTTAGCTTTGACTAATTATTTAAGTTGCACTTTAAAGTGGGCATTAGGTTAGAGTTAACCCTAATTTGTTACTTATATAAACATGAGTTGCATTTGATAAAAGAAAAAGGAGACAAAAGAGAAAAACGGCGGCCGTTCTCACGATTTATCAGAAGAGGGAAGATAGCTTCATCATTGCCAGAGGACGAGCATCAATACCTCCATCAAATTTCATCACCGCCAATCGGCCGAAAGGTATGGGTTTTAAAATTCTGAGTTTAGTAAGTAATTATTTAGATAATTAAGAGAATAGTTGTTAATTAAAAACATATTTTTATTAACTTTCACAGTTCTCTTCTTTAGAATAAAACAAAAACTCAAAAAAACAGTTTTTTTAGTAAAAGACAAACTTCTTTTAGACTATTTTTTAATTAGCGTAAGTTAATTAACCCTTTTTTTCTTTTAAACAAAAAATTAACATTTTTGAAAATTAATACTAATCTTTTTAAATTAAACTTTTGCTAATCAACTCTTTTTTTTTTTAACACTAAACCTTTTTTTTAATATTTAGGCTAGAACAATTTTTTAAAATTAGAATTAAAATCTTTTTTTTTAAAAAAAATTAAATCTTTTTTAAAACTAAGATTAAAATTAAACTAAACCTCTCTTTTTATTAAAACTAAAACTTCTTTTTTTAAAAATTAAAATTGAATCTTTTTAAAATTAAAACTAAAACATTTTTCAAATTAAAACTAAGACACTTTTTGAACATTTGACAATTAAACTCTTTTTTTTTATATAGTAAAATTAAACCTTTTTTAAATTTAAAACAAAAATTCTTTCTTTTTAATTAAGACAAAAATCATTTTTTTTTCAAAGTTAAAACTGAAATCTTTCTTTTAAGAAATAAAACAATATCAAATTAGCAGCTTTCTCTTCACTATCTCATTATCCGTTTTATTTCTGTCTAATCCTATTAACATTCTCCGATTTTTTTCAGCTGATTGAGTTTAACTTCATTTATCATTAGTTAAATATTTTATTATCATATTTGTATTTTGTTCCATGGATGTAATTTACGCGAGGCCATGGTCGCGGTTTTATTTTATCTTTCTTTTTTGGGGATTTGTAATTTACGCGAGTGATCGTCGCGATGCTTTCTTTTACCGCTTTCTTTATTTTTCCGCACTTTAATTCTGCCGAATAGTAATTTGGCGTATTTTGCATGTTTTTACCGTTAGAATCCCTCCGAAGGAATTAGGTCTAGCCGTTTGACCGCCGAGTCAATAACCCTAATTTTGGACCATTTCACACCCTGTTTAGCCTACGTGTCCCGCCGTGGACAAAAATACCCTTTACCCTAGTTTTAGGTTAAAGTGTCGTCGTACTCTGTTTTAGGGTTTCCCGCCGTGGAATCCCTAATTTCAACCCTAAATTTTCAATTAACAAATTCAACATAGAAATAGGAGTTTCAAAGACTCCACGTAAGCGTGTCCTTAAGATATGTTTACTCCCCTTGAAACCTTGACCACAGTCAAGACGTTTCTAACCTCCCTTTCGAGGGGAACTACGATTACTTTGATTCCATTCCCTATCCAGGATACGTAGGCACAAGATGCGAATCTTGCCGAGTAAACTTAGGACTAACCCTTAGGTCTTTTAGGTCACTCTATCCCTTAACTCAATATATACATCAAACAAATAATAAAATAAAAAAACATACAATAAACAAAAGGTTCCTGTAGAGTACTACAGAAGTTTAGGGTGCTAGTACCTTCCCTAAGCTTAACCAACCCCTTACCTAGGTCTCTCCCCGCATTGTGTTTACGATGCAAAAATAGGTTTTCCCTCTTTTGACCTTTTCCTTCGGATAAATCAAAGAGGGGTTGTGAATCAAGAATTGTGATTCAAACTAATTAATAGTTTGATATCCTATTTCCACCGCAACAGAAATGGCGACTTCACTGGGGAGCGCCATAACTTTTAAGGGTTATCCCTATTTTATTTATTGTATGATACTTTTCATTATTTATTCTCTTGTATATATTATTATTGTGCCTTGCTTGGGGGGTACCCTGTTATTGTGAGATAAGTCCTAACCCGGACCTGAGTGACCTTATTATAGGAAGGTGAGATATTCGACGAGGCTTGCCGGGAGTGAGTCCCGACCAAGTCGACTCGAGAATCACCGCTCAGTTGAGACCCTTTCGAAAATTGTTCGGTTGATCGAGTGCAATCGTGAAAACTTTTACTATTTTCAACTGGAGTCTGTGATACTAGGGACCGTAGTACCTTAACACCACCTTGGCCTTATATAGGACGTAGTGCGGGAACTATGTGGGAGTAGTCCTACAATAGTTACTATGCGATGCTACACTCAAAAGAGGTTCTCTCGAGAATATTATCGACCCCCGAGTCAGTCGGAAAGTTGATAATATCCGAAGGATGGACCAATAACTTTGGGCACTTCTTAGAACCTTGTTTTGCAGGGACAACTTACCTTATTGGGACGGGTAGACCCTAACTCCTTGCACATACCTTTAACCTAGGACTTTGTTTGTGTGCATTTCATCCATTAAAACATTACATTGCATTACATTTCATGGAATTCAAACATTATTTATGGATATTGCAGGATACTATGGATTACAATAGAAGGAAAACTTTGAAATATACTTTTAAAAGTCTGAAGCTAGATGACCTAAGGAATCTAGGATCTTTAATCAAGGATCAAGACGGATTTCGAAATCGGTATGGAAGGTTGTTATCTCTATTGGAATATAAAGTGAACGAAGGACTTCTGTCGGTTTTGCTACAGTTCTATGATCCCGACTATCATTGCTTCATATTTCCCGACTATCAGCTATTACCTACTTTGGAAGGATATTCTCAGCTTGTAGGGCCGTTTATTTTGGATAAGACTAAGTTCCCTTTCTTGGAGAAAGACCCTAAAGGACAAGATCGTTGCTAAAGCCATATGCTCGAAGTTATCCGACATCAAGGACACTAATCACCAACAATTGTGAAGACTTTTCCAACGTACCCTTGCTTGGTTTTGATGAAGGATTTGTTTTCCTCTAACTCTCGATCTACCTTTTGAAGATAGGCTTATCCTCAAAAAGGCCTAGCCCGAAGAGCAGAGCAAGGGGCAGAACAGGAAGCTTCCTTAGGGTCATTATTAGCTTTTATCTTATGCCAAGATTTTTCTAAGAATATTATTTGTAATCCATTTTCAAACCAATAAAATAAAATTTCTTTGTTATTCCGCAATATTCGTAAATATTTGAATTCCATGAAATCATTCCATTCACATTTCGCATTTTTTGCATCATATTTTTGCATCACATGTGTCTCCCGGTTTCTTATCCTCGGTTCTCTCGCCTTCCAGTTTCGTCACCCTGGATCCTCCGCATCAGTACAATACTAGAGCCCAAGCTCGAAAAAGGATGGAAGAACAAGCTCAAGAGATCGACCATGTTAGCCATGAACTCGAAGATCTTCGAGGAAGTGTAGGGCAGGTTATGGAGATGTTGCAAGCCCTTAAGGTGAAGATGGATAATCAACCTGCCGTTGTTTCTGAAATTACCGATACTGTTATGGATCCTCAACCAGTTGTTACTATCGAGAACATACCTCCTAAGGATCGTCAATCCAGTTTGGTGCATCCTACCATTGCTCAACTAGTTCGACGAGTTACTCCTCCGAAGTGAAAAACTCCGAGCGTTGACCACCATAAAGGACCTACACGTCCGAGAAATCGCTCGATGGCTCCTCACTGACCTTCGCAACCTCAGCAGAATTATGTTCAAGGTTATCCAGTTCAGTATGCTCCACGACCCTATGTGGTTGTTGTTGCACCATCTTTTAATCAGCAAGCCCCACAAGCTCCTGCTTATCAGCCTATGCAGCAGGCTCCTGTTTATCCGCCTCCCGCTTATCATCAGCCTCCACTTAGCTACCAGCAAGCGCCCAACGCTCCTGCTAATCAGCAACAGAGGAATCCGACACCTCGCCCAAATGCTCCGAGGAGACAATACAAGTCGTGTCCTCCGATTCCAATGACGTTCACCGAGTTGTACCCTTACCTAGTACAACTAGGTTTGATCACCACCCGAGCTTTGGGACCGCCTCCGAATCCTTTGCCAGCCAACTACAACGCTGCCGCTCATTGTTTATTTCATGAGGGTGCGCCAGGCCATGATTTGGAAAACTGTTATGCTTTGAAGAATATTGTGAGGGATCTGATGGAAAAGAAGATCTTGTCGTTCGATGATCCATCTCCCAATGTTAAAACCAATCCTCTGCCTACACATGCGAATGTTAATGTTGTTGATGATTCGTCTTACGAGAGTTTTTTCGTGATGTATCCAGATTAAGACTCCTCTCAGGGCGTCCTAAGGGCCAGAATCAAGCTCTGCAAAGCCTGTTCTCAACAGATCTCAGCCAGTGACGCATACGGTGAATCAGCCGAAGCCGGTAGTTCTTCAGATGCCTAGTCCTTTTCATTTTAGCAATCCTCAAGATGATGCGACCCCGATTAACAGAGAATCTGGGAGAGTTACTCTGAGTGAAGATTTGAAGACCGATAATGAAGTAATGAAAGACGTAGCTGGGGCAAGCAAGACGACTCCTTCCCGTGAGGCTCCGCTAGAGGAAACCACTACCATGCCAGTCTCAGACGCAAAAACTTCATAAACACATCTTGAAGGACTTTGAGACATTACATTTTGATTATTTATATGTTTATTTTCTTTGATTAAGCCTAATTATCATGTACGAACTTGTTTATTTTGGAATAATTAATGCAATACATATTTGTCTTGAATAAATCCATTCGTTTCACTCATTAAAATATTTTTTTCATAAACTTATAATGCCAATTGTACCCGATCTCTTGCTTCGATAGAGAATTGGGAGGAGGATGATGAACAAAAACACCAGATCTCTTGTCGTATGCTTTCCACTGAAACCTGCTGATGATGTAAGGCATTGTTTCAAATCCCAAACACTGGAGACATAAGGATGATAATCCCTCTTTAACCCCTTTGAGCCTTGAAGTAGGAGTTTTCTTTGCTAAGTAAAACCCTCATCTTAACCTAGGGCAGGGTAGTTTTTCAGTTAAATTGATCGAGCGCTCAGACTCTCAAAAAGGAGGAGCGAACCTTCGAGAACCTATCCCTAACATCTTAGGAAGTTTAGAAGTCAATGACTATCCTTATACTACCTACAGAGTGGGGAAGTCACAAACCTTCAAAAGAGTCACATGACTTAGTCGACAAAAATAAAATAAATATAATATATATATATATATATATATATATATATATATATATATATATATATATATATATATATATATATATATATATATATATATATATATATATATATATATATATATATATATATATATATATATATATATATATATATATATATATATATATATATATATATATATATATATATATATATATATATATATATATATATATAGCCCGCTAAGTCAGAACCTGTGAAGGAGACTTAGGCAAAACTAGGGCATCCCGCTGGACTCCAAAGTCAAATCCAAAAGACGTCGTCCAGGCAAAAGTTAGGGAATGAAAAAATATAATAAAAACAAAGGATTACCATAAAGAATTCCTAATAAAGAACAAAGTCGTGTGATCAAACACAAAAGACAATAGGTGAGTGACTGCCATGTCCAAAGCCTTAATGAGTTCTCGACCATATCAAACCCGATTGAGATATGAATGCTTGTATCCCGTTAACTGAATAGGATTGGAGAACATCACGAAGAATAGGTGGGTGCAAATAACATTTTGAGCCTTTATCCTTTGTTTCTTAAACCGTGAACCGAGCCGCGATACAACCTTTAAAAGACCTAATTGAAGTAGGAATTCTCTTGAAAGCATACTCGACGAGATAACGTTTCCTGACTCCTACGAGCTATGCTCAAAAATTCATGTTGGCATTATAAATTAAACTTATATCCTAACTAGTGATTTCAGTCACAAGTTATTGCGATATCTTTTTCAAAACAAAAAAAAAATTCAAGACAAATATATCGTTGCATTGATAGTTTCAGGATAGCATTTCACGCGTGTCGATTTTGCCTAACATCTCAGAAACTTACTTGGAGATCCTGCTAAACAGGGGTAGTTGGTTTCCAATTCACTTACTGATGCAAGCCTGACATTCTTAAGAGCTATTCTTGTAGACTCAGTCGTAACACGGTTAATCTGTGCTAGTTACGTCGAGATCTGACAAATCTCTCCAAGAGTTTGAAAACAGTGGGGCAATAGAACCCTATGTTCTCTGTAAAATCCTCTCGAGATGACTCTCTCATACAGCAGGTACTCTAGGGCATATTGTTTTTCAAAATGGCGACTATCCCGAAGTCCATTAAGATCAAAACTAGCTTGTTTCACGACATTTTCATGCACCCGATGGATCTTACTCCCAGTGGTCTTCATTCCCCAGTAAATCTCATCAACCATTGCCTCAGAGCAGTCCCTAGAGAGACTTTAACCCGACGTAGTCCCTAGCGAGACTATAAGCTGACAACACTTTGGACCGAGCCAGTAATCTCCAAGACAGCAGAGATTTTACCAGCATCTTCCTAGTGATAGTCTCCAACGAGACTTTAAGCTGATAACACTTTTGGGATCCATCCGATAAATCCCCAGTGACTCTCAAGACTGCAGAGACATTTCCAGTATCCTCCAAGTGATATACAGTCTTGAAGACCCATTCTCAGTAGGATCATCTGTTCCTCAGTGGAATTGCCTTACTTTCCTCAGGAATATTCCCCAGGAGTGCCAGGTTTTCCCCAAGAAGTCAAGATACTGTCCTCACGAATGTTTGTTGATTTCTCCCCAGTAAGTCCGATGAACTCTCGAGGGAAGTTTGATATACTTTATCCCCAGTCGGGCGTACCTTTTCCCCAGGAAGCCGAAGTATTACTCCCAGGAGGTTGCTACGCTATCTCCATGAAGTTGCCTAATTCCACATCTTCCCCACGAAGCGGATATTTATTTTATCCCCGGAAGTCTCTGATCCTAAGAGTTCTTTGGGCTGATTATGGTTCATGATAGCAATCCCTCACATGAAATCATGCCATCTTATCCCCATGCGAAGATCAAGGATCCCCAGTTGAAGTCGTGACATCGTACTCTCCAGTGGAGACGTATCCCCATGTGGAAGTCATGATCTTTTCTCCCCAGGGAAATTTTAACTTTGAAGCCAGATTCGGTCTTACCATCAACTATTCCTATCCTCTAATAGATGTACTGTTGCAGAGGTCACCGGGTATTCCTGTTGAGATGTTTATTTCATCTTATGTCTCCTCTCTCATCTGTTTTGTCAGCATAAGCATAAGCATGAGCATTACATACTCATTTTCATTTCATTGTCATACACATGAACATACACATTCGTATACACTTTGGCATACGCATTAGCATTTGCATGCTTGCTATTTGTCGTCATCCTTGTCGTTACCGCTGAGTAACTGGGTTTGTCCGCTCTCTCCAAGTAGATCGTCAGCCCTAAGCATAAAATACCTACTTGTTTCTAGTTTCCCCACAGAGTTCAATCCTCGTGGACGATGGTTATTTCCGTTACCTTTCCGCGTTAGGATAGGGTAGTCCCCATTCGAGTCCGTTTCCTTAATGGAGTTTTGTTTGTCCGTTCTTTCTAGCCTAATTCTAGATCGAACTTCAGTCCCGTCGGTCACTGAACCTACCTGGACGTGCATTTATTTTGCGCTATCTTTCAAGAAAAGCATTTACAATCCTTTGCAGATATGCGACAGTTCTTGCCCGAGAAGCTTATCACTACATTGCACAATAGATAAGCAACAGTTCCCAGCCGAGGAGCTTATCACCTACCTTACACTTTACAAAACACTCTACAATTGATCTTCTCATACAAGGAGCTCATTATTACATTATCGTGATCTAGATGTTTGCCATCATTACAGCATTCTTGACAATTTACATTACAACGATCTAGATGTTTGCCATCATCACGAACTTCTTTACAATTTATGTTACCTACTATCACTCAGTGATCTAGATGTTTGCCATCATCACAACTTTCTTTACAATTTACATTACCTGTTACCACCTCTACAAGCAGTTCTCACCCGAGAAGCTTATTATTGACACTCTTACAAATAAGCGGCATTTCTCGCCCGAGAAGCTTATCCTATCTTTGTTATGACTTGCAGCAAATGGTCATCTCCAGCGAGCAGTTTGGTTTCCATTTTCCGTATCATTTTGAAGAAATGGGAGGTTTGAGCGGAATCATATTCGGGAGAGTGTGAATCTTGAAGTATGAAGAAGTTCGTTTACCCTTTAGTAAAAGAAAGAGCGAAATCATATTCAGGAGAGCACAGATCTTGAAGTATGAAGAAGTTTGTTTACCCTTTAGTAAAAGAAGAAGCGGAATCATATTCAGGAGAGCACAGATCTTGAAGTATGAAGAAGTTCGTTTACCCTTTAGTAAAAGAAGGAGCGGAATCATATTCAGGAGAGCACATATCTTGAAGTATGAAGAAGTTTGTTTACCCTTTAGTAAAAGAAGGAGCAAAATCATATTCAGGAGAGCACAGATCTTGAAGTATGAAGAAGTTCGTTTACCTTTTAGTAAAAGAAGGAGCGGAATCATATTCAGGAGAGCACAGATCTTGAAGTATGAAGAAGTTCGTTTACCCTTTAGTAAAAGAAGGAGCAGAATCATATTTAGGAGAGCACAAATCTTGAAGTATGAAGAAGTTTGTTTACCCTTTAGTAAAAGAAGGATCCGAATCATATTCGGGAGAGCACCGATCTCGAATTATGAAGACATTTATTTTATCCTTTAGAAAAAGAAGAAACCAAATCATGTCCAAGGAGCACAGACTTGAGACGTGAAGAAGTTTATATTATCAATCAATCTATTATCCACAGATAAGCAGCAGTCTCTTTATTTGAGAGCTTATCCAGTTTGGCATATAAGTCCCTTCCAACGATAAGTGGCAGTTCTCTCTCGAGAAAGCTTATCAGGGCGTTTCCCATTTAAGACCATTTATTTTGGCATACAGCCGGTTTTACCCTGTATATTTTCTACGGATTCCTAAATTCCGCTTGATCCTGTCACGAGGGAAAGTTTACAGAAGCTCGGATGTTATTCTTTGCTCAATGCTCCAGCATCTTGTTAATCGATCCTACAGTCGTGCAGATCCAGTTTTATTTTCTTACTCTAGAGTATCAGCCGGTCACACCTGAACCTGTTGATGATTACTCTTAAATTCCCCCAGTGGAGGCCGTCTCACCGGTGTCATCTCCATTGAGGATCTCGCTCTTACCATTCCTTTTCCTAAAGTGATAATTGGTCGTACTCGCACCAGTTGACTATCACTTTAGAATTCCCCAGTGTCGTGCTGTCACCCAGTGCATCGTGTTCCCAGTGTGGTTCGTTCGTCGCGTCTGTCCCCTATGTCGTCATGTCGTCTGCATCTCTGCATTTACCATTCCATCATACGCACCATACTAAATTCATGGCATTGGCAACATTATAGTTTATTTTCGTTTTGTCCATAGTATTGCATATCACTGCATCTAAGGGCAAAATTTTCGGTTATCTATATTTAAATCCCTCCACCATGATTTCTCAAGCCTTTGTCGCTCAAATCATCCGGTGAAGCTATTTAAATAGGGGCAACTGTAATACCCCAAATTTTGCCCTAAGATTAGTCGTTTCATCTTGCATCCCATTTCATTTTGCATTGCGTTTAAACTAACCACTAACGGGTTGTGCAGTTGTTTGATTGTTGCAAGAAAATATCATGTGGCGCGCTCTTTTAGTTTACAGGGTTTCTAGTGCCACTTTATTTTGAATGAATAAAATAGCACAATTGGCAAGAGACCCTGTGTAAGGAGTTGTGAGTGTGAGAGGTTGAGAGTTCGAATCCCACCTTCTTCACTTTTTGTTTTGTTTCTTTTATTTTTATTCTAACTTTTCTATTTTCATAAAAAAAAAAATTTTTTATTCTTTTATGTTTGTTTTAGTTTGTTTGTTTTAGCTTTGACTAATTATTTAAGTTGCGCTTTAAAGTGGGCATTAGGTTAGAGTTAACCCTAATTTGTTACCTATATAAACATGAGTTGCATTTGATAAAAGAAAAAGGAGATAAAAGAGAAAAACGGCGGCCGTTCTCACGATTTATCAGAAGAGGGAAGATAGCTTCATCATCGCCAGAGGACGAGCATCAATACCTCCATCAAATTTCATCACCGCCAATCGGCCGAAAGGTATGGGTTTTAAAATTCTGAGTTTAGTAAGTAATTATTTAGATAATTAAGAGAATAGTTGTTAATTAAAAACATATTTTTATTAACTTTCACAGTTCTCTTCTTTAGAATAAAACAAAAACTCAAAAAAACAGTTTTTTTAGTAAAAGACAAACTTCTTTTAGACTATTTTTTAATTAGCGTAAGTTAATTAACCCTTTTTTTTCTTTTAAACAAAAAATTAACATTTTTGAAAATTAATACTAATCTTTTTAAATTAAACTTTTGCTAATCAACTCTTTTTTTTTAACACTAAACCTTTTTTTTTAATATTTAGGCTAGAACAATTTTTTAAAATTAGAATTAAATTCTTTTTTAAAAAAAAAATTAAATCTTTTTTAAAACTAAGATTAAAATTAAACTAAACCTCTCTTTTTATTAAAACTAAAACTTCTTTTTTTAAAAATTAAAATTGAATCTTTTTAAAATTAAAACTAAAACATTTTTCAAATTAAAACTAAGACACTTTTTGAACATTTGACAATTAAACTCTTTTTTTTATATAGTAAAATTAAACCTTTTTTAAATTTAAAACAAAAATTCTTTCTTCTTAATTAAGACAAAAATCTTTTTTTTTCCAAATTTAAAACTGAAATCTTTCTTTTAAGAAATAAAACAATATCAAATTAGCAGCTTTCTCTTCACTATCTCATTATCCGCTTTATTTCTGTCTAATCCTATTAACATTCTCCGATTTTTTTCAGCTGATTGAGTTTAACTTCATTTATCATTAGTTAAATATTTTATTATCATATTTGTATTTTGTTCCATGGATGTAATTTACGCGAGGCCATGGTCGCGGTTTTATTTTTATCTTTCTTTTTTGGGGATTTGTAATTTACGCGAGTGATCATCGCGATGCTTTCTTTTACCGCTTTCTTTATTTTTTTGCACTTTAATTCTGCCGAATAGTAATTTGCCGTATTTTGCATGTTTTTACCGTTAGAATCCCTCCGAAGGAATTAGGTCTAGCCGTTTGACTGCCGAGTCAATAATCCTAATTTTGGACCATTTCACACCCTGTTTAGCCTACGTGTCCCGCCGTGGACAAAAATACCCTTTACCCTAGTTTTAGGTCAAAGAGTCGTCGTACTCTGTTTTAGGGTTTCCCGCCGTGGAATCCCTAATTTCAACCCTAAATTTTCAATTAACAAATTCAACATAGAAATAGGAGTTTCAAAGACTCCACGTAAGCGTGTCCTTAAGATAAGTTTACTCCCCTTGAAACCTTGACCACAGTCAAGACGTTTCTAACCTCTCTTTCGAGGGGAACTACGATTACTCTGATTCCATTCCCTATCCAGGATACGTAGGCACAAGATGCGAATCTTGCCGAGTAAACTTAGGACTAACCCTTAGGTCTTTTAGGTCACTCTATCCCTTAACTCAATATATACATCAAACAAATAATAAAATAAAAAAACATACAATAAACAAAAGTTTCCTGTAGAGTACTACAGAAGTTTAGGGTGCTAGTACCTTCCCTAAGCTTAACCAACCCCTTACTTAGGTCTCTCCCCGCATTGTGTTTACGATGCAAAAATAGGTTTTCCCTCTTTTGACCTTTTCCTTCGGATAAATCAAAGAGCGGTTGTGAATCAAGAATTGTGATTCAAACTAATTAATAGTTTGATATCCTATTTCCACCGCAACATATGGTAATTCAAACCAAAATCATAATCCTTCAGAAGTTCCAACTGTAACGCCCCGATTCTGAATTCCCATTTTATCAAGTCCTTATTTGATTTATTTAAGTGATTATTTTATTTATGTGGAACTTGTGTGATAATATGTTATGTTCATTAACAGTTATAATAAATAATCAAATCCACCTGTCACACATAACTTTCGGAACATCAAATCCACCTGTCATGCTCATTAACACTTATAATAAATAATCATGCTTCTCACAATTTCACTTTGCATGTAGCAGCGGATTCATTTTATAACATAATTCTCTTAATAGAATATTCAGATTCATCACATACTTCAATATTACTTAGGCACCAAGGCCAACATCATAATATTCCAATGAATATAAAAACATAACATAGAATACATAATGTATCTCTAAAATATAAACCAAACGATCCCAGTGTTACATGACCAGAGCATGACTCGACCCAATATAACTAAATTATTAAATGACTACACCAACAACGACCACGCAACTACGAGCAGATCTATTCTCGATACCTGCACGATGTCAGATAGGACATCATTCCAGCAGAAGGGTGAGAAATATTATCATAATAACAATGCATATAATCAGATATGTTACACAAACATAGAATACACATATTCCACATTCTTCTCACCACAATTCATTATGATCCTCATATACCTCACAATGTTTATATAAACCAATATGGATAATCATCAAGCGTGTTCATCCTACACACATCCATAATCCTCATCATTCCACATCAACATGCTCATATTATGTTTATTCACCAATTCACAGTTACACATTCACAATACAGATACAAACAGATATGGATAATTACCAAGCATATTTCATCATGCCTACATCCAAAATTCTCAATCTAACAATTCATGCACATATGCATACTTTCATACAACAATCACATATTCATCATTCTCAATTACACAAGTCATGTACATACACATATGCATAACCTCATATAACAATCATATATTCATCATTCTCAATTACACAAGTCATGTACATACACATATGCATAACTTCATACAACAATCATATATTCATCATTCTCAATTACACAAGTCATGTACATACACATATGCATAACTTCATACAACAATCATATATTTATGCCATGAAAATCAATGCAACTCAATGCAACTCATGCCATGTGGTACCAACACTTGTTATCATTTTTCGGGTTTTACATTTAAACTGGGTCCGTCTTCTAGACGGATAACAACAAAAGCCCGTCCTCTAAGCTTTCAAACCCACTCTTCTAGGCTTGGGACAAGTCACTAGTCTCCACGAAACTAGCAAGCATTTCCTCTTGACCAAATGATGCGTATGCAATCAACAACCAAATGCACTTAAGACCGTTCTCGCATCTTAATCTCATGCATTCTCAAATAATTCATCACATAAGAATTATAACATGATTGTACACTCACACATCATATCAAAGTATTCATACTTTCAATATCATCACATTTATCAATCAATGTACACATATTCACAATATGTTCTCATGCATTCTTCATAATATGGCATACAATCAATCTGCATTTCACAATTCAATACCATCACCGCATTTATCAAGCAATGCACACATATTCACAATAAGTTCTCATGCATTCTTCACATACAATCGCATACAATCAATATGCATTTCACAATATCGTGCCAACGGCAAAGAACTCAACCACATTCATCATGCACTTTTAATTAATTTAAATAATGCATATATTTGTCAAAGAACCACACTTATCAAGCAATGCACACATATTCACAATATGTTCTTATGCATTCTTCACATACAATCGCATAGAAATCATTATGCATTTTTAATCAATTTAAACAATGCATTATATATGCCAAAAGGCCACATTTCACAATCGATTCCATAATCTAGGATTCCCGCCATATGGCTACCCACAGCATCACATATCACAATAGTATACAAACTATTCATTTCCGATAAGGATTGAACACAATCGAACCAAATAATCAACATTAGATGGAAACACAAGGAAATGAAGATGCTGTCACACTTGCTGGCTTGCTCGCCTAGCGAGTTCCTAGCGAACACTCGCTACCTATTCGCCTAGCGAACAAGCTCGTGAAGGCAAACAGAAGCTACTGTAAGGCTTCGCTACCTACTCGCTGGGGCTTCTCTTAGCGAACCCCTCGCTACCTTGCTCGCTACCAGCGAAGAGGGTCAATTACATTCTGTCCAAGTCTGGGACCATTCGCTACTAGCTCGCTACAGCGAACACTCGCGACCTACTCGCCTAGCGAAGGTGCTAGCGAACGTCTGCGATGTTCAAAAACCCAACTGTCCAAAACTCTCTAAAACTCCCAAAATCACCCGATTAAATTCCAAAGATTTCCAGTAGTCTTAGTCTAACAATCCTCGACTAATCTACACCATTTATTCTCAATCTTAACCGTTCAAACACCGGTTCTACCGATGAAACTCGTTTCTTCCCTAAAATGGAAAATGATGGAGAACCTCCCACAAATCCAAACACACACATACATAATCACACACATTGGTAAGATAACAATATTTCACACCCTTACCTTGATTAATCAGAAGCTAGAAGTCGTTCTGATGATTCCAAGCTTTTCCTCTATTTCTCCTCTTCTCTCTTCTTCCTTCTTTCTCTTCTTTTTCCTTTCTCTCTATTTCTATCATTTTCTTTCCACTTTCTCTTATATATCCTTCTCTTTTATTTCTCCTCAATATATCTCATCTTATCATTAATTAGAGAAGATCTAGTAAATTCACCTTATTCTACCAAATAGAATAAATCAGTTAAATCCACTAACTCATATAAATTAAATAGATCCAATAATTAATTAAATCAATTAATTAGTAAAAATAATCAATTATTGAAAATTGGGCTGTTACAACCCTTCCCCACTTTAGGAATTTTCGTCCTCGAAAATGTTACCTGATTCAAACAACTCTGGATACGACTCTCGCATCCCAATCTCCCAAATCCAACTTTCTCCCAAACTACCTCCACCAAAGGAATCCCTTTACTTCGAAGTTGCTTCTCGTTTATCAACCTGAACTAGCAATGCCTCAACAGTCAAATCCTCTCTCACTCGTACACCATCCATCTGAATCAATGTACCTCCTCAGCTTAGACACATGAACATATCATGCAATTCCCACAAGTGACAGCGGTAAAACAGTCTAACATGCTATTTTCCCCACGCTTCCGCTGCGCCACTCTGATACAGATCAACAAAACACAGTGTGTGCTTCCATTCCCTATCCAGGATACGTAGGCACAAGATGCGAATCTTGCCGAGTAAACTTAGGACTAACCCTTAGGTCTTTTAGGTCACTCTATCCCTTAACTCAATATATACATCAAACAAATAATAAAATAAAAAAACATACAATAAACAAAAGGTTCCTGTAGAGTACTACAGAAGTTTAGGATGCTAGTACCTTCCCTAAGCTTAACCAACCCCTTACCTAGGTCTCTCCCCGCATTGTGTTTACGATGCAAAAATAGGTTTTCCCTCTTTTGACCTTTTCCTTCGGATAAATCAAAGAGCGGTTGTGAATCAAGAATTGTGATTCAAACTAATTAATAGTTTGATATCCTATTTCCACCGCAACAGATGGTAATTCAAACCAAAATCATAATCCTTCAGAAGTTCCAACTGTAACGCCCCGATTCTGAATTCCCATTTTATCAAGTCCTTATTTGATTTATTTAAGTGATTATTTTATTTATGTGGAACTTGTGTGATGATATTTTATGTTTACATATTGAGCTATTTTTGCCGACTTTGAGAGTTTCGGGTAAAAATAGGTTGGAGGGTATTTTGGGCATTAGTGATAATATTAAGTGGATATTTTGTGAGAATTAATGGATAAGTGTGTGGAAAGAATTTGGGAGGAAGGAAAATAGAATATGTGATATAGAGAGAAAAGAGAAAAATAGAAACATTAAGAAGAAAAACAAGAGAAAGAAAAGAGGAGGAGAGAAAAGAAGAGAAAGTGGAGCAAAACCTATAATCATCAAGAATCAATCTTAGCTTGAAATTAATTAGGTAAGGGTGAGAATTGTTATCATCTTAATAATGTATATGATCATGTATGTGCTAGATTGGATTTGTTGGATTATTTTCTATGTTTCCATTTCTGGTCGGAAGTTGATTTAATCAGTAGAAGTTGAGTTTTATCGGTTAGAATTTGGAATAGACGGTGTAGTATAATTGGGTGATGAGTGTGTCGTGCTACTGGGACTGATTTGGATTAAATCGGTCGGTTTATGAGGTTTGGGCTTTTGGACAGCCATGGGAGTTCTGAGTTCGCAGGTTCGCCAGGCGAAGCCCAACGAGCAGCAGCGAACCAAGTCAGTAGCAACCATCCTGTCTTCGCTGGAAAGTTCTCTAGGCGAATGAGCGTGGCGAAGGTTCGCCAAGCGAGTGTGCTAGCGAGTAATTCCAGAATAAATCCCAGTGGTCTTCGCTGGCAAGTTCGCCAGGCGAACGGAGTAGCGAAGGTTCGCCAGAGGCTTCGCCAGGCGAAGGTTAGCGAACACAACAACATATTTTCTTTTCTTGTGTTTTCCATTCGTGGATTGGTTGTGTGGTTTGGTTGCGATCATTCCTTGTCTGAGATGACTAATTATATGTTGTTATGTGTGTTGTGGGTAGCCGTATGGCGTGAATCCTAGTTTGTGATTTGTGAGGTGTGAAATGTGGTCGTTTGGCAAATTTGTGCATTTATTTGAATTAAATAGAAATGCATGGTGAGATTGATTGTGAATGTGAACCATGTATGAAAATTGGTTTGAATGGATGATGAATATATATATGCTTTGTGATACATATATTTGAATGCATAGTGAATGTATACGAAGAATGTGATGAATGCATGAGTATGTTTGTAAACATGTATGTATTTCAAGAGTGTCATGAGTCATGTTGCATTTGAAGCATCATGGTATGCATTCTTGTGTTGATTGATTCCTCGGTGAATCTGTTGAACCTCGTGTGCCCTTGTGGGATGTGAGCAATGGTTATTTATTGATCCCTCGGTGGATTTGCAGAAACTCGTGTGCCCTTGTAGGGTGTGAGCGATGGTTATTTATTGATCCCTCGGTGGATTTGCAGAACCTCGTATGTTGCGATGGTTATATTTGATTCCTCGGTGAATCTGCAGAACCTCATGTGCCCATGTGGGGTGTGAGCGATGATTATTTTGGTTCTTCAATTGAACCTGCTGAAATGAGTCGGTACCGCATTTGCATCTGCATAGGGCCGTGTGTCGTTCTCTATGAGTTGCATATAGACATCTGTGCATGATGTATGGTGAATAAACATGAATGTAGATGTTTATGTAGATTGTTGATAATTGGCATGAATGGAAGGCTTGAAGATACATGTATGTGTGAATATATATGTATATGTGTGCATGTTTATGAATTGATATAAATATTGTTGATGCATGTTGTATATGCTTGGTGCTCTATTTGTAAATAGTCATTGTGAATACATTGCGATGTACGGTGTAGTGAGATGAGTTGCGGTGAGAATGCGGAATACGTTTTTGGACGTTGTGTGTGTGTGTGTGTGTGTGTGTGTGTGTATATATATATATATATATATATATATATATATATATATATATATATATATATATATATATATATATATATATATATATATATATATATATATATATATATATATATATATATATATATATATATATATATATATATATATATATATATATATATATATATATATATATATATATATATATATATATATATATATATATATATATATATATATATATATATATATATATATATATATATATATATATATATATATATATATATATATATATATATATATATATATATATATATATATATATATATATATATATATATATATATATATATATATATATATATATATATATATATATATATATATATATATATATATATATATATATATATATATATATATGTTTATGTGCATTATGTATTATGATATTGTTTCTCACCCTTCTGCTGTTTTATAATGCTCTATGAGGCATTGCAGATTAGATTGCTGGAGTCTTTGTGAAGCGAGTCTTCACTTCTTTTGGTCAGATGGCTCTAATATGTAACACTGGGTAGTTAGGAATTATTTTGATTCTTTTGTGATACATCTGTGTATGTATCTGCTGATGAATGTTTCGTAGACTTAACTGATGAATTGAATTAATCTGAACGATGTATATGATGCTTATGTTAATGAAGTGATTTCAATGTTTAGATGTTTCCGCTTTATTCTAAATGTTGATGTGTGGGTTTTAAGCACTATGCTTTGTTTTTAGTTGAGATTTACCCCTTTTGTTACATATCCTCATAAGCTGGTATTATTTATGTTCCGTTTCGACGATAATGTGATGCGCCTCTTTTATACCATATTATGAATTTACTCTGATGATATATTGATTACGTGCCTAAATGATTAATTGCATTATTTGGGGGTATAGAAAGGGGGTGTTACATTAAGTGGTATCAGAACCAGTGTTGAGTCAGTTGTGTCTGTCTCGTTGTTTTGATGGTTGAACGGTTGTTTAACCTTGTTATTATTTTTGGGAATAATCAGAATATGGCTGGTCGTAATGACAATGCGATGGCTGCTGCATTGGAGGCAATGGCTAGGGCAGTGCAGGGTGCGCCGAATGTGAACGCTAATTATGAGTTTAGAAAGAATCAACCGCCGGTATTGAAGGGAAGATTTGATCCGGACGGTGCTCAGATTTGGTTAAAGGAGATCGAGAGGACCTTTAGAGTTATGAATTGTGCTGAAGGGAACAAGGTGAGACTTGGGACTCGCATGCTGAGAGAAGAAGCCGATGACTGGTGGGTCGGTATGAGGCAAGTTCTTGAAGTAGACGATGAGGAAATCACTTGGAATTTATTTTGCACCAAATTTTTGAGAAAGTATTATCCTGAGAGTGTGAAGGGAAAGAAGGAGATGGAGTTCCTGGAATTGAAACAAGGCAATATGTCTGTGATAGACTACACGGCTAAGTTCACAGAGTTGGTGAAGTTTCATCCTCCCTATGATGCAGTGACGGCGGAATTTTCTAAGCGTGTAAGTATGAGAACGGCTTGTGCCCTGAGATCAAGCAAGCGGTGGGTTATCAGAGGATTAGGAGATTTTTGGACTTGACCGAATGCCGTAGAATTTTTGAAGAGGACAGTAAAACTCGTTCTACTCACTATAAGAGTTTGAATGAGAAGAGGGGGAAGCAACCGGTAAGGAGTGGACCTTATGTGACGCCTGCTGATAAAGGAAAGCATAGGGAAAACTTTGTTAAGAGATCCGGAGGTGGGAGATCTGGTCCCATTAAGTGCTATAGGTGCGGTGAAGTGGGGCACAAATCTTTTAAGTGTAAGAAGGAGGGAGAGAAGTATGCTAACTGTGGAAGTATCGGTCATGCTACAACTGATTGTAGAAGGAACGTGGTGAAGTGTTACAACTATGGGGAAGTTGGTCATATTAGTACAAAGTGTACTAAGCCAAAGCAAGCTCCAACAAGTGGGAAGGTATTTTCATTAGCCGGTGCGGACACTACTAATGCGGATCGGTTGATTAAAGGTACATGCTTTATTAATAATATGCCTTTAGTTGCTATTATTGATACTGGAGCGACTCATTCGTTCATTTCTTTTGAGTGCGCTAAGCGTTTGGATTTGTGTATGTCTTTTTGTGGTGGTGATATGGTTATTGAGACACCTGCTTCGGGGTCGGTAACTACATCTTTGGTATGTTTAAGTTGTCCTTTGACCGTATATGGTAAAGACTTCATTATGGACTTGGTGTGTTTGTCGTTAGAAGGATTAGATGTGATCTTGGGTATGAATTGGTTGCAGTATAATAGAGTCCATATTGATTGTTATCACAAGTTAGTAAGGTTTCCTTCCATGGAGGAGGATGAGGAAGAAATTTTTCTATCTACTAAAGAGTTGAAGAAACTTTTGGCGGATGAGGCTCAAGTGTTCTGTTTGTTTGCATCATTGTCGGAAGAGAGTAAGTTTGAACTGGATATGGTTCCAGTGGTGTGCGACTTTCCAGAAATATTTCCGGAGGACATGGCAGACGTACCGCCGGAAAGAGAAGTCGAATTTTTGATTGATCTAGTTTCGGGTACTAGACCGATTTCGATGGCGCCGTATCGTATGTCGGCATCAGAGTTGATGGAATTGAAGAAACAATTGAATGACTTATTGGAAAAGAGGTTTGTCAGGCCGAGTGTTTCTCCTTGAGGTGCACCGGTATTGTTAGTAAAGAAGAAAGATGGGAGTATGCGGTTGTGTATTGATTATCGGCAGTTGAACAAGGTACCTATTAAGAACAAGTATCCGCTTCTTAGAATTGATGATTTGATGGACCAATTGGTTGGTGCCCGTATTTTTAGTAAGATTGATTTGAGGTCGGGTTATCACCAGATTCGTGTTAAAGAGAAGGATATTCAAAAGACAGCTTTTAGGACACGGTATGGTCATTATGAATTTTCAGTGATGCCATTCAGAGTTTCTAATGCGCCAGGTGTGTTTATGGAATACATGAATCGTATTTTTCATGATCAGTTGGACCGTTTTGTGGTTGTGTTCATCGACGATATTTTGATTTACTCTAAGTCTCAAGAAGAGCATGTAGAGCATTTGAGAGTTGTGTTGCAGATCTTGAAAGAGAAGCAATTATATGCTAAGTTGTCGAAGTGTGAGTTTTGGTTATCGGAAGTGAGTTTTCTTGGGCATGTTATTTCTGGTAATGGTATTAGTGTTGATCCGTCCAAGATTGATGCGGTAATGCAGTGGGAAGCTCCTAAGTCAGTTACAGAGATCCGAAGCTTTTTGGGATTAGCTGGTTATTATCGGAGGTTTATTGAAGGATTTTCGAAGTTAGCACTTCCGTTGACTCAATTGACTTGTAAGGGAAAGGCCTTTGTTTGGGATATTGAGTGTGAGAAGAGTTTTGCTGAGCTTAAGAGAAGGTTGACAACGACGCCGATTTTGATTTTGCCGAATCCGACGGAGTCGTTTGTGGTTTATTGTGACGCTTCCTTTTCCGACGCTTCTCCGGTTTAGGTGGTGTTTTAATGCAAGATGGGAAAGTTGTGGCTTATGCTTCGAGACAATTGAGAGTGCATGAGAAGAACTACCCTACGCATGATTGGGAGTTAGCGGCCGTGGTGTTTGTTTTGAAAATTTGGAGACATTATCTTTATGGTGCGAGATTTGAAGTTTTTAGTGATCACAAGAGTTTGAAATATTTGTTTGATCAGAAGGAATTGAACATGAGGCAGAGGAGATGGTTAGATTTTTTGAAGGATTATGATTTTGGTTTGAATTACCATCCGGGTAAGGCAAACGTAGTAGCTGATGCTTTAAGTCGAAAGTTGGTTCATATGTCAACATTGATGATAAGAGAATGGGAATTGTTTGAGAGTTTTAGAGATTTGAGTTTGGTTTGTGAGATAACGCCGAGTAGTGTGAAACTTGGTATGTTGTATGTTACGAATGATTTTCTTGCTACCGTGTGCGAAAAGCAAAAGTTGGATTTGAATTTTGTTGATTTGATGATGAATGAGAATGAGGACTTCAAGGTTGATAATTTTGGAGTTTTGAGATTTCATGGTCGTATTTGTATTCTTGATGATGTAGAGTTGAAAAAGATGATATTGGAGGAAGGACACCAGAGTAACTTAAGTATTCACCCGGGAGCGAATAAGATGTATCAAGATTTGAAGAAAATCTTTTGGTGGTCCAGATTAAAGAGGGATGTAGCTCAGTTTGTGTATTCGTGCTTGACTTGTCAGAAGTCTAAAGTGGAACATCAGAAGCCTAGTGGTTTGATGCAACCGTTGGACATTCCAGAGTGGAAATGGGATAGTATATCGATGGATTTTGTTACGGGTTTGCCTAATACGCAAAGAGGTCACAATGCTATTTGGGTGATTGTTGATAGACTTACTAAATCTGCTCACTTTATTCCGATAGATGTTAGTTATCCTTTGGAGAAGTTAGCCGAGATTTATGTTGGTGTGATTGTGAAGTTACATGGGACTCCTAAGAGTATTGTGTCGGATAGGGATCCTAGATTTACTTTGAGATTTTGGGAAAGTTCGCAAAAGGCTTTGGGTTCTAAGTTGAGATTGAGTTCGGCTTATCATCCGCAGACGGATGGTCAAACTGAAAGGACGATTCAATCATTGGAAGATTTGTTGCATGCTTGTGTGCTCGAGCAAGGTAGTGCTTGGGATAGTTATTTGGCATTGATTGAGTTCACCTACAACAATATTTTTCACTCAAGTATTGGTATGGCACCATTTGAGGCTTTGTATGGTCGGATATGTCGAACACCTTTGTGTTGGCATGAAACCGGAGAAAAGTCAGTAGTTGGACCGGAGATGGTACAACAAACGACGGAGAAGGTGAAGTTCATTCGGGAAAAGATGAGAGTTTCTCAGAGTAGGAAAAAGAGTTATCATGATAAGAGAAGAAAGGATCTTGAGTTTCAAGAAGGCGACCATGTGTTCTTAAGGGTTACACCGGTTACGGGTGTGGGTCATGCTTTGAAGTCGAAGAAGTTGACTTCTCATTTCATTGGTCCGTATCAGATTACTGCACGAGTTGGTGCTGTGGCCTATCGTGTGGCGTTGCCTCCGAACCTTTCGAATTTGCACGATGTGTTCCATGTTTCGCAACTTCGGAAGTATGTTCCGGATCCGTCACATGTGATTCTGATGGATGATGTGGAAGTAAGGGATAATCTTACAGTTGAGGTTTTACCGGTTAGGATTTTGGACCGTGAAGTTAAGAGGCTCAGAGGTAAGGATATCGCGCTTGTGAAGGTGGCATGGGGAGGTGCTGCGGAAGGCAATATGACTTGGGAACTGGAGAGAAAGATGCGTGAGTCGCATCCAGAACTGTTTGAATCAGGTAATATTTTCGAGGACGAAAATTTCTAAAGTGGGGGAGAGTTGTAACGCCCCGATTCTGAATTCCCATTTTTATCAAGTCCTTATTTGATTTATTTAAGGGATTATTTTATTTATGTGGAATTTGTGTGATAATATGTTATGTTTACATATTGAGCTATTTTTGCCGACTTTGAGAGTTTCGGGTAAAAATAGGTTGGAAGGTATTTTGGACATTAGTGATAATAGTAAGTGGATATTTTGTGAGAATTTATGGATAAGTGTGTGGAAAGAATTTGGGAGGAAGGAAAATAGAATATGTGATATAGAGAGAAAAGAGAAAAATAGAAACATTAAGAAGAAAAACAAGAGAAAGAAAAGAGGAGGAGAGAAAAGAAGAGAAAGTGGAGCAATACCTAGAATCATCAAGAATCAACCTTAACTTGTGATTAATCAGGTAAGGGTGAGAAGTTTTATCATCTTAATAATGTATATGATCATGTATGTGCTAGATTGGATTTGTTGGATTATTTTCTATGTTTCCATTTCTAGGTCAGAAGTTGATTTAATCGGTAGAAGCTGAATTTTATCGGTTAGAATTTGGAATAGACGGTGTAGTATAGTCGGGTGATGAGTGGGTTGTGCCACTGGAACTGATTTAGATTAAATCGGTCGGTTTGTGAGGTTTGGGCTTTTGGACAGCCATGGGAGTTCTGAGTTCGCAGGTTCGCCAGGCGAATGGCAGCGAAGTTTCGCCGGGCGAAGCCCAACGAGCAGCAGCGAACCAAGTCAGTAGCAACCACCCTGTCTTTGCTGGCAAGTTCGCCAGGCGAATGAGCGTGGCGAAGGTTCCCCAGGCGAGTGTGCTAGCGAGTAATTCCAGAATAAATCCCAGTGGTCTTCCCTGGCAAGTTCGCCAGGCGAACGGAGTAGCGAAGGTTCGCCAGGCGAAGGTTAGCGAAGACAGCATCATATTTTCTTTTCTTGTGTTTTCCATTCGTGGATTGGTTGTGTGGTTTGGTTGCGATCATTCCTTGTCTGAGATGACTAATTATATGTTGTTATGTGTGTTGTGGGTAGGCGTATGGCGTGAATCCTAGTTTGTGATTTGTGAGGTGTGAAATGTGGTCGTTTGGCAATTTTGTGCATTTATTTGAATTAAATAGAAATGCATGGTGAGATTGATTGTGAATGTGAACCATGTATGAAAATTGGTTTGAATGGATGATGAATATATATGCGCTTTGTGATACATATATTTGAATGCATAGTGAATATATACGAAGAATGTGATGAATGCATGAGTATGTTTGTAAACATATGTGCATTTCAAGAGTGTCATGAGTCATGTTGCATGTGAAGCATCATGGTATGCATTCTTGTGTTGATTGATTCCTCGGTGAATCTGCAGAACCTCGTGTGCCCTTGTGGGGTGTGAGCGATGGTTATTTATTGATCCCTCGGTGGATTTGCAGAACCTCGTATGTTGCGATGGTTATATTTGATTCCTCGGTGAATCTGCAGAACCTCGTGTGCCCATGTGGGGTGTGAGCGATGGTTATTTTGGTTCTTCAATTGAACCTACTAAAATGAGTCGGTACCGCATTCGCATCTGCATAGGGTCGTGTGTCGGTCTCTATGAGTTGCATATAGACATCTGTGCATGATGTATGGTGAATAAACATGAATGTAGATGTTTATGTAGATTGTTGATAATTGGCATGAATGGAAGGCTTGAAGATACATGTATGTGTGAATATATATGTATATGTGCGCATGTTTATGAATTGATATAAACATTGTTGATGCATGTTGTATATGCTTGGTGCTCTATTTGTAAATAGTCATTGTGAATACATTGTGATGTACGGTGTAGTGAGATGAGTTGCGGTGAGAATGCGGAAGACGTTTTTGGACGTTATGTGTGTGTGTGTGTCTATATATATATATATATATATATATATATATATATATATATATATATATATATATATATATATATATATATATATATATATATATATATATATATATATATATATATATATATATATATATATATATATATATATATATATATATATATATATATATATATATATATATATATATATATATATATATATATATATATATATATATATATATATATATATATATATATATATATATATATATATATATATATATATATATATATATATATATATATATATATATATATATATATATATATATATATATATATATATATATATATATATATATATATATATATATATATATATATATATATATATATATATATATATATATATATATATATATATATATATATATATATATATATATATATATATATATATATATATATATATATATATATATATATATATATATATATATATATATATATATATATACGTTTATGTGCATTATGTATTATGATATTGTTTCTCACCCTTTTGCTGTTTTATAATGCTCTATGAGGCATTGCAGATTAGATTGCTGGAGTCTTTGTGAAGCGAGTCTTCACTTCTTTTGGTCAAATGGCTCTGATATGTAACACTGGGTATTTAGGAATTATTTTGATTCTTTTGTGATACATCTTTGTATGTATCTGCTGATGAATGTTTCGTAGACTCAACTGATGAATTGAATTAATCTGAACGATGTATATGATGCTTATGTTAATAAAGTGATTTCAATGTTTAGATGTTTCCGCTTTATTCTAAATGTTGATGTGTGGGTTTTAAGCACTATGCTTTGTTTTTAGTTGAGATTTACCCATTTTGTTACATATCTTCATGAGCTGGTATTATTTATGTTCCGTTTCGACGATAATGTGATGCGCCTCTTTTATACCATATTATGAATTTACTCTGATGATATATTGATTACGTGCCTAAATGATTAATTGCATTATTTGGGGGTATAGAAAGGGGGTGTTACCAACCATCTCCTCTGCCTCATATTCAACTCTTTCAAATCAATAAATACCTTAAGTTCGTAAGATCACCAACCATCTCAAACCTCAACAAAACAATTGAGGCCTCCGAACTCCGGCACAAACACACAACATCAACCAACCCTAAATCACTTGTCAGGTAAGTCCCCTTATGTACTTTAAGTTGCCTTAAAGCATAACCAAAACTCGCTGAAATTGCATTTAACAAATCTCCCAATCATATCAACAAGCATCACAAAACACAACAAATAGTTCTATCGGATTCGGCAAAACCAACACATGGGTTGTTGACAGCTCTCCCCAAAACTCTTTGAACTTTCTTCACAGCGACATATCACTGCTTCTCCTCTAACACTGATAACTCAAGTCCCTGATGTTCAACATGATCCTCTGTACTCTTCGAATATATCCAACCATCATCGGTTATGTAACACCATATTCCCAAAATAAAATAAAACAATCAAATAAAACACATATCAGAGTTTCTCTCCCAAACGGGATGCCACAACACACATCAAAATTTCCACAAATATTTTTCCAAATAATTTAACTGAATTTTTCAATAAAATTGCAGCGGAAAAAGATATGGTCTGCCATAACACAAAATATCATATACATACATCATCCATATTCAACATCATCATCATATATACAATAACGACCATCTGCCTCAAAATACATAACATCATCACTGATCAACATCAAACATCTCACAAAATATCAGATACGCCACGGGGCACGCATATCAAAAATACACAATAATACTCCCAAAAACGCCCCGGTGTTACGTATCAGAGCAAACCTACGACGACGCCACAATCCAAGCTAGCTAAACACCTGGGTTGTCTGTACTTCCGAAGAAGCACAGATCACAACAACAACACAGGGGTGAGAATCACAATCAAATAATAATGGTATAATGGTACATGAAATAAAAGGCAAAAATCAATGATAATACTATTTCATATACATACCATCCAGACTCACGGTCCCCACCATCAACCACAACACACAATCACGCAACAATGCACTCATACTACTCTTAACATGCGATACCGACTCACAATCACGATGGGCAACTGGCCATCAACCCTCCACACAGGAGCACATATCGACGATGGGCACTTGGCCATCAACCCTCCACTCAGGGAGCACACCACACTTATGGGCAACTGGCCATCAACCCTCCATAATGGGAGCACCACAACAATACCGATGGACACCTGGCCATCACCCTCCTCAACGGGAGCACATCTCCGATGGACACCTGGCCATCACCCTCCACAACGGGAGCACCTCATCAATATCGATGGACACATGACCATCACCCTCCTCACCGGGAGCACACCAACAATATCGATGGTCACTGGGCCGTCACCCTCCCCATAGGGAGCACAACAACAATGCCGATGGTCACTGGGCCATCACCCTCCTCTACGGGAGCACACAACCATATTCACACACATCATACATCTAGCACACCAAGTGCAAACCGATCCTATGGATCCACCCCTCACACAGTATATATATACACGACGCACAAGGCGTACCAATCCCACGGATCCATCCCTATCACAAAATACATACATAACAAGCACACACAGTGCGTCGATCCCACGGATCCATTCACCACAAAACTTATCACATACAATGCACACAAGGCATGTCGATCCTACTGACCCAAATACATCACATAACAGCACACAAATGTAATGCATAATAAGCGTACTGATCCTCACATCTCACACACAACACACACACGGTGCACACGACCCCACTGGTCCATCGCATCATAATATGCATACATACAAAAGCACACAGAGTGCATCGATCCTACTGATTCAATCACCACACAACAACACGTCAATATAATGCTCACAAGGCATATTCGATCCTACTGATCACAATCTCCACACAACAGCGTACAAACGCAACTCATATAAAGCGTATCGATCCTACGGATCCACTCACCACAACACATCACTACAACATATCACACACTATGCATATAAGGCATATCGATCCCACTGATCCACTCATCACACAACAACATATAATCACAACTCATATAAAGCGTATCGATCCTACTGATCACAATTTATCATATATCAAATATATCTCACTCATCAACACAGCACTCACGGTGCACACGATCCTACTGATCCATAGTCACAACGCACACAAGGCGTACCCGATCCTACTAATTTACGGTCACTCAACATATGAACACTACGCACACACATACAATTATACCACATAATCCACCGATCACGTCGAATGCGTTAAACGCCGGCCACATAGCCCTCTAACACCCAACATACACCCAGCACCCATAAATGATCACGGTACTTCAGACTGGCCACGCTCAGCAATCACAGCTGCACACAGTTCCAGGGAAAACAAAGTTCTGCTATGCTCGCCACCTATCACCTGAATCTCATACAACCACATCTCAAGAGTTTCTTACAATATCACATACACTCATAACGTATATCAGGTCACTTATTCGGTTATACAATTACCACGAGAATCACACTCCCGTATCACACGTATTCATTTCTAATCGAAGGATACATAGCCACTTTAGGCATCACAGCGTACTTCGGTTCAATCGTTCATATCAACGAATATTCAAGCACACGCTCCCTACATCACCTTCATGCTCTCAACCGATCCACGATAACCACGTACTCGCTCACGACCAACAAGGGTCTAACCACGCGAGAAACGGAACAGCACAGCATAAAAACCATAAAATGTTGTCATGCTCGCTGCCATTCGCCTGGCGAAGCCCCGCAGCGAACACTCGCTGGGACTCTCCCGGCGAAACCCCTAGCGAAGCCAAACAGAAGCAATAGGCAGCATTCGCTGCCCAGTTCGCCTGGAAAAACCTGGCGAAGTCTCGCCCCCATTCGCCCAGCGAATGCACGCGAATTCTTCATAGAAACTGCTGTTCAGAAACAGCCCCACACTCCGATTTCGTCCGATTAAATCCCACGAAATCCTACACTATACCAGTACAGTACTATCCCACAAGACTACACCGATTATCCTAGTTCATACTCGATAAATCCTCAGTTCTACTCAATTCTCCAACTTCCGGCATTAATTCCGAATTTACCGGAAACTCAAAATCATCAAACAACCATTCCATAGCACATGCAATGAACTCAAACACAATAATCACAATTACAACAGAAATTAACAACATCCAACAACATAATTTCATCATTCATCTATGGGGTTTAGGGAATCCCCCGTTCTACCGATTTTTCATGCAATACCGAATTTAACCGATCAATCCCCCCCCCCCCTTACCTCAAATTCGATGCTGATGTTGATGAAGCCTC
The DNA here is from genome assembly GCA_963859935.3 of Lathyrus sativus. Classification (NCBI taxonomy): domain Eukaryota; kingdom Viridiplantae; phylum Streptophyta; class Magnoliopsida; order Fabales; family Fabaceae; genus Lathyrus; species Lathyrus sativus. Next base: position 135,156,830 of record OZ012739.1, read on the forward strand.
TCAATCCACACGAAAATCCTACAGCCCAGCATCCTCTTGCTCAAGCTTGCTCTTGCTTTGATCGTGTTCTTCTCCTTCGACCGTGTTTCCTCTTCTCATGCGTCTTCTCTTCTTCTCCTTTTTCCAATATTCCACCTTTACCCTCAATACCCCCAAAATTCACCTTATTCCAAATAATATATAATTTCCCATAATAATAATAATAATCCTCTTATTTCCTTTAATTCACAAAATCCACTTAATTTCCAAAATTCCATTTAATTATATTTTTCTCATATGTTAATATTAGTAATAATAATGATAATAATTAATAATAATATTACATTGCTATTAATTATCACATTTTTATCACTGCATACCAATATCATGAGTTCTTGATCCTCCAAGTCATTTCACCAAAACACACCCATGAGTAAAATAACACTGAAACAAAAAATAATTAAAATGGGCGTTACAACTCTCCCCCACTTTAATTATTTTCGTCCTCGAAAATACCTGATGGAAACGATCCCGGATACACATCCCGCATCCTGTTTCCCGATTCCCACGTCACACTGCCTTCTGCAACACCTCCTCAAGACACTTTCACCAAGGTTATCTCTTTCTCTCTGAGTCGCTTCTCGTTCATTAATCCGAACTAACAATGCCTCAACCATCGAATCGTTTCTTACTTGCACACCATCCATCTGAATTAATGTGCTCCCTCAATGGAGACACATGGAACACACCATATCAATCGCGAGCGACAATAGCAAAACGGTCTAACATGCTATTTCTCCCGCGCTTCCGCTGCGCCACTCTGATATAAACCACCGAACACGGTGCGAGCTTCGGAGACTCCAAAAATCCGACCAACATCGGTCACCGGCGTAATTCTCAAAACATATCTTTTCTTGGATCCTCTTGATCCTCCCAGTCGTCTCATGCCCAATTCTCAGATCAGAACACTACACTCTCGCTCGACTCATTCCAACACAAGGAGTCATACTCCTCTTATCGCACAAGTCCTTACACAGCGCCATTCCGACACCAGAATGGTAACCGTCATTCTAGGTAGCTCAATTACGATAATTAACCATTCTACGATCCATCTCGATCCAACACACAGGCTCTCCACAAACCCTCTAAACGCTGGACATCCTCATAGCACCGTGGTGAATACCCCATCTACTTCATCACTTATATCTCACTCAATAATATATAGAACACAAACTCTTATCACCACATATCAGGATACCATTTCCATAAATCTGAAAATCGTCCTTTCAACTTTTGATTCCTCAAATTCTTCCAGTCTACCAACTCACCCCAGTGCTTTGACCTCATCGAATCTCATCAAGAATGTCACTTAGTAAGGTCCAATACACAAAACTAAGCTCCACAAGAAGTCTCCTCATAACCAAACTCATATCGCAAAACTGCTTAATCAGTCCCAACTCTCTCTATCATCCTCTTCATCATATGTAAGGATCTTCAAATTACAGCATAAGCTACCACATTATCCTTTCCCGGATGATAATCTCAATCTAAAACCATAATCCTTCTAGAGTTCTCAATTATTTTCTCTGCCTCATATACTACGCTTCCAAATTAAACAGATACCTCAAGCTCTGGAGGTCACCAAACATTTCAAATCTCAAACTAACCAATTGAAGCCCCCAACTCTGGCGCAACCACAACATTAGCCAACTCCAAATTACTTGTCAGATGATTACTCTTATGTACTCCAAGTTGCCGTAAAGCATAACCACAACTCACTGATGTTGCACTGAACACATCTTCCAACCATATCAACAGAGCTTCACACAACATAACAAATAATTCTATCGAGTTCGGCACAACCCATACACGAGTTGTTGACAGCTCTCCGAAAACTCTTTGAAACCCTCTTCGCCTTGGCATAAAAACTGCTTTTCCTCTCACACTGGTAACTTAAGTTCCCTATGCTCAACACGATTCCATATCTTCTTTGAATATACCAAAATATCATCGGTTAACACAACCATTGTCTCACTCCACCAAGTAGGGAAAATTCCATGCCAAACGGATACTCACTTTCGCAAGTTATGGCGGAAACACGCACCACACGCTCTGCATTTACTACAAAATCCAAAAATAGTCCTTCAATAATTAACTTAATTCCATCCCAATACTTCACCATCATCTAGATCTTTGGACTAGCTTTCCAACGCTTCAAACCGTGTGTAATTTCGAGTTACGGTTCTCCCGTTACGACAAAAATACCAAAACAACTTTCTCTGCCCAGGACTTCCTCGCCAGGCGAACATAGTAGCGAGTCGTTCGCTAGCATGCTCGCTAGGCGAAGAGTCTGGCGAACATGATAGTCCGAAATCTCATTTTCGACCGTTACCTGACTTTCGAGTGTCCGATTTCGATTCCGCAAAAAGCTGCGATCTCGAAATTCGACGTACTACAACAATTTCACACTTAGAAGACCATTCAACACATCCTCAACTCTTGGAACACTTAAAGGCCGAGTTACACCGATTTGCACTCCACATTCTTACTTTCTTTAACATCCACCACATGTCACTATCCATACTTACATACTCGACTTCACAATCTGTCGTCACAACACACACGCTCGATACCAGTCTCAAAACTACTCCCTCGATTCAATCCTTGTCCATCCAAACAAACATATCATATGGAGTCCTCACTCTCGGACCGGTTCCCGTAATTGAGTCGGTCACAACTCCACTTCACGTTCTGACTGCTAATCACTACCTTGTCAAGATAACTCTCAAGCAACCACAGTCAATCGACAAATCGCCAACTTTCCCACCTCCATTATAACTCGAAGATTTCCATCAAAATTCAAACACCTTAACATTGTTATGAGCCGACCCGCCCAAACAATTCTCAAGCACCCAGCTGAACTCCAGACAATTCACTGCTCACGCCATCTAAGCTTGCAAGACACGTCCATCCCATCCAACACAATCCCAACTGCTATCAACAAGAGATTAAGGGTGATCAGTTCCTCAATTTGCCAATAGACAGCGGAAAATCATGATGGGGTATGAACCATCTTTACCAAACTATAGGAACGTTCCACCATACACCGAGCTACAGTTCCACACGTGCAGCACCCGGGAGAAGCACAAGCTCCTTCCCACTCAAATCATTCCACTTCTACCAACAAAGCTAGACAACAACATGTACCGACAGTGTTTCTCACACATGCCGCATACAAGGGATTAGACTACAACACAAGACAACTTGGCCGGATGGACCGACCTACTCTGATACCAACTTGTAACACCCCGTTCCCAAAATAAAATAAAACAATCAAATAAAACACATATCAGAGTTTCTCTCCCAAACGGGATGCCACAACACACATCAAAATTTCCACAAATATTTTTCCAAATAATTTAACTGAATTTTTCAATAAAATTGCAGTGGAAAAAGATATGGTCTGCCATAACACAAAATATCATATACATACATCATCCATATTCATCATCGTCATCATATATACAATAACGGCCATCTGCCTCAAAATACATAACATCATCACTGATCAACATCAAACATCTCACAAAATATCAGATACGCCACGGGGCACACATATCAAAAATACACAATAATACTCCCAAAAACGCCCCGGTGTTACGTATCAGAGCAACCCTACGACGACGCCACAACCCAAGCTAGCTAAACACCTAGATTGTCTGTACTTCTGAAGATGCACAAACCACAACAACAACACAGGGGTGAGAATCACGATCAAATAATAATGGTATAATGGTACATGAAATAAAAGGCAGAAATCAATGATAATACTATTTCATATACATATCATCCGGACTCACGGTCCCCAACATCAACCACAACACACAATCATACAACAATGCACTCATACTACTCTTAACATACGGTACCGACTCACAATCACAATGGGCAACTGGCCATCAACCCTCCACACAGGAGCACATATCGACGATGGGCACTTGGCCATCAACCCTCCACTCAGGGAGCACACCACACTTATGGGCAACTGGCCATCAACCCTCCACAATGGGAGCACCACAACAATACCGATGGACACCTGGCCATCACCCTCCTCAACGGGAGCACATCTCCGATGGACACCTGGCCATCACCCTCCACAACAGGAGCACCTCATCAATATCGATGGACACATGGCCATCACCCTCCTCACCGGGAGCACACCAACAATACCGATGGTCACTAGGCCATCACCCTCCCCACAGGGAGCACAACAATAATGCCGATGGTCACTGGGCTATCACCCTTCTCTATGGGAGCACACAACCATATTCACACACATCATACATCTAGCACACCAAGTGCAAACCGATCCTATGGATCCATCCCTCACACAGTATATATATACACGACGCACAAGGCGTACCGATCCCACGGATCCATCCCTATCACAAAATACATACATAACAAGCACACACAGTGCGTCGATCCCACGGATCCATTCACCACACAACTTATCACATACAATGCACACAAGGCATGTTGGTCCTACTGACCCAAATACATCACATAACAGCACACAAATGTAACGCATAATAGGCGTATCGATCCTCATATCTCACACACAGCACACACATGGTGCACACGACCCCACTGGTCCATCGCATCATAATATGCATACATACACAAGCACACAGAGTGCATCGATCCTACTGATCCAATCACCACACAACAACATGTCAATACAATGGTCACAAGGCATATTCGATCCTACTGATCACAATCTCCACACAACAGCGTACAAACGCAACGCATATAAAGCGTATCGATCCTACGGATCCACTCACCATAACACATCACTACAACATATCACACACTATGTATATAAGGCATATCGATCCCACTGATCCACTCATCACACAACAACATATAATCACAACGCATATAAAGCGTATCGATCCTACTTATCACAATTTATCATATATCAAATATATCTCACTCATCAATACAACACTCATGGTGCACACGATCCTACTGATCCATCAACGTACAACACACAGTCACAACGCACACAAGGCGTACCCGATCCTACTGATCTACGGTCACTCAACATATGAGCACTACGCACACACATATAATTATACCATATAATCCACCGATCACGTCGAATGCGTTAAAAGCCGGCCACATAGCCCTCTAACACCCAACATACACCCAACACCCATAAATGATCACGATACTTCAGACTGGCCACGCTCAGCAATCACAGTTGTACACAGTTCCAGGGAAAACAAAGTTCTGCTATGCTCGCCACCTATCACCTGAATCTCATACAACCACATCTCAAGAGTTTCTTATAATATCACATACACTCATAACGTATATCAGGTTACTTATTCGGTTATACAATTACCACGAGAATCACACTCCCGTATCACACGTATTCATTTCTAATCGAAGGATACATAGCCACTTTAGGCATCACAGCGTACTTCGGTTCAATCGTTCATATCAACGAATATTCAAGCACACGCTCCCTACATCACCTTCATGCTCTCAACCAATCCACGATAACCACGTACTCGCTCACGACCAACAAGGGTCTAACCACGCAAGAAACAGAACAGCACAACATAAAAACCATAAAATGCTGTCATGCTCGCTGCCATTCGCCTGGCGAAGCCCCGCAGCGAACACTCGCTAGGACTCTCCCGGCGAAACCCCTAGCGAAGCCAAACAGAAGCAACAGGCAGCATTCGCTACCCAGTTCGCCTGGCGAAACCTGGCGAAGTCTCGCCCCCATTCGCCCAGCGAATGCACGCGAATTCTGTAGAGAAACTGCTGTTCAGAAACAGCCCCACACTCCGATTTCGTCCGATTAAATCCTACGAAATCCTACACTATACCAGTACAGTATTATCCCATAAGACTACACCGATTATCCTAGTTCATACTCGATAAATCCTCAATTCTACTCAATTCTTCAACTTCCGGCATTACCTCCGAATTTACCGGAAACCCAAAATCATCAAACAACCATTCCATAGCAAATGCGATGAACTCAAACACAATAATCACAATTACAACAGAAATCAACAACATGCAACAACATAATTTCATCATTCATCTATGGGGTTTAGGGAATCCCCCGTTCTACCAATTTTTCATGCAATACCGAATTTAACCGATCAATCCCCCCCCCCCCCTTACCTCAAATTCGATGCTGATGTTTATGAAGCCTCTCAATCCACACGAAAATCCTACAGCCCATCATCCTCTTGCTCAAGCTTGCTCTTGCTTTGATCGTGTTCTTCTCCTTCGACCGTGTTTCCTCTTCTCATGCGTGTTCTCGTCTTCTCCTTTTTCCAATATTCCACCTTTACCCTCAATACCCCCAAAATTCACCTTATTCCAAATAATATATAATTTCCCATAATAATAATAATAATCCTCTTATTTCCTTTAATTCCCAAAATCCACTTAATTTCCAAAATTCCATTTAATTATATTTTTCTCATATGTTAATATTAGTAATAATAATGATAATAATTAATACTAATATTACATTGCTATTAATTATCACATTTTTATCACTGCATACCAATATCACGAGTTCTTGATCCTCCAAGTCATTTCACCAAAACACACCCGTGAGTAAAATAACACTAAAACCAAAAATAATTAAAATGGGCGTTACAGGTTACACAACCATTGACCCACTCAATTTGTGAGTCATGGCGGAAACACGAATTGCACTTTCCGTACTCACTACAACATTCAAACGTATTCCACCAATAAATAACTTAATTCCATGTCACTACTTCACCATCACATAGAGCATTGTAATAGCTTCCAACGCTTCTAATCTGGCGTCATTCCGAGTTACGGTTCTCCCGTTATGACAACAATACGAAAACAACATCTTCACACTTAGAAGACCATTCAACACATCTCCAACTCTTAAAATGTTTAAAGGTCTAATTATACCAATATTGTATTCCACCTCTTACTTTAATAATCACCAGAAGTCACCATCCACCCTTTACATACTCGACCTCACAATCTGTTGTCGTAGCACACACACCAGACACAAGTCTCAAAACTACTCAATCAATTTAATTCCTTGACCATCCAAATAGACATATGATATGGAGCTCTCAATATCGGACTAGTCTCCGTAACTAAGTCAATCACAACTCCACTTCACGTCCTGGCTGTGTATCACCATCTTGTCAGGATAACTTCCAGACAACCACAATTAATCGGTAAACCGCCAACTTCCCACTTTCATTAATACTCAAAATTCCCATCAAAATTAAACATCTCAACATTGTCTTGTGCCGACTCATCAAAACAATTCTTAAGCACTGGATTTAACTCCAAACAATTCACTTCTCACGCCATCTAAGCTCATAAGACACGTCTATCCCATCCAGCACAATCCCAACTACTATCAACAAGAGATTAAGGGTGATCAGTTCCTCAATTTGTTAATAGACAGTCGACAATCATAATGGGGAATAAACCATCTTTACCAAACTATAAGAGCGTTTAACCACACACTAAGCGACAACTCCACGCTTGTAGCATCCTGGTGAAGCACCAGCTTCTCCCCCCACTTAGATCATTCCCACTTCTGCAGACAAGGTTAGACAACAAACATGTATCGACAGTGTTTTCACACACATGTCGCATACAGGGGAACAACCAACATTAGACAACTTGGCCGGATGGACCGACCTGCTCTGATACCACTAATGTAACACCCTTCTAAACCCCACGGAAAATATACGAATAATCAAAGTAAATTTTCATGCATTCACAAAAGGGCGTCACACATAACTTTCGAAACATCAAATCCACCTGTCATGCTCATTAACACTTATAATAAATAATCATGCTTCTCACAATTTCACTTTGCATGTAGCAGCGGATTCATTTTATAACATAATTCTCTTAACAAAATATTCATATTCATCACATACTTCAACATTACTTAGGCACCAAGGCCAACATCATAATATTCCAATGAATATAAAAATATAACATAGAATACATAATGTATCTCTAAAATATAAACCAAACGATCCCAGTGTTACATGACCAGAGCATGACTCGACCCAATATAACGAAATTACTAAATGGCTACATCAACAACGACCACGCAACTACAAGCAGCTCTATTCTCGATACCTGCACGATGTCAGATAGGACATCATTCCAGCAGAAGGGTGAGAAATATTATCATAATAACAATGCATATAATCAGATATGTATACACAAGCATAGAATACACATATTCCACATTCTTCTCACCACAATTCATTATGATCCTCATATACCTCACAATGTTTATATAAACCAATATGGATAATCATCAAGCGTGTTCATCATACACACATCCATAATCCTCATCATTCCACATCAACATGCTCATATTATGTTTATTCACCAATTCACAGTTACACATTCACAATACAGATATAAACAGATATGGATAATTGCCAAGCATATTTCATCATGCCTACATCCAAAATTCTCAATCCAACAATTCACGTACATATGCATACTTTCATACAATAATCACATATTCATCATTCTCAATTACACAAGTCATGTACATACACATATGCATAACCTCATATGACAATCATATATTCATCATTCTCAATTACACAAGTCATGTACATACATATATGCATAACTTCATACAACAATCATATATTCATCATTCTCAATTACACAAGTCATGTACATACACATATGCATAACTTCATACAACAATCATATATTTATGCCATGAGACTCAATGCAACTCATGCCATGTGGTACCAACACTTGTTATCAGTTTTCGGTTTTTACATTTAAACCGGGTCCGTCCTCTAGACCGATAACAACAAAAGCTCGTCCTCTAAGCTTTCAAACCCACTCTTCTAGGCTTGGGACAAGTCACTAGTCTCCACGAAACTAGCAAGCATTGCCTCTTGACCAAATGATGCGTATGCATTCAACAACCAAATGCACTTAAGACCGTTCTCCCATCTTAATCTCATGCATTCTCAAATAATTCATCACATAAGAATTATAATATGATTGCACACTCACACATCATATCAAAGTATTCATACTTTTAACATCATCACATTTATCAATCAATGCACACATATTCACAATATGTTCCCATGCATTCTTCACAATATGGCATACAATCAATATGCATTTCACAATTCAATACCATCATCGCATTTATCAAGCAATGCACACATATTCACAATATGTTCTCATGCATTCTTCACATACAATCGCATACAATCAATATGCATTTCACAATATCGCGCCAACGGCAACGAACTCAACCATATTCATCATGCACTTTTAATTAATTTAAACAATGCATATATTTGTCAAAAGACCACATTTATCAAGCAATGCACACATATTCACAATATGTTCTCATGCACTCTTCACATACAATCGCATAGAAATCATTATGCATTTTTAATCAATTTAAACAATGCATTATATGCCAAAAGGCCACATTTCACAATTGATTCCATAATCTAAGATTCCCGCCATACGGCTACCCACAGCATAACATATCACAACAGTACACAAACTATTCATTTCCGATAAGGGTTGAACACAATTGAACCAAACAATCAACATTGGATGGAAACACAAGGAAATGAAGATGCTGTCACACTCGCTGGCTTGCTCGCCTAGCGAGTTCCTAGCGAACACTCGCTACCTGTTCGACTAGCGAACAAGCTCGCGAAGGCAAACAGAAGCTACTGTAAGGAACATTCAAGTTATTCACTGTTTTCACAAGCTTCAAATTCAAATGCAAGTTATTCAAGTTACAATTTTCTCTAGATGCCAAGAATTGATTTAATTTGAAAATCTGGTTTGTAACCCGTAGATCTGGAAGCAAGAGTTTGGACAAAATTGTGAATCAAGTCTAGACCACAAATGCACGGGATAAAATTCAAGATTTAAGCCGCACTAGATTTGTCGATTTATTTCTTGTTCCTTACAAAGTCAAAATTTAAACTAGGACTCGAGGTCCAATTTTTCATTCAACTTATCGTGAGACTCAAGCCTTTAAGCCATTTTTAGAATTCTGAAAATTACTAATTCAAAGTTCCATTAAGTACACGAAGTATTACAAAATTGAATAATTTTAGTTGCAAATTCACTTTTCCCAAAACTCCAAGCGCCAAGTTCACAACAGCACAATGTTTTGTTGTTGTCATTATTTAAGTAGCAAGATCTAAAGTGTATAGAGATCAAAGATTCCTCACAAAAGGAAGGAACTGAAAACTTGCGAAAATTCAATATTAAAAAAATGCTTCTTCATAAGACAAGTCCAAAAATGATGGTTACAATATAACTCAGTTACAAGCCTTTTTCTTAAAAAGAGGAAAAGGTTCTAGCTACGGACGACACGAGTGCTAATAAAGTACATGAAGCTGCCTAGAATAACAACATGCTGGTGCCCAAAGTCACGAATTGTCGAATCTTTGGAAGCCAAGTAATGTAATCTGGGCTGGAATAAAAACCGGCACACCTACTACGTGGACAAATATGGAGAAAGAAGCCAAGGACCTTTGCAAGGCCTTCTTGATGATGTTGGACTTGAAGATTCAGCAAAATTTTCTAGGTAACTGCATTTGATAGAAGAATGACCTCAAATTCTTGTCTAAGCCATAATCGATACGAAGTAACGTCAAAGAGTTCTGCATTAATCCTATGCAAAGTTTCTTTGTCAACTCACCTCAAGTCGAAACCGATACCAGACAATATTGAAGCTAGTATCCAAATTGCTGTCAGTAAATATCAGATGGAGAAATTCGGAGCAGCGAGAAAGATGTGGTTAGAGGTATTCACCCATTGGTGTTTCAACTGCAAAAACGTAAAATCAACATAATTAGTCAGGAAAGATCACACAACTTTGCAAATAAGTGGACAAGGGACAAGTTCAGGCATGTTCTGATTAAAATGGAAACAGTAATCAAGAGCCAACACAATCTAAACACGATTAGTTTTTCTTTATGACAGAGAATCAATGAACTTCAACATATTTCCAATTTAAAAACGACATGATTCAAACGCGTTTGGTTCAAATTAGAAACAAATTGAAGATGTGAAAGACAAATTCAAGAGAATTTCGATAGGTTCAAAAGAATTCCTAAAATAAATCCCGACATGAGTATCAGCAATTAAATCCAAATCATAGTTCCAAGTGTTGTACTGAGCATATAAACAGATGTCACAGTTGTGAAGTGAGGGGAAGAAAAAGAAGCATAATCCAAATTCGCATACGATATCGCAAGTCACACAAAAAAAACCACCGCAATACACATACAACAGACAACCGCAAGGATACACAGAACAAGAAAAAGAGGAGAAAGTGTAAGACTTATCTTCAGGGAGTACCGACGCCACGAAACTGCCGTTTGCATTGAAATTCTCAAATTTTCCTCAGAAACCACCTTCAGAGTCCCCTCAACGCTTGCACCTCCTCAATCCCGTCATCATCCGACCGACATTGGCTTGTACTTCTCGTTTCCATTAATTTATTTTCAAAACCCTCGGTTTCTTTCATTTTGATGGATGGGTTGGGTCCGGGTCAGCCACCGGCCCAATGTTGGCTTTTTATTTATTTTTATTTTATTTTTGTTTTCGTTATGTCTTCTGGGCTTGGCCCAGTTTTCCTTTTTCAAAAAAATAAATAAATATAACATAAAAAGTATAATATAAAAAAGTAAATAATAATAATTAATTTTAAAAAATAGAAATAGAAGTTTTTTTTATCAAAAGAAATTAATTAGTTTTTTAATTTAAATTTTGGTGTATATTTTCATAATTTAATTTTAATATTAATAAAAAAAATAAGAAAAAACATAAACACAAAAAAAATATTTTAGAATTGTTAATAATTTAGCTTTTTTTTAATCTAGAATTTCTAAGAAAATATTTTGGTTAATTGGATTAATTTAATTTAAACTCTCTTTAATTTTCACAATTTAATTTTAGCAAAAATAAAAAATAAAAACAAAATAAAAATATTTAGATGTTCTTGTTTTTATAACATACTTTTGATTTAGACATTTTACCCTTATCTTTTAAATTAATCCTGAATTCATCAGTCCAAGTTTAACTAATTTTCGATTTTGATTTTGAACGTAACTCTAGATGTACCTGGTTGGGATTAAATCTTCGCATGATGTCTTATATTTTGAGCGTTTGATTTACGTATTCACCTATTGTTATATGTTTTGTATCATTTGAGTATCTTTGCTTTAACTTTCTGTTTCTAAGCCTTTATTTCGAAGGAAGATTATTCTCGTTGACTGTCATGTCAATACTAGAGAAATCCAGCTCTAAATCCTACCCTCATCCTAGCCTTAGGATATGAGTCGCCGTACTCACACTTAACGTCCTGCCATGGACATATCTTCTGAAGGTGAGAAAATACTTAGAAGGGGGAGGGGGTTGAATAAGTATGAAGATAAAACTTAGAAATAAAAATTCAAGGATTTTTATCCTGGTTCGTTGAACTCAACTACTCCAGTCCACCCTATCTAGAGTGATTTGCCTTTCTCAAACAAGGACTTAATCCACTATTTAATCAACTGATTACAATAGTAAGCACTAAGAACAACTGTTCAAAGTCTTCTCAAGAACTACTGATCCTAACTGGATCTTCTTAAGGTTCTCTTACAATCAAATGTAATAATAAATACAAGTGTTAAACTGTTTCTAATAAAGCTTTATCACAACTATGATTTTTCACTTAAGATGAAGAACAATGAAATAATTCTAGCAAGAATGTATGAATTTTATGAGAGTTTTGTAATGAATTCTTTTCAAGTGTTTCGTCAACTGAAGAAGATGAATGGAGACTTGCTTTTATAGGCACAGTGATCCAAGAGCTTTTCACATTGAGAATAGTGTACCAAAAAGGTCTGAGCCTTTTTGTCTTCACATCATGTGACCTTTCCTAGAAGAAGAATGCACAGAGAAATCCTTTTGTCTGTGTTCTTGTGTCTAGCATAAATAACGAAAGAGTCGTTTGGTTATTCCAACGGACATAATCTTTGAATTCTTCTTCAACAATTTTCAGCAAGAATCATCAGAGTCTAAATTGGTCAGAGCCTTCTGATGTTCATCAGAGTTTTGCTGAATCAGAGTCTTTGCAGCAAGTGTGCTTTCAGCGTGTATAAGTTCAGAGCAGAGTTTTGGTTCAGATCCTCAGTACTGGCAGCGTTAGTACTATCAGAGTTTTCTGAAGTAACTGTGCTTGAAGACTCTTCATACAGAATTCTCATTGCTTCAGATGCTTCTGGCTTTTGCTTCAGATTCTTCTGCAGCTTCTGCTTCTGATTCTTCTGTAGCTTCTACTTCAGATTCTTCTGGAGGCAGCGCTCAGAATCTTCTGGAGGCAGCATTCAGAATCTTCTAAGAGATGCTTCTGACGCCTCAGAGCCTTGCATATTTCTTATGTTTCAGATCTAATTTGCTTCTGGAGTGATATTTACTTTAACATCTGCAGCAAACATTCTCAAGCAAATTTTAGAGTATATAATTCTTTAATACAAAATTTCATAATAGTTATCATCAAAACATAGAGATATTATTAAGAACCAATCTGTGTTCTAACAATCTCCCCCTTTTTGATGATGACAAAAACATCAAAAAATTTGTTCAATAGAAAAGAAAATAATTATAACTCCCCCTGAGATGATGAATCTCCCCCTGAATTGAATACTAAGAAGAAATAAAAACTTCCCTTTTTGCATGAGTATTCCTTTCATAATCAGGGCCTGAATGTTCTAAACATTCAATCTTGCATGTTTCAGAGTCAGAGTCTGATAAGTTAAATATGATCTGGGAGTCTCAGAGTTTCTTTTAAAGAATATGTCAGATTTATCAAATGTTCTGAAACACTAAGAGTTTACGTTAGTTAGAATTGATATATCTGAAGTCTCATTTAGGTAGAGTTTATTTAAACAGTCAGATCTATTTTCTCCCCCTTTTTTGTCATAATCAAAAAGTAAAAAAAACTTTAAAAGACAAATAAAAGGAAATACAGAAAAGATAAATCAGGTAGAGAAAACATTGAGTCATTCATTCATTCAGAGCAAAAGATACAAAACATCAGATAAGATTCAAATACATGTGCAAACATCAGATTAAAAAATAAACGAAGTTTGTTTGGACAAGATCATCTTCAACAGGTTAGTGATCTCAGAGGAAGATTGTTCTTGCTTTGACATCCACTTAGCCATGGTTTCATTCTTATGATCTTGCTTGGACATCCATTGAGCCATGTCTTCAGACTTCTGATCTTGCTTGGCCATCCATGACTTAATCTCAGATTCACCAGCTTCCAGAACTGCAATCTTATCTTCAAGATCTGGATTTTCTTTCTTGACCTTAGATGAAGAAGGTGGGGCAGAGCCTGAAGCAGGAACAAAGTCAATTTCCATAGGAGATGCAGAGTCAGGAGCTACAGATCCAGAGGGATGTTCCACAAGAGTCATAGCCAGAGGGTTTTCTTCAGATGCAGATTCAGCATTCACTTATGTATCACATACTTCAGAGGATGAAGGAGCATCTTCAAGAAGCAATGGTGCAGATCTTTTAATAGTCCAGATCAAACTTCTAGCAGTCTCAGTAAATTTAAGCTTCGCATCATCAGAACATACATTCTTCAGATTTGATGCTACAATATTGAATCTGTTGATGAAGCTATTCCAAATAGCATCAGATTCATTTGCATCCATTGTTGATAAGCACTTCCTCTGAACAGAGCCTAAATGCATCTCTATTTCTTTCATAAAACTTGTAAATAAATGATCAACATTCAGCCTAGGTTTTGGTTTTAGAAGGGTTTCCAATGTGAGTGGCTTGGGTTGAGGTGAAGGTGGAATGGTGAATTTTGGAATGATGACCAGAGGGCGAGGGTAGAAGGGTATGGATGGAGAATCAGATGAAATGACAGTTTTTGATCTGATTAAAGCATTCAACAAAGATGGATTTGCATTTGATGCATAGGAAATAACATCAAATGTGGTAGAAGTGTAAGGAATGAACGCAGATTTATCAGATAAAAGAGATTCTGATGAAATCATTTTTGGCAGTTCTTTTATATATGTTTGGAGAACAGATGGTAGAATAATGGAAAGCTTGGGTTTAAAAGGGGTGATAGTGTCAGATGGTTCAATTCTGGTGTAGAAATTTTTGAATTTGAAACCAGAGGGAAGTTTGTCAGAGGATGATGGTTTACACGAGGCAAAGGATACACACTCAGATGTCCTTGGCTTAGGTGTTGGAATGGGATTGGGAATGAGAAGTTCAGAAGAAATAGATGGTTCTGGTTGGTTAACTACAAAAGTTCTGAGAGAGGGAGGTGAAAGAATATCTAGGTGGATATCAGATTCAGTTGAGTTTGAGGATGTGGTTGGGGTACAGGACGTAGAGGACACTTAAAAAACAGTTTGGAGAGGTGTAACGTTTAGAACCTCTATCTCAGGTATATTTGTTTCAGAAGGGTTGGTTGGTTCTGAATGATTCTCAGAAGGTTTTGATGAAGGTTCAGATACAGGTGGTTCAGATACAACTTGTTCAGATGCAATAGGATCAGATGCAACTGGATCAGATTGTATAGGTCCAGATGAGTTTGATTGTTGTTTTTCTGGTTGTTGTTGTGGTGTAGATTGTTTTGTTGGTTTTGTTATAGGTGGTGGAGTTTGATTTGCTGGTGTTGTTGTTGTTGTTGGTTCAGATGATGGAATAACAGAAGTTTTTAGTGGAGTAGTGGAAATAGGATCAAATGATTTTTGTGGGGAAGGAATTTTTGATGGTTCAGATTTTTGGGATGGAGCAGGAATAGATTGTTTTTGAGTAGAAGGGGGTTTTGGAATAGAACTAAATGTTAATTCATTTAAAACAATTTTAGAGAAAGAAGATACAGATGTTTTAGTACCTTTAGTCTTGATAGGCTTTGGGGGAACAGAAGGAACTTCTCCAGAAGCTTTTCTTTTGATCTGCTTCTGTGGCTTGTCAGCAACTTTTGGCTTCTTCTGATCAGCAACTTCTTCTGCCTCTGATTGACCTATTTTCCTTGTGTTCTCATTGTATACATCAGGAATTGGTTCTCTTACTCTTTTCAGAATGTCTGCAGGAATGGGAGTCCCATCTGCTTTGCATGAATCAATATATCTCAAAATTATATCCCTTGGTTCTTCAGCACCAAACAGTGGAAAGTTTTCAACTGGAATTCGCTTTTGACTGATTTCAGAAATATTCAGCTTTTTGGGTGCAGATGTGAGTTCCTCTACAATTTTTAGTCTCTGAAGACTCTTTGCATTCAGAGGTTTTCCAACAATAGATTCAAGTTCATCCTTTACTCCAGCTTCATACAGAGCAGTCACCAGACCATTCTCTGTCAGAATGTCTGAAATCAACCTTCCAAAGGGGATCCATGTTCTGATCTTCTGACCCTTATCCTTTACATATTCTCTTGAAGCATTGATATGGTTCCATAAATGCATAAACAAAATGTAAGGAAGATCTACCTTAGTGCTCTGACTTAAACAGTACATGAAGTAGAGTTGTTCATTGTTCACGTAATCTGGAGAATTGGTAGATTTTCTATGATGGACGCATCCCAGAAAAATCTTTGCCCAAATTTTATAGTCAGGCTTCAGATCCTTAAATTTGTTAGAGGCTGGTCCAGAAGAGATGACTTCCTCATAAACTTCCTCCATGTCTACACGCCCAGCTGGCAGATGACATACTCCATCAGTCTCCTCATACCCTATGAGTTTCCTGATCAGATCTTCAGTAATTATAATCTCCTTACCCAGAACAGAAGACAAGATGAATATTGGATAAACAGATGCATGTATCCAGAATTCTTTCACCAGATGAGGGTAAGCTGGTCCAAATAATCTGTCAAAGTATTTGACCCAGCCTTGAGCATCAATTATTGAACGAAATTCAAACCCATTTTCAGCTAACGAATCAAATTCCACCATTGATTCACATAGAACTTCAAGTTTGTCAACAGGAGTTAACAACGTCCTTTTAGGTACAGTGAATGGAGTCACACCCATATTTGCAGAAGTAACTGCAACCATGGTTGATTGATACTGAGCTGCTGTAGAAGATGAAGTTGCCATTGAAGAGGATGAAGATGATTTTGATGAAGGTTTAGGGTTTTTGTGAAGAGAGAATAGAAGACAGAAATGCATAAACTTGCTTGTGATGTGAAAAGTGTGAAATTGGTGTGAGATGTGGTATTTATAGAAAACACTTAAGACACTCAAACAGACATACAAAGCACGTTTACACATAGCATTTAATGACAATTAATGAAAGAGAATAAAAATCATTTCAAGCATTAATTGATTCTGACAAATTAGGGGAAAATCAAGATTTTCACTATTCAAACCATACCTCAAATGTCTCTTCAGTAGTGTACACGCTATCTTTTCAGATTCAGAGTGACACGTGTTTGCTTGCATGTGCTTCTGAATTCTCTTGAGAAATGAAACGTTAGCCAATGTTCAGATCCTCTAAGATTGGTTAGTTCAGATACACACAAATAAAAATAAATCAAATAAATAGCAGATGAAATACTTCAGAGTTTTAAACATTTTGCATCTGAGAATTTTGCTTATGATAAATATCATTCTGGATAAAAATCCATACCAATATTTTTCAGAATAAATTTGAACCTATCTTCAGCAAGAGGTTTTGTGAAAATATCTGCCCATTGATGATCTGTATCAACAAAGGCTAAGTTTATAATTCCCTTCTGAACATAGTCTTTGAAGAAATGATGTTTAATTTCTATATGTTTTGCCTTAGAGTGTAAAATGGGGTTTTTAGACAAACATATAGCAGAAGTATTATCACAGAATATAGAAATGTTACTTTCAAATATCTGATAGTCTTCTAGCTGACTTTTCATCCAGAGCATCTGCGTGCTACATCCAGCAGTAGCAATATATTCTGCCTCTGTAGTTGATAGTGCAATTGTGGGTTGCTTCTTGCTGTACCAAGAGATTAGATTTCTTCCTAGAAATTGACAACTTCCAGAAGTACTTTTTCTTTCCACTCTGTCTCCAGCGTAATCAGCATCACAGAATCCAACTAATTTGAAATCATCAGATTTTCTGTAACACAAACCCACATTAGAAGTACCTTTCAGATACCTTAGAATCCTCTTAACAGCTGTTAAGTGTGATTCTCTAGGATCTGATTGGAATCTTGCACACAAGTATACACTGAACAAAATGTCAGGTCTAGAAGCAGTTAAGTAGAGAAGAAATCCTATCATACCTCTGTAGAGTTTCTGATCTACTTTCTTACTTACCTCTTCCTTGCCTAGTGTACTAGTTGGATGCATGGGAGTCTTTGCCATCTTACTATCTATCATGTTAAATTTCTTCAGAAGTTCTTTAACATATTTGGTCTGATGAATGTAAGTGCACTCTGGAGTTTGGTTGACTTGAATTCCCAGAAAGAATCTCAATTCTCCCATCATGCTCATTTCAAATTCTGCCTGCATACATTGAGCAAACTCCTTTCCCAGCATGACATTGGTAGATCCAAATATAATATCATCCACATATATTTGACAAATTAGAAGATCTTTCTTAAATGTTTTACATAAGAGTGTTGTGTCCACTTTGCCTCTGATGAAATTTTTCTCCAGAAGAAAATTGCTTAACCTCTCATACCAAGCTCTGGGAGCTTGTTTTAAACCATAAAGAGATTTCTTTAATTTAAAAACATGTTCTGGAAATTTTTCACTCTCAAAACCAGGAGGTTGGTGAACATAAACTTATTCTTCTATAATACCATTTAGAAAGGCACTTTTAACATCCATCTGATATAGAGTGATGTTAAATTGTGCAGCAAAGGAAATGAGTAAACGAATAGACTCTAACCTTGCTACAGGAGCATAAGTCTCTATATAATCAATTCCTTCTTGCTGGCTGTAACCTTGAGCAACTAGCCTTGCCTTATTTCTTTCAACTTCTCATTTCTCATTAAGCTTGTTTCTGAAGACCCATTTGGTTCCAATTACGTTGAATCCTTTTGGTCTTGGAACTAAATCCCACACATCATTTCTTGTGAATTGATTTAGCTCTTCTTGCATGGCAATAATCCAGTCATTGTCTTGCAGGGCTTCGTCCATAGAGGTTGGTTCAATTACTGACACCAATCCAAATAATGATGCTTCAGATGATCTGAGGAAGGATCTTGTTCTGATAGGGTCATCCTTCTTTCCAATGATCATATCCTCTGGATGAGAGGCTTTGATTCTGGAAGATGATCCTCTAACAGTTGATTCTTCAGAAATTTTTAAGTTGTTCATCTGAGAAGTCAAAGGAATTGCATCTGGCATTGCTTCAGGTTCCTTCACTTGAGCTTTGTCTGCCTCTGAGCCTTCAGAGTCTGTGAGATTTACTTCTCTATCTGTAGAACTTTCAAAATGCTTTGGCTTTTCAATGCCAAGCTTATCATCAAATCTAACATGAATAGATTCTTCCACAATCTGTGTTTCAGTATTGTATACTCTGTAGCCTTTAGAGCGTTCAGAATACCCAAGCATGAAACACTTCTGCGCTTTAGAATCAAACTTGTTTAGATTTTCTTTAGTATTCAACATATAGCAAATACATCCAAAAGGATGGAAATATGAAATGTTGGGCTTTCTGTTCCTCCACAATTCATAGGGAGTCTTTTCCAGAAGAGGTCTTACAGACACTCTGTTCTGAATGTAACATGTTGTGTTGATTGCTTCTGCCCAAAAGTGCTTTGCCAGATTAGTCTCATTGATCATGGTTCTGGCCATTTCTTGTAGAGTTCTATTTTTCCTCTCTACAACCCCATTCTGTTGTGGAGTTCTAGGACAGGAAAAATCATGAGCAATGTCATTTTCATTAAAATATTTTCAGGAAAAATCATGAGCAATGCCATTTTCATTAAAATATTTTTCAAAATATTTGTTTTCAAATTCACCACCATGATCACTTCTGACTTTTATAATTTTGAAATCTTTTTCATTCTGGACTTGTTTGCAGAAGTCAAAAAACACAGAATGTGACTCATCCTTGTGTTTTAGGAACTTTACCCATGTCCATCTGCTGTAGTCATCAACAATGACTAATCCGTACTTCTTGCCTCTGATGGATGCAGTTTTCACTGGTCCAAACAGATCAATGTGAAGTAATTCTAATGGTCTTGAGGTTGAAACAACATTTTTAGATTTAAAGGAAGATTTTGAAAACTTTCCCTTTTGACATGCTTCACAAAGAGCATCTGAGTTGAACTTCAACTTAGGAAGTCCTCTGAGCAGATTGAGTTTATTAATCTGAGATATACGTCTCATATTAATATGCCCCAATCTTCTGTGCCAGACCCATTGCTCATCATTAACAGACAAGAGGCATTTAACATTTTGAACTTTAAGTTCTGAAAGATTTATTTTGTAAATGTTGTTCTTCCTCTTTCCATTGAATAGGATTGAGCCATCCTTCTGACTAACAGCTTTACAACATTGTTGATTAAAGATTATATCATAACCATTGTCACTTAATTGACTTATGGACAATAGATTATGCTTTAATCCTTCTACAAGAAGAACATTAGATATAGAGGGAAGGTTACCATTACCAATAGTACCAGAGCCAATGGTCTTGCCCTTCTGATTCCCTCCAAACTTCACTTCTCCTCCAGATTTAAGCTCCAGGCTTTGGAACATAAACCTTTCTCCCGTCATGTGACGTGAGCAGCCAGAGTCCAGGTACCATGACTGGCGTCTTGACTTTTCTGCTAAAAACATCTGCAACAGGGATAATCTTATCCTTAGGTACCCAGATCTTTTTGGGTCCTTTTTGGTTAGTTGCCTTGAAAGTTGGTCTGAACTTCTGTCTTTTTACAACAGTATTGTTCTGACTTTCTTTTGGCTTAAACACAAGAACGTTCTGATCAGAACTTGTGTGTTTAATGTCATTCAGATGACCAAACTTGAAATGAGAGTACAAGGGAGTTTTCTTGATAACAAGTTTATCAACATGCATTGGATTTAAATCCTTTCAAGAAGAGGATTCATATCCAATTCCTTTCCTGTTATTTCTGCTAACCCCATAGATCATAGTAGCCATCTTGCTTCTGTCTATGCTTTTAGCAAGAAATTTTTGAAAGCTAAAGTCATATTCTTCTAAAATATTTTTGCATTTAGACTTACTTTCAGATTCAGAATTTTGTTGAGCTATTTCAAAATTAGATTTTATTTTTAAATTGTTTTCTTTTTAATTTGATTATAATTTTTCAGGACTTCAGATAAGACTTTAATAAGCTCTTCCCTGGTGAGATCAAAAAGTACCTCTTCTGAGTCAGATTCAGAATCAGACTCAGATCCAGATGATTCTTCATTCTGATCTTCAATGCCAGCCATCAGAGCCATGTTGGCGCATTCATCTTCAGAATCTGATGAGGATCCAGATTCATCAGAGTCATCCCAAGTTGCCATTAGAACCTTCTTCTTTTTGTCAAACTTCCTTTTTGGCTTTTCTTTAATAAGCTTTGGACATTCACTCTTGTAATGGCCAGGTTCTTTGGATTTAAAGCAGACAACTTCCTTCTTTCAAGATCTTTTTGGTCTAGAGGACTCCTTGCGCTGATCTGGTCTTTTGAAGTTCTTGAACTTCCTTTGCTTGTGCTTCCAGAGTCTGTTGATTCTTCTAGACAACAAAGATAGTTCATCTTCTTCTTCTTCAAAAGATTCTTCAGAGCTTTCCTCTAACACCTGCAAAGCTTTCACAGATTTGTTAGATTTTAAGGCAATAGATTTACCTTTATTTTGAGGCTCATCTTCCTCAAGTTCAATTTCATGACTCCTTAGTGAGCTGATTAACTCTTCCAGAGTGATCTTGTTCAGATCCTTGGCAAGCTTCAGAGCAGTGACCATAGGTCTCCATCTGATAGGCAGGCTTCTAATGATCTTCTTCACATGATCAGCAGTTGAGTAGCCCTTGTCCAGAACTTTTAGACCAGCTGTAAGAATCTGGAATCTAGAGAACATAGTTTCTATGGACTCAGATTCTTCCATCTTGAACGCTTCATACTTCTGTATTAACGCCAGAGCCTTGGTCGCTTTTACTTGAAGGTTTCCTTCATGAGTCATTTTCAAGGACTCAAACATGTCAAATGCAGTTTCTCTATTTGTGATCTTTTCATACTCAGTGTGAGATATTGCATTTAACAATATTGTTCTAGCCTTGTGGTGATTTCTAAACTCCTTCTTTTGGGATTCTGTCATAGATTTTCTATCTACTTTCTTGCCATTCCCATCTATGGGATGAACATATCCATCTATGACCAAATCCCATAAATCAGCATCATAACCAAGGGAAAAAACTTTCAATCATGTCTTTCCAATAATCAAATTTCTCCCCATCAAACATAGGGGGTTTTGTACTAATTCTGTCTCTTTCTTCATATTTGTTGGATGTTGAAGCACCAGCCATAGTAACAACCAAATATATATCAAAGTTTTTCTCAATGGATCTTTTCTGTCACTGTGAAGTGGTAGCACACACAGAACCGGAGCTCTGATGCCAACTGAAGGTGAGAAAATACTTAGAAGGGGGGGTTGAATAAGTATGAAAATAAAACTTAGAAATAAAAACTCAAGGATTTTTATCCTGGTTCGTTGAACTCAACTACTCCAGTCCACCCTATCTAGAGTGATTTGCCTTTCTCAAACAAGGACTTAATCCACTATTTAATCAACTGATTACAATAGTAAGCACTAAGAATAACTGTTCAAAGTCTTCTCAAGAACTACTGATCCTAACTGGATCTTCTTAAGATTCTCTTACAATCAAATGTAATAATAAATATAAGTGTTAAACTGCTTCTAATAAAGCTTTATCACAACTGTGATTTTTCACTTAAGATGAAGAACAATGAAATAATTCTAGCAAGAATGTATGAATTTTATGAGAGCTTTGTAATGAATTCTTTTCAAGTGTTTCGTCAACTGAAGAAGATGAATGGAGACTTGCTTTTATAGGCACAGTGATCCAAGAGCTTTTCACGTTGAGAATAGTGTACCAAAAAGGTCTGAGCCTTTTTGTCTTCACATCAAGTGACCTTTCCTAGAAGAAGAATGCACAGAGAAATCCTTTTTGTCTGTGTTCTTGTGTCTAGCATAAATAAGGAAAGAGTCGTTTGGTTATTCCAACGGACATAATCTTTGAATTCTTCTTCAACAATTTTCAGCAAGAATCATCAGAGTCTAAATTGGTCAGAGCCTTCTGATGTTCATCAGAGTTTTGCTGAATCAGAGTCTTTGCAGCAAGTGTGCTTTCAGCGTGTATAAGTTCAGAGCAGAGTTTTGGTTCAGATCCTCAGTACTGGCAGCATTAGTACTATCAGAGTCTTCTGAAGTAACTGTGCTTGAAGACTCTTCATATAGAATTCTTCATTTCTTCAGATGCTTCTGGCTTTTGCTTCAGATTCTTCTGTAACTTCTGCTTCAGATTCTTCTGGAGGCAGCGTTCAGAATCTTCTAAGAGATGCTTCTGATGCCTCAGAGCCTTGCATATTTCTTATGTTTCAGATCTAATTTTCTTCTGGAGTGATATTTACTTTAACATCTGCAGCAAACATTCTCAAGCAAATTTTAGAGTATATAATTCTTTAATACAAAATTTCATAATAGTTATCATCAAAACATAGAGATATTATTAAGAACCAATCTGTGTTCTAACATCTTCATCATAGCCTTAGGATCTGAGTCACCGTACTCACACTTAGTGTCGTGCCATGGACATTCTCTTTTACACCTTCTTCCTAGCCTTAGGATCAGGAGTCGCCGCACTCCACGTAAGTTCCCTCTGTGGATACTTACTCACGCTTTTTCACCTTAATTTCAACGTAGATTCAAAGTCGCCGCACTCCACATAAGTGTCTCACTATGAACACTTACTTCCCCCTAGAACCTTGACCACAGTCAAGAAGTTCCTCACCCTCTTTGAGGGGAACTACGAATACTCTGATTCCATTCCCGTCAAGATATGTAGGCACAAGATGCAATTTCTTGGCGAGTGTACTTAATACTAACCCCTTAGGTCTCCCTTCAACCCTTTAGCATACCTTTAACAAATAGATAACGAATAACACATATAAAACAAGAGGTTCCTGTAGAGTACTACAAATGCTTAGGATGCTAATACCTTCCCTAAGTTTAACCAACTCCCGAACCCTAGATCTCCCCGCATTGTGTTTACAATGCAAGTTATGTTTTTCTTTCTTTAACCTTTCCTTCGGGTAAATCAAAGACCGGTTGTGAATTCAAATATGTGTGATTCAAGTTAATCAATAGTTTAATATCCGATTTTCACCGCAACACCCTTGATCCAACGTCAAGTGGCACTTTCAAACTTATAAGTCGAGTGCCTTTTGCCTTGCAGTCCACCTTTTTTCGCAACCAATTCGATTTAATTCTTTTTTCAAACTATTTTCTTAAACAAATAACGAAAGAAGAAGATTCTTGGAGTCTATCATTCCTTGAATCTTCGAATGAATGGCTCTTGAGGCACATTCTTTGGGTTGTTATTCATTCACCCTTTCATCTTAAAACACCTAATCTCTATTCAAACATTTTCGTAATCAAACTCATGAAAGAAGGAGATTTTTGGAGTCTAGCTTTCCTTGAATATTCAAATGAATAGCTCTTGAGGCACGCCCCTTGAGTTGCTATTCATTCAATATTTCGAATTCAAAATATTCAACCTTTCTCCAAGCATTTTCAATCAACTCCTGAAAGAATTGAGTTCTTGGAATCTCGCATTCCTCGGATTTTTTAGTGACAGCTTTCGAGGAACGCCCCTTGGGTTGTTTGTCAGTCAATCTTTCATTTTCCAACTCAAACTTCAAACTCAAATCAAACCCTCTCTTTTCGTGGTCATCTCCACGAACTACAAACACTCTGATTCTTCATTCATTTCTGAATGTAAGATACGTAGGCACAAGATTAAGATGATCTTGGCAAACACAATTCTATCCATCTTCTGTTTCCCCTCTATCCTTTCCCGTAGTCGAACTACGAAAGCTCTAATTTATCATTCTCATCTGAATGAGCATATGCAGGAACAAGAGCCCAAATTCTTGGCGATCACCCAATCCTATAACCACCCATTTCCCCTAGCATAGTTATCCTTTTATCGTACCAATTCACATTTACCATTGAGAAGAAAATAAACAAGCTTAGATAACGCCCATCGCACATTGTAATAAGAGGTTCCCATTGAGTACAATAGACGTGAGGGGTGGTAATACCTTCCCCTTTCATAACCGACTCCCAAACCCGAAACATCGGTTACGAAGGTCGTGTTCCTGTCCTTTCGTTTTAAAAGGTTTTCTCGACATTTTCCTTTCCCGTCTATTCGTGATAAATAAATTTCAGTGGCAACCCTGTCGAACCGCATTCCACGTCTTTAGCGTGAGGGTCGTGTTTCTGAATTATCTCTATGAGATTTTTCGAGGTGCGACAGTGTGCATTAATTATATGATGCTTAAACAAACATCTTGCAAAGATCACTTTCCTTTATTGTTCACTGACCATATGCTTGAATATTTGACTTGTAAAATTCGTTGTAGTTTTCTTGATGGTTTTTCAAGTTACTTTCAAGTCCATATAGCACTGGAGGACCAAGATAATACCAGTTTCACACACTCTTTTGGCATGTTTTCTTATTGAAAGATGTCATTCAATCAGTGTAATTCACTCAGAACCTTCCAACAGTGAATGATTAGTATTTTTATTGATTTTACAAAAAATTACATAGAATATTTTAGGGATGACTTCATTGTTCATGGTCATGTTTTGATACTTGTATGGAAAGTATAGATAATTTTTTTTTAAATATTCACTGAAACTAACCTTGTTCTAAATCATAAAAAAATGTCATTTTATGGTAGCGTAGTGCATAATTTTAAAATATGTGATTGGTAGGCCACAAGTACACAATTTATATCATGTATTAAAAATACCGTCCAACCGATACTTGTTATGATTACTGATTATTTTTATGTTTTTGCTATCTAAAAGAAGTTACTTAGTTAATAGAAGAATTTTTTAATTAATTTAACTTTGCAAAAAAAAAAAGTCGTGTAATTATGATTCCTTACTATTTATAAATAGTATAATATTGTGAATCGGATGTCTTGAAACAAAATATAAACGGTTTCTTTGTGATCAAGAAACACACAAGGGTTAGGGTTAACAAAGATATTAAGGTAAAACAACAAGGATTGATTATAAACTCCTATTCTTTTCTTACTCTTAGAACAAGATTACAAGTATACAAGAATAACAAAGTAACCTCTCTCTCTCTCTCTCTCTCTCTCTCTCTCTCTCTCTCTCTCTCTCTCTCTCTCTCTCTCTTGAAATTAGGATTTTATCTTCCTATTTTTCCTTATGCCAAGATTGTGAAACTAACATCCTATTTATAAGAAAAATAGCGCACTAACCTAATGGGCTTTTTAATAATTATCCATTACAAGTTAACTTAGGGTACAAGCTAACTTAAACAACTGATTTTAAAAGCAAGGCCCAATTCAATAAGCTAACAACCCTAGCAATATTGACTAATGCATGTTAGGACAAACTTCGACTACAACACGCATTACTCCGACAACAGCATACGAACATACTTCGACCTCATGCTTAATACTTGTCGAACCAGAAGCTATCCTTCGACCATACTAGAGTTAGATCCAACATCTCACACATCTCCACCTTGGATCTAACTCTATAACATCAAGAAACTAGCTTTCTTCATGCAGCTTTATCAACTGCATACAGTGGAAAAGCTTGCAACTAGGCAACGTCTTGGTGATCATATCAGCAGTATTATGATCTGTCGAAACCTTTAGCACTTGGACTTCTCCATGCTCGATTACCCCTCTGACGAAATGCAGCCTCACATCAATGTGCTTGGTTTGCTCATGATAGGCTGAATTCTTCGAAAGGTGTATTGCAGTTTGACTATCACATTTAACAATGATAACTCGACCTTGAAGTTTTAGCTCCTTTGCAAAACCTTCAAGCCATAATGCTTCCTTCACATCTTCAGTTAGGGCAATATATTTCACTTTAATGGTTGATAAGACAACGACCTTCTGGAGTGTTGCTTTCCAACTAATTGTTGTCCCAAACATAGTAAACACATATCCAGAAATAGATTTTTTTGAACCCATACACCCTGCATAATCAGAGTCGACATATCCTTCGATTGCTGCTTTACTATCTTCACCCAAGGCTCCACCATAAATTAGGACTCTATTCGGAGACCCACTTATGTACCTTAAAATCCACTTCAATGCTTGCCAGTAAGCCTTTCCAAGATTCGCCATGTACCTGCTTACAAGACTTACTACATATGCTATGTCGGGTCTAGCACAGACCATAACATACATCAAAGAACCTACTTGTTAGCATATGGAATGCTATTCATATAAGTTCTTTCAACATCAGTGTTGGGACACTGATCTATACTCATATTGAATTGAGGGTTTGTTGGAGTCACAACAAAATTTGAATTCGACATACCAAACTTTTCGAGAACCTTCCGTAGGTATGCCTCTTGAGATAAGCATAATTTTGACTGCTTTCTATCTCTTCAGATGTCAATCCCAAGAAACCTGAACTCAGCTCCCAAATCTTTCATGTCGAACTCCTTATTGAGGTCAGCCTTCACCCTCATTACCTCTTTGACATTGTTGCTTGCTATTAGAATATCATCCATATAGAGCAACAAAATAACAAATGAATTACCTGGTTGAAATCTGAAGTAAACACAGTGGTCGAACTGACTTCTGATGAAACTTATGTGTGCCATGAACTTGTCGAATCTCCTATTCCACTCTCGAGGAGATTGTTTCAGTCCATATAAGGATCTATTCAGCTTGCACACATAATCTTCCTTCCCCTTTTCTACATACCCTTCAGGTTTCCTCATCAGGATTGTTTCATCTAAATCACCATACAAGAACGCAGTCTTCACATCCATCTGTTCTAGTTCAAGGTCGAACTGTGCCACTGTGGCAAGCAACATTCAAATGAATCTGTGCTTCACAACCGGAGAGAATACATCATTAAAGTCGACACATTCTTTGTGAGTGAACCCCCTAGCAACCAATCTTGCCTTATATCTCTTCGACGCCACTCCTTCGATTCCTTCCTTAACATTGAAAATCCATTTACAACTGACTAACCTGGCTCCAGGAGGTTTCTTAATCAGTTCCCAGGTGTTGTTATCATGAAGAGATTTCATCTCATCATCCATGGCCTTTAGCCATTCAGTCTTATTTTGATTCCTCATAACTTCCTTATAGTCTCTAGGTTCTTCATTTAGAACCTCACTTGTAGAGATTAAGGCATAAGCTATAAGATCTTTATACCCAAGTCTCTTAGGTGGCTTGATGACTCTCCACAACCTGTATCTAGCTAGTAGACAGTCATTATCAGTCTCCTCATCTTCGATAACATCTTCTGCGTCTTCTTCGACTTCATCTAGGGTACACAATTCAATATCAACATGCTCCACCTCAACAGAAATCTCTCTCTGTTCCAGATCTTCGTCAGCATCATCAATTTTCTTGAAAGGCATCTCTGCTTCATTAAAAACTACATCTCTACTGGTGACACACCTCCTGTGACCTGGCTCTAGGCACCATAGCCTATAAGCTTTGACTCTTTCAGGGTATCCCATGAACATGCATTTCAGAGCTCTAGGTTCGACCTTGTCTTGCCTAATATGAGCATAGGCCACACAACCAAATACTCTCAGTCTGTCGAGACTAGGTGAATGTCCCGACCAAACTTCTTCAGGTGTCTTCATTCCCAACGCAGTCGAGGGACATCTATTTATCAGGTAAGCTGTTGTCGAAACAACCTCCGCCCACAACACCTTCTTCAATCCAGCTCTAACCAACATGCATCTAACCTTTCAAGGATTGTTCGATTGAATCTCTTAGCTAAGCCATTTTGTTAAGGAGTACCTACTACAGTCTTAGCCTTGCAATGACAGACTCAACACAGTAACTGTCGAATGCTTCGTTGCATAATTCAAGGCCATTATCGGTTCTTAACCTCTTAACCTTTCAGCCAGTTCAAGTTTCGACCAGAATCTTCCAACTTTTGAAATTTTCAAAATTTTCATCCTTCGTCTTCTGAATGAATACCCATAGCTTTATGGAATAGTCATCAAGATGGATAGAAAATTCCTTACACCTGAGTGTGAAGGATTCCTTGCAGGCCCCCAAAGATCAGCATGAATGTAATTCAGAGATCCATGTGTTCTTTGCTTGCCTTTGTTAAACTTCGTCCTACAGGATTTACCAAATATACAAGATTCACAAAAATCCAACTTTTCGACTTTGTCACCTCCTAGCAGGTTCTGCTTCCCCAATTCGACCAGGCCTCTTTCGTTGACATGGCCCAATCTCATATGCCATAATCCTGTCTTCGACACAGGTTTTGTGGATGCAACATTTGTTGAACCACTTACAACCTCAGCCTCAAGGGTATAGAAGCCTTGTTTCTTCACGCCTCTCAAGAATTCCTTCGACCCCTTCATGACTCTTAGGATACTTTTCTCCCCTTGAAAAACGTATCCCTTTCTGTCGAATTCACCAAGAGAAATCAAATTTCTCTTCAAGTCAGGTACATACCTGACTTCAGTCAATAACCTTATTGACTCATCATGGATCTTGAATCTTACAGATCCAATACCTGCAATTTTGCAAGATTTGTTGTTTCCCAGCAACACAGATCCACAATCTTGATCACATAGTGTTAGAATACATATTGATGTTTAATATATCTCTATGTTTTGATGATAACACTAATGAAATTTTGTATTAATAAAATATATACTCTAATTTTGTTCAAGTGTTTTTGTTTCAGATATTAAAATAAATATTCTTATGGAAGCAAAAATGCATCTGAACATTACTCTACACTAAGCTCTGAAGCATCAGAAGCAAGTGATCAGAAGACTCTGAGCGTTGCCAGAAGAGACTCTGAAGTAGAAGCTGCAGAAGATTCTGAAGCAGAAGCTGTAGAAGACTCTGAAGCGTAGTTAAAGAATTTGTATGAAGAGTTTCAAGCATTGTTTTAACCAGACTCTGAAAGTAATTTACGCTACAAGTACAGAGGCTCTGTTATTCAAACTCTGCTCTGATTGATATTCACGCTGAAGCACATTGGCTGCAAAACTCTGATAACATCATGACTATGATGTTGATAACTTTGAGACAGAAGATTGTTGAAGAAGATTTTATTCAAAGATATATCCGTTGGCATATTCCAAACGACTCTTTCCTTATTCATGTATGGCACAGGAAATCAGACAAAAGGTATTTGTCTGAACATTCCTCTTCTGGGAAAGCTAAAGTCAATAGAAGACAAAACAACTACATCTACTCTGCTACGCACAGTCTTCAAGCATTGGACCTTCTACTCTATAAAAGAATGTCTTCAACAACATTTCAAAGTTGACGAATCATTGATAAAATCAAATTGAAAACTACTCTCAAGCTCTCATACAATTTATTTCATAAACAGAATAGTTTTTATTCGTTCTTAATCTAAGTGTAAAAATCACAGTTTGTGATATAGCTTTTTAGAAGCATCTTTAACACTTGTTAGTTTACATTTATTTGTAAAAGGTTCCTTAAGAAGACCAAGTTGTGGTCAGGATTTCTTGAGAAGACTAAGACAGTTGTTCTTAGTGGTTGACACTGTAATTTGTTTGAATATAGTGGATTAAGTCCTTGTTGAGAAAGGCAAATCACCTTGGTAGGGTGGACTTGATTAGTTGAGTTCAATGAACCAGGATAAAAATACTGTGTTGTTTTTATTGCCATAATTATTTCAAAACCCTTATTCAACCCCACTTCTAAGTATTTTTTCCACCTTCACATAGCTCCTCGAATAATTCTTTGTTTGGAGTCATGTGCCAAGTGCAACCTGAATCCATAATCCACTCTTTTCTCGAGTCGCCACTTGAAACCACAAAAACATCAGATGAGTCGAAGTCATCTTGAACAATGGCTGCATTGCCATTACCTCCATGATCTTTCAGGCGTTCAAGGCAAACCTTTCTTGTGTGACCCTCCTTCTTACAGTGATAACATCGAATACCAGATGTTTCGCCATTATAAGATTTCTGTTGACTTTTACCTTTCTTCTTGTCAAACTTACCATCCTTTCGCAAGAATTTTCTCTTAACGGCCAAACTTTCGCCCACCGTCGAAGGTTTATGCTCCTTCCATTCGTTCAAGTCCTTAGAATACAAGGCTGATTGAACTTCTTCAAAGGTCAGGGAATCCCTTCCATACAAGAGAGTTTCTTTGAAGTGAGCATGTGTTATGGGCAAAGCACACAACAAACAACAATGCTTGATCTTCACCATCGATCATCACATCAATATTTTCAAGATCAAGAATCAGCTTGTTGAACATATCCAACTGCTCAGCCAACACTTTGTCTTCACTCATCTTGAATGAATATAAAGCTTGCTTCAGGTAGAGTCGATGCACCAGAGATTTGGTCATGTAAAATTTTTCAAGTTTCACTCAAAATCCCGATGATGTAGTCTCCTTTGATACCTGTCGAAGATTCGTATCACCAAGGCTCAACAATATTGTGCAATGGGCTTTCTCAATCATGTTCGTCTTTTCTTTTGCCGTTAACGCATCTTCCATGACTGCCTCTCCCTTTAATGCTTCCAAACAACCCTGCTGAACTAGTAGAGCTTTCATCTTCAAGCGCCACAGACTGAAGTCGTTCACTCTGGTGAACTTTTCGGTCTCATACTTTGTGGAAGGCATCTTATCCATGCTCACCGCACCAATTTATTGTGAATTGAATGTCTTAAAACAAAATATAAACGGTTTCTTTGTGATCAAGAAACACACAAGGGTTAGAGTTAACAAAGATAACAAGGTAAAACAACAAGGAACAACAAGGATTAGTTATAAGCTGCTATTCTTTCCTTACTCTTATAACAAGATTACAAGTATACAAAAATAACAAAATAACCTCTCTCTCTTGAAATTAAGATTTTATTTTCCTATTTTTTCTTATGCCAAGATTGAGAAACTAACATCCTATTTATAACAAAAATAACACACTAATCTAATGGGTTTTTTAAACAATTACTCATTACAAGCTAACTTAGGATACAAGCTAACTTAAACAATTGGGTTTACAAGCAAGGCCCAATTCAACATGCTAACAACCTTAGCAATATTGACTACTGCATGTTAGACTACAACACGCATTACTCCGACAACAACATGCGAACATACTTCAACCTCATGCTTAATTCCTGTCGAACCAGAAACTACCATTCGACCATACTAGAGTTCGATCCAACATCTCACATATAAATATTCAATTATCCTCTTTGATATGAAAATCAAGCTTTTACATAAATAATAGACACATTTGTTCTTGCTAAAAAACACTAAAAGATTAAATTCCTCGTTATCAATCAAGGAGAGCCTAAACCAATTAATCACCTCTTTTTATGGTGGATTCATTAACAAGACTAATTTCCCTCCCTATTATGAAAATTATGCTTTTACAAAAATAATAAACACAATAACTTATATCTTCTTTCACAGTAGTATATAATTGTATCTTAAACCAATGAATCACCTGTGTTTTTATGGTGGATTCATTAACAATACCCGCTAAGAATGTCTATTTAAAAAAAAAAAAACAACAATCTCAATAGAATCAAGACTATTTTCATATTTTGATCAATCATCTAATCTTGAATATCAGATATCAATCTTCTCCTATTATTTCATCCGTTGACATTTAATATTCTATCTATTTTCATTCAAACATACATGGAAAACAACAAGATTTGAGTAAAAGTCTAAAACTCGTAAAAAAAAAGGTTGGAAGTGAGATCTATAGTAAATATATAAATGGATATTCCTTATAATCCCAAGACTATAAAAATCTACTCACACATGATCAAATAGATATAAAAATTATATTAAAATACATCATAAAAATAAAGGAAGTAGTAGAGGAATAACATAGAAAAACAAACTTTGAATAAAAACTAACAAAAGTATTAAAAGGAGTTTCTCAATCTTAATCTCTATGCATTTCATTGTTATTTAGTGAATAACCCCCTTTAAATTGATGTTATTTGTCTCCTATTTGCAACCTAAAACCAACCATAAGTGGCTTTTCAATACAAATTTGGTTTACATTAAATAAAGCATGCGATTTTTTAGGAGCCGAGAAGACTATGATCATAGCAATATCTATGGGTGGTCCGTAGTACTTGTTGCTTGTGACATAGCAAGAAGTGGTAGAATGAGTTATGGAAGTAGCAATAGCTATGGGTGGGCCATAGAAATTGCTCCCAACTTGTCCTATTTTCTTCAACTTTTGTAATTCACAGGGACTCTTCTGGAAACTTTCGACACTGAGTCTTCAACACATGGATGTGAGCAATATAATCTTCATTCTCATTTACATTACTCAAACAAAGCAAAATAATAGAAATGGTAGTAAAAATGGGATTTAAATCACTCACAAAGTAGGATAATTACAATGGTTAAGCCCTAAATATAGATACAAATTAGCCTTATCGAATTCCCTCATGCTTGAATCATTGTTTGTTCTCAAGCAAATGTTTGGATATGAAGTATTAGGATCAAGCATTCACAAAATAAAAGAACAAAATATATTAAATACATATGCCGGTATTAGAAAATTTAAAATTCCATGTGATCACAAACCTAAGTTTAGAGTTAGAGTCTTTAAGACTCCTCCTAAGTCACAATTTCTTATTAAAAAAGGAATTTCCCTTAATTTTTCTTGAAATACTAAATCCTTCTTCTTGCCACTTTCTTCAATCATCAGTGTAACACTCCAAATTCATTTAATTAAATTATTTAGATTTTAATTTTATTATTTGATGTTTGGTGTGCCTTTAAAAAAATTATGTGATCATATGTATTGATGGGGTGTAATGATATTGGTAGGGTGTTGTGAGAACATGGGTGTTTAGTAGAATAATTAACAATAATTAGAAATTAAAATAATTAGTATTTTTAATTAATATCATTTGTTGAGTATGTATTGTCAATTGTGTTCTCATTTTTTATATCATTTGAGTTTGTTTATTGCAGATGTTTTTTTAGAAGTGGAATTTTAATGTGATTTTCAATGTTATAATAGTGCTGGATATACTTGTTATGGCTGCTTGCGAATGATGCTGTTGCTTGCTGCTGATACGGTTGCAGCTGATGCGGAAATACCGACAGCCGACGTTTTGCTGTTGAATGCTTACTGTTGCTATGCTCTCACCTTTCTCCTTTTATTTACTAGCATTGGCTTCGAAAATGCAGGATTGTCGAGTGTCCTGCGACATTGCTCATCTCAAGGTTCGATTTGAACCCTTTATCCATTTGATTAATTTTGTCTTTTTCAAAATCATGAGTGTTGAAGTTGAAGCCAAGACTAACAATTTTGCAGGTTGTCATCGTAATTCTCCCATAAATTCAAGTTGGCCATATGTTGGGGTTAAAATAATTGGAACAACAAGCAGTCCCGTGTCACAGAGGTGCGCCGAAAGACCTTCAAATTCCCGGAACCGGTCCCATCAACCAGTGACAGTTTCAGCATAAGGATGCTCTAGTATTGGCCTGATAAATCCTTTTCCATTTGGTTGTGTTGCAGGGTATTAACCGTGATGGTTTTGAAAATGCAGTTGAGGTTTTATTTCATGTCAAAGAAAGTAACTGCCAAACTCCCTCTTCTGCAGGAGCAACGCGACTAAACAATCACCGGCTTGTTGCCGTCTTCCTTTGCAGATTCAATCAGGTAAGCTCACTTTCAAACTATGCTGAATTATTCGTGTCGGAAAGAGGATGTCCTTATTAATAGCCTCATTGTTTTGCAGTTTATACATTAACCAACCATCGATCCATCTGCTCAATGCTGATGCCCTATTATGTTTTGGTGTCTATGTGTCGATACGCGTTGGCCCTCCAAGTGCAAGGTTCAAGATAATTAAGCTGTCGTCGCCGTCGTGGAAGCAGGAACTAGAACACAGTTGAGTTTACAAGCTGACAGCACCTTGGAGTTATGAAATGCTGTATATAGATATATCCATTTAAAACTTTCCTTACTTTACCCAACTGTTTGGTGGCATGGTGTTGGAAGTTCTAATGGCCAAAACCATTATGCTGTATGGGCGTTAGTGACACTCTTTGTAATTATGAAGCATTTTCAATATCTATAATAAGATAAAGTCTTCGATTGGTTTGTCAAATTCAAATTAAATTTCATTCTTGTATTTAGGATCATTTTGTAACATATGAATCCTTGGGCATAGTCACATGAAATCAACTCGTGGAGTTTGAACATCAAGGCCTGAAATGTTGGTGCTTAATCTTGGGACCATATCCTCAAATGACTTAAACTTGTGCTTGAACTTTATTTATTTTGGCATAACGTACATCATTGGTTGTATTTTGAATCTTTAAAAACCAGTAGCACAACGGCTTGAGTTCGGACCTTAACCATATGAATCCATAATTTTACCATTAACTCGCACGCCCTGACCTCTAGAAGTTTAAATTTGTAAATCTGTAACCCCTTGCACTTGAATCATGATACCAAGTACGTGTGGATCCTAATGAGCTTATGACTTGAGTAACAACCAAAATTCCTCTCATGATTTGAATTTAAATACTGGACTGAATTAAGGATGAATTTGATCATAGTAGGCAAAATGGCATAAATCCCAATCTTTGAATAATAGGCCCTTATATGTATCACCTCGTGACTCCCTAAACCTCCAGCAGTAGCCTATCTTTCACAAAACAAAACAAATAAGTTGGTTAACACGGTTAGCCATGCATAATAATTGACTTAAATGATATGCAAGAAAAATGCCCGAGGAGGTGGGATCTTAAGGTCAAAAATTAGGGTGCAACACTATGTTCCTTAAGAGATTTCAGTGAATTAGCTTGAAGGGGTAGTTGCCCATGTCGACACAGCGAATGATCTGGAGTTTACCAATTTGGATTTGACGCCGGCGGGAAGGAATCATAATAAGGCTTTGCATATATCCATCGAATGTAGGGGCTCTTTGTTATCCCATGTGTTGGTAGATACTAGGTTGTCATTGGACGTGCTTCTAAAGAAGGCTCTTATGAAATTGGATACACAGGGTGTGATTTGCAGGCCTAGCGATTTGGTAGTGCGGGCCTTCGACGGGTCCAAAAGATCTGTATTTGTTGAAGTGGTATTAACTATTCAAGTTGGGCCAGAAATTTTTGAAACAACCTTATACATTATGGATATCCAACCTGCCCACATCTGTTTATTGGGTCATCCTTGGATTCAATCTGTTGGGGCGGTTACTTCAACATTACACCAAAAGCTTA
The DNA here is from genome assembly GCA_963859935.3 of Lathyrus sativus. Lineage (NCBI taxonomy): Eukaryota > Viridiplantae > Streptophyta > Magnoliopsida > Fabales > Fabaceae > Lathyrus > Lathyrus sativus. The sequence continues at coordinate 135,193,334 of OZ012739.1, forward strand.
AATACATGGTTGAAGGAAGGGTTGTCACCGTCTGCGGAGAGGAAGATATTATGGTTAGCCATTTTTCATCATTTAAGTATGTTGAGGTCGATGGAGAAATACATGAGACCCTCTGTCAAGCTTTTAAAGCAGTACATATTTAGAAGGAGCCTCCTGTCGAGGGTAAAAAGCCTAAGGTTTCAATGTCTTCTTTGAAAGAAGCACGTGCTGTGGTTGAGGCTGGTAGTTCCCAAAGATGGGGCCAGGTTCTTGAGGTGCCAATGAAGAACAAAAAAATTGGATTGGGATATAAGCCATCATAAGCTCCGCCGAGGTTCAGGGATCATGTTAAGTTATCGTACCTCGAAAAATACGATCCTCGCGATGGACACGGAAAAAACGTTTGAGCAAATTTGCCACCGAACTTTATTCATTCCAAGGAAGAAATAGGAAAATATCGATAAAACCTTTAAAGAGAAAAGAACATGGTCATCGCAACCAAATTCTAGGTTCGGGAGTCGATTATGCAAAGGAAATGTATTAGCATCCTCTACGTCCGTTATACTCAACGGGAACCTCTTGATTCGATTCGAGAGAAAAGTTAGCTAGGTTGTTTGTTTTCTTCTAAAGATTCGCTTCTAGGGGGTAAGTGGGTGGTTTTTTTATTAGGGTGCTCGCCAAGGATTGAGGCCCTTGTGCCTACGTACTCCCTCGTGCCATGGGAAAGTCAAAGCATCGTAGTTCGTGGGACTACGGGGAAAGGTTTGGGGTAAAAAGAAAAAGGTAAATAGAGGGAAGGTAGCTCGCTAGGATCTCGTAATCCTATGCCTATGTATTCTCATTGACAAATGAGAAATCAGGGCATTCGTAGTTTGGAAGACTACAGTTGGTTTGTTTGTGTTTTAAATGAACGAGGATTTAGGTCGCATTCTAACTGCTAAACATTGGCTTGTCTGCTCGCTAGGGGAGGATGAAGCACTAGTTCGTATGTGCGGAAGAAGGGACTAAATGATGTTCTTTGAAAAAGTTGTTCGAGTTGTGGATCGCACGGGGCGAGGAATTAGTGTTTGGAGAAGTTTCAATCGCACAGGGGCAAGGAAAGAGATTTTGATGTGAACGTGTTTTAGTTGAGAAAAGAGATTTGGTTTGGATAGGTTTAGGGTTTCGATCGCACGGGAGCGAGAAGATAAGGTTTGATTTGTTAAGTATTTCGAGGGAGAATGACGATTATTCGATAAACAAGACGTCAATCTCGCAACCAATTAATCGGGATATTATTGGAATGCTAGATTCCAACGACGCCTTTTTCATTCAATTAATAAGAATTGTGTTTGTAGCACAGTGAACAACTTTTTCCAAGTATTTAGGGCAAGTATTTTAGGGACGAAAGGTCAAGCAACCCACAACCCAAGGCGTGCGCCCCAAGAGCGGTCAGTTAAGAATACAAGGAGTGCGAGACTCCAAGAACTCAGTTCTTTTGCAATTTTCTTAGGAAAATGATTTGAATATGATTAGAGTGTTTTGATTAGATGCGTTAAGTAGTTTAGAAATGCAAGATCGAGAGGATCACAACCCAAGGCATGCGCAACGAGAGCAATCTTTCGGAAACCTAAGAAGTGCTAAACCTCAAGAATTCGAAACTCCATTATTAATCAAGAAAATATCTTTTGAGAAGGTTAATTGTTTCATTTGAATTAGGGTTTAAATGCCTTAAGAGTTAAGTGTCTTAGAATCGGAGGATGAAACGAACATAACCCAAAGCGTGCGCCTCAAGAGCGTTCGTTCAAGAATCCAAGGAAGGCGAGATCCAAGAATTCAGTTCTCTCGAAATTTAGTTAAGAAAAACTTTGTTTAGAATAACTAAATGGATTAAAGTTTCAACGTGATTAAGAAAGTATTTAAATTAATTAAGAAATTATTCGTAAAAGTTAAGTATTTTTAAACGGAAATTAATCATTTTTAAGAATGAAAGACGGAACAGATACAACCTAAAACGCGCGCTTCGAGAATATTCACTCAAGGGTACAAGGAGTGCTATACTCCAAGAACTCACTACTTTCGTTGATTAATTAAGAATAGATATTTTGATTTGGTTTGAAGAAAATAGTCGATGTGAATCAAGGTATGAATCTACGCACGTGAAAACAGATTCGGTATTGAGTCGAGATTTAGTTAAAAGATGTTTCGAGCGTGTAAGTGAGATAAGGCAACACATATAAATGAGCAAGTTGAGGAAAATCGTGCAACCGAAATAATCGGGCAGAAATAACTAAATTATACAATTATTAATTAAACTAAATACAAATATTTTATAAAACTAATTAAATTATTTAATTAATTAATATTAAATATATGTATTTAATAAAATAATAATTCACTTTTCTATATTTACATGATTTTTACAAATAGATTTTAGCAAAAGTAACTAAATAAATATTATAAAGAAAAAGAATAATAAAATAGTAAAATAAGTTTTTAATAGCGCCTGTTTCAAGGCAGCTGTATAAGGGACGATGCCTATTTGCGATAGAACGAAAAAGTAACGTACTCTTTTTCTGAAAATGATTTGAAGAACAATTCTGAAGGATAAAAAGGTTTGAATTTGGTTTGTGAGTTTTAGAAGAAGTGAATTGAGTTATTTTGAGACTCGTGTTGCACTGAAGATTATGACACAAGAGCGAATGCGTCGCATATCGCCTATAGGGCATACGCTAAGCACTCTAGACAATGTGAAGAGAGACCTTCCCACTTGTCATTTCTCATGTACTTAAGGCTCGTAGCGTACAACACTTGTCATTCTTTATTAAGTGTCTTAGAAGAGTTTGAGATGAGAAGAGAAGACACAAGAACACTAAAGGGGACTGAGAACCCTAATGTTGTCATGCAAAATGGTCCTAAAGTTGGGATGAAAGGGAACTACCTAATGTTATCATACAAAGGATTTAAAGCCTAATGTCTCTCCTACTCCCATCTTAAACAGAGGGACTAGGAATCCTAAGGGATCATGTGAGCAAGCACAAGTAAACACATCACTAATCAATCACAAATGAAACAAAAGAAATACTTAAACAAGTCTTGAAAGATGAAAGGAAATGAGAAAAGCATATACACATGCAAACATGAGACACTCACCAATGACACGCGCAAGTCATATCCAAGTCAACAAGATGGAAGATCAGAACACAAAGACAAACAAAGTAACCACACAAGATGTCATGCCTTAAACATCTTAAGAAGAATGATGTCAAACATCAAATCACAAACAAAGAAATGAGAGGAGAGAGAGAGAGAGAGAGAGAGAGAGAGAGAGAGAGAGAGAGAGAGAGAGAGAGAGAGAGAGAGAGAGAGAGAGAGAGGGGCAGAAACCACATCATGATTATTAAAGTCACACATTCATTCATGATCACTCAAAGGAAAACATCCAAACACAACTCAAAAGAGATTCAAATGCTCACACCATTCTCAAAGTAAGATACATGCCACAAATACATCAAGGTCAAGTATCCACTCAACAAGATCAGAATAACCTCAAATGATGTGCATCAAGTTCAAATTCAACTTATCAAACAAGATCAAGAAGGATTACACTCAAATTGAAACACCAAAGTCCATGCAAACATCCCACAAGTCAAACACAAGTGGAAAACATGATCATGCAAAGCATATGAGATGAAAAAAACATTCAATGGACCTCTAATCATGAAGACCAGAAACTCTAGCATGTTAACAAGAGCAAACAAGATTCAACAAGCACTCAAGGGATCACACAAGACCATACCTCAAAACTAGGTCAAGACATGCACACACACACACACACACAGTTAAAACAATGAGGTTTTGAGGCATCAACCAAAAATAGAAGCAAGTCCAAATAAAATCCAAATAAAATATCAAACTCAAGTTAAGTTCATCCAAAATCAGTGTGCAAAAGATCATGGCAAAAATTGCATCAAAGCATCACCAATTGTGTCAAACAAAACAAGGTACTCAACTTATCGAGCATACATCGAGGGTCAAATAAAATCAAATGAAAAACAACCAAGAAGTGATCATCAAGACCTCAAACCAGCCCTCAAATAATCCTTAATCAAACACCCAAGTGTGAGAGGAAAATTGGTCAAAAGGGGGTATTCAAATGAAGTCAAACTTCAAGCCTAAATCAATAAGACAAACCATAAAACCACTTCACAAAATAAATTGATTAAAAATAATAAAAATAAATGAAAAATAAAATAAAAATGGTGAAAAATATCTCAACATGTCAATTGATCAGAAAGTATTTTTTGTTGATTTTTATAATGATTAAAACTATTTAAAATGGAATTAAATAAAAATGGAATTAAATAATAATAAAATGGAATAAGAGTGCAACGGGGTGTACAAGCAAATCCTGGCTGAACTGATTTCAATTGAAGCACGCAAATGGGCCTAAAACAGGGGGTGTCAAAAGCAAGAAAGGCTAAAGCCCAGACCACAACACAACTCAGATTAAATGAAACGAATTGTTTCATTAATCAAAGTGGCTAGACACCTCAGATTCAAACATACACGCATGCAAGTCAAACGTCCAAGTCACATCCACCTTAGCATTTGACCTCAGACGCCGGAGCCCTAGCTTCGGTCGTCTTCTCCGGTGAGCTTCACCGGTGGTGACTAAAAATCAACATAAAAATGAAAACTCTTGACATGGTTTTGAAGGGTTTTTCACGTAGATCACAAATATGCCAATGGTTTCTTAAAAAGGTTTCTCTATCATAGAGAAAACAAGACACGAAAATTGAACACACAAATTGAAAATGAATCAAACAACCACAACAAGTAATCAAACATTGCCTACACATGGTAGGGCTTCAAATGCAACCAATATGAACATGTTTTCATGCTTAGAATGAGAGTTTCAGTTTGGAGAAAAATGGAGCAACTCCGATGGTCCTTCAAATGCAACTCTGATGAAAAAAGTATAAAAACATTAAATATACATAATTTATAGTGATTTACTCAAGAGAAATCAGAAAATGCACACATAGTTTGGCAGATTGGAATCACCATGCACATGATGACCTAGTTGGGCCTAGTTTTGTGACCAGCATTTTGGACAGTCAAGAAATGACAATTTCTGGTGCAAGCAAGGGTTCATACATGACATATAGCACACATATAACATGTTCAAACAATTTCTAGACAAAATCAAGATTACAACTCAACATAGCATGTGAAATGCAAAGCAAAATTTCAATATTTAAGGATTTAGGCTTACCTCTTGAAGCAACTTTGTAAAATAAGAAAATCAGAGGTCCTTAATGCTTTGCTATAGCCTGAAAATGGTCTTTGAATGATGAATATCAGCTCCAATGATCCACAACTTCACTGTCACACAAAATGTCTTGGAAAATGGAAGAAAACCTCAAAAATCCATGATTTTACAAAGCAACATGGTTCAATCTTTGTTACAGAAGTGAAAACTTGATTTAGACAGCTTCTATATATTATTTATGAAGTGTTAGAGGTGCTGAAAGAGTTAGAAATGGTCTGTAGTGAGTTATGGCTTGAAAGATGCAGAATGTTGACTTTTTTGGTTTTGGAGGTTGACTTTGAGAATGGAATGGTTTCTAGTGCAAATGGTGGTTTAGACAGCTCTAGGGGATCATTTGTAACTTGTGTGGAGTGTTGGTAGGAGTGTGGAATGGCTAGAAAATGGTTTAGCACAAGTTCTGTCCAAGACAGTTTTTGGAACTTTGAAGTTTTGGCTTGCTTTGCAAGAAGGTTTGCAACAGATGATGAAGAGTGTTTGTGGCTGGTTTCTTTGTTGATCTTGTTTCTTTATGATGTATAGAAGTTGTTCTATTTATAGGAAAATCCAAGAGATCAATAGTGAGGACAGATTTTGAGTTTTTGCCTTTGGAGGGGAAAATGGAGCAAATTTGGCCAAGATCTTGGTGTAGCTGATTTTCAAAGTTCTTGACTCATTGTGATGTCTAAGACAAGATGTATGAAGGCAATAGGAAGTGGTTGAAGGGTGGCTAGGGGCTAGGGGGACTGCTGCTGCAGATTTCTTCCAAGAAAAGTTTCTCTTTTCTCTTGATTTTCTTTGATTATAATAATCCAACTTGCCTTGCCAACTTGCCATGCCTTTCAAATCCTTTACTCCTTCTGCATTTCTACTCATCATACCCTCTAAATATCATACCAAATGTTAATCAATGGTTGAGAATCACTTAGATGGCTTACAAGTTGGTTTATGACAAATTTGAAATGGTGCATTTCAAGTGTTTGGACCCCAAATTGCCTCCTTCGAAACTCCTAGCTCACACATGCTATGGAGGAGTTCTTTTACTTCTTGGAAAGCCCTCTTCATGCTCTACAACTTTCATGTTTTGGGTTTTTTCAAATCCTTTGAAGTTGGCTGAAAACATGACTTGAAAAGTGTTAAAACCATAAAATTTGACTAAGTGTTTTTCCCTCTTGCATTGATTTTGATCATAACTCCAAATATATTCATTTTTGCATATAGGTCACTTTTGCACTTTTATAGAACTTGTCAAGACCTTTCCAATAAGCTTTAAACCACCCAAATTGGATGTGTGGTTAAGAAGTTATGGTCTTGCCCCTTTTAAAACCCTAACTTCCCGATTTTTCAATTACTATTCAATTCTTGATCAATTGGTCACCTAACTTCATGACTAGATGTGATATAACATTAGGAACATAATTGGCTTCAATTTTGGATCAAAACCCTGTTGGTCAATGAGTTGACTTTTCAGTCAGACGAACTGATCGATCGAAGAACTCCGAATCGACTGTTGGTGTTTTGGGTCCCCTGAGGTCTTGAAACTTCTTGAGTGGACTTCAATAGGTCATATAAGCTTCATGGACCATGATTCCATCATTGGACTGCACTGCTCTTCTTCTTTGGGTGACAAACTCAAATTAGATTCATACTTGATCCAATATTGTATCCTTGATTGTGTGGGGACTTGCTTCATGGAGAATCAATCCAAGACATTGGCTGATCAAACCATCGAAACCCCGATTTCTGACTGCATGGAGTCCTAATTCACCTGTATCTTGACAAAGATAAACTTGAAAGGGGTTAAGGTTAGATAAATAAATGATGATGCTCCTAGAAAATGATGAAGATATAAGGGTCAAAATTTGGGGTAAAATAGCAGGACCAGTCATAAACAGAAACACAAGGGGAAATTACTCTTCTGATGTGACATGGATGATTTCCCCCACAATCCAATTTCAAAGCTTCTGCCCAGGGACACAAGGACGAATCCAAGCATCCATATCACAGTCGTTGTCTCCTTCGTCCTCGCCAACAACATTTACCCTGTCGAATATCACCCTACTGTTGGTAAATCGAATAGGTCCTTTGTACCTTAGAGGATCCTTTGAAGAAGAAGAAGGACTATACCCCAAACTGAGCTTGTCGTGCTTAGCAAGAACATCAAGTACCTAGCCCCATTTCTGGGAAGACCCAGATTCCACTATAGCATGGGCTTCCATGAATGACGACATCGAGACCTTTGGACCTTTAGCTTCTACAGGAGGCTTCTCTTGAATTTGCACAGTTTCGAAATCTTGGCAAAGTGTCTCGTGGATTTCTCTATCTATTTCCACATACTTAAAAGATGATAATTGACTTAACATGATGTCTTCCTCTCCACAGGCAGTAACCACTTTCCCCTCCATCATATATTTCAATTTCTAATGTAACGTTGAAGTAACTCCCACAACAGTGTGTATCCAAGGTCGGCCGAGAAGACAACTATAAGCTGGCTAGATATCCATGATATAAACGTTGCATTAAAAGTTTTTGGCCCACCTGTATAAGCATATTGATCTCACCAAACACTGATCTCTTAGAGCCATTAAAAGCTCTCATAACTAAGTCACTTGGCGTACAGATCAGCCCTTGAGTATCCAATTTCATCAAAGTTTTCTTTGGCAGTACATTAACGGATGACCCTCTGTCTACCAAGACATGAGACAAAAGAGAACCTCTACACTCCATAGATATATGTTCAACATGATTATGGTTCCTCTAGGTGGGAGTCAAATCCAAATCTGTAAAACCCAGACCATTACCAGCATTCACATGAGCCACCACTCCTTCTAGCTGATTTACTGAAATCTCTTGCGGCACAAATGCCGAATTTAGAATTTTCAACAGCGCATTTTGATGTGTCTCAGAGCACAACAATAGCGATAGAATAGAAATCTTTGATGGCGTCTGGTGCAAATGATGTATAATCTTGTAATCGCTTTTACGGATAAGCCTCATGAACTCTTCAGTATCCTTTACAAAAGCATCTTTATCAGCTTGGCGCTGAACATCTTCTTCTACCACAACCTTTTCTTTACCCTTATCACCTTTATCAACACTAGTTCCCGACGGAGAGAAAATCCTTCCACTCCTAGTAACTCCTCCTGTTCTGACGATGTTTTCAACTGAAATACCTCCATATGATTACCCCGTCAACTCCTGCTTTTTTCCATTGCAGAACATCTCTGCCCCATAATTCCAGGGAATGACCTTGGTGCTTTCATAAGGTACATGTTTTGTACCATATCAGGGGTAAATTGGAAAAAACCCATGTAAAAAAAGAGATTGTGTCTCTATCGTTTAAAAATCCCTTCATTTTGACCCTAAAAAAAGTTAGTCAACAAATGTGACATGTCATTTAAATTTTTTATTTCTTTTAAATGACGAGGACTGCAACATTGACTTTTTTTTATCTTTTAAATGCCATGTATTTTTTTTCATTTTAAGTTTTCAAAAATATTCAGAATTTAAAAGCTACAATAAAACAAAAATTTGTCCTAATAGGACTCAAACTCATGAAATTAGGTGCAAAGGCAAGACACCATATCCATTGGGATACTTAGCTATTTTGAAAATCAATACCCATGTTGCATACTTATTTTAAGTTATTTTCAATAGGCATGACAACAAGGCAGGGCGAGGTGGGTTTAAGCATTATTAGCTCCACTCCGTCACCATGTAACACCACTGTTCTCCCCTCCTCCCCCTCCCCCCAACGAGGAACGAGTTTTTTTGTCCCACCCCACATCAAATCGTAAAAAATGTATAAACTAATGAATAAACTAAGTACTTGGTCATTTTAATAATTTGGTTATTTTTATTTAAACATTATTTAAAAATAGGGTTAATGATGTTTTTGGTCCCTCTAAATATTGCAGATTTCGTTTTTAGTCCCTCCAAAATTTTCCTTCAAGAAATCGGCCCTTCAAAATTTTTCATCTAAACAATTAGTCCCTAACGTCAAATGCTACTAACGGATGCTTACGTGGCATACTGAGTGGAACTTTTATTGATGACTGGGTATAAACGTGGCAGTGCCAACGTGGCAAAAAATATGACGTAGATGTCTCATGGTAATTTCTTCTATTTTTTATTTTTTTATATCCATAAATTCAGAATTTGTAGTTAATTCGTAGCTAATTCCAAACTAATTCTGAAAATTGAGATTTTCTAATTACGCTATTGGATTGTGTTTTCGATCGCAGAAATTAGTTTTTTTTTTCTTCGAATTTTGCTATACTAGAGTACTATAAATTCATTAGTCATGATCCTTAAGGATGACTACATAATAGCAATAAATTCATCTGTCAGTGGAGCTGTTCATTTCATGGCTTCAAAATAAACAGGCCCTTTATTTAATAACTTCGTCTTTCACATGTGTATGAATGGAAATGTCTTTCAGATGTGTATGAATGGAAATCTATAGGATACAAATTGAGTTTGCGAGAATTTATCTTTATGCAACTGGAGTTATTATTACAGAATTTGTAGTGAGTGATACATATTAGAGCTATTTCAATATGATGAAAGCGATATAGTGCAGTAATCACCATTTTAAGTTGTAAGACACTTCTGCATTTTCTGTTAGATTTGTATTCATTGTATTAGCTTTCAAGCCATGTTGAGTATAATGTGAAATAACAATAAGATTACACGTTAGTTACTTAACATTTTCTCTATGTTATAATATACGTAGTAATTGCATTTTGAATGAACACTACAGAGCATTGTGTTATTTTCAACGAAATTGTTATGATTCGTAAATTTATTCTTCCAAGAAATTGGTTAGATATTATCCTTGCTTTCACAGCGTAATGTTTGCTTTAGAACATTCTTTGCTTGTCAAATTTAAGTAGTTTTTGTTAAGAACAACAACAGACTTTGATAGATTTCGAACATCCCAAATACAACATGTTTTATATCTTGGTTCCTAGTGGCGAAAATGCAACCATCATGATGCCATGCAGATGTAAATGGATAATCCAAATGTCAGTATAGAGGTGCGATAGTCTACGTACACAATCAAAATTAAAGTTTGATATTTAATACACTCGTACTCTTGCACATCATATATAGAGTTTTTGATGAATATACAAAGTAAATATGTAAACTTTTCTAGTTTGAGAATCCACCAGTAACCCTTTTGGGTTGTCTCCAACAATTGCGATTAGTTTCCCGTTAGGGCTTAATGAAGTATGTTGCAGTTACAATGGACACAAATTAATATACTAGCAGAGTTGGGAACCACTATGCACGAGCCAAGAGAAAACTAAGAATATATATATTTAAAATCTGACGAGGATTGAAATTATACTTAGACAAGACAAAGTTGAATAAGAAATATTGCAAAGATAAAACCTATGTCCACTAACATAAAATTATGTACACTAATGTTTTCTAACTTTCTTTTACAATCAACAATGCATAATATCCATTTTGGATCCTTTATGGCCACACATACATTATATTCTAGCATAGCAAAATTCGACTAGCAAACTAGTTTCTGCTATCGAAAACAAAATCCAATTGCGAAATTAAAAAGTTTCAATTTTCAGAATTTGTTAGGAATTAGCTACAAATTCTGAGTTTATGAATATAAAAAATAACATATAGAAGAAATTGCCACGTGGCATCTACGTCAGATTTCTGCCATGTTGGCACTGCCACACGTATGTCCGATCATCAAAAAAATTCCACGTGGCATGACACGTAAGCATCCGTTTGTGACATTTGACGTTAGGGACTAATTGTTTAGACGGAAAATTTTGAAAGGACGATTTCTTAAAGGAAAATTTTAGAGAGACTAAAAATAAAATCCGGAATATTTAGGGGGACCAAAAACTTCATTAACCCAAAAAAATAATATTAACTACAATAAACATGTTATCTTAAGATTAAGAAGAATATATGAGTAATAAAATTATTAAAAATAAAGGTACTAGAGTAAATTTAGTAGGCGAGAATAGGGCATGGGTGGTTGTGGGGCGGGCGGGTATTAACATCCCTTGTCCCCACGCCCGTAATTCAAAATCAGGTTTTTTCCATACTAGCTGTCGCTACTAGAAAAATGTACAGAGTCGCCACCGAATTTTATTTATTCTGAAGAAAGAGAAAATAACGATAAAACTCTTTAAAAGGTGACAAATATGGTCTCGTAACCAAATTCGGGTTCAGAAGTCGGTTATGCAAGGGGAAGGTATTAACACCCCTCACATCCATTGTACTTAAAGGAAACCATCTAGGTCGTCTAAGCGCGAATAAGTGTCGTTTATCTAAAGGTCTACTTGTTATAAGAGAAAATGAAGAGTTTTTTTATTAGGGTGTCCACCAAGATCTCGCAATCTCGTGTCTATGTATCCTCATAGTGCAATAAGGAAATCAGGTAGCCCAAGAGAAAAAGGGAGAAGGCTACATGAAAAGTACAAGGAATTGTAAGAAATAAAGAGTCTCATTATCGGGTAGCCCAAGAGAAAGTCGTGTGTGTGAAAAGTGTTAGACGATGGCAATGATCTAGAAGGGGGTTGAATAGATCACTGATTTTCATAAAAAAAACCGACGCTTAAAAATTATTTCAAAATCGTGCGGAAGCTACCGTGGATTTTAATCGTCTAAACGAACCGTTATTGGTAAGATCAGATATGTGTAGCCAAATGGAATAAATTCAATGAGAAAACGAGTCAATATGTTGCCAATTAATCAATAAAAATAATGATCACTTTGTATCAACTGGTTTCTAATGAATTATAAAATGTAACAATTAACTTGACAAATTCACAAACAATTTGTATGCGATCAATGCGTCGAACACTTGGTGTGCAAAACACACCAAGTTGAATTTCCTATGAAATGATTGTGTAGAATATTTCACATTTACAATCCAAGTGATTGTAATGAATTTTCAAAACAGATTTTCAACACTACACAACAATGGAAATTTATCAAACAATTGATATCAAACAAATGTAATCAACACAAAGTAAAGAGATAGAGAAAAAAAGAACGACATCAGATTTGTTTAGGCAGTTCCCCTTTTCATCCTCGCTTCGGGTACGTCTGCCCCCAATTCTAAAACTAGAATTGATATATATATATATATATATATATATATATATATATATATATATATATATATATATATATATATATATATATATATATATATATATATATATATATATATATATATATATATATATATATATATATATATATATATATATATATATATATATATATATATATATATATATATATATATATATATATATATATATATATATATATATATATATATATATATATATATATATATATATATATATATATATATATATATATATATATATATATATATATATATATATATATATATATATATATATATATATATATATATATATATATATATATATATATATATATATATATATATATATATATATATATATATATATATATATATATATATATATATATATATATATATATATATATATATATATATATATATATATATATATATATATATATATATATATATATATATATATATATATATATTATCAAGTCGCAAAGTTTTGTACAAGAGAAGTTATAGGCACCACACACTCAAACCCAATTGTTGATGTTGATTCTATCTACTTCTCTCCCCTTGATTCAAGCCGAATCAAGAACATCAGACGTTTAGATCAAACCTCCGGTTACCACTAATTTCTTGAACGAACCCACTTTTCTTCAAACCTTTCACTCGGCTGATTCTGATCTTAAGACGTTCGATCCCAAATCTTTCGACACAATCCTCCAATTACCGTTACTTGTTTGAACGAACCCTCCATTCTTCAAGCCTTTCACTCGACTGAATCTGTGACGTAAAGGTTTATACAAAAACCCCCCCAAATCCTTAAGATCTTGGAGGACAAAACCCCAATGGTTTTGTTCCAGAAAAACCCACTGAATTTTCAACCCAAACTAGATACATAAATCCTACGTTTGTATGTTATCACCTCGATAATGTAAAAGATCAACAAAAATAATTATGTGTAATTGTTGAAGAATGCAAGTGTGAGAATGAAGATGATAAGCAAAAATCAGTGTATATCATTCACTTTTCTTGTTCTATATATACAAATGATGAAACATATGAATATATATGAGACCAAGATAACATAACTGAAATAACATCTTTTTGAAACACAAAGGATCATAAAAATGAGTTTACATCAGCGAGAGGTCGACCAAAACCCTCTGTGGGTCAACTTGAACGCACTCAAATTCAAAACTATACAAAACTTCAAGCGATGCGTCGACCGAAACAGGGTCATGCATCGAGACAAGTTCACCTTAAAACAACATATTAGTTTTCTTACAATATGCATTGACCGCCACACAGCTATGGGTCAACGCATGGACACCCGAGAACAACTGGACACCCGAGAACAACAACTTGTTTAATCAACATCATGCATAGACCTCCACATGTATGTGAGTCGATGCAAAGACTCTAGAGTGCTAAAATCACATTTTTGTGAGTATTTGAGACTACCTAAAGCCCTTTTGAGTTTACCTAAGGTATCCAACATGATCAAATGCATAAATTTCATATATCGGATGATCCTATATGCATAAACACACTTATGTGAATTATTTTATGCATATTAAAGGATGAATTCAATCTAAGACGCGATGATATCGTCCAAAGTACAAGTACGAGATAATGCTAGTTTTGATATCATTAAAACAAGTACTAAGGAACCATGCCCTCACATACTCCCCCTTTTTGATGATGAAAAAACCTTTGCAAAACCTTCAACATATCGAGTACTTTGTGAATCATCCCCCCCTGATTTTATGAATTTCTCCCCCTTTATGAAGCACTTGCTTTTGCATTCTCCCCCTTTAACAACATCAAAAAGAGTGAGTCAAGTGGCCAATCGTAATCAAAACATATTCATATGAACACAATCATACTCTTTGCAATGGATAAACATCAATAACCATTCACATAAAATGATGTTAATGCAAGAGATATAAACATAAATATGACAAGAAACATATAGAAGACAACTTAGTGCATTACATAATCAAAGTAGTTCAATACAAGTTTCAAGTCGACAAACAAACAAAACACACAATAACATGTTAAATGAAAAATGAGATGCACAACACCAACATAGCTCAACACTCTATGGTCTCCTGCCCCTGTGTGGGTGACCCCTCCTTATGAAAGAGTAACCCGGATGTGGAGCTCTTTGTTCCTCTTGTTGTTCAGTGAAGTCAAGAACGGTTCTGTTTAGCGTATTAAAGCTAATGGAAAGTGACCGATGCTGATTTGCAGCAGTCTCAGCCATAACATCAAACCTTTGTAAAACTGTGGAAGCAAACAAGTCAAAATTACCAATTTGAGCTTGGATCTGACCCTATATAGCTGCAAACCTTTCCTCTTGAAGAGTAGCAAGATTTTGTTGTTGAAGCTACATGTTTTTTAGCATTTCCAAGACTTCAAAATTATCTGGTTGGTATTGAGGTGGAGATGGAGACATGTATGATGAGCCTTAGTTAGTCCAGCCCGTGCGTTGCCATTCTCCCCAGCCTTGGTTAGCATAACGTGTTAGACGATGGCTCGGATCTAGAAGGGGGGTTGAATAGATCCCAATTAAAATTTGAGTCGGCGCTTACCAATTTAAAATTGGTTTTAAAATGTTTTTAAGTGCGGAAGCGGCCTTGGAAAAAAAACGTCTAAAACGAACCGTTATTGGAAGATCGGATATGCGTTAAGCTAACGGACATGATAATAAAAGAATAGTAGATTCAATACACTAGTCACACTAATCAATTGATTTCACCACTAATTAGTAGTTCTAGTTCCAATACTCAACACAGCCCACCAAAAATATAGCAAGTAAACTAAGTAAGTTGGTTCAAACAATTTATCGAACACTTGGTGTGCAAAACACTCCAAGTGGATTTTGACTTAATTAAGTAACTTTAAAATCCTTGTACAATTGTTTATTGTACTCAAGTTTAAACAACACCAGTTACTTACTAAATTCAAAGCTCGAATCAATAAAATTGCTTAACCTAAAATCACTTAATTTTTAAGCTGAAAAATGAAAATGCTGAAAAATAAAGAAGACAAAGATTTGTTGAGGCAGTTCCCCCGCCGTCCTCGCTTCGGGGTATGTCTACCCTCAATTCTAAAAATAGAATTGAGATGATTTATAATAGATATCACCTGAAAAGTTGTAGTGGTTTATACAAGAGTTGATAAGCAATAATACAAACAATCCCTATAGTTGTTGATGTTGCTATCACTTCTTGCCCCTTGATTCGAGTTGAATCAAGTCCTCCGATCGTTGTGAATTGACCTCCGATTCCAGCCCTTTTGTTGAATAACTTTCAGTTCTTCAAACCCTCGGCCTGACTGATCTTAGACACCAACGAATCAAACCCGAAACTCCCTTCAACACTTCACAGCCCCAGCTACTAGATTGATGAAATCTTCCGTTTCACAATCACCTTCGCACCGCTGAATGTTGATGGAGAATATCCGTACCAAAACCCCCCAAATTCGTAGAATCTTGGAGGGCAAAACCTTCAAGGTTTTATTCAAGAAAAACTTGCCATAATTCTCCACCCGAACCGGATTTTCACTCAATGGATTCGAACCTTATCACCTTGAACGAGACACAAAGCACTCCAAAAATGGTTGTGTGCAGTTGTAGTGTTGTGTGTTGTTTGAGGATGAAGATGAAGAGAAATGTAGGCACCTGTTTCACTTTTCTTATTTTCACAATATACTCAAAATGTAATTGTTAGTTTGTTAAAATGAACAACCTTCTATTTATAGTAATAAGCCAAATAACTAACACAACATGATTTCAAACATAGTGAAAAACTACTTAACAACGCGCGAATGGTCTACCATAGCAGGTCTATGCGTCGATGTATGGCCTGCAGATTTCAGCAATATTAAAAACCAAACAGTATGCGTCGACCATAGGTCGGCGTGCGCTGACCCGTGGAAATTATGAAGACTTCATACGCCGACTGATGGTCGACTCATGGTGTCCATGAGCTGACCCGTGGAAAAGTTAACTGGGGTGTGCGCTGACTGGTGGTCGACTCACAACTTCCATGCGCTAACCCGTGGAAAAGTTAACTAGGTTGTGCGCTAATGTGTGGTCGACTCGTAGCTTCAAAAACCTGCAAAAAATGATCAATTGTTGTTTCGTGCGTTTTGTCATGAATGAATATTTATCACATGTTTTGCCAATGATAATATGATGAATTAAAGAGATATAGGAAGGATATGATATGTTAAGTATTGCAATTGTCTTTTGGGTGAAATTGACAGTTCCTATTGATCGGAGGTTGTACTTTGTCATCATCGAAACTTGAGAACATATGTTGTGTGACTGCTTGCCCTCACATACTCCCCCTTTTTGATGATGACAACCTACGCGAAGCTAGTGAGAACAACATTGCAATATTATTAACATAGTAACATAAACTCCCCCTTTCTTTTGTAATCTTGCATTTTATGTGGAAGAGCTGTTGTGATCTACTTGACTTTTCTCCCCCTTTGACAACATCAAAAAGAGATGGAGAAGGTAAAGATTGACAGAATAACACTTAACAAAATACTCAGCAGGTGATAACTAAATATTTACCAATATTCACACAAAATATTGAAAACGAAAGAGTAAGGTAATTAATAGATAAAGAAATGAAAACATTCAAATGGGCTTAATATTCCAACAACCATAACAAAAACAAACACATCATAGACAATGAACAAGATGTAATCATGCAACTAATATCCCCGGCCCCGGCCTCTTCCCCTGTACGCAACATCCGGATTACGGTGAGGATCAGAGTAGTCGACAAATGCTTCCACAGACAAATTTAGGTGACAGAGGCTGTGAGCGATTTCCATATCTTGCCTCTCACTGGATGCAACGAGAGCTTCAAAGCGGGAATCCATCCTAGTGGAAAAGGAATTTAACCGTTCATTTTGTGTACGCAACTCAGCTCGGATTTGTTCCATCCGCGTATCTTGACTACTCATAAAGTTCTGTTGGTCTAACTGCATGGACTGCAACATGTTGAGAATTTCAGAGTTGTTTGACTGTGGAGGAGATTGTGAATATTGAAGAGGTTGATGTTCTTGAGGATAGCCATGGTACGGATCATAATATTTGCCCAGAGTGGTCCAGCCTGTGTACTGCCATTCACCTCATCCTTGATTTGTGTATCCTTCTTCTTGTTCGTCAGGGGGAGCTGTGTGATGAAGGCAATCAGTATTTGTGAACTCATGTGGGTCTGGCTGGTGGTAATTGTCATGTGTCTCATATGCTGGTTCTTGTACCTGTTCCGCTTCATTTTCGTCATCATCTACTTGTTCCTCTTGTTCTTCGTCCTCTCGTTCAGAACTTTCATCAGAGTCGTCAACAACCCGAGGAATATTTGCTCTGTGAACAAACCTGTAGGATCGTCGTTCATCACACCAAAAGTAGCCCATCATGGCAAAAGTTTTCGTGCTGAATTCTTTGTCGGAAGATATGGAGACACATGGAAATGATGGATATACGACGTTATCCGCGGTGAGAAGGTTGTTCATCAGCAGCCACAGTTAAATCAAAATATTTACTCCAAACTTCAGAATTCAAGTTTACTTGTGTATTTCCGATAGTGGTGTGGAAATCCTGACCTTGAAACTTGTCATGCAGGCAAGTGTAGAACACACGGACTAAGTCTTCACTGTATTTGGTGTTGCACTCCAGAAAGTTTACAAAGCCTTGAAACTCCAGCAGCGCCATGATTTGAGTGAGATGCATGCGCTCTGCTGTTGCTTTGTAGAATGCATGTTGCAGAACAACTGCTCTCTTACCAATATCTTTGTTGAAGTTGTCAATAGCAGGTGGTGGAACCAAGGATACAACGGTAATGGGTAGAGAAGCAGATGTTGAAGCCCTTGATCTTTTGCCGGTATTTCTGCGGAATAGTGAGGCCATGGATGATGATTTTGGAGATTTGGTAGAGGAAGAGAACACTGATTTTTGAAAGGATTGTTGAAGATGATTTGGAGGAGATGAGGATTAACCCTTTTTATAGATGGAGATTAGGGTTCTTGGAAAAGAGGAGGAGACAAGGGGACACTAGGAATGACTAGATACAACTTACTAAAAATGCAATTCCAAAGCACAATTAATGTAGAATGCACATTTAAAATAGAGTGTAGGAAGATGGAACGTTTTTCAACCGAAAAAATCTGAGTTTTTACGCGAGCCGTCGACCGTACTCCTGCATGCGTCGACGCATACTGTGTGATTTTTGACAAATATAAAGGTGTACAACATGCGTCGACCGCTGCCCTGTTTTGGTCGACTCATAGTGAGCAAAAATGCAGATTTTCATTTTATGTCATATATAATGCCTACTTACAATGCTATAACATAATTTGCATCCAAAACACATAATGCTCGTAGCAAAAGTCATATATATATATATATATATATATATATATATATATATATATATATATATATATATATATATATATATATATATATATATATATATATATATATATATATATATATATATATATATATATATATATATATATATATATATATATATATATATATATATATATATATATATATATATATATATACACACCATGTTAGTCAAACGATATACTAATTGACTCATGAATATTTAGAGAGAGAAAGAATATGGAACAACATCACCTCTATACCGGAAACACTTGATAACAATATACTTGTGCTTGCAACAAAACTTAACTTGTTAGAAGTACAAGAGTGTAGTTGTAAATAAAGTAAGATGAAACAAGCAATTATTATACCCGATCCGAAATGTCGAGAATGTCAAGTTCTCAACAGATATGAAAGAAAGGTTTAGTGGCTAGCGGCTTTGTGAAAATGTTCGCTAGTTGATTTTCGGTGTCTACGTGTTCAAAAACAACGTCACCTTTCTCTACATGATCCCTCAGAAAATGGTGTCGAATTTCGATATGTTTGGTGTGAGAATGTAACACAGGATTTTTGGTGAGGTTAATAGCACTTGTATTGTCACAGAAAATGGGAACACGTTCTAGTTTTAGATTGAAATTCAATAGTTGCTGCTTAAGCCATAGGACTTGAGCGCAATAACTACCGACGACTACGTATTCCGCTTTGGCGGTTGACAAAGCAACAGAAACTTGTTTCTTGCTGTGCCAACTGACCAAGGAGTTTGAAAATAAGTGACAAGTACCGTTGGTGCTTTTCCTATCCAATTTGCAACCGGCAAAATCGGAATCGGAGAAGCCTACCAATGAACAATCATTACCTTTGGAATACCATAGTCCATACTTCGGAGTACCAGATAGGTATCGAAGTATACGTTTGACAGATTTTAGATGAGATTCCTTGGGACATGATTGGTATCTTGCGCACATACACACACTAAACATAATGTCGGGACGAGAAGTAGTAAGATAGAGAAGAGAGCCAATCATACCTCTATACCTTTTTACCTCTGCGTCCTTACCGCTTTCATCTTTACTCAGGTTTACACATGTTGGCATAGGAGTGTCAATGGCCTTCGAGTTTGCCATGTCAAATCTCTTGAGAAGTTCCAAATAGTATTTTATCTGGCTCACGAATGTTCCTTCTTTAAGTTGCTTAATTTGCAATTCGAGAAAGTATGTGAGTTCACCCATCATACTCATCTCGAATTCACCCTGCATAAGGTCACAAAACTCTCTCACGAGATTCATGTTAGTAGATCCAAATATAATATCGTCAACGTAAATTTGTATAAGAATAAAGTGCTTTCCTTGACGTTTAATGAAGAGAGTAGTGTCAACCTTTCCTCTTGAGTAACCTTGATCAAGTAAAAATTTACTTAGTCACTCATACCAAGCTCTAGGAGCTTGTTTGAGACCATATAAAGCCCTTTTTAGTTTGTAGACATGATCAGGATACTCATGAGACTCAAAACCAGGAGGTTGCACAACATAGACTTCTTCATTTATGTATCCGTTAAGGAACACACTCTTAACGTCCATTTAAAATAACTTAAAATCCTTCGCACAAGCGAAGGCAAGCAAAAGGCGTATAGCCTCGAGTCGGGCAACCGTCGCATAAGTTTCCTCATATTCGATGCCTTCCTCTTGGTTATACCCTTGCGCGACTAAACACGCCTTGTTACGAGTTATTACTCCATTTTCGTCCAACTTATTCCTAACACCCATCAGGTGCCAATTACTCGATGTCCTCGCGGAGGAGGGACAAGGTCCCATACCTCATTTCTCGTTAATTGATTAAGTTCATCTTGCATTGACAAAAACCATTTTCCATCGAGTAAGGCTTCTTTAGGGTTTTTAGGTTCCATTTGTGAAACGAAAGCGAAGTGATAACAAAAATTACTTATCTTAGATCGGGTAGTAACACCCTTTGATATGTCTCCGAGAATGTTGTCTATTGGATGATCTTTAGAAGACTTCCAAGCTTGAGGGAGAGCATCACTTGTAGATGGATGTTCTACCTCAGTTTCTTCATGTTGGACATCTTTTTCCCCCTCAATTTTTGCTTTGTCGGACTGATCAATTTCCGGCTCTGCATCTTTGAGTATGTCTTCAGTAGATGTACCTGCACCATGAAACACACTACCTTTTCCGACATTTCTCGGATGAGATTCATCAAATGTTACATGTACCGATTCTTCGACAATAAGTAATCTTTTATTGTAAATCCTATATGCTTTACTCGACTGAGAGTATCCAAGGAAGATACCTTTGTCATCCTTAGAGTCAAATTTACCCAAATTTTCCTTTCCATTATTTAAGACAAAACACTTGCAATCGAAAACATGTAGGTGAGGCACGTTTGGCTTGCGCCCTTTTAAAAACTCGTAAGGTTTTTTGTTTAGAATGGGGCGGATGAGCACCCTATTCAAAACATAACAAGCCGTACTGATGGCGTCGGCCCAAAAATATTTTGGTAGTCCACTTTCATTGATCATTGTCCTTCCCAACTCTTTTAAAATGCGATTTTTGCGCTCCACCACCACATTTTGTTGAGGAGTTTGTGGAACGGAGAAGTTAGGATCAATACCGTAGTTACCGCAATATTCTTCAAATAAATGGTTTTCAAATTCACCTCCATGGTCGCTTCTAATTGACACAATGTTTGTGCTTCATTTATTTTGGGAAAGTTTGGCAAATTTTTCAAAGGCGACGAATGTATCGCTCTTGCTAGCCAAAAAATAGTCCAACAAAATCTAGAATAATCATCCACTATTACGAAACCGTAATAGTTTCCGCCTAGGCTCTTGATTCTAGAAGGCCCAAATAGATCCATATGGAGAAGCTCGAGAGGTCTTGTGGTAGAAACAATATTTTTAGATTTAAAAGATATTCTCGTTTGCTTTCCCATTTGGCAAGCATCACAAAGGTGATCCTTGGTGAATTTTATTTTGGGAAGACCTAGGACTAGATCTTTTGAGACCAATTTATTCATCAAGTCAAAGTTAACATGGCTAAGCGCCTATGCCATAACCATGAATCTTCACTCATTGTTATGAGGCATTTGTCACTTGTTAACGATACTTCATTTAAGTCAAGCATATAGACGTTATTCACTCTTAGGCCATTAAACATATTCTTCTTATCATTATCATGCACAATTTTGCAACACTCTTTTGAAAATGATACATTGTATCCTTTGTCGCATAATTGGCTAATGCTAAGCAGATTATGTTTAAGACCCTCGACAAGCAACACATCGAAAATCGTAGTGGAAGAGGGGTTACCTACACTACCTTTACCAAGTATTGCTCCACGATTGTTATCACCATATGTTACATACCCTTTCTTCTTAGCCACGAAGTCTATGAATAGGGATATGTCTCCGGACATGTGTCTTGAACATCCACTGTCGAGAACCCATCTTCTCTCAGTGGTTTCGACACATTGTACCTATGAAAACATAATTAGCAAGAAGAGGTACCCAATAGCATATTGGGTCCTAATATGTTAGTGACAAAGTGGTTGCATTTGGGCAACCATTGATAGATGCCTTTAGGAACCAAAAATCTCCTAAATCGGCATTTAGCAATGGAATGACCTTTCTTGCAACAATATAAGCATGCAAAGTCAATTTTAGAATTGCTTTTACTCTCTTGATCCCTAATTACATATGTATATTTTTGATATGGGTTCACCATACATTTTCTAAAACCCGCTCTATCAATAACAAATGTAATTTTAGGCTCAAGAGCCTTGTTTAATTTGGCCTTTAGGTTTCTAACTTCACCTTGCCAAATATAACAAGTAGCACATCCAAAGTCGAAAGCATTTCTATGGTCCTCACAATCCGATTTATTACTTTCCACCATGGAAGCCTTAAGTTCCTCAAGTTTCCTTTCAGACTCTTTAATTGTGTGCTCTAAGTAAGTAAAAATTCTTTTATTAGAGGCGTGTCTCTTAAAGGCTTATGTTGCTTCATTGTGTAAAGTATTAAATGCGGCTTGTAATTCGAAATGCGACATATTTGAGGAATTCTCATATTTAGAGTGACGTACCTGCTTTTTCTTATTTTTTTGATGTGCGAAAAGGCATAGGTTCACAAATTCTTCTTCATCACTTGAGCTTTCATCAGAGGAGGAGGAGTCGCTATCGCTTTCCTAAGCTATATACGCTCTTCTCGGCTTTGAAGACTTCTTGTGTGATTTAATGGATTCCTTTTCTTTGCCCATTTTGTTTAAAGGACAATCTGGCTTGTAGTGACCGGGCTTTCCGCATTTATAGCACGATCCTCTGGTTTTACTTCCTTTGGTGTCGTTATTTCTAGAGTTCCTTGATTGTTTTCTGAAGTTGACAAGGTTCTTTTCTGAGTGTTGAATGTCGTTCTTTCTCACGTACCGATTATAGCGTTTTACGAACAACCCCATATCCTCACCCTTGTCCTCTTCTTCATCGTCACTAGATGAATAATCACTGTGCTCCTTGGATTGAGACTTCGAGGAGGAAGTCTTGAGAGCAATTGATTTCTTCTCAACATTCTTTGTTTTATCCTTCTTTTCTTTCTTTTCATGCTAGTCAAGGCTTATGAGCACTTGTTCATGCTCTTGTAGCTTTCCAAATAACGTTGTTAGGTCCAAAATAGTAAGATCATTTGCTTCTTTTATGGCGGTCACCTTGGGCTGCCATTCCCTGTTTAAACATCTTAAAATTTTATTAGTAGCAACGTCATTGGCCACCGGCCTACCAAGTGAATGTAACCTATTGATGAGATGAGTAAACCTTTTCTGCATGTCCGCAATGGTTTCCCCTTGCTCCATGTAGAAAAGGTCAAACTCTTGTGTTAGTGTATTGATTCTAGCTAACTTCACATCGCTTGTCCCCTCATGAGCGATTTGAAGTGAATCCCACATGTATTTTTCCGTAGGACAATGAGACACACGGTAATAATCATTAACTCCTAATGAGGATATTAAGATGTTTTTAGCTTTCCAATCATAGTTGTATTTCTTTTCATCATCTTCGGTCCATTGTGCTTCGGGCTTAGGCACAACCACATTATCCGCATTGGTCATAATAATTTCTATTGGACCATTGAGGATAACGTTCCATATTTTTCTATCTATGGAGTTTATGTGCATCCGCATACAATCCTTCCAATAACCGTAATTTTCACCGTTAAAAACGGGAGCTCTATTATAAGCCCCTTTAGGTTCGTTTGCCATTTTCTATCAAATTTATACTTGAAGCACGGAGTGAACCGGTGCTCCTGATACGACTTCTTAGACGATGGCTCGGATCTAGAAGGGGGGTTCAATAGATCACAATTAAAATTTGAGTCGGCGCTTACCAATTTAAAATTGGTTTTAAAATGTTTTTAAGTGCGGAAGCGGCGTTGGAAAAAACACGTCTAAAACGAACCGCTATTAGAAGATCGAATATGCGTTAAGCTAACAGATATGATAATAAAAGAATAGTAGATTCAATACACTAGTCACACTAATCAATTGATTTCACCACTAATTAGTAGTGCTAGTTCCAATGCTCAACACAACCCACCAAAAATATAGCAAGTAAACTAAGTAAGTTGGTTCAGACAATTTATCGAACACTTGGTGTGCAAAACACTCCAAGTGGATTTTGACTTAAGGAAGTAACTTTAAAATCCTTGTACAATTGTTTATTGTACTCAAGTTTAAACAGTACCAGTTACTTACTAAATTCAAAGCTCGAATCATTAAAATTGCTTAACCTAAAATCACTTAATTTTTAAGCTGAAAAATGAAAATGCTGAAAAATAAAGAAGACAAAGATTTGTTGAGGCAGTTCCCCCGCCGTCCTCGCTTCGGGGTATGTCTACCCTCAATTCTAAAAATAGAATTGAGATGATTTATAATAGATATCACCTGAAAAGTTGTAGTAGTTTATACAAGAGTTGATAAGCAAAAATACAAACAATCCCTATAGTTGTTGATGTTGCTATCACTTCTTGCCCCTTGATTCGAGTTGAATCAAGTCCTCCGATCGTTGTG